>CM061748.1:283307550-283907550 GCA_030979885.1 Lolium multiflorum
TTACAGAGTTATCACGAGAAAGAGTTTTGACGGAAACTAAATTCTGAACAAGATGTGGTGAAACTAAGACATTATTAAGAGACAATGGTGTGGAATTAGAAGGAAAATGAGTGGAGCCAATATGAGAGATGGGAAGACCAGCACCGTTACCGACGATGATGCGAGAGGAAGTGGATGTCGGAGATGAAGTGGAAAGGTTACCCGGGTGAGCAGCCATGTGTGCGGAGGCTCCGGTGTCCATGAACCAGTCGCCACCGCCAGAATAAGCGCCCGGCGAGGGAGCGTACTGAAGGGCGGTGTACAGCGCGGGGTCCCAGTGGGCCGGCGGGGCCTGCGGCATCATGCCGCCGTAGACGGGGGCGTAGGGCGGGCCGGCGGGAGCCTGCGGTGCCGCGGCGAGGAAGGCCTGGTGCGTCGCCGGACGAGGGCCGACGGTGCCGGGGACGGGGGGGCGCGGAACGGGCATGGTGTAGGCGTGCACGAGCCCCGTCCAAGGGTTGTGTCCGCCCGCCCACGGCGGAGTGGGATGTGAGTACCCGGGGCGCGGACCGACGATGCCGAGGCCGCCATTGTTGCCACCGCCACAGCCACCACCACGGCCACAGCGACGGCCACGGCCACCGCCCCCTCCTCCTTGGTGTTGTGTCGGTTGAGGCGCGGGGTGTGGAGGGGCGGGGGTGGGCGCCGGTGGAGCTCCTCCGCCATGAGGAAGGACGTTGCCGCTGGCCCATAGAGCGGTGTGAACCGCCCGGGTGCGCACACCCTTCAGCCGCCGTTCCTCCAGCCGGAGGTAGTCAACCGCCCGCTCGAACGTAGGGTTGGTCATGAGGGTGAGGTTGGAGGCGGCGTTGCCGAGGTCCTCGTTGAGGCCGGCGGTGAGGGTGGAGAGGAGGAGCTCGTCGCCAATCCGGAACCCAAGGTCCTGGAGCTCGTCGGAGATGGCCTTGAGGCGCAGGCAGTAGGCGTCCAAGGTTTGATCGCCCTGGGGTGTACCGAAGAATTCCTGCTGCAAAAAGACAACACGTTGGAGCTTGTTATTGGTGAAGAGGCCGTTGATCTTTCCCCACACCGTGCGGGCATCATCGCCTTCCCGAACGACGGTCTTGAAGATGTCCGGCGAGACGGTGAGGAAGAGCCAGCGGATGATGGTGGCGTCGATGGCCAGCCAGTCGGAGTCGCGGGCGAGGAGGTCGACGGTGCCGTCGATGTGGTCGCGCAGGTTGTACTCGCGGAAGAGGAGGTAGAAGTACGTCTTCCAGGCGAGGTAGTTGGCGGCGGTGGTGGACAGCTTGACGGGGACATGGTCGGCGATGGCGACGGCGCGGAGCTGGCCGGGGTCGGGGATGGAGGAGTCGGCGAAGGGGTTGGAGCTAGGGGTGGACAAGAAGACGGTGAGAGACAAGGGCCATTAGGAAGTGGGGGCGGCAGACGTGGGAGAGAGACACACATTGCTAGATCTAGGAGTGTCCCATACCAGAAGAGAGATGCAATGCTCACTCGTATTCACCTGAACACAAAGTAGACATATATATGTGCCACGCTCCTCGACTATACAAGGAAGGATACGTGTCTTATACTAAATACAAAAGAGATGACGCTATACATAATTACGCGGACACAATATCCGTATATTCGTAGAGCATGTGGCCCCAAAGGCCACAAGTGTGTGTTGCTTGCAGTTGGGATCCGATTCACCTCAGCTCGACTTGGCCAGAGTTCGTTCGTCCCACTTGTTCGATGAACTTGTGGTGCACATATACCCAACGTGTGGCTTCTGTCGACTGTCGACCTTACTTCTAGCTTCCCCTGTGCTACTACTACTACATGCTTCTCTGAGCGAGTTTGTGCGTACTACACGTAGGGCTGTCAAAAAAATTCGGGCCCGCCAAACTGTGCGAGCTTGATTCGTTAGAGGCGCGGCTCGTGCTCGGCTCGAGGTCTTACCAAACCGAGCTCAAACCTTCATTGAAGCTCGCGAGCTTTCTGCCTCGAGCTTGAACTGCTCGAGAAAAGTTCGGCAATACATAGCATGTAAGAATAGCATGCATTCCAGCGCATTCTTTAATGCATGCGGCCAGCATGATTAAGCCTGCCACGCTTGAAGGCCCAACATAGTTTCAGTAAAAGTAGCATATGGCATTGCCCCGCCACAGCTCGTTCACTGTCAAAGCTGCAGCCCATTAAATTATCATAGCTTAGCTCGGCCCATGGAAGACAACGTCCTGGCGGTGGCAGAAAATACGATGGTCGACGCTTTTTAGTACCACCTCGCTAAGTTAGCAAGTGTGAAGGCTCACCAGCGTCTATAAAAAGAAGACTGGAGCGCGGAGATGCCATCATGAATAATTTAAGGTGTGTGTCAGTCTACAGTACAAGCAATTGCTCCAATAATAATTAAAATTTTACGTGGCTCGGTAGCTCGTCAAGCTTTGGGCGAACCGAGCTCGAACCAACAAGTGAGCTCGCGAGCCGAGCTCGAACAAAAGTTTTGGCTCGCGTTGTTAATCGAGCTCGAGCCGAGCTGCAGTATATTCGCTCGAGTTCGGCTCGTTGACACCCCTAACTACACGCACGCTTTGTGGTTGACAATTCTGTGCACGATCGAGCTGGCGTGCACCGTTATGTAGTTGACAATGTGCCATTCCACTTTCACCCCAGAATGTGGTTCAAACTTAGGAGTAAAGTAAGGCAGCATGTATATATACGGAAGTGGGACCTAAGAGTATCTTCACTCGTCGCCTCCATATGGGGCGGTGCCTATTTTTGTCCGATGGTCGACCCCCAACCATGACCCCCGTACAAGTGATGTACATTAGAAATAAAAGACTTGTCATATTCATTCATCTCTAGGCCTATAGTACATGTACTCGAAGTCGCCGAACTAGTCATCGTTGTCGTTGCAGGACTCGTCGTTCTCGCTCGCCGGGCGCAACTCGAACCTAGAGGCAGCGGTGGTGGTTGCATCCGTAGAGGCTGTGGTGGCGCACGCGATGGGGACAGATGGCCGAAACGGCTGCAACCTAGGTCATCGTCGTCACGGCGTGCACGGTAGGCCTGCTCCTCCTTCTCCCACCAGGACTGGCTAGCCTCCACCAACCACGGCAGTGGCGGCTCCAAGGAGGCGCGGAGGGCCACGCGTTGGCCCGGGAACTCCTTCGGATCGCTTAAAGTCGTTGGCGACCTTGGCGTACTCCGACGACGCCTTCCACTCCGGTCCCTCCTCTGTCCCCTCCGGTCCCTCCGACCCCTCTCATTCCCCTCTACCGGCAGCCCGTGGGGGGAGAGATGGCGCTTGGATGACGAAGCCGTTGCGCTCGTTGCCGCCCTTCTTCGGCGGCTAGAAGTGAGGGTATCACAGACGAGGGTAGTCGCCCGCCAAGATGTGGTTCATCACCCGGTTCGGCTGCCCCACCATAGCAGCTTGCCCGCCTCGCTGTTGCATGTCCACGGGAGGACGCCCACCCCCCCTCGTTCCTGGCGAGCTCCATCTCCCGGCGATGGGAGAAGAAGGTGTCCCAAGTTGCGGCGTTGTCGGGATCCCAGCGAGGATCCATGCGCTTCCCGAGGGTGAGCTCGAAGTAGTAGTGGTGGGTCATGGCCGCACGCCGAGCTGAACCTTGGGGAGACCGGTACGCCTCCGGCGCCAGCCCGGGGGGCGGGGGGCATATGAACCCCGACAAGCAGGGGTAGTTGGAGGCGCTCAGCGCCTCCACCTCCGCGTGGGTGAGGCGAATATCACCGGACGCCATGGGTGAGATGTGTGTGAGAAATCTGTAGAACTAGGGTATGAGATGTGACCCTTCCACAACTTCCTGCCTACATATAGCGGCGACAATGGCGGGAAGAGGTGGAAAGGGCGGAAAGACGTAGGCGAGAATCGGCGGAGCTGGCGGAAAGATGTAGACACATCACGCTGCCAAGGCTGGCCCGCGGCGATTTTCCCGTCGTCCGGCGACCCCGGTAGCCTCCCTTTCTACGGGGTTCGGTCTAGGAGCGCCGGATGGAAAGGTTGGCACGCGAAAAACAAATTGGAGGCCGCGGCTGGGCGCGATTTTTGACCAACGTCCCCCCAAAGCCTATAGGGTGCCTTTGGAAGGGCGAGTAGAGATGCTCTACCTGTACATGTTGTCAGATTGACAAGTTTTGGCCATCGGATAAAGTCGTTGGTATGTTCATGCTCAAGTTAAGTTGGACAACTATTCTAGTCATATATTTGATTCTGTCCGCCGAACGTGGATTCGACACGTGTCCGTGTCCATTTCTAGTGCTGGCCAGTTTGGGGCTTTTTGTTTTGTTTGACAAACCTGACCCCTAAGTGAATCTTAGTCTTATGCAAAGCTATTTCAAGAAAAGAAACCCGTTTTCGGTGCCATCGAGAATGGAACTGAAGCTATGCAGGTCGACAGCGGTGGCGCGGTGCCAATGGCGCCCAACTACCAAGTGTACTTTTCCCCAATATTTTCTTGACGTCAACCTGCACAATTTCAGCTCCATTCTCGATGGCGCGAAATGCACGGGCTATCTAAATTAATCTTGCCAAGGGGTCAGACAAGAAACAAATTTCGCATAGAGGTCAGATTTTTCAACAGAATATTCTTATTGGCAAGGATGGACAAGGAGGGCACCGGCCTACATTTTTTTTCTGTTATATTTCGGGTGCCAGGTTGCATATGTTATAACGTGGACTAGTTAAGCGTGTATAGAGTTTTAGTGCCCTCAAAATGTCAAAGGGATTACCAGTTCGACGCAGTTGAAAGATCAACCTGGCATGCACGACGAACGTGCAAGCTACGGCATGGCGGAGAACCGGAAACCTCTTGTCGACACTGGGACAAGTCGGCATCCAGTGCGACAGGAGCGACATTGTAGACTAGAATGAATCATTCAGTTAGACGCGTACGTGCGTGCACTGGACCAGTAGGCGATGGATGAACGAACTATGGTTCTACGCACCGAGCCAAGACATGGCCAAAGTCCACCGATCACTTTCACTTCTTCTCCTCCCTTGGGCATTCCCGAGAGCAGCCTGGAGTATTTTGTGACGATCGATTTCACGAGGTTTCACGACGGCTCTGTTGGCCGACCAGGCAGGCAGGCGCCGCTGTTGGATCGGAGCCTGTGCGTCAGGACGGGACATGACCCTTCAGGCACCAGTGTGGTAACAGTTTCTTCCACGAATCTCGTCCGAGCTTTACTGCTCCGGGACTCCAGTCTCCAACGGAACAGTAGGCGATCTGGCGCTCGGCTTGTCAGCTGATTCATCCACTGTTTAAGCTCGTGCTTCAAACGACTTTCTCTCGTTTGGTTTTGTCGTGTCAATTGCTGTGGCCACGATGTGTCTGGAAAACTTTTCTTGTACCAGCCTTGTACTGCCGCTAATCTAACCAATTTCGTTCGCTCCACAATGTGAGGTCTGCAACGTCTGAATTCATACGCTTTTTTTGAAAGCAGAACTGAATACACACGCTATGAGCCTGGGCCTAGCAATGTTATGTGAAGACACAGGCCGCGGCCCTGCAATCATCATGGAGATAGACCTTATTACTACGGAGTGATGGGCTTTGCCCAATAACTAAGTGAAACATTTCTATAATAACTTGATGATGGTAGCGTCAACGGGGGATGCTGTATGCATACCTGGTCGGCGCGGACCAGGCGCCGCACACCCCTAGGCGGGTGGTTTGGGCAGGCCCAACATTTTATTTCACTTTTTTTCGTTTTTTCCTTTCCTTTTCTGTCTTTTCTTTTTTACTTTTTAAAAATGTTTTTTAATCGTAAATTTCAAAATTCGAAATACATTATTTTTGAAAATTTAATATTTTTATATATGAATAATTTTGGAATTTAATATTTTTAAAAATTGTAACATTTTTATATTTTGAACAATTTTCGAATTTTAAAACATTTCATACTTGAACAATTATTATATTTCAACAATATTTTTTAAAAATTTAATATTTTAATCTGAACATTTTTCAAAAATATCTCTTTTTAAAATTTGATTCAATTTTTTTTAAGAAAATATGTACAAATTTTAAGATGAACATTTTTTAATTTGAACATTTTTAGATTTTTTTAAAAATTTGAACATTTTAAAAATCTTTCTATTTTTTGAATCTGAAAAATAAAAGAAACAAAAAAGAAAAAGAAACAACAAACAAAAACAGGAAAAAAAGAAACAGAAAAGTAGAAAAAAAAAGAAAAAATGAAAAAAGGGGAAGCCCGCACCTAATTGGGCCGGCCCGTACCGCGCGCGATACACGCCGACCTGGTCGGTGTATAGGGTTAGCCAACGTCAATCCATAGCTGACGCCCACACGCGGAGTCGTGGGTCTTGACCCGTTTAGCTGGCAGACAATGACCGAGAAGGAAGAAGACGAGGCTAATCATTTTCTCTGCTCATTGCGGGACGGTGTGCACCGCAGGTCCGCGGCTTGGGCCGGCCCATTAGGAGGATTTCCCGCTTGCTTGTAATCTTTTTAATCATGTACTAATACTTATTTCTAATTCATACTAAGTACTTCATCTGTCCCAAAATGTAAGACGCCTAAGAATTAGTCAAAAGTCAACGTTTTTAAAGTTTGACCAAGTTTATACATAAAAATAAGAATATTTACAATACTAAATTATTATCAATAGATTCACCATAAAGTATATTTTCTTAATATGTCAATTCGATATTGTAGATGGAAATATTTTTTCCTAAATATTTGGTCATAGTTTGTAAGATTTGACTTGTGACCAATCCTTAGACACCTTACATTTTGGGAGGAAGGGAGTAACTTTTTAATAATGTGAACATTTTCTCTATCTGATGAACATATTTTGGAACCCGATGAACATTTTGTTCAAACAAGATGAACAAGTTTTCCAAATACCTGAAAACATTTTCAATTTTTTTCAAAAATCTAGTCATTTTTTAATTAAAAATATATTGAAATAAATATAAACATTAAGGGAAAAGGAAAATAAAACATAAAACTAGGTACAAATAAAATAAAAAAGGAAGAAACAAAAAACAGAAAAATAAAGATCCATTTAAATGGGTAAGCCATCTTTGAGGCAGGCTTCACGTGACGCCAAATTGCCCGTGCAACAACAGACTCAAATAGGATTTGTAGAACGCGACACACTAGAGAAGGCAAATACTCGTACAAATATGATTCACCTTCCTCGTAGAGATGGTTACGACACGACACTGCGGTGGAGGCGAGGAATAGAATTAGGGTGGCATGGAGGTCACCTGCCATGGGGTCTTAGGAGTCAAGGTGCGGGGAGGGCTCGCCGAAGCTATACAGTAGGGAGGGGAGGGGGATATATGAATGTCTGAGGCAATGGAAGAATGAGAGTGGACGAGCACGAATGGTGGTAACATGTGGTCTAGCCGACGATAGAGGGCGGGAATCGACGCCAAGCATCGGTGATAACGGCGGGACTCAGCCCACGATGCCGTGCATGCGAGCATTGACGCGTTCATCGATAATAAGCGCGTCAATAGGACCTCCCTTTGATGCCCTGGGCCGCAAGTGGTAGAGCCTGTTTGCCAATAGGATATTTATCGGTGACATCTTTGATTGTCGTGTATACTTTTTGGGCCTTAGCCAAGTATTTCTAATACTCGACAAAGTCCCGATTTGAGGCAGTGGAGGATGCTTCCTTTATCACATCTTCACGGATTGTCTACTAAACAATTCACGCAACAATGCTAGCAAATGTGCAATCTTAAGAAGAAAGAACCTAGATCAACTTAACAAACGGAATCCACTCGAAGCTCTAGTAAGCACTATAATTAATTATTTTATTGAAAGTGTTTTTGTATTAATTAATGAACACTTTTTTTATTACCATGATTTGAAGCCAATCTCGATGCGCAAGTCGGAAGCACATTTAATAACACACCACAACTCAACTTTAGATAACTCATCTGACATAAAGCATGATCCACCATATTGCAATTTCTATCAACCTTCACTAGAGAGACTTGGGGATCATGAGGCCTTTTCAGTCTGAATTCCTTCCCAACAATGCCTAGATCAGCCGTGTTTATGCTTTCATCATCAAAAGCTCCATAACAGCGGAATAGTCAGTTTCGATGATCAGATTCTCCGAGAAATATTGTAGAGATACGTCCAGCTCTTGTAGACAAGCAGTTCCTTCCCCATGACAGTTGACCGACAGTGTGGATTGGCACCCCATGCCAAGCAAATACCTGCACCATTAAGGTATCCCAAGATCGCACCCCAATTACCTTTCTTCTGGCTTTCTAAGAAGCGTGCGTTAATATACACTAGACCGTATAAGCGCGCGTTGCCGCGCCCGCCATCTTTATAACAAAATATTGAGATACTTGAGAATTTTAAAATATGATGACGTATGATAAAGTTAGCTTCATCCAAATTATTGAGCACATATATTGTTATCAAGTCATATTTCCTTACAGGTTTCAAATATCATCACAAAAGGAGAAATCAGAGGTCTAATGAGCAAAAATATAGCATGACAAATAAATACAAACGAGTGTACAACACTTAATTAAACAAGCGTGCGGATGCATATCAGGTTTGATTTTTTCAACCAATCAAAATTTATGAACTTCCATTTCCCCCCATTATCAACTTGTACTATAACTATTGAAAAATCGTTGGACTCAAGTGGGACAAGTTAACCATGTATATACACCATGTAGTATGTATAGCATGATAATATATTTTGTTGACCTTGAAGGATCACGACACTGGCATGTTTCTTTCAGGGAAAATGGAAACCCATTAAGCGACTGATTGTGCAACTCTATTGCAGTTACCCGGACAGAAACTTAACTCAAAAGATTGGACGGAGACGACGCAGTTGCTCCTAGCTTCTCGGAGTGGAGTACCAATTTCAGGAAGCTCATGGCTCGATGACTTCAGGTCCTGGACGAAAACACGAGAATCAGATTCAAGAAGCACACGATGAAGTCCCAGCGCAGCTGGTCCTTCAATCGCAGCAGAACATGCTTTCACTTTCGCTTGGAGGGAGGAAGCATGCAGGTGTCTTAGAGTGCCTGCCGCCGCTCCAATGGATTATCCAGCATCTGATCTTACAATGAAACCCCATGCACCATCCCTTGTAGTTGGCTGAAACGCTGCATCAAAAATAAAATTAACCATGTTCAGCACTGGTGTGGCCATGGGCGCTTTGTAACTAAGAACATAAAAATCCATATTCTTGAGCTTTGACAGAACCAAATAACCATTATCCCGGATGTGTGCAAGTTTCCAGGTATAACTTTGATTAAATCTAACATCTCCAAGTATAAATTGTGTTGAAGAAGTAGGAGTGACTTGTCGCACTCCTTCTGGTCGCATTATAGTAGCACAAAGATGGGCCAGAAAATACACTTCGGATGCTGAATTAATTCCTGAAATTTCAAGCAAAAAAAAATCAACAATCTTCAAGACAGTCCCACAAGTAATTTTGTTCTATTTGAAGAAGGCATACCTACACTACAAGATTCCAATAAGATTTATTTCTATATGATATGTTCCTATGAGTCAAACAACATGTTTAGGAAATTTTCCTATAGGTTTCAAATCCCACACAATTCTTATGAAATGTGTATGAATCAAAGAAGCTCTTATTATTTGAGCAGTGCTTCTATCCCTAAAACAAGAATTATGGCAGACACACATTTTTGTCCGTCTCAGGTCATTTTAATCGCCCCCTGAAAGTATTAATTTTTCTTTTCTTGTCGCAAAATTAAATTTTATCGTAGTGCTACAGCCGGATGATAAATCTCCATGCGATCTCCCATCATTCATAACCAACATTTTAACACAAGAAACATCCGTATCTTGCTTGCTGAAATTAATGATAGGCTTGACAGAAAACTACTATATGTGCTACGACTTAAAAAATAGGTAATTTTCAGCCTAACCATTTAACAAAAACAACCTCTAAACATGTGATTCAAATAATCAAAACAAACTCTTTAGATTGTTTTTCCCAAACATAACCTACTAACATATGGAAGACCATCAGGACTCTAAGACATTGTTTCTTCATATGCAGAAGTTTCAATTGATTATTGCACCCCGGAAGAATCAATTAATCACCCAAATAGTACAGAATGTGATGGATATTGGCAGAATAATTAGTTTGATGTGTTAGCTATAACAACCCACTTTATGTGAAGCGAAAGCAACAAAGTTGTAATCCAGAAAGACAACCCATCTAAGGTCGAAGCTCACATGATAGTAAAGCATATATATATTTAAAAAAAGTGACAAAAAATATAAGCTTTATTGATATGAGTTTCGTGAGGATCAAAGTTTTGAAATCCATATAAACATAAACTAAAATATGCAAAACAATAAGAAAATAAGAATGAAAGCATGTAAATGCACCAGTGTTTTTGTTCTAGGAATTTCTGTGAATTGTGCTCTTAAAGTTTACATGCCATTTATAAACAAGACAATAATGGTTTAGATAAAGTATTGTGTCTTGTAGTGCAAATTCTCGCACAAATATAAATCTCTTGAAACTTGAGTCATACTCAGCTAGATTTGTTGCAATCTCATCTAAACTCTCACAAAATTCGTATTCCTCTGTTCTTTTGGGTGCATATGAGGCCTCCATGTCCCTCTGCACTGTTTGCTTCAACCTAGAACTCTATGTAAAGTTATTTCTACACCAATAGTCCTCTAATTCATGTACCCAACATCAGTTTTAAAAAACTTCAAGATTCAATTATGGAATGTTGTTATTACATCTCAAATTTTTTTCTAGCAATACACCAAAACTTAGAGAAAACGAATACAATCTACCTGCATAATATCATGTACGAAAATCTATTCTAATGCTTGTGTTCTCTAAACATGATCTCAATTATAAAGACCTAATTCTGTATAGTGGAAAACACAGTAATATGAGGTTAGGATTAAATCCCATCTATCTGTGAAATTAAATTATAATGAATGGGATGGGTAACTTTTGGAAAAAATAATCTATGTATTTGCTGATATGATAGGTGCATAACACAAATGTGCTCAGAGGTTTCTCCCCATCAACTTCATGATTTGCAGCAGTGATCATGGTTTCAACCAATATTGTACGTGTTGTAGCTCCAAATCATGTATAACTTGGACAGAAGATCAGAGCAGCATGGTTCGCTGGTCAGTGCAGTCACTCTATGTACGTGGAGGCTTTAATTACTCGAGCAAACCAGGGGTACAAATTATGCAAAATCATCTCATTGTTTCCTGGAACAAAAAATAAATAAAAGGTGAAGCAGATGCAGTACATGTATAGCACTACAATATGATATGATGTCCTCACCTTGGTCTGTACGTAGCAGAGCAGCACTGTCGCCCTATCTCCTCCCTGGTTGTATCATCTTGTCCATGATGATGCGCATGCGAAGGTGAGAAGGCATCCCGCTGCATCACGTATGTGCGCCATTGCTTTCCACATGACTACTGATCGCATGTGCTTGATTGCTAGGGTTTTGTGCGAGAGTGAAGATGCAACCTGAATCAACGAGAGATTGCGGCCGTCCAACATGACGGCACCTCAGGGACAGGCACGCGAAGATGTCGACGATGAATATGCAGCCACCAAAATGTTCATGAGTGTGGCACATTTTTTATGCCGGCTCTTGATGGTGGAGAGAGCTTCCTGCCCAAAGACGACACAGGCAGCTGAGCACATATAATTAAAGCATCATGTACATCGAGAGTTTCCCAATCAAGCAATATGATGGCAGCATTCAGAGAGTTTGCTCACCTACTTGTGCAACCTTGAACTGCTCCAAAAAGGAAAAATGCACGATTTCTTTTGATATTTCATTCAGTATTTTTTACACTGCTTGTGAGACTTCAGTTGCTGCTGTGATGTGTTTTCGAACATTATTTCCATCAGGAAAAAACAAGTGATGGTCACATTCTCCATTCTGCATAATACTGAATTTGCAGATGTGCAACAATTTTGTCAGTTAATCAGGATGGGCTGGATGAGGTATTTAACAGGTGAGTACAACAAAGCATTCGCAAAGTTCACCGGAAAAAAAAAAAACTGCACAAAACAGAGTTCAGTGCAGTTAGTTAGTTGGTTGTACAGTTTCACATGAGTACTTGCTTATCAGAAAACAAAAACCTATCGATCAATCAACCATACTACTAATTAAGAAACAATTAATCGCAAAATGATCTGAAGTTCGCAGGATCGAATTAAGCAGTAAATCGGATAATAATAAGATGAGTATGAACCATGTGTTGGAGCTCGTAGGTGTATTTTTCCATGTCGCCAGCAACACACCAACCCTTACGCCCTCCTCGTCTTTGCAATTCCTGACCCCAACCCAGAATTAACAGAAGTCAGCTTGCGGCCAAGAGAAAGGTAGGCATCGGCGAGTACGACGGGATGCACCTCCACGAAGGTCTTCCTTCGGATCAGCACCTCATGACTGCTACGACCTCCATGCTGCAGGGCCCATTGGCTTTGCTTGAGTAGTGTGGATGGTAATCTCTTCCGCGGCGCCTGCTCGTGGTCATCGGCCGGGTGGAAAGTGGGCAAGGAGAAGGGGCGAGGAGGAAGGGGCCATCCGCCGCCGTCTCCTCGTCTCCATCCGTGCAGCTCTTTCGTCTCCAACTCTCCATCGAGGCTTTACTGGATGCGATGAGCCCGCTGTGGAAGGAATAATACAAGGCCTCCAGTACAGTATGGGCCGTATGAGCATTTCATGGCCCGATTAACCAGGAAGAGGCTAACTTGGTCTGTGGAGTAGCAGCCCAGCAACGAGTGGCTGGCCCGTTTTGCGCGCTTTGACGGAGGGCAAACGAGCACATCGATGTTGCGGGAAAGAAGAGGCGATCTGGAACGTCAAGTGAGTTGATCGGACGGCCTACAGCCTGAAATCCCTGTAGTGAGCCGTAGAAGGCAAGCAAATACCTGCACCATTAAGGTATCCCAAGATCGCACCCCAATTACCTTTCTTCTGGCTTTCTAAGAAGCGTGCGTTAATATACATTTGAGCCACACCTCCCGAGGGTTCCCAACGGAGTATATGAGGACTAAGGATAGGAAAGTTGGGCTGAATTGTAACCATAATAATATCTAATCAAACAAATACTCAAGCAAACAAACAATATACAACCCATATGATTTTAAAAATACATTATCGTGGATTTACGTCTTCATAACATTATCAAGCAGAGCAGCCCAGCAGGTTTTACGTTATCGTGGATTTATAACTGTGGCCAGTTCCTAATAGAAAGAAGCCACATGTAAATTTAGGCGATGGCACGGTTATTCAACCTGTGCTGCTGGCGTTTCAGAATAACATGTTGATGTTAAGGCGCTTTGTGTTATTAGCTTTGTTTAGGTGGTTGATTCATGATTCAACTTAATGTTATCCGTGAGATGCAACTCTTTGTAATAAACTCTGGAATAATGCAATAATAGATGTAGAGGCGGGGTATTTTCCCTTTTCAAAATAATAATGCAAATTCAGGTGCAAAATATTATTTTTGAAACACTATCAAACGGGTTGCTCTCCAAATCAAAAGTCTTGCACAGATTAAAACCTAACTTGCTGAAAACCTAGCTAAAACCTTCTAAAGACTAATTATGTACGGCTATCTAGAGATCTAATTGAGCTCCAAGAATTTCTTGATGGGGTCTTCCAATTGCTCCATGACAGTCTCCCATCCGGCCTGTGTAGGATTCATGTCATCCCAATAGAAGTACTTGTCGGCATTGTCGCAAAGTGTGTAACGGATGTCCGAGTCTGACTCGCCCATCTGACCACAGTATCCCATTGGATCCACGCTCTGGCAGCACGGGGCTAGCTTCTCTTCAAAGAAGGTTGACACCTCCGTCTTTTCTCCTACACATATACATCAGACCGATTGATTGATCATGTAAATTTCAAGTTAGGATGCGACAATGGAACTAGCAAATATTGTGCAGTTGTGCACTAATGTATAGTGTACCTTTAGCAGGATTGATGATGTTGGTGAAGGCAGCGTTGAGATCAACAATTTGCACGCCGTCCATCGCCCTGAGTAGTTTCTTCAGGTCATTGTTGTGCACCGACGCATAGTGGTTGCCTCCCTTGTCGCATTCGTCGAAGTTGTTCGGCACGGTCTGTGATGGAGCACAGCCGATAGGCGGAAGGTTGTTGACGAGAACCTTGGTCACCCCCATCTCCTGCAGCCGCTGCACATTGTCCGTGATCTCGCTCGTCACGTTCTTGATGAAATCATGGATCGTGGCGTTCGTGACAAAAGCGTGGATGTTGGGGTCGAAGCGTTCCGCGCCGATGGACGCGTAGTCGTTGCCGGAGATGGCGATGAGAGCGACCGAGTGCTTGACGCGCTTCTTGGAGATGGTTCCGTCCGCGATGAGGGACTCGAAAGTGTCGACCTGGTCGCCGAGGGTGGCCACCTTGTTCGGCACCTGGAACACGCCGGCGCCGCCGACTGCGAAGGTCATGCCGGCGTTGTCGCAGGTGTCCTTCTCCGTGAGCATGTATGCGGGAGGTGCTAGGTCCAGCCCCATAATCTTTGCTGCAAGCGTCAAACAATTTCAGCAATTATTCGAATGCACATACCACTTCTTTGATTGAGTAGATAAAAGGAGCTAGCTTGGCAAGAAAATAGTCAAAATACACATACCAACAAGATCGGATTGGACCATGTAATTAGAGAAGCGGCCGGTGGGGTGATCGCGGCCGTCAGTGAAGGAGCCATAGGGGAAGAACCATTGGCGTGACTTCTTGGTGACCGCAGCGGCGCCCAAGAAGGGATTCCTCCGTGGCTTCGGGGTGTTGCCATTGTCGCCAAAGGAGTCGCCAAAGACGAAGAGGTGGCGGAACTCTGGACGATCATCAGGATCTCGCCGAGACTCCACACGAGCAGCTGTGTAAGCATATGCCAAGGAGAGTAAAGATCACTCCAGAAATTAGAGACAACATATGCTTAGCTAGCGAGCAAAAGAGTAACGACAAGATAGGCATTCATAGCTAGCAAGACAAGATCCCCCGATCGATCCATCAATACTCAGAGTGCACATACGCGGCCGGTATCAACCCAACGTACAAGAGCTGGTACTGGGAGATGGGAACTGAGTACAGACACGTACCATTGAGCGTAAGGGCGAACAGACAGAGGATGGCCGATGTTAATAACTTCATTGTGGTTCCGTGGGGAGCCAGCGGATGGTGGCCGGAGGCGTTGGTTGTGGACTTGCGGGCTTTGGTTGATGGTTGTCGGAGAGGAGGCGCTGGTATTTATATTAGGCATGTTGGTATCGTAGCATGCATGGACATACAAGGGAGTTGCGTTACATTAGATGCGATCCATGTCTGAGTCGTGTGGTTCTAGAAGGGATCCATGTCTGAGTCGTACTGTAAGTCACCACCTACATTTTCTTGGAGCCTAGGGTTAGCAATTGATGCCGTAGATCGTGGTCTGCTCCATCTCTCGATCCGCTCCCGTAGATACAAAGTTCTCTCCCTAGCTCGCAACGCGGCCGAGATTCCACCCGTACTACCACCAGGTTTATCTCCCCGTGTCACCACTTGTTTGCGATTCGTGCTGCGTAATTTTTTTTCCATGTGTTGGTTAGACTTCACACATATCCTTTTCATTGCACCAGCCAGTACGTACACTAGTAGGCTCCTTATCCTTCCTTGATCTTGAATAATTTGGCATTGAACTTCGAATGCTGACGTTCGAGGGAGTAAATTTTAAAAACCACCACATTAAAGTGAGAAGTTCGAAAAACCACCACTGTTCTTTGAAATTGCAAAAATCTACCGGAATTCAGTGAATTTGTTCCAATGTGCAAGGAATCTCACAACGGATCCCACTATCATCATTGCCATGGCAGGAAAACTGACGCTAAAGGTGACAAATGTTAGAAGGGTTGTACATTTGGATCATTTTGTAAAATTCTCATGCCTCTCTAAAAAAGAGTTCCAAGAAGGGAATTTGCTTCGGGCCAAATTTTGGAGCTTGCCAGGAATTTAGCGATGCAACTCGCCTTTGCTAGAGCTCGCCGTGGTCGCCCTCTGCCGGAGCTCACCCGCGGCCGCCCTGCGCCCGAGCTCACCCGTGGCCGTCCCCTTCCCGAGCTCGCGGTGGCCGCCACAGCTGGAGCCCACATGTGGCTGCACAGTTGGACCTTGCCCGCGACCGCCCACTGCCCGGATCTCTCCACAAGAATCACTTGTCCAAGCTCGCGGCGACCGTCCCCTGCCCGAGCTCTCCATGGCCGCCCTATCGGACCTTGCCGCGGTTGTCCCCTGCCCAAGCTTGTCGTGGCCGCTACTACTGGAGCCCGCCCACGACCCCATGATCAAGCTCTCCTGTTGCCGCCCTGCCAAACCTCGCTCGTGGCTGCCCCTGCGGGCCTTGCCTGTGGACGCCCCTGCCAGACCTCGCCCGTGGAGGCTTGAGATCCTCCGTGTCCACGATGGGTCAAACAAGCCACAACCCATGATAGGAAAAAAGATAAATAGAGAAAAAGGAAGATGGAGCTAACAGGTGGGACCCTCTAAAATTTGAGGGTTGATCCAGTGCTCCCCTCTAAATGAAGTTGAAGGGTCATAGTTTTTTTTCATGTTTTGGGTCCGCCGAAACCCATATCAACCACATATTTACCCGTCTATAATGATACGGCATGTGTACGTCGTGTAAGAAAAAAAGAGGTCACGCGACCGGTTAAGATCTCATCCACCTAAGTACCGCCCCACACCAACGACCTTTTATATGACCTTTCTATTTCGGTACACGCACGTGACCGTAGATACGTACAAAAACAAGGTACAACACAACATGGGCCATACGAGCCTGTACAAGGCTGTACGGACGGTGGACCTACACTGAAATTATGATCGTGCCTGTGCTTACAAACAAGTATGAGAGGATCTCCACCGTTGCTGTGTTTGACGGGTCCAGAATTTTTCCAAGGGAGAAGCACCGGAGCCAGAAGTGCTAAAATTTACATAAACCCTTCAATAGTTAGATCTGCCTCATCTGCAAGGGTCTTCCCTCTACAATGTTAACACTAGCAGTGGGTCCCGGTGTTAGATTCCTTGTTAGCAAGGCTAAACCAGCAAATCAATGCACATTGCAACTAATTCACTGGATTCAAGTGAATCAATTTTTCTAATTTCGACGACTAGTGGTGGTTTTCTCAAATTGTCTCTGTAATATGGTGGTCTTTCGGAGTCTACTCTATCAGAGGAGGCTAGCTTATCATGGTGGATAAGCCCGATCAAACAGATGTGCAAAACTCCAATACTGGTTTAGGCTATGTTGTTTGTGTCTAAACAACAGGATCAATATGGTTGTGTTGTGATGCATGATCCTATAAGCATCTAAGATCATATTTTATAATCCCAAGAACATAAATACTATTTTGCTAGTTCTGAGAAATTAGAGCTTGGTCGACTCTGGGGCCGTTGGATTTGCATTGTGATTCACATATGTGGTTGCAACTAAGAAAAAATAATCTTAGCCACTAAACTTACCGTTGTGATTCGTGCTAGGTAGGAGTTGCAAGTGGTTTGCAACTTCCAAAATAATTAAGCTATTTTTTTGTCCGATCGAGAACTAGTCACCCCCATACAAATAAATTATATTCCCTCCGTTCCTTTTTATAATGCCTATTGTTTTTTCGTATTTGTTTTAAAATATAAGAGTAAAGCTATGTTTTTTTTTGCAAAGAACCCCTTCCACCTATCAGGTCAAGTCCAGAAAATCTGGAAACCGATCTGGCCATGTATTTCTGAGATCTGTTTTCAGTTTCCTATTTTGTCTGTGATATCGCTAGGGGGTTTTGTGTTAAAAAAAGGCTCGCGCTAATTTCCGTGCCAAAAAACAATAGGCAATATAGAAAGAAACCGAGGGAGTATTAGAACTAGAAAATACGGTAGAATTTTAGGATCGCATGAGAAGCGCGCGCGATTGGCTAACATGAAGCTCTGTTGGTGCAAGAGTAGCGATTAGTTGGGAAAGCAATAGAGATGTGCCCAGAGGCCAGAGTCAAGACCCGATGCATGCATACTTGTTACCAACTTACCTGGTGGATAAAAATCCTATCAGGAAGGTCTTGACATAATTGTGAACCCACGGCTGTAGACATGGAAAAATTCTATACCAATCCACCCACCCGACATAACGGAATGAAGGCCGATCCTAATTTATATTAGAAAAAAAACAGCTGCAAGGGTTTCATCCGCCCGACATGATGGGCCCGCATTTCTCACACGATAGAGGAAGACTAAAGCGTTTGCGACTTGTGAGAAAAAAGCAAAAGGTTGTTTCGTGCAACAAACGTGTGTGCTCACAGCACAAAATTTTGAAGTAACAAATTGTGTGTAACATATGAGGCCATTGCACATGTTTGATGTAGCAATCCTCGAATGCAAAACGATGCAACTTCATTCATAATTTAAACCATTTATATTAGTCCATTACATCATCTCTACATTGAGGCGATCCATAATGCTATCGTAGCCGACTATATGCAAGTGCTTTCTAGCTATCTCGAAGCCGAGGCATGCATTGAGAGCGGTATACTTAATGTGATCATAGTTCAATGGGAACTCGACCAGTTGTTGGATCTGATAGAATTGCGAGGTTTCTTCACAAGCTTTGTTCCAATGTAATGGTTGGACCGAGTGTAGAGTGAAGGAGTATAGTTCTTTGGTGGGTTGGTGATGATCCTCTGGAGGCCACGAGCCCCCAGAATGGCTGCGATGCCGTAATACTCAAGCATCTTCAGGTCGTTGCCGATAGCACGACCGCAGAATCTGATTGACTCATCCCCAAGGAATTCCTTGAGGGCTTTTGTGTTGGAGATATGCCCAAGAGGCAATAATAAAGTGTTTATTGTTATATCTTAGTGTTCATGATAAATGTTTACATCCCATTTTATAATTATATTAACCGGAAACATTAATACTTGTGTGTTTTATAAACATAAAGGAGTTCCTAGTAAGCCTCTTGTTAAACTAGCTTGTTCAATAATAGATGGTTTCTGATCACGATGAACATTGGATGTTATTAATAACAGATCATCAAAAAAGTGAGCTAGGCTCACTTGGTTAGGGAAGTGGATGTACAACCCAGCCACCCAGGTTCAAGTCCCTAGGGACGAATTTGGATTCTTATTATTTAAAAACAAAATCACTGTAGGGGTATCCCCTACCGTATTCCTTTCAAAAAAAGATCATATCATTAGGTAAATGATGTGATGGACATACACCCATAGTAAGCGTAGCATATGATCAAGTCATTAAGTTCGTTCTGCTTCAAGCTTTAAGATACATAGTAACCTAATCCTTCGACCATGAGATCATGTTAATCACCTACACCGGATGGATGCTTTCATCACATCAAACACTACTTCGTAAATGGGTAGTTATAAATGTGGCATTAAATGTTCAGAAAGTATAGGTTGAAGCACGTGGATCAATAGTGAGATTTGTCCATCCAAATGACGGATAGATATACTCTGGGCCCTCTCGGTGGAATGTCATCCAATTAGCTTGATGTGACTGGCTCACAAGGGATGTCATATCACGATACGAGTAAATAGTACTTATTGGCAACAAAGTTGAACTAGGTATGGAGATACCGACGATCAAACTTCGGATAAGTAAAATATCGCGAGATAAAGGGAATCGGTATCGTATGTAAATGGTTCTCTCGATCACGAAGTCATCGTTGAATATGTGGGAGCCATTATGGATATCTAGGTCCCGCTATTGCTTATTGACCGGAGAGGTGTCTCGATCATGTATGCATAGTTCACGAACCGTAGGGTGACACACTTAAGATTCGATGTTGTTTAAGTAGATATGGAATATGGTATGGAGCTTGAATATTGTTCGGTGTCTCGGATGGGATCCAGGACATCAAGAGGAGGTTCGAAATGGTCCGAAGAATAAGATTCATATATAGGAAGTCATTTTCTGGAGTCGGAAAAAGTTCGGTGTTTTGACCAGAGCTTCTAGAAGGTTCTAGAAAGATCGGAAGGGTTCGGAATATTATGGAATGTTCCGGAAGTGTCCGGGACGACCCGGGCTGTCTAAGGAAGTCCGGAGGGTTCCATAATAGGTGTATCCATGTTTTCCTTAAGGGTTAAGAAGTTTCCCCTAAGGCAGATTCAGATTTGGCAAAAGAGTCCTAGTTCTAGTAGGTTTCGGCTGACAGAAACCTACCGGAACTCTCCCAAACTTTGGGGGCAGGTCTTGGATGACCCAAGGACCTTTTCCACCTATAAAAGGAGGGCAAGGAGAGCCCCAAGAGGTGCACAACTCGCAGACCCTGCCCCCTCTCCCCGAACCCTAGCCGTCCATTCCTCCTCTTCCCTCTTGCACGGCTACGATGAAGCCCTGCAGGATTTCTCCACCACCACTGCCACCACGCCGTCGTGATGCCGGGATTCCAAGGAGGATCTACTACTTCTGCTGCCTGCTGGAACAGGGAGAAGGACGTCTTCATCGACATCGACGTGTGATCGAGTGCGGAGGTGCTGCCCGATTGTGGCACCGCCAAGATCTTCTACACGCTTTTGAAAGCGGCAAGTGATCGACTACATCCACGAGATTTATATCGTTAACGCTTAGCGGTCTTCCAGGGTATGTTGATCTTCACCTCGTTGCTACCATGTACTACATTAGATCTTGGCTTGTTATTCATTCTTGCGGTAAGAAATTTTTTGTTTTATATGCTACGAATCCTTACAGTGGTATCAGAGTCGTGTCTATGCATAGATTGGTTGCACGAGTAGAAGACAATGGTTTTTTGGCGTTGATGCTTTTGTTGTGTCTTGTTTATCGTGTACTTTGCATCTTGCGGCATGGTGGGAAGCGGCCCGGGCTAACCTTACATGACCGTGTTCATGATACTTGCTCCACGCTTGACATGTAACTTGTATTGTATAAGTGGCTTTGCGGGTGTCAGTTTCTCTCACCATAGTTAAGATCCAATCTACAATTTTCAATTGACAACACTTGTATCAGCGTTGTGGTTCATGTTCGTAGGTAGATCAGATCTTACTCGAAAACCCTAAACCACATAAAATATGCAAACAAAATTAGAGGCGTCTAACTTGTTTTTGTAGGTCTTGGTGATGTGATATGGTCATGATGTGATTGTGAATATATTTCATGTATGAGATGATCCTTATTGTATTGTGGCAACCAGCAGGAGCCTTATGGTTGTCTTTATATTTCATGTAGTAAGTTTTATTTCAAAGTAGTTGTAATAGTTTCTACACGTGGTGGCAACCATGAAGACGGCGCCATGGACCTTGATGCCCCGCCGACGATGATGGAGATCATGCCCGTGCTTTGGAAGAGAAGATCAAATGCGAAGATAAAGGGCCATATCATATCACATAATGAATTGCATGTGATGTCAATCCTTTTATGCATCTTGTATTGCTTAGATCGCGACGGTAGCATTATAAGATGATCCCTCTCACTAAAAATCAAGATAATAAAGTGTTCGTCCTTAGTTAGCACCGTTGCTAAGACTCGTTGTTTCGAAGCATCACGTGATGATCGGGTGTGATAGACTCTACGTGTGCATACAACGGTGCCAGATTTCACATGCGGAAACTAAGGTTCAACTTGACGAGCCTAGCATCTACAGACATGGCCTCAGAACACGGCAAACCGAAAGGTTAAGCATTAATCATATAGATGATACGATGAACATGTCGATGTTCGTCACTGAAGCTACATCATCTCTCGTGATGATCGGACTTGGTGACAAGCTTCTAACTTGTCAATGCCTACAGATTGTAGACTAGGGTTTCGCAGAAAGCAGAGGGCAAGTAGATCTCGAAGGTTTCAGCCGAAAAGGTGCTCGACTGCTTTAAAACTAGGGTTTGTGTGACAATGATTCGATCCTTTCTTTCTCCCTCGGCTCCCCCTTATATAGGAGGCGGAGTCGAGGCTTTCGTATCGTACAAGTTACAAAATAGCGAGAGACTCTTTGAGTCCGTACCGTACAATTACAAATCTCTTTATTCCTAATCTATCTCTATCTTCCATATCGTTGTTTATTGGGCTTCCGGACTTTGTAATATTCGGGTCATGGGCCTTCGCTATCCCCGGGTACCTTATTCAGCAGCCCATTCGGGATGCCTATGTCAGTAGCCCCCGAGATTTTCTTGAATCGTAGAGTCGAGTAAAATCTCCGTCGTATAATTAATCCATAAATTCTTTGAACCATCCTAATATTTTATTCAGGATATATATTTTGTACAGGGATGATGGTAAATGGGGCTGGTTCATCTGACGGATCAGGTCAGTTAACTGCTCTTGTGGAAACCCGCAAAAACCTACTTCAAGGTCAAGTCCCTGGACATGACCCCGGGATACTGGTGTAATTCGATATGTGCCGCTTAAGGACTTAATCATGAGCCAAATTATATTCATATTTATAAGATCCATAGCGCGTCCGCTAGGTTTTTTCGCATCTGTTGATACGGATACAGTAGCAAAGCGCATTCGGGTGCGATACCACGCCACGCAGGAAAGATCCTGGGGACTTACCTTCGTAAGATATTACACATCCAGAGTTTTTACCGCGGCGGACGCGGGAATATATTGTCGAGTACCTTTATCGGCTGTTGGAATTGCCAATTTTTCTGGATCACTTAATGATAATATCTTTGTAACACCTCAAGTTTTTAACAATAAATAAAGAAGAGGATTTTCCAATACTCATTTTTGACAACAAACAAAAACTTTATTTACTCATATAGTGTTATATCTAGTCTCATGCATAGTATGTGTTTTTGGTGTGCTATTGCCATGATGAGTGTATTAGTATGGATCAATATCACTTAAACCCTAAACCATGATCATATCATCTCAAGTTGAGAAAAATTTAAGAAATGCCAAATAACCAAAAACCCTCACATACACCTTAGACCAATATTTCAAATCTTCAACCAAGGACACCAAGGCTTGATCCAATGCTTGTAAAACACTTATATAACAAAAACAAACATAAATGCATAGAAGAAACCAGATTCAAATCAAAGAAAAATTCAAATTGTGCATACATATGATAATGGTCAATTTGGCCCATTATAAAATGTTGCCCTCTTTACACCCCTGGTTTGGAAGATTCTTAAACCAAACCACTCTAATTCTTTCCACCTCATCCAAGAGCATGTCAAGAGGAGCAACTTTGTGGTTGACCACCATGGTTGACTCTGCTTAGTTTGACTTGAGTAAATAAAACAAAATGCAATATGAGAGTAATGGGAAGATGAGCACTTTTTGGAAACCTTGCAAACCATCACTAAAATGACCACCACCACCATCATTAGATCACAATTATTATATCAATGAGCTCCACCAAAAAGATTTCAAAAATTCAAATATTTTTCTCTTGCGGCCATTCTGTCGAACACCTGGCAGGCACAAAACAGATTTGATCAAAATTGATTTTTATCCAACAGTTTATAGAGTGAACCCTGGGTGAATCTTGTTGATCATTGCACCTGGAGTACTTCTACATCATTCCCAGTACTGGCCCAAGCAAGTGGAGGCATGGAGAAGCTCAAAGCTCACCAATGGCAAGCTCATGCCGGCCACCATGCTCTCTCTCTCTCTGGCTCGATTCTTTCCCCCTCACCATGTCTAGGAGGTAGCCCAGTACATGGTGATCATCACCCAGCACGGCCCAAAGTCGCCAAGGCACGGCATTGGCCGCACCAAGCGTGCCCATGCGTGCCCAGGACATGCCACGGCATGCCAGTGCACGCGGTGAGCGCGCACTGGACGCGCCAGAGCATGGCGCCGTACCAACTCGTGCGCCCACGCCTGCTGCCCATTCTTTGCACCGAGCATCACCACCAGTACCCCTACGCGCTAGACATGCTCGAGCACCGCCGGAGGACCTGTCGCCGTCGCCACCGTCGCAGCCATGCCGCGGGTACTGCAGCACGATCATCAAGCGCCCGAGCCGTCCCGTCGCTCCCAGGACGCTTTCGCTGTACCCAGAGCCTCGCCATGCCGTCGCCAATCGAGTGCTGTCCTCGCCTTGCCCTTTGGAGCGCCGGAGAGGCCACGCCGTCGACGACCACCCACAGCACCCACGGCACCATCTCCCCTCTATAAATAGGGACCCCCCGCGGCCTTCTCCTTCACACCACCACGATCGCCTCACCTCACTGCTTCGCCTCGACCAAACCATACACCCAATCATTCGCCGGAGTCGCCGGAATTTGGAGCTTGAAGCCGCCGGAGCCCGCAGATCGCCGTCGTCGATTCACGCCGCCCCGAGCCTCGCCACTGCTACCAGGAGCTTCCTCACCGTCGACAACACCGCCTCGCACCCTCTAGAACCTCGCGGGAGCACCGGTACGTCCTCCGACCCCCTAGGCTCGCCGCCAGACCCTCGGCCTCTCGCCGGAGAAGACGACGATCGTGCACCGCACGATCGCGTTCTGATCCAACGCACCCGTTAATCCTTACCGTTTCGGGTTTTATAAGAGACTGACGGGTGGAGCCCACCATGTCAGGCGGCCCGCGCGTGGGCGACACGCTGCTGGGCCGGCCCAAGTCCTTTTTCACCGCGTAGCCCACCTAGCCTTCCCGCCAAGCCCATTTAATTCAAATTCTATTTTCTGTTTAAATTCGAATATGCTCACAGATGCTTTTTCAATTTTAAATACAACAAAATCCACTAAACCAAATTTAGTAAATTTTATATATTTGAAAAGCTTAGGAAATTATCTAAACAATGCCACTGGCCTCACTTCCAGATTATTTGTAGAATTTAAATGATAAAAATAACAAGGCAGAGCCTTTTCCAACTTCATATAAATATTAAAAATTATCTATAAATGATTTGAAGTTAATTCCAACTCACATAAATCACATTTGATACCCTGTAATTGTTTATGCAAAAATATAGAGTAGTTGTTTTGCATAATCATGAACTAGAATTAAATAATGGCTATGTAGCTATTTCTAGTTCATTTAAACCACCTTAAATTAATTATAAAATAGAATGAGAGCTATTCTCTCATTCAAATTGTGATCTCAAGTAATTCAAATAGAGGTACTGACCTTGGTCTAATAAACCTCATACTTGATTATTTTGAGATATTAAATTTTGAGCATGCTAATATTAAAATGCATGAGGTGTAGCACCTCATTTAAATTTCACTCTCAAATAATAGATATGAAGTGTTGACCTTGGTC
This sequence comes from Lolium multiflorum, assembly GCA_030979885.1. Classification (NCBI taxonomy): domain Eukaryota; kingdom Viridiplantae; phylum Streptophyta; class Magnoliopsida; order Poales; family Poaceae; genus Lolium; species Lolium multiflorum. The sequence continues at coordinate 283,332,776 of CM061748.1, forward strand.
AACAAATACTCATACCCTATTATTATTTGAAGAGATTAAAACTTAATAATTTTAATGAGAGGGAATTATCTCCTCCAAGACATTAAAGAGAAATCTTAATAAACATTTATAATGAGAGGAAATTAATTTGTTCTTTAAAACAAGGAATTAAATCACCATCCTAATAAAGTGTGATGTTAGCATATATTTGTGTGCAATTTGGTGTGTGCTTAGCTTAGCACTTAATTGTGTGTAGTGATCGTTATACTTGTATTCGTATATAGACGCTAGTCTCGAGGAGTACCCGGAGGAGGAAGGCTACAACCAGGAGGAGGAGGAAAACTTTGACTCCTACCCCAACCAAGGCAAGCTAATACTCTTGCAAGCCACCTTAAGGCAAAGCTCATCATGAGCAAGGCACCATTACATATTACTTTATGCTTAAGGATCCTATCCCATGTTTTTACTTTGTTTATTTAGTATTTCAAAGCACTTTTGATTCATGATTCACTTGGTTTAGAATAGAACAAGAGTGTCAAGGTTAGCATAAGCAAATCAAGCTAGATAGAACCCCCTCATGATTAGATGCTATTGCAAAATAAATAAAATTGACTACTCTAGATGGGAACATTAGATGATAATGGTGAAATTATGAAATAAATAGTGAAGGTGAATATGACCAAGAGAAGATGGTAATTTTTGATTAAAAACTGATGATGGTTGGATGCGATACCTTTCCAATATACAAGTACCCCCACAATACCTGATTATGGGTAGGGTCTAACTAGAAGTTTATATGTCTTAGTATGGGTTCCCTCTAAACAAGCGTCATAGGGGTTATGCCGAGGCTGCCTCCGAGAAATGTGAAATGACGTGAATGAGGTGAACTGTCCGGCCCAAGCCCTGTGCAGTTCCCGGGTTAACAGTTGGTTTTCACCGGAGGCCAAGCTCATGGGGAGAGGTGCCTATACTAGGGGGTGTAAATGAAAGGTTAGGGTTGATGATCCGCGTACTGAGTTACGATTATTCAGAGTTGTCTCTGACGGATGTAATCAAATGTTGTGGCACAAGTGTGCAACCTCTGCAGAGTGTTAAACCTATTCGAATAGCCGTGTCCACGGTTACGGACAATTGGAAAGGCCATACTGTTCCGTTGTCAGAACTTGTCTTACAAAGGAATGATGATTCTTGAACGGTGACTTGACTTGTTGAAATACACCACTGAGGTGGTGGGAATGACACTAATGTTCCCACTTGAGTTAGTCTAGGGATTCAAGCATCTTTACTAAATACTTACAAAATAAACTTGGCTTTATGCAAATGAACCTAGAGCTTAGTAACCATTAATGTTGATAATCACTTACATTAGTGTTAGTTTGCGAGTACTTAAGTACTCATGGCTGTGTCCCTGGCTATTCCAATGCCAGACTATGAAGAGGAGCAACATGCGAGGATGACGGTCAACAAGACGTCTACCAGAACTAGGATGCTTCTAACGTCAAGTGTTGGCCTGTGGATAGATAGTTCCACCTACTACGACGCTTCCGCTAGTTATTGATACGCGTAGATGCACACGTCCGTTGGGAACCCCAAGTGGAAGGTATGATGCGTATAGAAGCAAGTTTCCCTCAGTATGAAACCAAGGTTTAATCGAACCAGTAGGAGCCAAGAAGCACGTTGAAGGTTGATGGTCGCAAATGTGATGCGGCGCAACACCAGGGATTCCGGCGCCAACGCGGAACCCGCACAACACAACCCAAGTACTTTGTCCCAACGAAACAGTGAGGTTGTCAATCTCACCGGCTTGCTGTAACAAAGGATTAAACGATCGAGTGGAAGATGTTTGCAAAGAAAATAGTAAAACACAATTGCAGATTGTATGCTATGTAAAGAATAGGACCGGGGTCCACAGTTCACTAGAGGTGTCTCCCATAAGATAAAAGCATGTTGGGTGAACAAATTACAGTCGGGCAATTGACAAATAGAGAAAGGCATAACAATGCATATACATGATATGACAAATATAGTGAGATTTAATTGGGCATTACGACAAAGTACATAGACCGCCATCCAACTTGCATCTATGCCTAAAAAGTCCACCTTCAAGTTATCATCCGAACCCCCTCCGTATTAAGTTGCAAAGCAAAGACAATTGCATTAAGTATGGTGCGTAATGTAATCAACAACTACATCCTTAGACATAGCATCAATGTTTTATCCCTAGTGGCAACAGCACATCCACAACCTTAGAACTTTCTGTCACTGTCCCAGATTCAATGGAGGCATGAACCCACTATCGAGCATAAATACTCCCTCTTGGAGTTAAGAGTAAAAACTTGGCCAGAGCCTCTACTAGTAACGGAGAGCATGCAAGATCATAAACAACACATGAACAATAGATTGATAATCACCATAATCATAGTACTCTCTATCCATCGGATCGACAAACACAACATATAGAATTACATATAGATGATCTTGATCATGTTAGGCAGCTCACAAGATCCAACAATGAAGCACAACAAGGAGAAGACGACCATCTAGCTACTGCTATGGACCCATGGTCCAGGGGTGGACTACTCACTCATCACTCCGGAGGCGACCATGGCGGTGTAGAGTCCTCCGGGAGATGAATCCCCTCTCGGTGCCGGAGGCGATCTCCTAATCCCCGAGATGGGATCGCGGCGCGTCTGTAAGGTTTTCCGTATCGTGGCTCCGTACTGGGGGTTTCGCGACGGAAGCTTTAAGTAGGCGGAGGGTCAACGCGGGGGCCACACGAGGGCCCGGGGGTAGGTCGGCGCGGCCAAGGCTTGGGCCGCGCCGGCCACCCTTCGGCCGCCTCGTGGCCCCACTTCGTTATCTCTTCGGTCTTCTGGAAGCTTCGTGCAAAAATAGGACCCTGGGCGAAAGTTTCGTCCAATTCCGAGAATATTTCTTTACTAGGATTTCTGAAACCAAAAACAGCAGAAAACAGCAACTGGCTCTTCGGCATCTTGTTAATAGGTTAGTTCAGAAAATGCATAAATATGACATATAATGTGCATAAAACATGTAGGTATCATCAATAAAGTAGCATGGAACATAAGAAATTATCGATACGTTGGAGACGTATCAGCATCCCCAAGCTTAGTCTGCTCGTCCCGAGCATGTAAAACGATAACAAAGATAATTTCGAAGTGACATGCCATCATAATCTTGATCATACTATTTGTAAACATATGTAATGAATGCAGCGATCAAAGCAAAGGTAATGACATGAGTAAACAACTGAATCATAAAGCAAAGACTTTTCATGAATAGTACTTCAAGACAAGCATCAATAAGTCTTGCATAAGAGTTAACTCATAAAGCAATAAATCAAAGTAAAGGTGTTGAAGCAACACATAGGAAGATTAAGTTTCAGCGGTTGCTTTCAACTTATAACATGTATATCTCATGGATATTGTCAACATAAAGTAATATAACAAGTGCAATATGCAAGTATGTAGGAATCAATGCACAGTTCACACAAGTGTTTGCTTCTTAAGGTGGAAGGAGATAGGTAAACTGACTCAACAATAAAAGTAAAAGAATGGTCCTTCAATGAGGAAAGCATCGATTGCTGTATTTGTGCTAGAGCTTTTATTTTGAAAACATGAAACAATTTTGTCAACGGTAGTAATAAAGCATATGAATTATATCTTACAAGTTGCAAGCCTCATGCATAGTATACTAATAGTGCCCGCACTTCGTCCTACTTAACTTGGACTACCGGGTCTTCGCATGCCATGTTTCAACCAAGTGTCACAAAGGGGTACCTCCATGCCGCCTGTACAAAGGTCTAAGGAGAATGCTCGCATTTCGGATTTCTCGCTTTTGATTATTCTCAACTTAGACATCCATACCGGGACAACATGGACAACAGATAATGGACTCCTCTTAAATGCATAAGCATGTAGCAAAGTTATTATTCTCATATGAGATTGAGGATATATGTCCAAAACTGAAACTTCAACCATGATTCATGGCTTTAGTTAGCGGCCCAATGTTCTTCTCTAACAATTTTGCATGCTCCAACCACTAAAATGATAGACCTTCAGACAAGACGGACATGCATAGCAACTCACATGATATTCAACAATAGTTGATGGCGTTCCCCGAAGCATGGTTATCGCACAACAAGCAACTTAATAAAATATAAAGTGCATAAGTACATATTCAATACTACGATAGTTTTTAAGGCTATTTTGTCCCATGAGCTATATATTGCAAAGGTGAATGATGGAATTTTAAAGGTAGCACTCAAGCAATTTACTTTGGAATGGCGGAGAAATACCATGTAGTAGGTAGGTATGGTGGACACAAATGGCATAGTAGTTGGCTCAAGGATTTTGGATGCATGAGAAGTATTCCCTCTCGATACAAGGTTTAGGCTAGCAAGGTTATTTGAAGCAAACTCAAGGATGAACAAGTGCAGCAAAACTCACATAAAAGACATATTGTAAACATTATAAGACTCTACACTGTCTTCCTTGTTGTTCAAAACTCAATACTAGATATTATCTAGACCTTAGAGAAACCAAATATGCAAATCAAATTTTAGCAAGCTCTATGCATTTCTCCATTAATGGGTGCAAAGCATATGATGCAAGAGTTTAAACATGAGCACAACAATTGCCAAGTATCACATTATCCAAGACATTTTAGAATTACTACATGTAGCATTTTCCAATTCCAACCATATAACAATTTAACGAAGAAGAAACTTCGCCATGAACATTATGAGTAAAGCCTAAGGACACATGTGTCCATATGCAACAGCGGAGCGTGTCTCTCTCCCACAAAGTGAATGCTAGGATCCATTTTATTCAAACAAAAACAAAAACAAAAACAAACCGACGCTCCAAGTAAAGAACACAAGATGTGATTGAATAAAAATATAGTTTCAGGGGAGGAACCTGATGATGTTGTCGATGAAGAAGGGGATGCCTTGGGCATCCCCAAGCTTAGACGCTTGAGTCTTCTTAAAATATGCAGGGTGAACCACGGGGGCATCCCCAAGCTTAGAGCTTTCACCCCTCTTGATCATAGTATATCATTCTCCTCTCTTGACCCTTGAAAACTTCCTTCACACCAAACTTCAAGCAAACTCATTAGAGGGTTAGTGCATCATTAATAATTCACACATTCAGAGGTGACACAATCATTATTTTCACTTCTGGACATTGCATAATGCTACTGGACATTAGTGGATCAAAGAAATAAATCCAACATAGCAAAAGAGGCAATGCGAAATAAAAGGCAGAATCTGTCAAAAACAGAACAGTCCGTAAAGACGAATTTAGAAATGGCACCAGACTTGCTCAAATGGAAAAACTCAAAACTAATGAAAGTTGCGTACATATCAGAGGATCACGCTCGTAAATTGGCAGATTTTTTCGAATTTTCTACAGAGAATTGTGCCCAGATTCGTGACAGACAGCAATGCTGTTTCTGCGCAGCGATCCCAAATATAACATCAACTTTGACATAGAAACTTTACTTGGCACAAAAACTTGATAAGGAGAGGTTGCTACAGTAGTAAACAACTTCCAAGACTCAACAAAACAAAAATTGCTGTAGGTAAAAACATGGGTTGTCTCCCATAAGCGCTTTTCTTTAACGCCTTCAGCTAGGCGCAGAAAGTGCAAATCAAGTAACATCGCGAGTAGAAGCATCAACATCATAGCTTGTTCTAATAATAGAATCAAAAGGCAACTTCATTCTCTTTCTAGGTAAGTGTTCCATACCTTTCTTGAGAGGAAATTGATATTTAATATTACCTTCCCTCATATCAATAACAGCACCAACAGTTCGAAGAAGAGGTCTTCCCAACACAATTGGACAAGATGCATTGCATTCGATATCCAAGACAACAAAATCAACGGGGACAAGGTTATTGTTAACCGTAATATGCACATTATCAATCCTCCCCAAAGGTTTCTTTTTAACATTATCGGCAAGATTAACATCCAAATAACAATTCTTCAATGGTGGCAAGTCAAGCATATCATAAATCTTTTTAGGCATAACAGAAATACTTGCACCAAGATCACATAAAGCATTACATTCAAAGTCATTGAATTTCATTTTAATGATGGGCTCCCAACCATCCTCTAACTTTCTAGGAATAGAAGTTTCAAGTTTTAGTTTCTCTTCTCTAGCTTTTATGAGAGCATTTGTAATATGTTTTGTAAAGGCTAAATTTATAGCACTAGCATTAGGACTTTTAGCAAGTTTTTGTAAGAACTTTATAACTTCAGAGATGTGGCAATCATCAAAATCTAAATCATTATGAGCTACAGCAATGGGATCATTGTTCCCAAGGTTGGAAAAAATTTCAGCAGTTTTATCACAAGCAGTTTCAGCAGTTTTAGCAATTTCAGGCAGTTTTGTGCGCTTTGCACTAGGAGTAGAAACATTGCCAACACAAATTATATTACCATTAATAGTAGGAGGTGCAGCAACATGTGAAGAATTAGCATTACTAGTGGTGGTAATAGTCCAAACTTTAGCTACATTATTCTCTTTAGCTAGTTTTTCATTTTCTTCTCTATCCCACCTAGCACGCTCAGCCATTAATCTTATATTCTCATTAATTCTAACTTGGATGGCATTTGCTGTGGTAGTAATCTTATTATCAATATCATTATTAGGCATAACTTTCAATTTTAAAAGATTTACATCGGAGGCAAGTCTATCAACTCTAGAAGCGATAGTATCAATTTTATCAAGCTTTTCCTCAACAGATTTGTTAAAAGCAGTTTGTGTACTAATAAATTCTTTAAGCATGGCTTCAAGACCAGAGGGTACACTCCTATTATTATTGTAAGAATTCCCATAAGAATTACCATAACCATTACCATTAGCAGAAGGATATGGCCTATAGTTATTACCAGAGTTGTTCCTATAAGCATTGTTGTTGAAATTATTATTTTTAATGAAATTCACATCAACATTTTCTTCTTGAGCAACCAATGAAGCTAAAGGAACATTATTTGGATCAACATTAGATCTACCATTCACAAGCATAGACATAATCACATCAATCTTATCATTCAAGGAAGAGGTTTCTTCAAAGAGAATTTACCTTCTTACCTTGTGGAGCTCTTTCCGTGTGCCATTCAGAGTAATTTATCATCATATCATCAAGAAGTTTTGTAGCCGCCCCCAATGTGATGGACATAAAGGTACCTCCAGCAGCTGAATCCAATAAATTCCGCGAAGAAAAATTTAGTCCTGCATAGAAGGTTTGGATGATCATCCAAGTAGTCAGTCCATGGGTTGGGCAATTCTTTACCAAAGTTTTCATTCTCTCCCATGCTTGAGCAACATGTTCAGTATCTAATTGTTTAAAGTTCATTATGCTACTTCTCAAAGATATAATTTTAGCGGGAGGATAATATCTACCAATAAAAGCATCCTTGCATTTAGTCCATGAATCAATACTATTCTTAGGCAAAGATAGCAACCAATCTTTAGCTCTTCCTCTTAATGAGAAAGGAAACACTTTCAATTTAATAATATCACCATCTACATCTTTATACTTTTGCATTTCACAAAGTTCAACAAAATTATTGAGATGGGCAGCAGCATCATCAGAACTACTACACCAGAAAATTGTTCTCTCATGACAAGGTTTAGTAAAGCAGGTTTAATTTCAAAGAATTCTGCTGTAGTAGCAGGTGGAGCAATAGGTGTGCATAGGAAATCATTATTATTTGCATTTGTGAAGTCACACAACTTAGTATTTTCAGGAGTATTCATTTTAGCAACGGTAAATAAAACAATCTAGATAAAGTAAATGCAAGTAACTAATTTTTTTGTGTTTTCGATATAGAGAGCAAGACAATAAATAAAGTAAAACTAGCAACTAATTTTTTTGTGTTTTGTTTAGGTGCAGCAAACAAAGTAGTAAATAAAATAAAGCAAGACAAAAACAAAGTAAAGAGATTGAGAAGTGGAGACTCCCCTTGCAGCGTGTCTTGATCTCCCCGGCAACGGCGCCAGAAATTTACTTGTGGTGTAGTTGACGTGGGAGTTAGAAATTTGTGGTGTAACTTTTCTTCAGATCCCCGCAACGGCGAAATTTAGCTTGATACGCGTAGATGCACACGTCCGTTGGGAACCCAAGTGGAAGGTATGATGCGTATAGAAGCAAGTTTCCCTCGTATGAAACCAAGGTTTAATCGAACCAGTAGGAGCCAAGAAGCACGTTGAAGGTTGATGGTCGCGAAATGTGATGCGGCGCAACACTGGGATTCCGGCGCCAACGTGGAACTGCACAACACACCCAAGTACTTTGTCCCAACGAAATAGTGAGGTTGTCAATCTCACCGGCTTGCTGTAACAAAGGATTAAACGTATCGAGTGGAAGATGTTTGCAAAGAAAATAGTAAAACACAATTGCGGTAGATTGTATGCTATGTAAAGAATAGGACCGGGGTCCACAGTTCACTAGAGGTGTCTCTCCCATAAGATAAAAACATGTTGGGTGAACAAATTACAGTGGCAATTGACAAATAGAGAAAGGCATAACAATGCATATACATGATATGATAAATATAGTGAGATTTAATTGGGCATTACGACAAAGTACATAGACCGCCATCCAACTGCATCTATGCCTAAAAAGTCCACCTTCAAGTTATCATCCGAACCCCCTCCAGTATTAAGTTGCAAAGCAACGGACAATTGCATTAAGTATGGTGCGTAATGTAATCAACAACTATATCCTTAGACATAGCATCAATGTTTTATCCCTAGTGGCAACAACACATCCACAACCTTAGAACTTTCTGTCACTGTCCCACATTCAATGGAGGCATGAACCCACTATCGAGCATAAATACTCCCTCTTGGAGTAAAAACTTGGCCAGAGCCTCTACTAGTAACGGAGAGCATGCAAGATCATAAACAACACATGAACAATAGATTGATAATCACCATAATCATAGTACTCTCTATCCATCGGATCCCGACAAACACAACATATAGAATTACATATAGATGATCTTGATCATGTTAGGCAGCTCACAAGATCCAACAATGAAGCACAACAAGGAGAAGACGACCATCTAGCTACTGCTATGGACCCATGGTCCAGGGGGGGACTACTCACTCATCACTCCCAGGCGACCATGGCGGTGTAGAGTCCTCCGGGAGATGAATCCCTCTCCCGGGGTGCCGGAGGCGATCTCCGAGAATCCCCCGAGATGGGATTCGCGGCGGCGGCGCTCCGTAAGGTTTTCCGTATCGTGGCTCTAACTGGGGGTTTCGCGACGGAAGCTTTAAGTAGGCGGAGGGTCAACGCGGGGGCCACACGAGGGGCCCGGGTAGGTCGGCGCGGCCAAGGCCTCGGCCGCGCCGCCACCCTCTTCCGCCGCCTGGCCCCACTTCGTTATCTCTTCGGTCTTACGGAAGCTTCGTGCAAAAATAGGACCCTGGGCGAAAGTTTCGTCCAATTCCGAGAATATTTCTTTACTAGGATTTCTGAAACCAAAAACAGCAGAAAACAGCAACTGGCTCTTCGGCATCTTGTTAATAGGTTAGTTCAGAAAATGCATAAATATGACATATAATGTGCATAAAACATGTAGGTATCATCAATAAAGTAGCATGGAACATAAGAAATTATCGATACGTTGGAGACGTATCAGTTATCTATGTTCGTTGATCGTTTAGAGCAACTATTTGTGTAATATGGAATAATGTAATATATGGTGTAAGACTTTATGTGTTGTAATAAATGATGACTCTATGGTATTCAACTGTTATGTCTCGCAACAACACTATTCCTGGGATTGCGATGTATGACATAATAGGCATCCGGACTTAAAAATCCGGGTGTTGACAAGTTGGTATCAGAGCCATTGTTTGACCTTAGAAGCCCCTAGTTTAGAATGGACGTTTGAAACACATAGATTCAAAACTAATGAAAGAAATAGTTATGAAAACCTACTCACACTCTTACCTTTGAGATCCTTTGCAAAATAACAAGTTCATGTTTTCTTCTTACAATGAAATTAAAAGTTTGAACACTTGCACTTCTCTAACTTACTCATCCATGTCTCTACAGATGGAGCATTTCGCTCAGACCGAGTCTTACCGCCTAGGCAACGCTGGAGGCCTCATCTTCGAGCAGGACCTGACTGAGCTCTCCCTGTTCCTCGGACGCCCCTTCCCGGAGTTTTTCGGGGGACGGGTCACCAACCAGCTCGGAGGACAGATGCAGTGGATCGTCTGCGCTGACCTCCGCGGGACGCCCGAGTCACCCCCGACCAGCAGGATCCAGTTCTCCGTCCTAGAGAACAGCTGGATGGACGGCCTTGCTAGGGCCATGAAGGAAGCACTAGCCCGTCTGTGCGGGCTGGAGCTGCCCCGAATCCGGGGAACCCGCTACTTCCACATGGCAAGGCACGACTCCATGGGGGCACCGATGGACCTCTCGCCCCACCCCGAGCTGAAGTCCCACGTGGACCACACCGACTACATGCTGTGCGAGACCTACGTCCAGCTCGACAACGCTCGCGCCCTCGCCAACTTCGCCTACCACCAGATGGCTCAGAAGGACGAGATCACCAAGATCATCGCCGCAGAACGCAAGACCCTTCGCCGTGAGAACGCGAAGAAGGACTACAAGATCTCCCGCCTCCGCGACCAGATCGCCAACCTCAAGGAGACCATCAAGACTCAGGAGGACCAGCTCAAGGCCCTCGAGAGCGAAGGAGAGGGGGAAGACATCCAAGGGGATGGCTACTCCTATGTGAGCAACGACAACGACTATGAAGAGGATGATGATGACCTGGCCTACTACCCTTACGAGGATGGCCATGAGCACCTGACAGCCGGGATGGATGACACCGTCCCGATCCGTGTCGATGAAGCTTAGTTTCACTTGTGCACCTTGCGTAGGTGTAAGTTGTATCGGTCCCACTGTATCGTAGTTTGTTGAAAGGGTTCTTCAAACCCTCCTATGTGTAAGCTTGTAATGTTTGCATCATGAATAAAATAAAAGTGTGTTTAAATTTCAATATATCTAAGAACTCAAGTTTTTAATTTAAGCCCAAAATAAGCCATAGAAAATTCCCTCTTATCTCATAATCTATCTACATATTCAGATGGCTCATCGCAACGCGAACTCGGAGGCTATGATGCAACTACTGCAGACCCTGATGGCAGACAGGGAGACTGACCGAGCTGAACGTCAAGCCAGCCTAGTAGCACTGCAGCAACTAGCCAACAACCAGCAGGGCCATGGACACCATGACCATCCAGGGTCCAAACTCAAGAATTTCCAAAATACCAACCCACCTGTTTTCAGCAAGACGGAAGAGCCCTTAGATGCAGATGATTGGCTGCAAACAATGGAAAACAACTTGGAAGTAGCTGGAGTGGATGAGAATGAGAAAGTTCTGTTTGCTACGCACTATCTGGCAGGACCTGCACGTGCCTGGTGGACGAGTGCCCGCGCATTGAACGCAGGGCAAATGATGACTTGGGCTGACTTCAAGCTCAAGTTCAGCAAGTACCATGTGCCTCAGGGCCTGATCAAGAAGATGCGGGACGAGTTCCGCGAACTCAAGCAGGGGAGGATGACAGTAGTGGAGTACCGTGACAAGTTTCTCACCTTGTCGAGGTACGCACCTGATGAGACGGACACCACCGACAAGAGGAAGGAGAGGTTCCTGAACGGACTACATGATGAGATGCAGACCGTGCTGGTCAACATTCCATTTGCTGACCTTGAAGCCCTTGTCGACTCCGCCATCCAGATGGAGGGCAAGCTGAACCAGGCCAACGAGAACCGCAAGCGCAGGATGATGCAACAGAGTGGGCCCAGCAATACCTCAAGGTATCGCCCCAGCTCAAGCGGAGGGTTCCCTCCCAGAAACAACAAGCCACCAACCCCGATGTCACGCCCCGGTTTTCAGCACCGGAGCGGAGGAAACTCCAGGCCAGGAGGCCACCACAACAACAACCACGGCAACAACAACTACGTCCACCACAACACCAACTTCAACCGCGCTCCGATGAGAGCCCCCGCCAACAACAACAACACCAACACCGCACCAAGGATGTCAACACCCGGATTTTTAAGTCCGGATGCCTATTATGTCATACATCGCAATCCCAGGAATATTGTTGTTGCGAGGCATAATAGTTAAGTATCACAGTCATCATTCATTACAACTCATAAAGTCTTACAAATTGGAATCACATGATCCATATTACACAAATAGTTGATCTAACGATCAACGAACTGATCAACGAACAAACACAAGTTCATAGCGGAAGCGTAAGATACAAGGACTCTATAGTCCACAGGCCAACGCTTGACGTTAGCAGACTCCTAGTTGTTGTAGACTTCCTGCTGACCGTCCTCCTCGTAATGCTGCTCCTCTTCATAGTCTGGCCATTTGAATAGCCAGGGACACAGCCGTGAGTACTTTATGTACTCGCAAACTAATACTAGTGTAAGTGCTAACATTTCTAGTAGGGGGGTACTAAGCTCTAGTTTATTTGCATAAAGCCAATTTTAGCTCACAAGTATTTGCTAAAGACTTATTCATGTGCTAACTAACTCAAGTGGGAACATTAGTGTCATTCCCACAACTCTGTTGTGTTTTCAATATATTCAAGTCACCATTCACCATTCATATCACATGATCAAATTCTAATACTGGAAACTGTATGGCCTTTCCAACCGTCCGTAACCGTGGACACGGCTATTCGAATAGATTTACACTCTGCAGAGGTTGCACACTTGTGCCACAATATTTGATTTCATCCGTCGGGATTTCCCCGAATCATCGTAACACAGTACGCGGATCATCAACCCTAACCTTTCATTTACTAACCCTAGTATGAGCACCTCTCCCCATGAGCTTGGCCTCCCAGTGAAGACCAACTGTCAACCTGGGAACTGCACAGGGCTTGGCCGTACAATTCACTTCACATCCTTTCTCAACAACGGAGGCAGCCTCGGCATAACCCCTATGATGTGTGTTCAGAGGGAACTCATACTAAGATACATAAACTTCTAGTTAAGCCCTTACCCATAATCAGGTATTGTGGGGGTACTCAATAATTGGAAAGGTATCGCATCCAAACCAATACTAGTTTTTAATCAAAAATCACCATCTTCTCTTGGTCATATTCACCTTCAAAAGTCATTTCATTATTTCACCACACATGTTCCCATCTAGAGTAGTCATGTTTAATTTAGCACTAGCATCTAAGGATGAGGGGTGCTAAGTAATTTGCTTTGCTCCTAGGCTAACTTTGATACTCTTGTACTAATCTAACATTAACCCTATTGAATTATGAAACAATAGTACAAAATAACAGTAAGTAAAACTTAAAATAAAACTGGGAATTAGGCTCATAATATAAAGTAAATGGGTGGTGCTTGGCTCAGGATGAGCTAGCACTTTGCAAGAGTATTATCTTGCCTTGGTTGGGAAACTGGTCAAAGTGGTCTTCTTCTCCTTGACAGTAGACCTCCTCCTCCTCCGGATACTCCTCGGTACTAGCGTCTAAAATACGAATACGGGGTACACAATCATCATACCAAACAATTTACTAAACTAGGCACACTCATGAGTTACACACTTTAAACTAGCATCACATATTCTTATTTAGTTGGTGAATGTGTTCTTTTTATTATTTAAGAAAAATAATTTCCTCTCATATTACTTTTAATTATTCAGAGATATAACTTCCTCTCATTATCTTATTAAGATTTAATTTCTCTCATGCATAATATGTGACCTAGGTTGAACAAGGTCAACCTCTTCACACTTAGCATTTTAAGAAAATGATTTAAATGAGGTGAGTACCTCATACCATTTAATTCTAACATGGTAATGATTTAATATCATCAACAAACCATATGAGATTTTTATGACCAGAGTCTTCACCTCATATTGGATTGCTCATGACAAGATTTAAATGGAAGAAAATATTCCCATATGATTTATTAATATTTTGGGACAATATCCTTGACTAGAAATAGCCATAAAGTCCTTTAATTTAACTAGGCCATGATCATACACAGTAAGCATGGCATATTTTTGTAGAAACAATTAGTATAAGTGAAATGTGAATTATAGGAGTTGGAATTAACTTAAAAGCATGTTTGGTTGATTTTTAATAATTATTCTAATGCAGAAAAGTCCCTGCCTTGATTATTTTCTTATTTAAATTCTATAATAGATCTAGGGTTCAATCCAGTGGCATGGTATAGATAATTTCCTAAGGTTTCCAAATATATAAAGTTTGTAAAATTTGGCTGAGTAGATTTGTCTCTATTAATTTTCAAAGTTTGCATCAGATTGTATATTCTATTTATCTGAGAAATTCGAATTTGAACTGTTGGGCTCGCGCGGGAAAATAACTGGGCTGCAGAGAAAAAGGAAACTGGGCCGGCCCAGTACTGCGTCCAGCGCAGCGGGCCGCCTGACAAGGTGGGGGCCACCTGTCGGTGGGCTTTCACGCCCGAAGCGGTACGGGGAAGGGGAGCCGTGCGATTAGAACACGATCGCACGGTCCAGCGCGTCGTCGTCGACGGCGAGCGAGGAACTCACCGGCGGCGGCAGTAGGGGGTCGGAGGGCGCCTGAGGGCTCCGGCGGTCGTCGGAGAGGTGCGCCGCGTCGTTGTCGAGGACGAGGATCCCCCTGGTAGCAGCGGCGCTTCCTGGGGTGGCCTCCTGCTCCGGCTTGCTCCGTGTACCGGCGGCGGCGGCGACCTTGCAATTGGGGCGAGGTAGTGGCTAATTGAGCGAGGGGAAAGGTCGAGGAGAGGCGGTGTGAGGAGGGGAAGCAGATGGTGTGCTCGGATTGAGAGGAGGCGTGCCCCTTTTATAGCTGCGAGGCAGTGCCGTAGGTCCGGGGTGAGGTCAGCCATGGCGTCGACGGTAGGGTGGCGCAGGGGTACTGGCGATGACGCTCGAGTGCAGGCGATGGTCCGGCGGTGCTGTAGAGCTTGATTGCGGTGAAGACGAGGCACTACAGCGACTGTGATCTTGACGGGAGCTCTCAGGCCAGGGCGGAGGGTCGTGGACGCGGTCGTCGTCCGCGGCGTTCCCGCGGGCCAGCGGCCATGTCCAGGCGGTCCAGGAGTTGTCGCGCGTCGACTGGTGCTGAGGGGCGGGCTCGAGGTGACGCGATGACGCGGGGCACCGTCACGCTCTGGGCGTCCAGGGTGTGCGCCATGCGCGCACTGGCGCGGCATGGGCATGCCTGGGCACGTCTGGGCGCGTGCTGGCGTGTGCGTGTCTTGGTCGAGGAAAGGCATGGGCGTGTTCAGGGAGTGTGAGGGAGCTAGAGACATGGTGGTGCATGCCAGATGACCAGGTGAGAGAGATGGCATGGTGTGGCCATGCCATGCCACGGCATGGTCATGCCATGGCTGGAGCCAGGTGTGGCAGTGGGGGGCACTGGTGCTGAGTGTGGTGAGGTGAGAGGGGAGTGCCAGGGTGCAGAGAGGGTCAGGTTGGACCAAGTCCAAGTAAAAATTCAGTATGGGCTCAAGATTTTACCCTGCCTGCAAGGTGTTTGACATAATGCCCGCAAGAAACTAATTTTCGAATTTTGAGAAAATTTTTATTGGAGTGTACTCATATATTAAATAGAGCCTTTTGGTGGTGGTGGTGATCCAAATAGAATTGATTTGCAAAAATTCTTTTTGCATGTGATCTTACATATGTGAATTTGTTCCAACTTTGCATGCTTCTCATTTGAAATTGGTGAGGAATTTGGGGTGGGGGTTTTGGACAAAGTTGCAGTGCTTGATGTTGTCTTGGATGAGGTGAAAAGAGTTGACCAAGTGTAGAAGTGAAAAGCAAAAAGCCAGGGGCTCAAAGTGAGCATCAGGGTAAAAATGGCACATATGACCATAATCATATGTGAGCTCATATTTGCTTCAATTTTGATTTAAATTGTGTTTGATGGTTTCCAAAGTTGTTAATATATGTTTAGTATCCAATTACACCCAATGGTGCAAATCAAAATGGTCTATAACAAAGATTTGTAAAAATGGCCTAAGCCTTATGTGTATGTGAAGTTGATTTTTAACCTTTCTTTTCTATTTCACTTTTATTTGCATTTGGGTGATCAAGTGATCATGGCTAGGGTTTTAGAGTGAGAGAGAACACATAAGCAAGCATCATGGCAATTGCACACTCAAAATAATTAATAAGGTGATCTACATGCATAAACCTATATGATGAGAAAAAGTTTTTGTTAACCCTAATTTTTGGGTTCTTGAATTTCTCTCTTGTTCATTTTATTGAAATTTGGGATGTTACAAACCCTTCCCCCTTACAAAAGATCTCGTCCCGAGATCGAGAGAAAACTAGGTACTAAAGAGATCGGGGTATTCTTTCTTCATGTCTTCTTCGCGTTCCCACGTGGCTTCGTCTTCAGTGTGATTGCTCCACTGAATCTTCAAGAACTTGATACTCCTGGTGCGGGTGGTTCTGTATGCTTCCTCCAGGATGCGAATAGGTACTTCGCGGTATGTCAAGTCTGTGTTGATATCCACCGAACGATGATCTATATTCTTGAATACTTCAGTCTTCTCCGGTACTTCAAGGCACTTCCGGAGCAGTGAGATGTGAAACACATTGTGCACAGCTGCCATTTCTTCAGGTAGTTCCAGTTGATAGGACACTTCGCCTCGGCGACTCAGAACTTTGAAGGGTCCGACATATCGGGGTGCGAGTTTTCCTTTCAGCTGGAATCTCTGCATTCCCTTGAGGGGTGACACCTTGAGGTAGACAAAATCTCCAATCTCAAAGGTCATCTCTCGGCGTCTTTTGTCAGCGTAGCTCTTCTGTCGGGATTGTGCAGTCTTGAGGTACTCGCGGATCTTGTGCACCTTCTCTTCGGCTTCTCGAAGAACATCTGGTCCAAAGACTTGGCTTTCTCCGACTTCTGACCAGTTCAGAGGGGTACGGCATTTCCTTCCGTACAGGGCTTCAAAGGGGGCCATTTGCAAGCTGGCTTGATAACTGTTGTTGTACGAGAATTCTGCATAGGGCAAGCAGTCTTCCCACTTGGATCCATATTCCAGTACACAGGCTCTCAACATATCTTCTAGTATCTGATTGACTCTCTCGGTCTGTCCGTCAGTCTGCGGGTGATAAGCTGTGCTGAAGTTCAGACGGGTTCCTAGTCCTTCATGCACTTTCTGCCAGAATCTTGAGGTGAACTGTGATCCTCTATCTGACACAATTGACTTTGGGGTTCCGTGCAGGGCTACTATCCTTGAGATGTATAACTCAGCTAACTTTGGGCCTTGGTAGGTGGTCTTGACAGGGATGAAGTGTGCAACCTTGGTCAACCTATCGATGACAACCCAGATGGAGTCATTTCCTCTGCTAGATTTGGGCAATCCTGTGATAAAGTCCATACCGACAGAATCCCATTTCCACTCAGGAATCTGTAAGGGTTGCAACAGTCCTGCGGGTCGTTGATGTTCTGCCTTGACTCGCTGACATATATCACACTTGGCGATATAACTTCCTATCTCTCGCTTCATTCCGTGCCACCAGAATTGTTCCTTCAGGTCTTGGTACATCTTGGTTCCTCCGGGATGAATGGAATACAGGGTGTCGTGAGCCTCCTTCAGTATGACTTGCTTCAATTCTGAATCTGACGGTACACACAGGCGACCGTTGTACCAAAGTACTCCTTCTTCATCGATGGTGAATCCTGGTGCCTTTCCTGCAGCTATCTGACTCTTGATTCCATCAATGCTGGCATTTCCCTTCTGGGCTTCTTTGATCTGTCCAATCAAAGTGGGCTGCAGTTCTATGCTGGCTAGGTATCCTTCACTAACTAGCTCCATTCTGAAATGCTCAAACTCTTGGTGTAGGCTAGGCTGTTCCTTTGCTATCATGGAGTTTAACTGACAAGGCAGTCTACTCAGGGCATCTGCTACTACATTGGCCTTGCCGGGGTGATAGTGGATCTCCATATCATAATCCTTGATTAACTCTAACCATCTGCGTTGCCTCATGTTCAGCTCTTTCTGGGTGAAGATATACTTCAGGCTCTTGTGATCTGAATAGATCTCGCATCGATTACCCATGAGGTAATGACGCCAAACTTTCAGGGCTAACACTACGGCTGCGAGTTCGAGGTCATGGGTTGGGTAGTTCTGCTCATGCTGTTTCAGTTGCCGGGACAGGTATGATATCACTTTGCCTTCTTGCATCAACACACATCCAAGACCAATCTTGGACGCATCACAGTAGACATCAAATGGCTTGGTGATATCCGGCATGATCAGTATTGGGGCTGTGGTCAATCTGCTCTTGAGCTGTTGGAAACTTTCTTCACATTTGGCAGTCCATTCAAACTTCTTGTCCTTCTTCAGCAGTTGAGTCATGGGTCGGGCTATGCTGGAAAATCCTTCAACGAATCGGCGGTAATATCCCGCTAATCCGAGAAATGCGCGGACCTCGGTCTGAGTGGTTGGGGCTTTCCATTCTGTGACAGTCTTGATCTTGGCGGGATCTACAGCAATTCCTCCTGCGGACAAGATATGTCCCAGGAATCCTACCTCCTTCAACCAAAACTCACACTTACTGAACTTGGCATATAACTTGTGCTGCCTCAGGGTTTCTAGGATTATTTCCAAGTGTTGTTCATGTTCCTCTTCGGTTTTGGAGTAGATAAGAATGTCATCGATGAAAACAACGACAAACTTATCCAAAAAGTTCATGAAGACTTTGTTCATGAGGTTCATGAAATAGGCGGGGGCATTGGTTAATCCAAATGACATGACATTGTACTCATACAGTCCATATCTGGTGGTGAAGGCAGTCTTTGGGATATCCGTTGCACGGATCTTCAGTTGATGGTAGCCAGTCCTAAGGTCAATCTTGGAGAATACTGTGGCACCGGCTAGCTGGTCAAACAGATCTTCTATCTTTGGCAAGGGGTATTTGTTTTTGATGGTGACATCGTTAAGTTTACGATAATCCGTACATAACCGATTGGCACCATCTTTCTTATCCACAAATAAAACTGGTGATCTCCAAGGTGACGAACTTGGTCGAATCAGACCTTTGTGCAACATATCATCCAGTTGCTTCTTCAGCTCTATTAGTTCTGCCGGGTTCATGCTATAGGCTCTCTGGGCTATAGGTCCTGTTCCAGGAATTAACTCGATGATAAACTCGATATCCCGATCCGGGGGCATACCGGGTAGATCATCCGGAAACACATCAGCGTATCGACAAACGACCCTGATCTGATCCAGAGTTGGTTTGGCTACTCCTTGGTTGCAAGTGAAATTTCTGGGGAGTTTTTCAGACACATGTTCTATTGTTATTCCGGTGCTACTAGTCATGGTGATGGCCTTCTTGGCGCAGTCTATCAATCCATGATGTTTCGCCATCCAATCCATTCCTAGTACTACTTCCAATCCTTTTGTTCCCAGAACAATTAAATTTGCAAAAAACATTATTTCTTGAATTCTGATGGGTACTTCTTTGCAAAATTTTCTAGCTTTAGTTGTTGATCCAGGTATTTGAACTATCATGACATGTTTCAAGCTGATTGGTTGAATCTTACTAGTGCTCACAAAATCTTCGGTAACAAAAGAATGTGATGCTCCGGAATCAAACAACACTCTTGCTGGTATTGAGTTAACAGAGAACATACCCAGCACCACATCTGGGGCTTCCTGGGCTTCCTCGGCGTTCATGTGGTAGAGGCGACCTCCGCGGTTGTGCGGGTTGTTGGGGGCGAACTTCTTGCCGGTGGAGACACGGCGTTGCTGCTGAGCAGGTGCAGCGGTGTTGCCGGCGAGCTTGGCCAGCCTTTTGGGGCACTCATTGGAGAAGTGTCCCACCACTCCACATTCATAGCAGGTGATTGTGGACTTGTCCTTGGTTCCAACCGGAATAGCATTGCTTCCGGTCCTTGGTGCAGTGTTGGTGTTGGTGTTGTTGGGGTTGGGGGCTCGCGGCGGAGCGCGGTTGAAGTTGCTGTTGTGGTGCACATAGGAATTGGGGTTGTTGCTGTTGTGGTGGGGGCCTCCTGGCCTTGGGTTTCCTCCGCTCCGGTTCTGAAATCCGGGGCGCGACACTTGGTTCTGGGGCTTGTTGTTTCTGGGGGCGAAACCACTGCTTGAGCTAGGGCGGTATCTCGGGGCATTGCTGGGCCCACTCTGATTCATCATGCGGCGCTTGCGGTTTTCATTGGCCTGGTGCAACTTGCCTTCCATTTGGATGGAAGAATCCACTAAGGCTTCAAGGTCAGCAAAGGGAATGTTGACCAGTACTGTCTGCATCTCGTCGTGCAGGCCGTTCAGGAATCTCTCCTTCCTTTTCTCATTGGTGTCGGTTTCATCGGGGGCGTACCTTGACAGGGTGAGGAACCTGTCGCGGTATTCTACCACCGACATCCGGCCTTGCTTCAGTTCCCGGAATTCATCCCTCATCTTCTTGATCAAACCTGGTGGTACATGGTACTTGCTAAACTTGAGCTTAAAGTCAGCCCAAGTCATCATCTGTCCGGCATTTAATGCACGGGCGCTAGTCCACCAAGCTCTTGCTGGTCCTGCTAGGTAGTGCGTAGCAAACAGCACTTTCTCATTCTCATCCACTCCAGCTACTTCCAGGTTATTTTCCATTGTTTGCAGCCAATCATCTGCATCTAAGGGCTCTTCAGTCTTGCTGAAAACAGGTGGGTTGGTGTTTTGGAAATTCTTGAGTTTGGATCCTGGATGGTCATGGTGTCCATGGCCCTGCTGGTTGTTGGCTAACTGTTGCAGTGCTGCGAGGCTGGCTTGACGTTCAGCTCGGTCTGTCTCCCTGTCTGCCATCAGGGTCTGCAGCAGTTGCATCATCGCATCTGAGTTCGCGTTGCGGTTAGCCATCTGAACAGGTAGATAGATCATGAGATAAGAGGGAATTTTCTATGGCTTATTTTGGGTAAATTTTAAACTTAAAGACTTTTGATGATGCACATAACACACAAACATTCATTCATTCATAACAAGCATCACAGATTACAAGCTAACACACTAAGGGTTTTAAGAACCCTTCTTCTCCAAGCTACGATACATGGTGCGGGATACAACTCACACCTACTTAAGTGAAGCTAGTGCAGCTACTACTCATCATCTTCATCCACATCAATGGGAATGATCCCATCTTCCTCGGGCTCCAGAAACGCGTAGTCCTCCTCATCAGTGAACTCATCATCCTCAAAGTCGTTGTCGTCACTCAGGAAGTCATCGCCTCCCTGAATGTCGTCTCCATCCTCCTCCATCTCCTGGATCTGGTCCTGCTGGGTACGGACAGTCACCTCCAAAGTGCGGATCTTCTCGCGAAGGCGGCGGATAGTGGCATCCTTCTTGGCGCGCTGCAGGCGGAGTAACTTGCGGTCCTTGGCGAGCATCCGGATAGCTTCGGCATGGTGAGCCACAGTCATCTGGGCACGGTGGTTGTGAACCCGCGTCAGTTCCAGTTCCTTCCGGGTCTCATGGAGCATGAAGTCCAAATGCTGCACATGGATCTTGAGCACCGGGTGCGAAGAGAGTGCCATGGGTTCTCCCATGGTGTCGTGCCTGGCGAAGTAGGCGAAGCGGCTTCCCCGGAGTGCGGCGATGTTCTGTCCGCACACCCGAGCAAGTCCCTCCTGAAGAGCGTGAGCAAGCCCGTCCGGCCAGTTGCATGCCTTGAAGGAGAAAAGGATCCTCTCCGAGATGGGAGGCTCCGAACTTCCCTTCAAGTCAGCGGTGATCATCCACTGCTGTTCCCCGGTGGGGGTGTCGTGGATCCGGACTCCATGGAACTGGGGAGGTGGACGTTCGAGCCTCTCGGACACAAGGTACAAGTCGCGCTCGAACACCAGACTTCCTCCGTTCTCCAGATCGTAGGTCTCCGTCTGGACGTAGGGCTCCATCTGAAAGTGAAATGGATGAGTAAGTTAGAGATGTGACTAAGTGTGGCAATATTTTAGATGAATTTAAAAGGAAGAGCATGGTCATCATTTTTGAAAAGATCCGGTAGAAAAGAGAATGAGTAAGTTTTTCCCAAGTATTCACTCAATTTGTTTTAGAAACTAAATTTTTCGGAACGTCCATTCTAAACTAGGGTCTCCTAAGGTCAAACAATGGCTCTGATACCAACTTGTCAACACCCGGATTTTTAAGTCCGGATGCCTATTATGTCATACATCGCAATCCCAGGAATATTGTTGTTGCGAGGCATAATAGTTAAGTATCACAGTCATCATTCATTACAACTCATAAAGTCTTACAAATTGGAATCACATGATCCATATTACACAAATAGTTGATCTAACGATCAACGAACTGATCAACGAACAAACACAAGTTCATAGCGGAAGCGTAAGATACAAGGACTCTATAGTCCACAGGCCAACGCTTGACGTTAGCAGACTCCTAGTTGTTGTAGACTTCCTGCTGACCGTCCTCCTCGTACTGCTGCTCCTCTTCATAGTCTGGCCATTTGAATAGCCAGGGACACAGCCGTGAGTACTTTATGTACTCGCAAACTAATACTAGTGTAAGTGCTAACATTTCTAGTAGGGGGGGGGTACTAAGCTCTAGTTTATTTGCATAAAGCCAATTTTAGCTCACAAGTATTTGCTAAAGACTTATTCATGTGCTAACTAACTCAAGTGGGAACATTAGTGTCATTCCCACAACTCTGTTGTGTTTTCAATATATTCAAGTCACCATTCATATCATCACCATGATCAAATTCTAATACTGGAAACTGTATGGCCTTTCCAACCGTCGTAACCGTGGACACGGCTATTCGAATAGATTTACACTCTGCAGAGGTTGCACACTTGTGCCACAACATTTGATTTCATCCGTCGGGATTTCCCCGAATCATCGTAACACAGTACGCGGATCATCAACCCTAACCTTTCATTTACTAACCCTAGTATGAGCACCTCTCCCCATGAGCTTGGCCTCCCAGTGAAGACCAACTGTCAACCTGGGAACTGCACAGGGCTTGGCCGTACAATTCACTTCACATCCTTTCTCAACAACGGAGGCAGCCTCGGCATAACCCCTATGATGTGTGTTCAGAGGGAACTCATACTAAGATACATAAACTTCTAGTTAAGCCCTTACCCATAATCAGGTATTGTGGGGGTACTCAATAATTGGAAAGGTATCGCATCCAACCAATATTAGTTTTTAATCAAAAATCACCATCTTCTCTTGGTCATATTCACCTTCAAAAGTCATTTCATTATTTCACCACACATGTTCCCATCTAGAGTAGTCATGTTTAATTTAGCACTAGCATCTAAGGATGAGGGGTGCTAAGTAATTTGCTTTGCTCCTAGGCTAACTTTGATACTCTTGTACTAATCTAACATTAACCCTATTGAATTATGAAACAATAGTACAAAATAACAGTAAGTAAAACTTAAAATAAAACTGGGAATTAGGCTCATAATATAAAGTAAATGGGTGGTGCTTGGCTCAGGATGAGCTAGCACTTTGCAAGAGTATTATCTTGCCTTGGTTGGGAAACTGGTCAAAGTGGTCTTCTTCTCCT
This sequence comes from Lolium multiflorum, assembly GCA_030979885.1. Classification (NCBI taxonomy): domain Eukaryota; kingdom Viridiplantae; phylum Streptophyta; class Magnoliopsida; order Poales; family Poaceae; genus Lolium; species Lolium multiflorum. The sequence goes on from CM061748.1 coordinate 283,356,340, forward strand.
TGACAGTAGACCTCCTCCTCCTCCGGATACTCCTCGGTACTAGCGTCTAAAATACGAATACGGGGTACACAATCATCATACCAAACAATTTACTAAACTAGGCACACTCATGAGTTACACACTTTAAACTAGCATCACATATTCTTATTTAGTTGGTGAATGTGTTCTTTTTATTATTTAAGAAAAATAATTTCCTCTCATATTACTTTTAATTATTCAGAGATATAACTTCCTCTCATTATCTTATTAAGATTTAATTTCTCTCATGCATAATATGTGACCTAGGTTGAACAAGGTCAACCTCTTCACACTTAGCATTTTAAGAAAATGATTTAAATGAGGTGAGTACCTCATACCATTTAATTCTAACATGGTAATGATTTAATATCATCAACAAACCATATGAGATTTTTATGACCAGAGTCTTCACCTCATATTGGATTGCTCATGACAAGATTTAAATGGAAGAAAATATTCCCATATGATTTATTAATATTTTGGGACAATATCCTTGACTAGAAATAGCCATAAAGTCCTTTAATTTAACTAGGCCATGATCATACACAGTAAGCATGGCATATTTTTGTAGAAACAATTAGTATAAGTGAAATGTGAATTATAGGAGTTGGAATTAACTTAAAAGCATGTTTGGTTGATTTTTAATAATTATTCTAATGCAGAAAAGTCCCTGCCTTGATTATTTTCTTATTTAAATTCTATAATAGATCTAGGGTTCAATCCAGTGGCATGGTATAGATAATTTCCTAAGGTTTCCAAATATATAAAGTTTGTAAAATTTGGCTGAGTAGATTTGTCTCTATTAATTTTCAAAGTTTGCATCAGATTGTATATTCTATTTATCTGAGAAATTCGAATTTGAACTGTTGGGCTCGCGCGGGAAAATAACTGGGCTGCAGAGAAAAAGGAAACTGGGCCGGCCCAGTCTGCGTCCAGCGCAGCGGGCCGCCTGACAAGGTGGGGGCCACCTGTCGGTGGGCTTTCACGCCCGAAGCGGTACGGGGAAGGGGAGCCGTGCGATTAGGACACGATCGCACGGTCCAGCCGCGTCGTCGTCGACGGCGAGCGAGGAACTCACCGGCGGCGGCAGTAGGGGGTCGGAGGGCGCCTGAGGGCTCCGGCGGTCGTCGGAGAGGTGCGCCGCGTCGTTGTCGAGGACGAGGATCCCCCTGGTAGCAGCGGCGCTTCCTGGGGTGGCCTCCTGCTCCGGCTTGCTCCGTGTACCGGCGGCGGCGGCGACCTTGCAATTGGGGCGAGGTAGTGGCTAATTGAGCGAGGGGAAAGGTCGAGGAGAGGCGGTGTGAGGAGGGGAAGCAGATGGTGTGCTCGGATTGAGAGGAGGCGTGCCCCTTTTATAGCTGCGAGGCAGTGCCGTAGGTCCGGGGTGAGGTCAGCCATGGCGTCGACGGTAGGGTGGCGCAGGGGTGCTGGCGATGACGCTCGAGTGCAGGCGATGGTCCGGCGGTGCTGTAGAGCTTGATTGCGGTGAAGACGAGGCACTACAGCGACCGTGATCTTGACGGGAGCTCTCAGGCCATGGCGGAGGGTCGTGGACGCGGTCGTCGTCCTGCGGCGTTCCCGCGGGCCAGTGGCCGTGTCCAGGCGGTCCAGGTGTTGTCGCGCGTCGACTGGAGCTGAGAGGGGGCTCGAGGTGACGGAGCGCGGGGCACGTCACGCTCTGGGCGTCCGGGCGTGCGCGCGCCTGCGCGCTCTGGCGCGCTGGGCGTGTCTGGCCACGTCGATGCTGGCGTGTGCACACATGGTCTCGGTCCAGGGAGGGCACGAGCAGGTTCAGGAGAGTGTGGGTGAGCTAGCAGACATGATGGTGCATGGCCAGAGTGAGAGGTGAGAGAGATGGCATGGTGTGGCCATGCCATGCCACGGCATGGTCATGCCATTGCCACTGTGAGCCAGGGAAGATGATGGCATGGCTGGGCACTGATGCTGAGGGGTGAGGGGAGGTGCCAGGGTGCAGAGAGGGTCGGGTTGGACCAAGTCCAAGCCAAAATATTCAGTATGGGCTCAATTTGATACCCTGCCTGCAAGTGTTCGATCAAATGCCCGCAAGAAACTAATTTTCGAATTTTGAGAAAATTTTTATTGGAGTGTAATCATATATTAAATAGAGCCTTTTGGTGGTGGTGGTGATCCAAATAGAATTGATTTGCAAAAATTCTTTTTGCATGTGATCTTACATATGTGAAATTGTTCTAACTTTGCATGCTTCTCATTTGAAATTGGTGAGGAATTTGGGGTGGGGGTTTTGGACAAAGTTGCAGTGCTTGATGTTGTCTTGGATGAGGTGAAAAGATTTGACCAAGTGTAGAAGTGAAAAGCAAAAAGCCAGGGGCTCAAAGTGAGCATCAGGGTAAAAATGGCACATATGACCATAATCATATGTGAGCTCATATTTGCTTCAATTTTGATTTAAATTGTGTTTGATGGTTTCCAAAGTTGTTAATATATGTTTAGTATCCAATTACACCCAATGGTGCAAATCAAAATGGTCTATAACAAAGATTTGTAAAAATGGCCTAAGCCTTATGTGTATGTGAAGTTGATTTTTAACCTTTCTTTTCTATTTCACTTTTATTTGCATTTGGGTGATCAAGTGATCATGGCTAGGGTTTTAGAGTGAGAGAGAACACATAAGCAAGCATCATGGCAATTGCACACTCAAAATAATTAATAAGGTGATCTACATGCATAAACCTATATGATGAGAAAAAGTTTTTGTTAACCCTAATTTTTGGGTTCTTGAATTTCTCTCTTGTTCATTTTATTGAAATTTGGGATGTTACAAAGGACCGGGAGCAACGCTGTTCCGGTTACCCCCAAGGACAAGTCCACCATCACCTGCTACGAGTGTGGTGTAGTGGGACACTTTTCCAATGAGTGCCCCAAGAGACTCGCCAAGATCGCCGCCAACACCGCTGCACCTGCCCAGCAGCAACGCCGCGTCTCCACCGGCAAAAAGTTCACCCCCAACAACCCCAACAACCGCGGAGGCCGCCTCTTTCACATGAGTGCGGAAGAAGCTCAGGAAGCGCCAGATGTTGTGCTGGGTATGTTCTCTGTTAACTCCGTACCAGCAAGAGTGTTGTTTGATTCCGGAGCATCGCATTCCTTTGTCACCGAAGATTTTGCATGCACTAGTAAGATTCAACCCATCAGTTTGAAGCATGTCATGATAGTTCAAATACCTGGATCCACAACCAAAGCTAGAAAAATTTGCAAAGATGTGCCCATCATCATACATGATATAGAATTTTATGCAAATTTGATTGTTCTGGGAACAAAGGGTTTGGAAGTAGTACTGGGTATGGATTGGATGTCCAAACATCAAGGACTGATTGATTGTGCCAAGAAGGCCATCACCATGACTAGTAGCACCGGAGTACTAGTGGAGCACATATCGGAAAGGCTACCTAGAAATTTCACTTGTAACCAGAGTCAAGCCCAACCCACCTTGGATCAGATTAGGGTCGTCTGTAGATACCCTGATGTGTTTCCTGATGGTTTACCCGGTATGCCCCCAGATCGGGATATCGAGTTTATCATTGAGTTAATCCCCGGAACAGGACCTATAGCCCAGAGAGCTTACAGCATGAACCCAGCAGAGTTAGTGGAACTGAAGAAGCAGCTGGACGAACTCTTGGCCAAAGGTCTGATCCGACCAAGTGCGTCACCTTGGAGGTCCCCAGTCTTGTTTGTGGACAAGAAGGATGGTACAATTCGTTTATGTACGGATTACCGCAAGCTCAATGATGTCACCATCAAGAACAAGTATCCCTTGCCCAAAATAGAAGACCTGTTTGACCAGTTGACCGGTGCCACCGTGTTCTCAAAGATTGATCTTAGGACAGGGTACCATCAGCTGAAGATCCGTGCATCGGACATCCCCAAAACTGCCTTCACCACCAGATATGGATTGTATGAGTACAATGTAATGTCATTTGGATTGACCAATGCCCCGGCATACTTCATGAACCTCATGAACAAGATCTTCATGAACTTTTTGGACAAGTTTGTCGTTGTTTTCATCGACGACATCCTAATCTACTCCAAGACCGAAGAGGAACATGAGCAACACCTGGAGATAATCCTAGAAACCCTTAGACAGCACAAGTTGTACGCAAAGTTCAGCAAGTGCGAGTTCTGGTTGAAAGAAGTCGGATTCCTGGGACACATCTTGTCTGCAGGAGGAATTGCCGTGGACCCCGCAAAGATCAAGACTGTTGCAGAATGGAAGGTCCCAACCACTCAGACCGAAGTCCGTGCTTTTCTTGGATTGGCGGGCTACTACCGCCGATTCGTTGAAGGATTCTCGAGCATAGCAAGACCCATGACCCAACTGCTGAAGAAGGACAAGAAGTTTGACTGGACGGACAAATGTGAAGAGAGCTTCCAGAAGCTCAAGGCAAGACTGACGACAGCCCCAATACTAATCATGCCAGACATCACCAAGCCTTTTGACGTTTACTGCGACGCCTCCAAGATTGGTCTTGGATGTGTGTTGATGCAAGGAGGGAAGGTGATATCGTACCTGTCAAGGCAACTGCATGAGCAGAATTACCCAACCCACGACTTAGAGCTCGCAGCAGTTGTGTTAGCTTTGAAGGTTTGGCGTCATTACCTCATGGGTAATCGATGCGAGATTTACTCGGATCACAAGAGTTTGAAGTATATCTTCACTCAGAAGGAACTGAACATGAGGCAAAGAAGATGGATCGAGTTGATCAAGGATTACGACCTAGAGATTCATTACCACCCCGGAAAGGCCAATGTGGTAGCCGATGCTTTGAGCCGACAACCATGTCAGCTCAACTCCATGATCGCGGAAGAGCAACCTAGCTTGTACCAAGAGTTTGAACAGTTTAGACTGGAGCTGGTTAGCGAAGGTTATCTCGCCAGCATAGAGTTACAACCTACCTTGGTTAGTCAAATCAAGGAAGCACAGAAAGGGAATGCTAGCATCGACGGAATCAAGAACCAGATAGCTGCAGGAAAGGCACCTGGATTCACCGTAGATGAAGAAGGAGTACTTTGGTACAACGGACGCTTGTGCGTGCCGTCAGATTCTGAGCTAAAGCAAGTCATTCTGAAGGAAGCCCATGACACCCTTTATTCCATTCACCCCGGTGGTACCAAGATGTACCAGGACTTGAAGGAACAGTTCTGGTGGCATGGAATGAAGCGAGAAATCGGGAGCTACATCGCCAAGTGTGACATTTGCCAAAGAGTCAAGGCCGAGCATCAACGACCCGCAGGACTACTACAGCCCCTGCAGATTCCCGAATGGAAGTGGGATTCGGTAGGAATGGACTTCATCACCGGACTGCCCAAGTCTAGCAAAGGAAATGATTCTATCTGGGTAGTGGTCGACAGGTTGACCAAAGTCGCCCATTTCATCCCCGTCAAGACCACCTACCAAGGACCCAAGCTGGCAGAATTGTACATCTCCCGAATAGTCACCCTGCACGGAACCCCGAAGTCAATAGTGTCCGATAGAGGATCTCAATTCACCTCGAGATTCTGGCAGAAGGTACATGAAGGGCTAGGCACCCGCCTGAACTTTAGCACAGCATACCACCCGCAGACGGATGGACAGACTGAAAGAGTCAATCAAATCCTTGAAGATATGTTGAGAGCATGTGTACTAGAGTATGGATCCAAGTGGGAAGATTGCCTGCCTTACGCCGAGTTTTCATACAACAACAGCTATCAGGCCAGCTTGCAGATGGCCCCCTTTGAAGCATTGTACGGAAGAAAGTGCCGTACCCCTCTGAATTGGTCGGAAGTCGGAGAGAGCCAAGTGTTTGGACCAGACATTCTCCGAGAAGCCGAAGAGAAGGTACACAAGATCCGGGAGTACCTGAAGACAGCCCAGTCCAGGCAGAAGAGTTACGCCGACAAAAGACGCCGGGAAATGACCTTCGAGATCGGAGACTTTGTGTATCTCAAAGTATCCCCTCTTAAAGGAATGCAGAGATTCCAGCTTAGAGGAAAGCTTGCACCCCGCTATGTTGGACCCTTCAAAGTTCTTAGTCGCCGGGGAGAGGTATCTTACCAACTGGAATTACCGGAAGAAATGGCAGCGGTACACAATGTGTTTCACATCTCACTGCTTCGCAAATGCTTGGAAGTACCAGAAAAGACCGAGGTCTTCAAGAACATTGATCACAGATCTGTGGACATCAACTCAGATCTGACATACAGAGAAGTACCAATTCGCATCCTGGAGGAAGCTTTCAGAACTACTCGCACCCGGAGTATCAAATTTCTGAAGGTCCAATGGAGTAATCACACCGAAGAAGAAGCTACCTGGGAGAGGGAAGACTTCATGAAGACTGAGTACCCCAATCTCTTTAGTACCTAGTTTTCTTTAAGATCTCGGGACGAGATCTTTTGTAAGGGGGAAGGGTTTGTAACACCTCAAGTTTTTAACAATAAATAAAGAAGAGGAATTTCCAATACTCAATTTTGACAACAAACAAAAACTTTATTTACTCATATAGTGCTATATCTAGTCTCATGCATAGTATGTGTTTTTGGTGTGCTATTGCCATGATGAGTGTATTAGTATGGATCAATGTCACTTAAACCCTAAACCATGATCATATCATCTCAAGTTGAGAAAAATTTAAGAAATGCCAAATAACCAAAAACCCTCACATACACCTTAGACCAATATTTCAAATCTTCAACCAAGGACACCAAGGCTTGATCCAATGCTTGTAAAACACTTATATAACAAAAACAAACATAAATGCATAGAAGAAACCAGATTCAAATCAAAGAAAAATTCAAATTGTGCATACATATGATAATGGTCAATTTGGCCCATTATAAAATGTTGCCCTCTTTACACCCCTGGTTTGGAAGATTCTTAAACCAAACCACTCTAATTCTTTCCACCTCATCCAAGAGCATGTCAAGAGGAGCAACTTTGTGGTTGACCACCATGGTTGACTCTGCTTAGTTTGACTTGAGTAAATAAAACAAAATGCAATATGAGAGTAATGGGAAGATGAGCACTTTTTGGAAACCTTGCAAACCATCACTAAAATGACCACCACCACCATCATTAGATCACAATTATTATATCAATGAGCTCCACCAAAAAGATTTCAAAAATTCAAATATTTTTCTCTTGCGGCCATTCTGTCGAACACCTGGCAGGCACAAAACAGATTTGATCAAAATTGATTTTTATCCAACAGTTTATAGAGTGAACCCTGGGTGAATCTTGTTGATCATTGCACCTGGAGTACTTCTACATCATTCCCAGTACTGGCCCAAGCAAGTGGAGGCATGGAGAAGCTCAAAGCTCACCAATGGCAAGCTCATGCCGGCCACCATGCTCTCTCTCTCTCTGGCTCGATTCTTTCCCCCTCACCATGTCTAGGAGGTAGCCCAGTACATGGTGATCATCACCCAGCACGGCCCAAAGTCGCCAAGGCACGGCATTGGCCGCACCAAGCGTGCCCATGCGTGCCCAGGACATGCCACGGCATGCCAGTGCACGCGGTGAGCGCGCACTGGACGCGCCAGAGCATGGCGCCGTACCAACTCGTGCGCCCACGCCTGCTGCCCATTCTGCACCGAGCATCACCACCAGTACCCCTACGCGCTAGACATGCTCGAGCACCGCCGGAGGACCTGTCGCCGTCGCCACCGTCGCAGCCATGCCGCGGGTACTGCAGCACGATCATCAAGCGCCCGAGCCGTCCCGTCGCTCCCAGGACGCTTTCGCTGTACCCAGAGCCTCGCCATGCCGTCGCCAATCGAGTGCTGTCCTCGCCTTGCCCTTTGGAGCGCCGGAGAGGCCACGCCGTCGACGACCACCCACGGCACCCACAGCACCCCCTCCCCTCTATAAATAGGGACCTCCCGCGGCCTTCTCCTTCACACCACCACGATCGCCTCACCTCACTGCTTCGCCTCGACCAAACCATACACCCAATCGTCGCCGGAGTCGCCGGAATTTGGAGCTTGAAGCCGCCGGAGCCCGCAGATCGCCGTCGTCGATTCACGCCGCCCCGAGCCTCGCCACTGCTACCAGGAGCTTCCTCACCGTCGACAACACCGCCTCGCACCCTCTAGAACCTCGCGGGAGCACCGGTACGCCCTCCGACCCCCTAGGCTCGCCGCCAGACCCTCGGCCTCTCGCCGGAGAAGACGACGATCGTGCACCGCACGATCGCGTTCTGATCCAACGCACCTCGTTAATCCTTACCGTTTCGGGTTTTATGAGAGACTGACTGGTGGAGCCCACCATGTCAGGCGGCCCGCGCGTGGGCGACACGCTGCTGGGCCGGCCCAAGTCCTTTTTCACCGCGTAGCCCACCTAGCCTTCCCGCTAAGCCCATTAAATTCAAATTCTATTTTCTGTTTAATTCGAATATGCTTGCAGATGCTTTTTCAAATTTAAATACAACAAAATCCACTGAACCAAATTTAGTAAATTTTATATATTTGGAAAGCTTAGGAAATTATCTAAACAATGCCACTGGCCTCACTTCCAAATTATTTGTAGAATTTAAATGATAAAAATAACAAGGCAGAGCCTTTTCCAACTTCAAATAAATATTAAAAATTATCTATAAATGATTTTAAGTTAATTCCAACTCACATAAATCACATTTGATACCCTTTAATTGTTTATGCAAAAATATAGAGTAGTTGTTTTGCATAATCATGAACTAGAATTAAATAATGGCTATGTAGCTATTTCTAGTTCATTTAAACCACCTTAAATTAATTATAAAATAGTATGAGAGCTATTCTCTCATTTAAATTGTGATCTCAAGTAATTCAAATAGAGGTACTGACCTTGGTCTAATAAACCTCATACTTGATTATTTAGAGATATTAAATTATGAGCATGCTAATATTAAAATGCATGAGGTGTAGCACCTCATTTAAATTTCACTCTCAAATAATAGATATGAAGTGTTGACCTTGGTCAACAAATACTCATACCCTATTATTATTTGAAGAGATTAAAACTTAATAATTTTAATGAGAGGGAATTATCTCCTCCAAGACATTAAAGAGAAATCTTAATAAATAATTATAATGAGAGGAAATTAATTTGTTCTTTAAAACAAGGAATTAAATCACCATCCTAATAAAGTGTGATGTTAGCATATATTTGTGTGCAATTTGGTGTGTGCTTAGCTTAGCACTTAATTGTGTGTAGTGATCGTTATACTTGTATTCGTATATAGACGCTAGTCTCGAGGAGTACCCGGAGGAGGAAGGCTACAACCAGGAGGAGGAGGAAAACTTTGACTCCTACCCCAACCAAGGCAAGCTAATACTCTTGCAAGCCACCTTAATGCAAAGCTCTTCATGAGCAAGGCACCATTACATATTACTTTATGCTTAAGGATCCTATCCCATGTTTTTACTTTGTTTTATTTCAAGTATTGTACTTCAAAGCACTTTTGATTCATGATTCACTTGGTTTAGAATAGAACAAGAGTGTCAAGGTTAGCATAAGCAAATCAAGCTAGATAGAACCCCCTCATGATTAGATGCTATTGCAAAATAAATAAAATTGACTACTCTAGATGGGAACATTGGATGATGATGGTGAAATTATGAAAGAAATAGTGAAGGTGAATATGACCAAGAGAAGATGGTGATTTTTGATTAAAAACTGATGATGGTTGGATGCGATACCTTTCCAATATACAAGTACCCCCACAATACCTGATTATGGGTAGGGTCTAACTAGAAGTTTATATGTCTTAGTATGGGTTCCCTCTAAACAAGCGTCATAGGGGTTACGCCGAGGCTGCCTCCGAGAAATGTGAAATGACGTGAATGAGGTGAACTGTCCGGCCCAAGCCCTGTGCAGTTCCCGGGTTAACAGTTGGTTTTCACCGGGAGGCCAAGCTCATGGGGAGAGGTGCCTATACTAGGGGGTGTAAATGAAAGGTTAGGGTTGATGATCCGCGTACTGAGTTACGATTATTCAGAGTTGTCTCTGACGGATGTAATCAAATGTTGTGGCACAAGTGTGCAACCTCTGCAGAGTGTTAAACCTATTCGAATAGCCGTGTCCACGGTTACGGACAATTGGAAAGGCCATACTGTTCCGTTGTCAGAACTTGTCTTACAAAGGAATGATGATTCTTGAACGGTGACTTGACTTGTTGAAATACACCACCGAGGTGGTGGGAATGACACTAATGTTCCCACTTGAGTTAGTCTAGGGATTCAAGCATCTTTACTAAATACTTACAAAATAAACTTGGCTTTATGCAAATGAACCTAGAGCTTAGTAACCATTAATATTGATAATTACTTACATTAGTGTTAGTTTGCGAGTACTTAAGTACTCATGGCTGTGTCCCTGGCTATTCCAATGCCAGACTATGAAGAGGAGCAACAGTACGAGGATGACGGTCAACAAGACGTCTACCAGAACTAGGATGCTTCTAACGTCAAGCGTTGGCCTGTGGATAGATAGTTCCACCTACTACGACGCTTCCGCTAGTTATCTATGTTCGTTGATCGTTTAGATCAACTATTTGTGTAATATGGAATAATGTAATATATGGTGTAAGACTTTATGTGTTGTAATAAATGATGACTCTATGGTATTCAACTGTTATGTCTCGCAACAACACTATTCCTGGGATTGCGATGTATGACATAATAGGCATCTGGACTTAAAAATCCGGGTGTTGACAATCTTGTTCTCCCGATGGGAGTACATGACGAGTTCTTCGCCTTATATTTTATCTTGTCACTCTCTTTTTTATTTTCTTTCGCATATTTTATCGGGTGTGCGACCAACGCTCCTGATGGAAGTAGCCCCCGAGGCTACATCCGAGTGTTTGCATTTGGGTGTAGGCTCAACTTGTATTGTCTCTTCTCTATATTTTTAAATCAAACTTGCTGCTCGCTTTCTCTTTCTTTATTTCATCGGGTGCGCGACCAGCGCTCGATGGGAGCGAGGCTATAGTCGTGTATTTATACTTGGCTATAGACTCAACTTTTGTTACTTATGAACAACTCTATTGTTTTGTCTTCCTCAAAACCCTCTTATTAGAAGTATGAACAATACTTATGATAAGAGTAGCCCCCGAGCATATGAACATATGCTTGCATTTGATCATAGGCTCCCAATATTTTCCTCTTGAAGTACTCGATGTTTCCTTTACCGCTATTTTTATAATGCAGTTGAAATTTTCTTGTGTGACGTCGCTACTGACGATAGCCACGATCCTTGCATTGGGAAGCCACGACTCCTGTCACTTCACTGTGCCGTGGTTCCAAAGTCATGCGCCATCGACACGTCGTGCAAGTGGGGGACACACGTCCTCCGTAATTTCCGGCTCAGCGATAACTTCCGTCGTAAGTTGAGAAAAGACCAATTTACCCCTTGGGGTATGTGTAAGGCTAAAAATGCTTCCCCTTTTCATTTAGGGATTTCTATTTTCGTGCCCTCGGGTCCTTAGTTGTGCTCAGTTTTCCCCAGCTCCTTAGTTTTTCCTCAGTTTTACCCAAACGTTTGTCTGAAACCATCACACGTGATGTAACGGCCGGTTGCCCGACGGTTGACCGTTATCTTCTGACTAGTGGGGCCACGTAGAGCCTGCAAAGACACGTCAGACCATCCATCTTTGTTTGACCGTAAGCATCGCTGTATCCCTGACCAAAACGCGAACGAGTGGGGCTTCGGTATATCAAATGACAAGTGGGGCCATGATGCTGATACAAGGGGCAATACACGGGTAGGATTAGATTTTTAAACGGAGCTCTACAGCGATGGCACGGAGGAGGTGGCATGCGGGGTGCCGAGATGAGATCGACGTCCACAAAGAACTGCATGAGGCGAGACCAGACGCATTAGATAGATATGAACTAGACGCGTTTAACCATGCAAAGAAGAGAAGAAATGGTCGACGACATCGACGACCACCTCAAAACTTTGACTGACCGTGTCGGACACGAACGCGAGCAATGTAGAGAAAACTAGTGTCTCTCCTTTCTGGCGTGTATAGGTGGGTGCTAGGAGAGTGTGGTGGCGAAGGGAAAGACCTCGCGGCGGTCTGTGGCGTCCAGCATAGCGGGTCGGCGTGGCCGTGCCCACAGCGGCGTGCATGCATGTTCGACATTGGCATCAGCATGTACGTTCGGCATTGGCCTCGGCGGTATCTCTGGTGTGTCAGTGATCGAATGAGGGGACGGGATTGAGGGTGCATCCCGACGTTGACCTAGCAGTGGCGGCGAGCATAGCCGTTCTGACCATGCCGATATCGGCATCGGCATCGTTTGGAGGCTGTGGTGCTCGAATCAAGTTGGGATTTGTTTCTCGTAGGCCAAAATGAATTTGAAACAAGTTTCATGTTGAAGGTTAGGTAACGAAAGTTTGTAACTATCCCAAAATTATACTAGCGCCATGGTGAGGTTCTTTTTGATAGAGCTATACGGTTGGGCAAACTTTTTTGACACTTTTTAGATAGGGTTCCTTGTTGTTACACGTATGGCATCATGTATGGAAAATTTGGGGTCATTTGGAGATGTTCGAAAAAATCACTTTGCTTAAGCGCATGCCGTTTCGTCTCGCTGAAACCAGCTTTTCTAACAAGGTGATTTTTTCTACCTTCTCTAAATAACCTCAAATTTCATACAGCTGATCTTCTATACATAGATAGATAGATTGTTTCGTTTTTACATTTTTCGAACTTTTTATTTCCCTTTATAATACCCAATTGATTTTCAGGTCAAAACCTCGAAAAACAGCATCATGTATGGCATCATTTTCACCCTAAATTTCAAATTTTCTGAAACTTTCCCTTTTAGATATTCCTTGTTGTTATAGGTATGCCATCATGTATGCCAAACTTGGTTAGGTCTCACTGAAACCAGCTTTTGTAACAAATTAGGTGATGGTTTATCATTTTTTTGCGTGAAAAGTAATGGCTACAACAAATCGGTTATGGTTTATCATATTTTTTTGCGTGAAAAGTAATGGCTACAACAAATTGTTGATGGTTTATCATTTTTTGCGTGAAAAGTAATGGCAACAACAAATCGGTGATGGTTTATCTTTTTTGCGTGAAAAGTAATGGCTACAACAAATTGTTGATGGTTTATCATTTTTTTGCGTGAAAAGTAATGGCAACAACAAATCGGTGATGATTTATCATTTTTTGCGTGAAAAGTAATGGCTACAACAAATTGTTGATGGTTTATCATTTTTTTGCGTGAAAAGTAACGCCTAAAATAGTTTATAATTTTTAGCGCGTGAAAAATAATACAGAAAACCGCCCTTCAGCATACTTAGAGGGTGGAAGCTAATTAACCGCCAACAGAGAGAGAGAGAGGGGTTATCCTGCCCGTTCCCTATATCATACGATCAACGGTCGGCGGGCACGATCCGCGTGACATGGGCTAGACCAATCAGGGCGATGATGCACGTCTGCGAGAATTTGTGAAGAGAGAGGGCAAAACTGAGTACTATCAAGAAACCAAGGGCACCTGAGTAGTAAATAGACTAAGGGATTCAAATATGAGATTTAAAAAATGGAAAATGCGTGTTTTGTACAATGAAACCCATCTTGGCCTACCTCAAACTATTTGCAATACCAATATACATCAGTGTGAGAATTGTGGCCTCATTTAGACAAAGTATGATTTGGGGGAAGCTGTTTTGGGAAGGGCTTATTGTGGAAAACCATGCACCTTCATAGCTACTAGGTGATTTGAGAAGTGGCAATTTGTGGTAAAACTTGATTTATCTATGATTTATCTATGATTTGAGAAGTGGCAATTTGTGGTAAAGACTCCATGAGTAAGTGCCACTCTTTTTCGGATTTTTTTGCACATTAAATGACTCATTTAACTAGTTAATCCCATTTGTTGACTCTCTGTTGACCAGCCACTTGAGGGTAAAACTGAGTATATTGCACTAGCCAGTATTAGCACTCGAGGGGAAAATTGAGCACACAAAAAATGCTAGTATAAGACTCGAGGGTATACCTGAGTATATCTAAATTTCCAGGGTTAGACTCGAGGACACGTGCAATTGTTGACGCGTAGACGCGGGTCGCGGTGGAGAAGTCGAGACGTGCAATCGTGGACGCGTGTCGCGTTGCAGAAGTCCAAGACGTGCAGACGTGCACCTGTGCACGCGTAGGACGTGGGTCGCATTAACCACCCCTCGCCTTTATAGACGCCTCCTCGCACTCTCTCTGTCACTCTCACTCGCTCACGCATCGCCAACTCTCTCACGTCCCATCATCTTCTCCAAAGCAAAAACCCTCTCCCTCTCCCTCTTCCTCTTCCTCCGCCGGAGAGATGGACAAGGAGAATGCCAATCCCATCGTCGAGGTTGGCTCGAAGCGCGACGCCTCCATCTTCGGCGCCGTCCCCTCTACGGACGCCGCCGCCGCCGTCGCCGGTGCATCGGAGGCTGCTGCCGCCGGTGGCAGTCAGATCCCGGCGGGATGGGACCCCTACGACCCCGTGCCGTACGTCCCGCCCCCGAACCCCTACGACACCTCCCTGGAGGACCCATGGAACGAGGTAACTACGGTTTGCTTCCTTTTTTGTTCCCCATTCCTTTTTGAACCCTATTTTTGCTGGTGTAGATGGATCTGTAGATGGATGAGTATTGGGCTAATATTTGCGCCGATTTTATTCCATTTTGTTTTGATCACTTCTTGATTTCGTTTAAGATTTGGGGTTCGGCTGTTCGGTTAATTTATGCAAGTAATATTGGATCTCAATCAGTTAATTTATGCAAGTAATCATGGGATCTCAATCAGTTATTTTATGCACTAATCAAAAGATATCAACCGTTTAATTTTGCAAATAATCTCGAATGTGTTCAAGTTCAGATCTAGTTCAGATCTAGAATCTGTTTCTTTGCCTATGATGAATGGTTGGGCACAAATTTTTACAGGGAGGGTTCAGCGAACCATTGTTGTGTACAAATCTGTTGTGCATGAGCTTTAGTTCGCTAACACCTTCCCTGTAGATATATAATCATGTCCACTCTAACTGAGGCTGACTCTGTTTTTCTTAACTTTGTTATCATGTACGTTAGTCATCGTTGCAACTCATTCACTAGTTTCTGTTTGATATGGATCAGATGTCTGGCAGCGACGTCGGCAGCGACGAAGAGGAGGAGGACGTCAAGACTCGCCAAGTGCTGCGGAGGCTGCAGGTCGGCCAGTACATCTCCTACTTCGCCAAGGAGGTGTACAGGTGCCCCTTCTGCACCAGGAGACTCGGCGCCACGGACTTCAACTGCCTCGTCACGCATGCTGAGAACATCAGCAACACCTTCCCCAACGTCGGCACGACGGTGAACGTCCACTCCTTCCGCGCCAAGCACAGGGCGCTCGGCATGCACCTCCGCAGCTTGCAGCGGGTGGAGATCTCCGCCGGGCGCATGCCTCCGCTCAAGCCCAAGGCTCCCAAGGGGAGCAAGAGCAACAAGTGGAGGCAGAGCCAGATGGGGTAGGCGGAGTCCTGGACGTGTGCTGCTGCTGCTGCCTCCTAGTTTGTTGTTGGGATCCCTTTGTTGTTAGCTAGGGATCCCTTGTTGTTATGTTAGTATGATGGTGCTGTGAAGAACCTGTTACTATGTTGGCTGCTGTGTATGCAGCCTATTATCTATCCATATTATCTAGGGATTATCTATCCCTAGTCTACTATATTTTGTTGGCCGTACTTAGTTTTCTTGATTTACTATGACTGTGAATTTATCGTACATTATCCTGGAGATTTGCTTCTAGATTTAACTACATACATATGGACCAGAGGGAGTACTAGATTTGCTGCCATATTGGGCAAACAACGAGGGCCAAAAGGCACAAATAATTGAAGAAAGTCAGAAATGCAAGCTTCTCTAGATTTTATACTAATTTGGTGAAAAGGACAGAGAGAAAGAGGGGAAAAAGGTGCACTTAATAATGCCAATTTTGGGCCGAGAGAGACAGAACCCAGCTCCTGCTCACGTGCAACCAAACGCTTCTCGTCCTGTCCCACGCGGTCCCTTTCTACCAGCCCCACGCGACGCGGGCCCACACGACGCGGCCCCACACGACGCGGCCCCACACGTGACAGAGCGGTCAACTAAACGGGAATCCTGCCGTCGAGCTGCTTCTGCGGGTTTCAGAAAAACGTTTGGGTAAAACTGAGGAAAAACTAAGGAGCTGGGGAAAAATGAGTACAACTAAGGACCTGAGGGCACGAAAATAGAAATCCCTTTCATTTAACGGCGCGGCGGATCGGCTCCTCGCTATAAATTTACAACTTCGTCCTCATTCACCCCCTTCGCCGCGCCGCACATCTGCATCTTCTCTCTCACACTCCGCCATTGTCGTCCTCGAGCTCTTCGCACTCTCGCTCTCTTTCACCCCATTTCTCCACCAAAGCGCTCCTCCACACCGCCGCGCACGAAGCTGATGAAGCACACGGCTCGGGCACCAACGCTCCGATGGATAAGTCCGAGGTCTCGGATGGGAGCGATCCAAGATCTCCAACCAGGATCATAAGATGCTCAAGAAGCTTGGCCGCTGAAGAAGCGGGACTCGCTGATCTTTCTGGCGATGAGAGCTGCCCGCGTCCTCCTATCGGATACCGGGTAACTTTCATTGACCATCTCATTCGCGGTCTTTCCACCCCTATACACGAATTCCTCCGTGGTCTTCTCTTTGTTTACGGGATCCAGCTACAGCTGACCCCGAACTCCATCCTCCACATCTCTATTTTTATTAATTTGTGCGAGTGTTTCCTCGGCACCCATCCTCATTGGGACCTATGGAAACGCATCTTCTACCTCCGGCGCAACAACTCTCGAAATGTCTTCTACAATGTAGGCGCCGATTGTATCTGCATCCGACCCGACGTTGATTACTTTGACGTCAAATTCCCCGAGTCCATCCAAGGGTGGCGCAAAAGATGGATGTACATCCATGATGATTACAAACCTCCGAAGAATATGGCATTGCTCCATTTGAGGCTGCCGAAGAAATTCTGGCGCCGATCTTGGGACACGAGGCCTTTGCCGAAGAAAAGGCGCCACCGAAGCCTTAATGAAGCGCATCCACCAGCTACGAACACCAACGAAGAGGAACTCTCGGGTGTTCGATAACTTCTTACTTCCTTAGGATCGGGGTGCATGCTGGGCTCGCAAAAACCCCCTTTGGATGTACTCGGCGAGAAAGATGTCGATCGCTTGTCCAAGGATCTCTGTGAAGGACTTGGAGAAGCTCATCCAATTTTTACCTCCTTAAGAAGCACGAGATTCCGTCCTCTTGCCGCGTGGAGCCATACGGTGCCTCTCACGCTCTTCCCGAAGTAAGTATTTTCTTTAGTTTAAACTTTCCTGTATTTATATTGTTGTTGCATTTTCTCGTGTTCTTACTTTCTTGTCTTTACTTGATGCTGCGCAGAACCACCAAATTTTCTCTTCTCTTCCCCACTCCCGAAGGTGGAGAGGTAGATGGGCGTGTTGTTGTTACCGATGACTCGCGGAAACCTCTCTTCTGAGAGTGAAGCTACGGATTCTCAAAAATCTGCGGCTTCCTCCGAAAAGGAGGAGGTCGAACGGTCGACTCTGGCCATTCCATCTCTTCTCCTCTCGTTGTTTCTCACGGGCGCAAGAGGAAGAGATGATGTCGAAGAGATCCGGCGCCTCCAAGCCGAAGCAAGCGGCGAGAAACTTCGCGAACACGAGTGTCACTTCGAACCCTACGATTATGCGCTGTTAGCTCGTAAGTTATCTTGTTACTTTGCTTTTACTTATCTCTTCTCTTCTTCGGTATTCTTATATTTTGTCTTGTTGATTGTGTTGACAGGAGGGAGAGATTTGAGGAGGAGGAACCCGCAGCTCATGCTACGGCTCCTACTAGCACCTCCAACACCCTAGTTATTTCCAAGAACACCGCCTGCGGAAACTTCGCCTCCTCCTCAGCAAAACGTGGGGACGTCCACTCCTGCTACCAGCCCCAAGCACCTTTAAAGCAAAACTGGGAGTAGTACTCAAGAGATCGTCATTGGGAGTTCTTCGACTACCTTGATGGCCGATGTAAGTTATCTTTTACCTCGCTTTGCTTGTTGAGTTTTATTTTTGGCTATGTTGGTCCATCCAAGTCAAGCTTTCTCTCCTTGACTATATTGTTTCTATCTTGTCCGTTATAGCCCTTGGTAAAGGACCTCCTCAACGTGGCTAACAAATTTATTGGGTTCCGTGATGAAGCGGCAACTTTGAGAGGTGACACCGCTGATGTCTACTCACGCTTCTTTTCCTATAGACAGTGTTGGGCCTCCAAGAGCAGAGGTTTGTAGAACAGCAGCAAGTTTTCCCTTAAGTGGATCACCCAAGGTTTATCGAACTCAGGGAGGAAGAGGTCAAAGATATCCCTCTCAAACAACCCTGCAATCACGATACAAGAAGTCTCTTGTGTCCCCAACACACCTAATACACTTGTCAGATGTATAGGTGCACTAGTTCGGCGAAGAGATAGTGAAATACAAGTAGTATGGATGTATATGAGTGGTAATAGCAATCTGAATAAAATATGGCAGCGAGTAAACATGCAACAGAACAGTAAATAAGCGGTGTTTGCAGTATTGGAAACAAGGCCTAGGGATCATACTTTCACTAGTGGACACTCTCAACATTGATCGCATAATAAATAATAACTTCTCTCATTTGTGCTACATACACTCTTTTGTTGGATGACAAACACCATTCGTTGTGTAGGGCTACAAGAGCTCCCTCAAGCCGGAGTTAACAAGCGCCACAACATTCAGCATTCATATTTAAGTAACCTTAGAGCATAATAGATCTTTGCAAAATAAACCGAGTACTAACATAACATACACACTGTCACCATTACACTATGAAAGGGGGAATAGATCACATCAATACTATCATAGTGATAATTAACTCCATAACCTACAAGAGATTATGATCATAATCTACGACAAGAACCACACGATGCACACACTGTCACCTTTACACCATGCAGGAGGAATAGACTACTTTAATAACATCACATGAGTAGCACATAGACTAGTAGCGATACAAAGCTCATCATATGGAGCTACCGGTACAGCCCTTAGCCTCGGGGGAGAACTACTCCCTCCTCATCATGGGAGCAGCAGCGTTGATGGAGATGGCGGTGAAGATGGCGGTGGTGTCGACGGAGAAGCCTTCCGGGGGCACTTCCCCGTCCCGGCGGCGTGCCGGAACAGAGACTCCTGTCCCCCAGATCTTGGCTTCGCGATGGCGGCAGCTGTGGAACTTTTCTCGTACCGTGGCTTTTCCGTATCGAAGTTTTAGGTCAGGGGCTTTATATAGGCGGAAGGGCAGCCTCGGAGGGGGCCTGGTGGAGCCAGACCATAGGCGCGCCCACCCCGCCGCGCCGCCAGGTGGTGTGGGGCCCCCTTGCTCCCCTCTGGTCCCTCTCGAGTGTTCTGGAAGCTCCCGGGAAAAATAAGATGTTGGGCGTTGATTTCGTCCAATTCCGAGAACATTTCCTTACTAGGATTTCTGAAACCAAAAACAGCAGAAAACAGGAACTAGCACTTCGGCATCTCGTCAATAGGTTAGTTCCGGAAAACGCATCAAAACGATATAAAGTGTGAACAAAACATGTAGGTATTGTCATAAAACAAGCATGGAACATCAGAAATTATGGATACGTTTGAGACGTATCAGCATCCCCAAGCTTAGTTCCTACTCGCCCTCGAGTAGGTAAACGATAACACAAATAATTTCTGAGGTGACATGCTACCATCATAATCTTGATCAACATTATTATAAAGCATATGACATGAATGAAGTGATTCAAAGAAATGATCTATAGTTTGCTAACAAAAAGATAACATATAGCAAAACTTTTCATGAATAGTACTTTCAAGACAAGTATCAACAAGACTTGCATAAGAGCTAACTCATAAGCAATAAATTCAAAGTAAAGGCATCAAAACAACACAAAGGAAGATATAAGTTTCAGCAGTTGCTTTCAACTTTCAACATGCATATCTCATGGATAATTGTCAACATAGAGTAATATGATGAATGCAAATAAGCAAGTATGTAAGAATCAATGCACAGTTGACACAAGTGTTTGCTTCTAAGATGGAAGGAAATGGGTAAACTGACTCAACAATAAAGTAAAAGATAGGCCCTTCGCAGAGGGAAGCAGGGATTAAATCATGTGCTAGAGCTTTTCAAGTTTTGAAATCATATAGAGAGCATAAAAGTAAAGTTTTGAGAGGTGTTTGTTGTTGTCAACGAATGGTAATGGGTACTCTAACTACCTTATCAACCAGACTTTCAAGAGCGGCTCCCATGAAGGACGTTATCTCTACCAGCAAGGTAGATCATCCCTCTTCTCTTTTGTTTACACATGTATTTTAGTTTTATTTATTAGATGACACTCCCCCAACCTTTTGCTTACACAAGCCATGGCTAACGAATCCACGGGTGCCTTCCAACATTCACATACCATGGAGGAGTGTCTATTTGCAAAATTAAGTTGCTTACTGATGAATCAGAGCAAAACACGTGAAGAGAATTATTAATGAAGTTTAATTAATTGGGGCTGGGAACCCCATTGCCAGCTCTTTTTGCAAAATTATTGGATAAGCGGATGAGCCACTAGTCCATTGTGAAAGTCTGTCAGAAGCAAATGACAAGATCGAAAGATAAAACACCACATACTTCTTCATGAGCTATAAAACATTGACACAAATAAGAGATAATAGCTTTTGAATTGTTTAAAGGTAGCTGATACGTCTCCAACGTATCGATAATTTCTTATGTTCCATGCTACTTTATTGATGATACCTACATGTTTTATGCACATTATATGTCGTATTTACGCATTTTCTGGAACTAACCTATTAACAAGATGCCGAAGAGCCAGTTGCTGTTTTCTGCTGTTTTTGGTTTCAGAAATCCTAGTAACAAAATATTCTCGGAATTGGACGAAATCAACGCCCAGGGTCCTATTTTTGCACGAAGCTTCCAGAAGACCGAAGGGGAGTCGAAGTGGGGCCACGAGGTGGCCAGATGACAGGGCGGCGCGGCCCTGTCACCTGGGCCCTCGTGCCGCCTCTTGACCTGCCCTTTCGCCTACTTATAGCCTCCGTCGCGAAACCACAGTACCGAGAGCCACGATACGGAAAACCTTCCAGAGACGCCGCCGCCGCGAATCCCATCTCGGGGGATTCAGGAGATCGCCTCCGGCACCCTGCCGGAGAGGGGATTCATCTCCGGAGGACTCTTCATCGCCATGATCGCCTCCGGAGTGATGAGTGAGTAGTTCACCCCTGGACTATGGGTCCATAGCAGTAGCTAGATGGTCGTCTTCTCCTAATTGTGCTTCATTGTTGGATCTTGTGAGCTGCCTAACATGATCAAGATCATCTATCTGTAATACTATATGTTGTGTTTGTCGGGATCCGATGGATAGAGAATGCTATGTTATGGTGATTATCAATCTATTGTTTATGTGTTGTTTATGATCTTGCATGCTCTCCGTTATTAGTAGAGGCTCTGGCCAAGTTTTTGCTCTTAACTCCAAGAGGGAGTATTTATGCTCGATAGTGGGTTCATGCCTTCATTGACATCTGGGACAGTGACAGAAAGTTCTAAGGTTGTGATGTGCTGTTGCCACTAGGGATAAAACATTGATTCTATGTCTAAGGATGTAGTTGTCGATTACATTACGCACCATACTTAATGCAATTGTTTGTTGCTTTGCAACTTAATACTGAATGGGGTTCGGATGATAACCTGAAGGTGGACTTTTTAGGCATAGATGTAGTTGGATGGCGGTCTATGTACTTTGTCGTAATGCCCGGATTAAATCTCACTATATTTATCATATCATGTATATGCATTGTTATGCCCTTCTCTATTTGTCAATTGCCCGACTGTAATTTGTTCACCCAACATGCTTTTATCTTATGGGAGAGACACCTCTAGTGAACTGTGGACCCCGGTCCTATTCTTTACATCGCATACAATCTACTGCAATACTTGTTTTACTGTTTTCTTGCAAACAATCATCTTCCACACAATACGGTTAATCCTTTGTTACAGCAAGCCGGTGAGATTGACAACCTCACTGTTTCGTTGGGGCAAAGTACTTTGGTTTTGTTGTGCAGGTTCCACGTTGGCGCCGGAATCCCTGTTGTTGCGCCGCATCACATTTCGCCACCATCAACCTTCAACGTGCTTCTTGACTCCTACTGGTCCGATTAAACCTTGGTTTCTTTCTGAGGGAAAACTTGCCACTGTGCGCATCATACCTTCCTCTTGGGGTTCCCAACGGACGTGTACACGCATCAAGCACTTTTCTGGCGCCGTTGCCGGGGAGATCAAGACACGCTGCAAGGGGAGTCTCCACTTCTCAATCTCTTTACTTTGTTTTTGTCTTGCTTTATTTTATTTACTACTTTGTTTGCTGCACCTAAACAAAACACACAAAAAATTAGTTGCTAGTTTTACTTTATTTACTGTCTTGCTCTCTATATCAAAAACACAAAAAAAAAATTTAGTTACTTGTCTTTGCTTAGTTTACTTTATTACTATTAAAATGAGTAATCCTGAAGTTGAAGTTCGTTCTTTTAAGCAACAAGGTGGAGAAAGTTTTAAAGATGCTTGGTACAGAATTAGTAATGCTCATCATAGGTGCATTAAGAAACACTCCACTACTATCCTTCTTAGGAACTTTTATGTTGGTTTATCTAGTTGGAATAGGTATGTTCTTGATACTCTTTCGGGAGGTAATTTCCTAGGTACTCCCGCTTTAGAAGCTAGTTGCATCATTGAGAGTCTAGTTGGAATACCACCTGTTAATGAAGTTAAAATTGAAATCTCTCTTGAGGATGTTATGAAAAAATTGGAAACCATAGAGAAAATTTTTCCAAGTATTGAAACTAAATTGGAAATGTTATTGGATAAAACTGATGAACTTGATAAATCCCTAGGAGGAGTTAATGAAAGAATTAGTGTCCTAGGAACTTGTGTTGTCCATGATAATCAAACCAATAGGATTGATGAACTTGAAAAAGCTATGGGAACCTTGGGTTCAACCTTTTCTTCTCTCAAGTATAATGAGAAAGCTTATGTGGGTAGAGAGCAAAAATTCATGTATGCCTCTAAAGTGCCTAAACAAAAGAATTACTATAGGCCTAAAATTGCTAAAACTCCTAGCACCACCATAGAAAATTTAGATAATGGAGCACCTAAAGTACCCTCTGCAACAAGTTGTGTTTGCATGAAGAATAATAATGTTGATGCTTCATCTCTCGATGTTACTTGATTTGCACTTTCTGCGCCTAGCTGAAAGGCGTTAAAGAAAAGCGCTTATGGGAGACAACCCATGTTTTTACTACAGTACTTTGTTTTATATTTGAGTCTTGGAAGTTGTTTACTACTGTAGCAACCTCTCCTTATCATGTTTTTGTGCCAACTAAAGTTTCTATGTTATAGTTGATGTTATATTTGGGATCGCTGCGCAGAAACAGCATTGCTGTCTGTCACGAATCTGGGCACAAGTCTCTGTAGAAAATTCGAAAAAATCTGCCAATTTACGAGAGTGATCCTCAGATATGTACGCAACTTTCATTAGTTTTGAGTTTTTCCATTTGAGCAAGTCTGGTGCCATTTTAAAATTCGTCTTTACGGACTGTTCTGTTTTTGACAGATTCTGCCTTTTATTTCGCATTGCCATATTTGCTATGTTGGATGAATTTCTTTGATCCATTAATGTCCAGTAGCTTTGTGCAATGTCCAGAAGTGTAAAGAATGTTTGTGTCACCTCTGAATGTGTGAATTATTAATTGTGCACTAACCCTCTAATGAGTTTGCTTGAAGTTTGGTGTGAAAGAAGTTTTCAAGGGTCAAGAGAGGAGTATGATATACTATGATCAAGAGGAGTGAAAGCTCTAAGCTTGGGGATGCCCCGTGGTTCATCCCTGCATATTTTAAGAAGACTCAAGCGTCTAAGCTTGGGGATGCCCAAGGCATCCCCTTCTTCATCGACAACATCATCAGGTTCCTCCCCTGAAACTATATTTTTATTCACATCTTGTGTTCTTTACTTGGAGCGTCGGTTTGTTTTTGTTTTTGTTTTTGTTTGAATAAAATGGATCCTAGCATTCACTTTGTGGGAGAGAGACACGCTCCGCTGTTGCATATGGACAAATATGTCCTTAGGCTTTACTCATAATGTTCAAGGCGAAGTTTCTTCTTCGTTAAATTGTTATATGGTTGGAATTGGAAAATGCTACATGTAGTAATTCTAAAATGTCTTGGATAATGTGATACTTGGCAATTGTTGTGCTCATGTTTAAGCTCTTGCATCATATACTTTGCACCTATTAATGAAGAAATACATAGAGCTTGTCCAAAACGTATCTACTTTCCCGAACACTTTTGCTATTGTTTTGCCTCTAATTTGTGTATTTTGGATACAACTAACACGGACTAACGCTGTTTTCAGCAGAATTGCTCTGGTGTCTCGTTTTTGTGCAGAAATCCAACTTTCGGGAAAATCCTCGGAATTTATGCAGAAGGCCCTATTTTCCCAGAATACTACGGAGCCAGAAGGACAAGTGAGGTGCAGGCCCGAGGGCCCCACACCATAAGGCGGCGCGGCCTAGGGGGGGCCCGCGCGGCCCTATGGTGTGGCCCCCTCGGCCGGCCTCCGACGCCCCCCTTCGGACTACTTATCGGGTTCGACCTAAAAACGCACGGAGAGAAGTCGAAGTCGCCGAAACCCTCCAGAGAGCCGCCACATCGCGAAACTCCGTCACGGGAGCCAGAAGTCTCCGTTCTGGCACTCCGCCGGGACGGGGAATTGGAGGAGATCTTCACCGCCATCACCGCCAACGCCTCTCCATCGACCAGCCATGTTTCCCCCATCCATGTGTGAGTAATTCCCCCGCTGTAGGCTGAAGGGGATGGTAGGGATTGGATGAGATTGGTCATGTAATAGTCATAAGATTGTTAGGGCATAGTGCCTAGTATCCGTAGATGTCACTTTTATGATATTGTTGCAACTTGTTATGCTTAATGCTTGTCACTAGGGCCCGAGTGCCATGATCTCAGATCTGAACATGTTATTGATTCATGAAGATATTCGTTGTTTATGATCTTACCTGCAAGTTGTATACACATGTCGCTGTCCGGAACCAATGGCCCCGAAGTGACAGAAATCGGGACAACCGGAGGGGATGGTAGTGATGTGAGGATCACATGTGTTCACGGAGTGTTAATGCTTTGCTCCGGTACTCTATTAAAAGGAGTACCTTAATATCCAGTAGTTTCCCTAGAGGCCCGGCTGCCACCGGCTGGTAGGACAAAAGATGTTGTGCAAGTTTCTCATTGCGAGCACGTACGACTAAATATGGAACACATGCCTATTGATTGATTAGTACTTGGATACCGTTTTATTATTATCTGCAAATGCCCTGCTTTGATTGTTACATGAGTTTCTCTCATCCATGCAACGCCCGTTAATCCGTCCCTGTGCCTACAATATTTTAATCCTGCTGTTTACTATAATCACTACTGCTGTCTTTATTTCAGCACCGCTGTTATTTTACTATTCCTACTGCTATAAAACTGTTACTACTGATAAACTCTTGCGAGCAAGTCTGTTTCCAGTGCAGCTGAATTGACAACTCCGCTGTTAAGGCTTACAAGTATTCTTTGTCTCCCCTTGTGTCGAATCAATAAATTGGGTAATACTTCCCTCGAAGACTGTTGCGATCCCCTATACTTGTGGGTCATCAAGACTATTTTCTGGCGCCGTTGCCGGGGAGCATAGCTTTATTTGGAAGTTCACTTGGATTGATATTGTTCGCTGCAAATTCTCCATCATGGGTAAACCTCGCGATACTAAGATCGCCATATTACCATCCACTACAAGAAAAGGTACAACTCTTAGTACCTCTGCTGCTCTTGATTCACCATCTGTGATAAGTAAACTTGTTTCACCACCACAAACTTCAAATGCTGGTACTTCTGCTGAATCTGAAAATTCCTCTCATAATTGTGATGATGCTTCTGCTGTGCTTGATAATGATGGTTCGTTAGGATCTTTTCTAGATGCTACAATTGCTAAGTCTAGACAAATTGAAAATACTGAAACTCCTAATGAAAATGTTGCTACACCTGTTAATTCACCTGAGTCTGTTGAATATTCTAGTGATGATCTTGATGAAGATTATGTAGAGCTTGATGATGATTTTATTGAAAAATGCAATGCTACTACTGATGCAAGAAAAATTAAAAAGTTGCTTGCAGAACATGCTGTTAGATATAAACTATCTCCTGATCCTAAATTTGCCACATCTCCTATAAACATTAGGGATAAAGATTATGATTTTTCTCTTGATCTATCTCATATAGCTATTGTTGAGAAAACACCTTTTTGTGGTACTGAAAAAGAAAGTGCTGTTGAACACATGACTGAGTTATCTACTCTTAGTGGCTTGTTTTCTGATGATGTTAAGATGCGTACTTATTTTGTCGCTAAATTTTTTCCTTTCTCATTAAAGGATGATGCTAAAACTTGGTATAATAATTTGCCTCCTGGTTCTATTAAAAGTCCAAAAGAATTGCTTGATGTTTTCTTCCGGAAATACTTTCCTGCTAGTGCTCAACATGCTGCTTTGCAGAGAATTTATAATTTTGACCAGGAAGATGGAGAGAAATTGCCTGAGGCTTGGGCGAGATTTTGCTCTCTTATTAGAGCTCAGCCTGACCATGATTTGGAAAAGCATGATTTACTTGATATATTTTATAGTGGACTAACCATTGAGTCTAGGGCATACCTGGATAGTTGTGCTGGTTGTGTTTTCAGGAAAAGAACTCCAGACGACGCTGAAGAATTATTGGCTAAAATAGGCCGGAATCATGATGATTGGTCTACACCTGAACCAACCCCGACACCGATAGTGAAGAAGAGGGGTATGATTAAATTAAATGATGAAGATATGAGGGAAGCCAAGAAGTCTCTTAAAGAGAAGGGTATTAAACCTGAAGATGTGAAGAATTTACCTCCTATAGAAGATTTATGTGAGATAACTCCCCCTTCATCCATGATTGAGGTACACTCTCTTCAACGCTTTACTAGGGAAGATATTCCGTATTCAAAACCTCCTGCTCAATGCTTAGATGAGTTTGATAATTATATTGTTAAGCAAGAAAACTTTAATATGAGAGTAGAGAATCATTTAATGGAAAATTCTCGAGCTATTAGTGAATTGCATGGTATTGTGGAGAGAACCTCCAATGATGTTAAGATACTTGTTAAACATTTTCAAATGGTTCAAACTCAAATTGATCAACTTACTAAAGTGCAAAATGACTTGTTGGGAAATAATTCTAAAGAAAAACATGCTTATGAAGTAACAACTAGAGGTGGTGTTTCTACCCAGGATCCTCTATATCCTGAAGGGCATCCCAAAAGAGTTGAACAAGATTCTCAACTAATTAAAACTAGTGCTCCATCTAAGAAAAAGAAAAAGAAACATAAGAATGTTGTAGAATCCTCTGAACCTGTTAATGATCCTAATAGTATTTCTATTTCTGATGCTGAAACTGAAAGTGGTAATGAACATGAGGAAGATAATGATAAGAATGATACTCCTGATAAAGAAGAAATTGAAAAAGAACCTGAAAAGCCTGCTAAAAATAAAAAGTACACTAAAGAAGATTTTATTACTGAGAAACATGGTAATGAAAGAGAACCTTGGGTTCAAAAGCAAATGCCTTTTCCTGCTAAGAAACTAAAATCAAAGGAGGAGGAACATTATAATAAATTTTGTGATTGGATGAAACCTTTATTTTTGCAAATCCCTTTGACTGATGCTATTAAATTGCCTCCTTATTCAAAGTATATGAAAGATATTGTTACTAACAAAAGGAAAATCCCCAATGAGGAAATTTCCACTATGCTCGCTAATTACTCCTTCAATGGTAAGATTCCAAAGAAGCTTGGAGACCCAGGTATACCGACTATTCCTTGTTCCATCAAGAATAATTATGTTAGAACTGCTCTATGTGATTTGGGAGCAGGTGTTAGTGTAATGCCTTTTTCTCTTTATAAGAGACTTGATTTAGATAAGTTAATACCAACTGATATATCTTTGCAAATGGCTGATAAATCTACTGCTATTCCTGTTGGTTTATGTGAAAATGTTCCTGTTCAAGTTACTCAACATTGCTTGATATTAACTGATTTTGTTGTGTTGGAAATGCCTGAAGATGATAATATGTCCATTATTCTTGGAAGACCCTTTCTTAATACTGCAGGGGCTGTTATTGATTGCAATAAAGGCATGGTTACTTTCAATGTTGATGATAAGGAACATACTGTCTATTTTCCCAAGAGGATTGATAAAGTATGTGGAGTCAATACAATTTTTAATGTGAAAACTATCAAAGTGGGATCCATTGATTGTCCTATATATGAGCCTAAAGAAGAATATCAAACTCTTGTGATTGGATCCATATCAATTCAATATAAGGTAACATGATTGATTTGAGGTTTATTTCTTCTTATGTCATATAAAATTTATTTGGTAGCAAGACTTGATCAACCTTGTTAACAAGTATATTTTAATGCATAAGAGAGCTAAACAACATTTCTTTCTTTCTTTCTCCCTCCACTCATCTTACTTGCTGTAGCACTTTTTGTTTTGCAATATGCTTTAGTTGTTTAAGATTTTGGAAATCATTTTCCTGCGCAGTAATCATTAATTTAATACCCAGAAATGTGCATTTTTCGAAGTTCTCTAAAAATTACAAAAATTACACCGTTGGTCCTATTTTTCGACGAGGCACCTGGGAGTACCAGAGGATGACCTGTGGGGCACCAGAGGGTGCCACACCACAGGCCGGCGCGGCCAAGGAGGTGGGCGCGCCACCCTGTGGTGTGGGCCCCTCCTTGCCCCACTACTTCATCTCTTCCTCCCAGCATCTTCTCTCTCCCGAAAAAACTCGTACCAAGTTCCTCTCACTCGTGTTTCTGCTCAAGAACTCGCGATTTTTCGATCTCCTTGCTCAGCCCAGATTTCTGTTTGAAATTTGGCACATTTACTCCTTGGTATGTGACTCCTTTGATTGTCCAATTAGAATTTTGTTTGGTTGAGTATATCTTGAATATTTTGCTGCTGTAGATAACATGTTTAGTGAGCTTGCATGCTTGTTCTAAGTGGAAGAAACTAGTTTTGATGCATGTTTAGTACTCTAGCAAGTTCCTATAGTAGTTCCCTTCAATTATATACCTTGAAATCAAATTTTATAATGATTGTTGAAAATTTCAGAAAATGGAGGGGAGTATGCACCAACTTAACCAACAAGAGTTGGAGGTACAGCAAGTCATGAGAGTTCATCGTGAAGAGGGAGTATACCCCTCTTATTACCCATGCACGGATTTTATGCGGAATGCAGGAATCCTGCAAGATGTTCAAACACTGATTTCCAATGCAGGGTTGGAAGGTTTTACTGTTGGTGAACCTCACCAATATGCTAAACTAACGGTGTCGGTTGTGCAGGATTTCGAATTTCATCGGTCTCAAACTAACCCCATGGTCCGGTACAAGATTTATAACAAAACTATCAACTTGCCTTTCAGTGATTTTTGTACAGCAATTAGAGTGCCGCGGTGGGGATCTTGCGAGAAGATCAGGGGAACGCCGCGGGAGCTCTCAAATCTTTATACAATGATTTGTAATGGGAGGAGCTTCTCCAATGATAGTGGTAAGATTAGTAGCATTCAACAGCCAGCTATCCGCTACTTTGCTTATTTCGTTACAAAGTGCGTTCTTGCGAGAAAGACTGGAGGTAAATTATCTGTCCAAGATTTGGCTTTCTTAGCTGCTGCTTTGCAACATGATAGGACTTATAATTTGGGTGCTTTAATAGCTTGTAGACTTGCTACTAACCGTGAGAAAGGAGGAATTTGTGGAGGTCTTATCGCCTCTCGCTTATTAGCTATGCATGGTGTAGGACCTCACCATTTAGATATTCCGCTTTCTATAGAGAAGCTTGATGTTGTTTCCATGATTAAACATGAATTTATTTCAGATGCATCTAATTTGAACAACCTGCATTATAGGATAACTTTGTATAAGAAAAATTGGAGTATAACTAAGAAAATTGAAAAACTAGTACGATTGCCTGCACCTGCTTTGTTTAACCTTGATGCCAGGAAAGGGTGGTCGATCACAGAAAATGAGCTAAACGCATACATAGAAAGGGAAAGCCGTCGTGCAAGGGAAGGTGAGGAGGAGGCCGAGGAGCACCCCGACTCTTCATCCGATGCAGCGAGCTCCTCATATCAACATCATGGTCATGTGGAGCCTCCACGATATTCTTCTGCGCAGGGGCCTTATTATCACTCCATGTATGACCCACCGGCGTGGAACTCCGACCCTCGTTGGGAATGAACTCCACTTAGGCCAAAAGCCTAAGCTTGGGGGGAGGTATACCGGCATCACTCATTCTTTGCATATTATGGTTGCTGGATACTTGTACATACTTGTTTAGTCTCTTAGAGTGGTTTTCTAATGAGAGGGAGATGATATTTGGGGAAGTGCTGTCCAAAAACAGATTCTGGGCTGTTACCAAAAAAATTCGTACGCACAGCCAGAACGTTATTTTGAGCTGCCAATTTTTGAGCATGTTCCCCAGGTTGTTATCTAACTTTCATTAGTTGAACACTTTTTGGTCTGAGCAATGGAAGATTTTTGTTAATTTCGATTTCTGTACTGCTGTCAGGATTTGGCAGATTTCTGTCATCCTGCTTTTCTGTGTTTCTGTTAGTTTGCATTCTTTTGTTTTCGCTTTGTTTCTTTCCTAAAACACAAAAAGACCAAAAATATTTCTGTTGTTTCTCTTCACCATTTGTTTATTTGGTTCCTTGCTCTTAGTTTACTTTATTTGCTATCGTTGGTTTGTTATGAGAAAACCCAAAAAGATTTTGCTTTGTTTGCTTGTTTTCTTTCGTTCTTGTTTCCAATTCGAAAACACCAAAAATATTTGCTGTTCTTCTTTGGTTTGTAAAGTTCATCATGAGTTCAATGGTCTTCGGTGGCTGGAGCGTGGTTTTCATTTCATATTATCCAAGCTACACAAGTGAAAAGGCAATAATGACGATCTACGACAATCTGATTGTGGTGAGAGGCTGGTATGAACTCTATTTGTTTTCATTTTTGTACATATACTCATCCATGTGAGCATGCTTAGTTGGTTCATGTGAGGTATATGTTATGTGAGAAAGTCTAGTAGTTCATGATCTCTCATGTTTAGCTCCAATTTATTAATATGAGTAGCATGTCATGGATGTTTGCTTGCATTGTTTTATTCATAAGTAAGTATGGCATTGTGGTATCCTCCTCTGAATAATTCATTTATATCGACTTGGCACATGCTCACGCATGCATATGACTGAACAAAAAAGTCAATTAAGCCTCGATGATTTATATTGCTTCAGAGTTCTTGTATCACTTTTATGCCTCCGTTAATTTATTTTGCCGCAAGCATGATTATGACAGTTACTGCTCTCTTGATTTGTCGCTCCCTAGTCTTTTGCTAGCCTTCACTTGTACTGAGCGGGAACGCCGCTCGTGCTTCCAAACACCTGAAAACCAAGTTGTTCCAAAGTGTCCACCATAAATACCTATGCATGGCATTTCAAACCATTCCAAGTAAATTCTCATGCGCTACCTTTAAAACTTTCAAAATGCTTCTCAATTTGTGTTAATGTTTCATAGCTCATGAGGAAGTATGTGGTGTTTAGCTTTCAACCTTGTCATTTACTTTTGACGGACTCTCATATGGACTAGTGGCACATCCGCTTATCCAATAATTTTGCAAAAAGAGCTGGCAATGGGATTCCCAGTCCCGAATTAATTAACTTAAATAGACACTCCTCCATGGTTTGTGATTGTTGGACGGCACCCGAAGGATTCGGTTAGCCATGGCTTGTGTAAGCAAAGGTTGGGGGGAGTGTCATCATCATAATAAAACTTAAATAAAAAGGCACTCCTTCATGGTATGTGATTGTTGGCACCCGAGGATTCGGTTAGCCATGGTTTGTGAAAGAAAGGTTGGAAGGAGTGCCACCCAAAAATAATTCATGGGAGCCGCTCTTGGGAGTCCGGTTGACGAGGTAGTTAGTGTACCCATTACCATTCGTTGACAACAACAAACACCTCTCAAAATAATTTTACTCCTGCTTTACAAATGAAAAGCTCTAGCGCATGTTAATCCCTGCTTCCCTCTGCGAAGGGTCAATCTTTTACTTTTATGTTGTGTCTCCATTCTTTCTTTGAGCACTATCTTGAGAGCACAACTGTCATTCTTAGTATAATATGCTTGTCTCAAAATATGATTGATTGTGGTATAACTTTGATGCTTTTATCTTTGACAATCACTACTTCTAGTCTTTCTATGAACTCAAGAGGTGCCTCGGCATTTATGTTTTGCCGATCAAATACAGGCAAGCGAGATACCACTTTATCATATTCTCTTATGAACATTGCAATCCTGCTTATATACATGATTCATGATGCTTATTATTAATTGTTGGTACCTCTCCATGATTGACATAGCTGTTGGATGATCTTATTTGCATGTGTCTCATTATGAACTGCTTGAGTATTAGCCATAGCATGAGAATATATACATCATATGAGCAAATGTGTTCGTGAAAGTTCTTTTATCGCTCAGTTGTTAACTGAATTGCTTGAGGACAAGCAATAAGCTAAGCTTGGGGGGAGTTGATACGTCCAAAACGTATCTACTTTCCCGAACACTTTTGCTATTGTTTTGCCTCTAATTTGTGTATTTTGGATACAACTAACACGGACTAACGCTGTTTTCAGCAGAATTGCTCTGGTGTCTCGTTTTTGTGCAGAAATCCAACTTTCGGGAAAATCCTCGGAATTTATGCAGAAGGCCCTATTTTCCCAGAATACTGACGGAGCCAGAAGGACAAGTGAGGTGGAGGCCCGAGGGCCCCACACCATAAGGCGGCGCGGCCTAGGGGGGGCCCGCGCGGCCCTATGGTGTGGCCCCCTCGGCCGGCCTCCGACGCCCCCCTTCGGACTACTTATCGGGTTCGACCTAAAAACGCACGGAGAGAAGTCGAAGTCGCCAGAAACCCTCCAGAGAGCCGCCACATCGCGAAACTCCGTCGCGGGAGCCAGAAGTCTCCGTTCTGGCACTCCGCCGGGACGGGGAATTGGAGGAGATCTTCACCGCCATCACCGCCAACGCCTCTCCATCGACCAGCCATGTTTCCCCCATCCATGTGTGAGTAATTCCCCCGCTGTAGGCTGAAGGGGATGGTAGGGATTGGATGAGATTGGTCATGTAATAGTCATAAGATTGTTAGGGCATAGTGCCTAGTATCCGTAGATGTCACTTTTATGATATTGTTGCAACTTGTTATGCTTAATGCTTGTCACTAGGGCCCAAGTGCCATGATCTCAGATCTGAACATGTTATTGATTCATGAAGATATTCGTTGTTTATGATCTTACCTGCAAGTTGTATACACATGTCGCTGTCCGGAACCAATGGCCCCGAAGTGACAGAAATCGGGACAACCGGAGGGGATGGTAGTGATGTGAGGATCACATGTGTTCACGGAGTGTTAATGCTTTGCTCCGGTACTCTATTAAAAGGAGTACCTTAATATCCAGTAGTTTCCCTAGAGGCCCGGCTGCCACCGGCTGGTAGGACAAAAGATGTTGTGCAAGTTTCTCATTGCGAGCACGTACGACTAAATATGGAACACATGCCTATTGATTGATTAGTACTTGGATACCGTTTTATTATTATCTGCAAATGCCCCTGCTTTGATTGTTACATGAGTTTCTCTCATCCATGCAACGCCCGTTAATCCGTCCCTGTGCCTACAGTATTTTAATCCTGCTGTTTACTATAATCACTACTGCTGTCTTTATTTCACCGCTGCTGTTATTTTACTATTCCTACTGCTATAAAACTGTTACTACTGATAAACTCTTGCGAGCAAGTCTGTTTCCAGGTGCAGCTGAATTGACAACTCCGCTGTTAAGGCTTACAAGTATTCTTTGTCTCCCCTTGTGTCGAATCAATAAATTGGGTAATACTTCCCTCGAAGACTGTTGCGATCCCCTATACTTGTGGGTCATCACTTGCTAAAATTGGATTTGCATATTTGGTCTCTCTAAGGTCTAGATAATATCTAGTATTGAGTTTTGAACAACAAGGAAGACGGTGTAGAGTCTTATAATGTTTACAATATGTCTTTTATGTGAGTTTTGCTGCACCGGTTCATCCTTGAGTTTGCTTCAAATAACCTTGCTAGCCTAAACCTTGTATCGAGAGGGAATACTTCTCATGCATCCAAAATCCTTGAGCCAACCACTATGCCATTTGTGTCCACCATACCTACCTACTACATGGTATTTCTCCGCCATTCCAAAGTAAATTGCTTGAGTGCTACCTTTAAAATTCCATCATTCACCTTTGCAATATATAGCTCATGGGACAAAATAGCCTTAAAAACTATTGTAGTATTGAATATGTACTTATGCACTTTATCTCTTATTAAGTTGCTTGTTGTGCGATAACCATGCTTCTGGGGACGCCATCAATCACTCTTTATTGAATAATCATGTGAGTTGCTATGCATGTCCGTCTTGTCTGAAGTAAGAGGGATCTACCACCTTAATGGTTGGAGCATGCATATTGTTAGAGAAGAACATTGGGCCGCTAACTAAAGCCATGAATCATGGTTGAAGTTTCAGTTTTGGACATATATCCTCAATCTCATATGAGAATAATAATTGTTGCTACATGCTTATGCATTAAAGAGGAGTCCATTATCTGTTGTCCATGTTGTCCCGGTATGGATGTCTAAGTTGAGAATAATCAAAAGCGAGAAATCCAAAATGCGAGCTTTCTCCTTAGACCTTTGTACAGGCATGGAGGTACCCCTTTGTGACACTTGGTTGAAACATGTGCATTGTGATGATCCGGTAGTCCAAGCTAAGTAGGACAAGGTGCGGGCACTATTAGTATACTATGCATGAGGCTTGCAACTTGTAAGATATAATTTACATAACTCATATGCTTTATTACTACCGTTGACAAAATTGTTTCATGTTTTCAAAATAAAAGCTCTAGCACAAATATAGCAATCGATGTTGATACGTCCAAAACGTATCTACTTTCCCGAACACTTTTGCTATTGTTTTGCCTCTAATTTGTGTATTTTGGATACAACTAACACGGACTAACGCTGTTTTCAGCAGAATTGCTCTGGTGTCTCGTTTTTGTGCAGAAATCCAACTTTCGGGAAAATCCTCGGAATTTCTTCAGATGGCCCTATTTTACCAAAATATTGACGGAGCCAGAAGGGCAAAGGAGGTGGAGGCCCGAGGGCCCCACACCATATGGCGGCGCGGCCCAGGGGGGCCCGCGCGGCCCTATGGTGTGGCCCCCTCGGCCGGCCTCCGACGCCCCCCTTCGGACTACTTATTGGTTTCGACCTGAAAACGCACAGAGAAGTCGAAGTCGCCAGAAACCCTCCAGAGAGCCGCCACATCGCGAAACTCCGTCGCGGGAGCCAGAAGTCTCCGTTCTGGCACTCCGCCGGGACGGGGAATTGGAGGAGATCTTCACCGCCATCACCGCCAACGCCTCTCCATCAACCAGCAATGTTTCCCCCATCCATGTGTGAGTAATTCCCCCGCTGTAGGCTGAAGGGGATGGTAGGGATTGGATGAGATTGGTCATGTAATAGTCATAAGATTGTTAGGGCATAGTGCCTAGTATCCGTAGATGTCACTTTTATGATATTGTTGCAACTTGTTATGCTTAATGCTTGTCACTAGGGCCCGAGTGCCATGATCTCAGATCTGAACATGTTATTGATTCATGAAGATATTCGTTGTTTATGATCTTACCTGCAAGTTGTATACACATGTCGCTGTCCGGAACCAATGGCCCCGAAGTGACAGAAATCGGGACAACCGGAGGGGATGGTAGTGATGTGAGGATCACATGTGTTCACGGAGTGTTAATGCTTTGCTCCGGTACTCTATTAAAAGGAGTACCTTAATATCCAGTAGTTTCCCTAGAGGCCCGGCTGCCACCGGCTGGTAGGACAGAAGATGTTGTGCAAGTTTCTCATTGCGAGCACGTACGACTAAATATGGAACACATGCCTATTGATTGATTAGTACTTGGATACCGTTTTATTATTATCTGCAAATGCCCATGCTTTGATTGTTACATGAGTTTCTCTCATCCATGCAACGCCCGTTAAATCCGTCCCTGTGCCTACAGTATTTTAATCCTGCTGTTTACTATAATCACTACTGCTGTCTTTATTTCACCGCTGTTATTTCACTATTCCTACTGCCATAAAACTGTTACTACTGATAAACTCTTGCGAGCAAGTCTGTTTCCAGGTGCAGCTGAATTGACAACTCCGCTGTTAAGGCTTACAAGTATTCTTTGTCTCCCCTTGTGTCGAATCAATAAATTGGGTAATACTTCCCTCGAAGACTGTTGCGATCCCCTATACTTGTGGGTCATCAAGACTATTTTCTGGCGCCGTTGCCGGGGAGCATAGCTTTATTTGGAAGTTCACTTGGATTGATATTGTTCGCTGCAAATTCTCCATTATGGGTAAACCTCGCGATACTAAGATCGCCATATTACCATCCACTACAAGAAAAGGTACAACTCTGAGTACCTCTGCTGCTCTTGATTCACCCTCTGTGATTGATAAACTTGTTTCACCGCCACATGCTTCACGTGCTGGTACTTCTGCTGAATCTGAAAATTCTCATAATATTGATAATGTTTCTGCTGTGCTTGATGATAGTGGTTCATTGGGATCTTTTCTAGATGCTACAATTGCTAAGTCTAGACAAATTGAAAATACTGAAACTCCTAATGCTACTACACCTGTTAAATCACCTGAACTTGATTATTCTAGTGATGATCTTGATGAAGATTATGTAGAGCTTGATGATGATTTTATTGAAAAATGCAATGCTACTACTGATGCAAGAAAAATTAAAAAGTTGCTTGCGGAACATGCTGTTAGATATAAACTATCTCCTGATCCTAAATTTGCCACATCTCCTATAAACATTAGGGATAAAGATTATGATTTTTCTCTTGATCTATCTCATATAGCTATTGTTGAGAAAACACCCTTTTGTGGTACTGAAAAAGAAAGTGCTGTTGAACACCTGACTGAGTTATCTACTCTTAGTGGCGTGTTTTCTGATGATGTCAAGATGCGTACTTATTTTGTCGCTAAAATTTTTCCTTTCTCATTAAAGGATGATGCTAAAACTTGGTATAATAATTTGCCTCCTGGTTCTATTAAAAGTCCAACCGACTTGCGTGATGTTTTCTTTCGGAAATACTTTCCTGCTAGTGCTCAACATGCTGCTTTGCAGAGAATTTATAATTTTGACCAGGAAGATGGAGAGAAATTGCCTGAGGCTTGGGCTAGATTTTGTTCTCTTATTAGAGCTCAGCCTGACCATGATTTGGAAAAGCATGATTTACTTGATATATTTTATAGTGGACTAACTATTGAGTCTAGGGCATACCTGGATAGTTGTGCTGGTTGTGTTTTCAGGAAAAGAACTCCAGACGACGCTGAAGAATTATTGGCTAAAATAGGCCGGAATCATGATGATTGGTCTACACCTGAACCAACCCCGACACCGATAGTGAAGAAGAGGGGTATGATTAAATTAAATGATGAAGATATGAGGGAAGCCAAGAAGTCTCTTAAGGAGAAGGGTATTAAACCTGAAGATGTGAAGAATTTACCTCCTATAGAAGATATATGTGAGACAATTCCCCCTTCATCCATGATTGAGGTACACTCGCTTCAACACTTTACTAGAGAAGATATTCCGTATTCAAAATCTCCTGCTCAATGCTTAGATGAATTTGATAATTATATTGTTAAGCAAGAAAACTTTAATATGAGAGTAGAGAATCATTTAATGGAAAATTCTCGAGCTATTAGTGAATTGCATGGTATTGTGGAGAGAACCTCCAATGATGTTAAGATACTTGTTAAACATTTTCAAATGGTTCAAACTCAAATTGATCAACTTACTAAAGTGCAAAATGACTTGTTGGGAAATAATTCTAAAGAAAAGCATGCTTATGAAGTAACAACTAGAGGTGGTGCTTCTACCCAGGATCCTCTATATCCTGAAGGGCATCCCAAAAGAGTTGAACAAGATTCTCAACTAATTAAAACTAGTGCTCCATCTAAGAAAAAGAAAAAGAAACATAAGAATGTTGTAGAATCCTCTGAACCTGTTAATGATCCTAATAGTATTTCTATTTCTGATGCTGAAACTGAAAGTGGTAATGAACATGAGGAAGATAATGATAAGAATGATGCTCCTGATAAAGAAGAAATTGAAAAGGAACCTGAAAAGCATGCTAAAAATAAAAAGTACACTAAAGAAGACTTTATTACTGAGAAGCATGGTAATGAAAGAGAACCTTGGGTTCAAAAGCAAATGCCTTTTCCTGCTAAGAAATTAAAATCAAAGGAGGAGGAACATTATAATAAATTTTGTGATTGGATGAAACCTTTATTTT
The DNA here is from genome assembly GCA_030979885.1 of Lolium multiflorum. Lineage (NCBI taxonomy): Eukaryota > Viridiplantae > Streptophyta > Magnoliopsida > Poales > Poaceae > Lolium > Lolium multiflorum. The sequence goes on from CM061748.1 coordinate 283,395,020, forward strand.
TGCAAATCCCTTTGACTGATGCTATTAAATTGCCTCCTTATTCAAAGTATATGAAAGATATTGTTACTAACAAAAGGAAAGTCCCCAATGAGGAAATTTCCACTATGCTCGCTAATTACTCCTTCAATGGTAAGATTCCAAAGAAGCTTGGAGACCCAGGTATACCAACTATTCCTTGTTCCATCAAGAATAATTATGTTAGAACTGCTCTATGTGATTTGGGAGCAGGTGTTAGTGTAATGCCTTTTTCTCTTTATAAGAGACTTGATTTAGATAAATTGATACCAACTGATATATCTTTGCAAATGGCTGATAAATCTACTGCTATTCCTGTTGGTTTATGTGAAAATGTTCCTGTTCAAGTTACTCAGCATTGCTTGATATTAACTGATTTTGTTGTGTTGGAAATGCCTGAAGATGATAATATGTCCATTATTCTTGGAAGACCCTTTCTTAATACTGCAGGGGCTGTTATTGATTGCAATAAAGGCATGGTTACTTTCAATGTTGATGATAAGGAACACACTGTCTATTTTCCCAAGAGGATTGATAAAGTATGTGGAGTCAATACAATTTTTAATGTGAAAACTATCAAAGTGGGATCCATTGATTGTCCTATATATGAGCCTAAAGAAGAATATCAAACTCTTGTGATTGGATCCATATCAATTCAATATAAGGTAACATGATTGATTTGAGGTTTATTTCTTCTTATGTCATATAAAATTTATTTGATAGCAAGACTTGATCAACCTTGTTAACAAGTATATTTTATTGCATAAAAGAGCTAAACAACACTTCTTTCTTTCTTTCTCCCTTCACCTATTTTACTTGCTGTAGCACTTTTGTTTTGCAATATGCTTTAGTCATTTAAGATTTTAGAAATCATTTTCCTGCGCAGTAATCATTAATTTAATACCCAGAAATGTGCATTTTTCGAAGTTCTCTAAAAATTACAAAAATTACACCGTTGGTCCTATTTTTCGACGAGGCACCTGGGAGCACCAGAGGATGACCTGTGGGGCACCAGGGGGTGCCACACCATAGGGCTGGCGCGGCCAGCAAGGGGGCCGCGCCACCATGTGGTGTGGGCCACCCCTTGCCCCACTTCCTCATCTCTTTCTCCCAGCACCTTCTCTCTCCCGAAAAAGCTCGTACCAAGTTTCTCTCACTCGTGTTTCTGCTCAAGAACTCGCGATTTTTCGATCTCCTTGCTCAGCCCAGATTTCTGTCTGAAATTTGGCACATTTACTCCTTGGTATGTGACTCCTTTGATTGTCCAATTAGAATTTCATTTGGTTGAGTATATCTTGAATATTTTGCTGCTGTAGATAACATGTTTAGTGAGCTTGCATGCTTGTTCTAAGTGGAAGAAATTAGTTTTGATGCATGTTTAGTACTCTAGCAAGTTCCTATAGTAGTTCCCTTCAATTACACACCTTGAAATCAAATTTTATAATGATTGTTGAAAATTTCAGAAGGGGAAGATGAAGAAATTCAAGTTTGGAGAGTTGTTCAAGAAAGCAACAACCAGCACCGGTAGGCCCTCAAGGGCGTCTACTCAAATTAGGCGATCCTACAATGAGGATGTCATCGCGCCTAGCTTCGCGCCCGAGGAGGACCATGGGGCTCCTAATGCTTCATCCTTCCCTGTTATGAGTTTCTGACCAATGCAGGGATATTGGATGACTTCTTCACCCTTGTCAACAGGGCAGGCCTAGCCACCTACGTGGGAGACGAGAGGGGACAATATTACAGGCTCACCAAAGTTTTCGTTGAGAGCTTCAAGTTCCACAACACGGAATATGAGCCGACAGTCGCATTCAAGATTTATGATATTCCTGTTACCATGAAATTGGAAGAATTTTGTTGTGCATTGGGTATTGCCCCTGTAGGTACAGCAAGGAGGATTGATGACAACCCCCGGGACTTGTTGGAGCTCTACCGAGGGATCACCGGGGATGATTGCCGCACCATCCAGCGAGGGAAGATAAGAAACATTCAACTCCCCGCTATTAAGTATTTCGCATATTACATTGGTACTAGCATTTTGGGTAGAGAAAATACTAGTAACATCTCTAGCTACCATCTTGCTTTCTTGAATGTTGCACTTACTGGAGAGACACCTTATCATCTTGGTTCTCTTATTGCTCGCCGCCTGTCTAGCAGGGGGCCTATTTTTGGAGGAACTATTGCACTACGCATTTTAACACATCTAGATATTCCTCTTGATTCTAATGATGTACCATTAACCCCTAGGAAATTAGATATTGCTGCTATGAAGAGCCATCGTTTTGTTACTACTGACTCCACTATAGATAATATGGTCTATAGAATGTTGTTTGCTGATGGGAATGAGAAGGAAATCCCTCTTCCCCAGCCAGGTTTGTTCAATATTGACAGGCAATCATGGTCGCTCACTAAGGAGGTGGTGGAGGAACATATGAAGATACAAGAATTCCACCAGCAACATGACTCCGAGAACGCCGAGCCCTCCTACGACTACACCGTCACGTACCCCGACGTTTCCTCCAGCACATACATGGAACCGGGTCGTTCTTCGTCATACTACGAAGACACCACTTCATGGGGACCGTGGGAATGAACTCCACTTAGGCCAAAAGCCTAAGCTTGGGGGAGGTATACCGGCATCACTCATTCTTTGCATATTATGGTTGCTGGATACTTGTACATACTTGTTTAGTCTCTAGAGTGGTTTTCTAATGAGAGGGAGATGATATTTGGGGAAGTGCTGTCCAAAAACAGATTCTGTGCTGTTACCAAAAAAATTCGTACGCACAGCCAGAACGTTATTTTGAGTTGCCAATTTTTGAGCATGTTCCCCAGGTTGTTATCTAACTTTCATTAGTTGAACACTTTTTGGTCTGAGCAACGGAAGATTTTTGTTAATTTCGATTTCTGTACTGCTGTCAGGATTTGGCAGATTTCTGTCATCCTGCTTTTCTGTGTTTCTGTTAGTTTGCGTTCTTTTGTTTTCGCTTTGTTTCTCTCCTAAAACACAAAAAGACCAAAAATATTTCTGTTGTTTCTCTTCACCATTTGTTTATTTGGTTCTTTGCTCTTAGTTTGCTTTATTTGCTATCGTTAGTTTGCTATAAGAAAACCCAAAAAGATTTTGCTTTGTTTGCTTGTTTTCTTTCGTTCTTGTTTCTAATTCGAAAACACCAAAAATATTTGCTGTTCTTCTTTGGTTTGTAAAGTTCATCATGAGTTCAATGGTCTTCGGTGGCTGGAGCGTGGTTTTCATTTCATATTATCCAAGCTACACAAGTGAAAAGGCAATAATGACGATCTACGACAATCTGATTGTGGTGAGAGGCTGGTATGAACTCTATTTGCTTTCATTTTTGTACATATACTCATCCATATGAGCATTCTTAGTTGGTTCATGTGAGGTATATGTTATTTGAGAAAGTCTAGTAGTTCATGATCTCTCATGTTTAGTTCCAATTTATTAATATGAGTAGCATGTCATGGATGTTTGCTTGCATTGTTTTATTCATAACTAAGTATGGCATTGTGGTATCCTCCTCTGAATAATTCATTTATATCGACTTGGCACATGCTCACGCATGCATATGACTGAACAAAAAGTCAATTAAGCCTCGATGATTTATATTGCTTCAGAGTTCTTGTATCACTTTTATGCCTCCGTTAATTTATTTTGCCGCAAGCATGATTATGACAGTTACTGCTCTCTTGATTTGTCGCTCCCTAGTCTTTTGCTAGCCTTCACTTGTACTGAGCGGGATCGCCGCTCGTGCTTCCAAACACCTGAAAACCAAGTTGTTCCAAAAGTGTCCACCATAAATACCTATGCATGGCATTTCAAACCATTCCAAGTAAATTCTCATGCGCTACCTTTAAAACCTTCAAAATGCTTCTCAATTTGTGTTAATGTTTCATAGCTCATGAGGAAGTATGTGGTGTTTAGCTTTCAACCTTGTCATTTACTTTTGACGGACTCTCATATGGACTAGTGGCACATCCGCTTATCCAATAATTTTGCAAAAAGAGCTGGCAATGGGATTCCCAGTCCCGAATTAATTAACTAAAATAGACACTCCTCCATGGTTTGTGATTGTTGGACGGCACCCGAAGGATTCGGTTAGCCATGGCTTGTGTAAGCAAAGGTTGGGGGAGTGTCATCATCATAATAAAACTTAAATAAAAAGGCACTCCTTCATGGTATGTGATTGTTGGCTGGCACCCGAGGATTCGGTTAGCCATGGTTTGTGAAAGAAAGGTGGGAAGGAGTGCCACCCAAAAATAATTCATGGGAGCCGCTCTTGTGAGTCCGGTTGATGAGGTAGTTAGTGTACCCATTACCATTCGTTGACAACAACAAACACCTCTCAAAATAATTTTACTCCTGCTTTACAAATAAAAAGCTCTAGCGCATGTTAATCCCTGCTTCCCTCTGCGAAGGGTCAATCTTTTACTTTTATGTTGTGTCTCCATTCTTTCTTTGAGCACTATCTTGAGAGCACAACTGTCATTCTTAGTATAATATGCTTGTCTCAAAATATTATTGATTGTGGTATAACTTTGATGCTTTTATCTTTGACAATCACTACTTCTAGTCTTTCTATGAACTCCAGAGGTGCCTCGGCATTTATGTTTTGCCAATCAAATACAGGCAAGCGAGATACCACTTTATCATATTCTCTTATGAACATTGCAATCCTGCTTATATACATGATTCATGATGCTTATTATTAATTGTTGGTACCTCTCCATGATTGACATAGCTGTTGGATGATCTTATTTGCATGTATCTCATTATGAACTGCTTAAGTATTAGCCATAGCATGAGAATATATACATCATATGAGCAAATGTGTTCGTGAAAGTTCTTTTATCGCTCAGTTGTTAACTGAATTGCTTGAGGACAAGCAATAAGCTAAGCTTGGGGGAGTTGATACGTCCAAAACGTATCTACTTTCCCGAACACTTTTGCTATTGTTTTGCCTCTAATTTGTGTATTTTGGATACAACTAACACGGACTAACGCTGTTTTCAGCAGAATTGCTCTGGTGTCTCGTTTTTGTGCAGAAATCCAACTTTCGGGAAAATCCTCGGAATTTCTTCAGATGGCCCTATTTTACCAAAATACTGACGGAGCCAGAAGGGCAAAGGAGGTGGAGGCCCGAGGGCCCCACACCATATGGCGGCGCGGCCCAGGGGGCCCGCGCGGCCCTATGGTGTGGCCCCCTCGGCCGGCCTCCGACGCCCCCCTTCGGACTACTTATTGGTTTCGACCTGAAAACGCACGGAGAGAAGTCGAAGTCGCCAGAAACCCTCCAGAGAGCCGCCACATCGCGAAACTCCGCCGCGGGAGCCAGAAGTCTCCGTTCTGGCACTCCGCCGGGACGGGGAATTGGAGGAGATCTTCACCGCCATCACCGCCAACGCCTCTCCATCAACCAGCAATGTTTCCCCCATCCATGTGTGAGTAATTCCCCCGCTGTAGGCTGAAGGGGATGGTAGGGATTGGATGAGATTGGTCATGTAATAGTCATAAGATTGTTAGGGCATAGTGCCTAGTATCCGTAGATGTCACTTTTATGATATTGTTGCAACTTGTTATGCTTAATGCTTGTCACTAGGGCCCGAGTGCCATGATCTCAGATCTGAACATGTTATTGATTCATGAAGATATTCGTTGTTTATGATCTTACCTGCAAGTTGTATACACATGTCGCTGTCCGGAACCAATGGCCCCGAAGAAATCGGGACAACCGGAGGGGATGGTAGTGATGTGAGGATCACATGTGTTCACGGAGTGTTAATGCTTTGCTCCGGTACTCTATTAAAAGGAGTACCTTAATATCCAGTAGTTTCCCTAGAGGCCCGGCTGCCACCGGCTGGTAGGACAGAAGATGTTGTGCAAGTTTCTCATTGCGAGCACGTACGACTAAATATGGAACACATGCCTATTGATTGATTAGTACTTGGATACCGTTTTATTATTATCTGCAAATGCCCATGCTTTGATTGTTACATGAGTTTCTCTCATCCATGCAACGCCCATTAAATCCGTCCCTGTGCCTACAGTATTTTAATCCTGCTGTTTACTATAATCACTACTGCTGTCTTTATTTCACTGCTGCTGTTATTTCACTATTCCTACTGCCATAAAACTGTTACTATTGATAAACTCTTGCGAGCAAGTCTGTTTCCAGTGCAGCTGAATTGACAACTCCACTGTTAAGGCTTACAAGTATTCTTTGTCTCCCCTTGTGTCGAATCAATAAATTGGGTAATACTTCCCTCGAAGACTGTTGCGATCCCCTATACTTGTGGGTCATCAATGCTTTCCTCTTTGAAGGACCTTTATTTTACTTTTATTGTTGAGTCAGTTCACCTATCTCTCTCCACCTTAAGAAGCAAACACTTGTGTGAACTATGCATTGATTCCTACATACTTGCATATTGCACTTGTTATATTACTTTATGTTGACAATATCCATGAGATATACATGTTATAAGTTGAAAGCAACCGCTGAAACTTAATCTTCCTTGTGTTGCTTCAACACCTTTACTTTGATTTATTGCTTTATGAGTTAACTCTTATGCAAGACTTATTTATGCTTGTCTTGAAGTACTATTCATGAAAAGTCTTTGCTTTATGATTCACTTGTTTACTCATGTCATTACCATTGTTTTGATCGCTGCATTCATTACATATGTTTACAAATAGTATGATCAAGATTATGATGGCATGTCACTTCAGAAATTATCTTTGTTATCGTTTTACCTGCTCGGGACGAGCAGAACTAAGCTTGGGGATGCTGATACGTCTCCAACGTATCGATAATTTCTTATGTTCCATGCTACTTTATTGATGATACCTACATGTTTTATGCACATTATATGTCGTATTTACGCATTTTCTGGAACTAACCTATTAACAAGATGCCGAAGAGCCAGTTGCTATTTTCTGCTGTTTTTGGTTTTAGAAATCCTAGTAACGAAATATTCTCGGAATTGGACGAAATCAACGCCCAGGGTCCTATTTTTGCACGAAGCTTCCAGAAGACCGAAGGGGAGTCGAAGTGGGGCCACGAGGTGGCCAGATGATAGGCGGCGCGGCCCAGGCCCTGGCCGCGCGGCCTGTCACCTGGGCCCCTCGTGCCGCCTCTTGACCTGCCCTTTCGCCTACTTATAGCCTCCCTCGTGAAAACCCCAGTACCGAGAGCCACGATACGGAAAACCTTCCAGAGACGCCGCCGCGAATCCCATCTCGGGGGATTCAGGAGATCGCCTCCGGCCTGCCGGAGAGGGGATTCATCTCCGGAGGACTCTTCATCGCCATGATCGCCTCCGGAGTGATGAGTGAGTAGTTCACCCCTGGACTATGGGTCCATAGCAGTAGCTAGATGGTCGTCTTCTCCTAATTGTGCTTCATTGTTGGATCTTGTGAGCTGCCTAACATGATCAAGATCATCTATCTGTAATACTATATGTTGTGTTTGTCGGGATCCGATGGATAGAGAATGCTATGTTATGGTGATTATCAATCTATTGTTTATGTGTTGTTTATGATCTTGCATGCTCTCCGTTATTAGTAGAGGCTCTGGCCAAGTTTTTGCTCTTAACTCCAAGAGGGAGTATTTATGCTCGATAGTGGGTTCATGCCTTCATTGACACCTGGGACAGTGACAGAAAGTTCTAAGGTTGTGATGTGCTGTTGCCACTAGGGATAAAACATTGATTCTATGTCTAAGGATGTAGTTGTCGATTACATTACGCACCATACTTAATGCAATTGTCTGTTGCTTTGCAACTTAATACTGAATGGGGTTCGGATGATAACCTGAAGGTGGACTTTTTAGGCATAGATGCAGTTGGATGGCGGTCTATGTACTTTGTCGTAATGCCCGGATTAAATCTCACTATATTTATCATATCATGTATATGCATTGTTATGCCCTTCTCTATTTGTCAATTGCCCGACTGTAATTTGTTCACCCAACATGCTTTTATCTTATGGGAGAGACACCTCTAGTGAACTGTGGACCCCGGTCCTATTCTTTACATCGCATACAATCTACTGCAATACTTGTTTTACTGTTTTCTTGCAAACAATCATCTTCCACACAATACGGTTAATCCTTTGTTACAGCAAGCCGGTGAGATTGACAACCTCACTGTTTCGTTGGGGCAAAGTACTTTGGTTTTGTTGTGCAGGTTCCACGTTGGCGCCGGAATCCCTGTTGTTGCGCCGCATCACATTTCGCCACCATCAACCTTCAACGTGCTTCTTGACTCCTACTGGTCCGATTAAACCTTGGTTTCTTTCTGAGGGAAAACTTGCCACTGTGCGCATCATACCTTCCTCTTGGGGTTCCCAACGGACGTGTACATCTACGCGCATCAGTAGCACATGAAGTATTTACTTGGAATGGCAGGAAATACCACATAGTAGGTAGATATGGTGGACACAAATGGCATGGGTTTTGGCTCAAGGTTTTGGATGCACGAGAAGTATTCCCTCTCAGTACAAGGCTTTGGCTAGCAAGGTTATTTGAAGCAAACACAAGTATAAACCGGTACAGCAAAACTTACATAAGAACATATTGCAAGCATTATAAGACTCTACACTGTCTTCCTTGTTGCTCAAACACTTTTACCAGAAAATATCTAGACTTAGAGAGACCAATCATGCAAACCAAATTTTAACAAGCTCTACGGTAGTTCTCCACTACTAGATTTAAACTACATGATGCAAGAGCTTAAACATGATTTATGAGAGCTCAAAACAATTGCCAAGTATCAAATTATTCAAGACCATATGAAGCATTTTCTGATTCCAACAAAATAACAACAAGTGAAGCGATCAACTTTCGCCCTTGAACATTAAAAGCAAAAATGAAGAACACTAGTGTTCATATGAAAAAGCGGAGCGTGTCTCTCTCCCACACATGAGCATGAATTTATTCAGAGAATGAAAATAACAAAACAAAAATAAAAGCACACAGACGCTCCAAGTAAAGTACATAAGATGTGACGGAATAAAAATATAGTTTCACTAGAAGTGACCTGATAAGTTGTCGATGAAGAAGGGGATGCCTTGGGCATCCCCAAGCTTAGATGCTTGAGTCTTCTTAAAATATGCAGGGATGAACCACCGGGGCATCCCCAAGCTTAGACCTTTCACTCTTCTTGATCATAGTATATCATCCTCTTCTCTTGACCCTTGAAAACTTCCTCCACACCAAACTTAAAGCAAACTCATTAGAGGGTTAGTGCATAATCAAAAATTCATATATTCAGAGGTGACACAATCATTATTAACACTTCTGGACATTGCACAAAGCTTCTGAAAGTTAATGGAACGAAGAAACTCATTCAACATAGCAAAAGTGGCAATGCGAAATAAAAGGCAGAATCTGTCAAAATAGAACAGTCCGTAAAGATGAATTTTGCAGGGGCACTTAACTTGCTCAAACGGAAAAACTCAAAACTAATGAAAGTTGCGTACATATCTGAGAATCACGCACGTAAATTTTCAGATTTGTTTGACTCTTCTACAGAGAGATCTGCGCGAATTCGTGACAGACAGCAATGCTGTTTCTGCGCAGCAATCCAAATCTAGCATCAACTTTACCATAGAGACTTTACTTGGCACAAAAACATGATAAGGAGAGGTTGCTACAGTAGTAAACAACTTCCAAGACTCAACAAAACAGTAGAAAAATAAACACATGGGTTATCTCCCAAGAAGTTCTTTCTTATTAGCCATTAAGATGGGCTCAGCAATTTTAATGATGCTCTCATGAAAATAGACAATGAAGCAAAAGAGAACATCAAGAAGCAAATTCAAAGCACATTTAAGCCTAACCCACTTCCTATGAAAAGGAATCTTGTACACAAATAAATTCATGAAGAACAAAGTGGTAAGCATAGAAAAGCAACACAAGCGCAATTTCAAGATTCTCAACATAAAGAGGGGAAACTTAATATTATTAAGATGCATATAACCATGTTTCCCTCTCTCATAATAACTTTCAGTAGCATCATGAACAAACTCAACAATATAACTATCACATAAAACATTCTTGTCATGAGCCACATGCATAAAATTATTACTCTCCACATAAGCATAATCAATTTTATTAATTGTAGTGGGAGCAAATTCAACAAAGTAGCTATCATTATTATTCTCATCAAGTGTAGGAGGCATAGTATAATCATAATAAAATTTACTCTCCATAGTAGGCGGCACCAAAAGACCACTATCATTGTAATCCTCATAAATAGGAGGCATAGTATCATCAAAGAAAATTTTCTCCTCAATGCTTGGGGGACTAAAAATATCATGCTCATCAAAACCAGCTTCCCCAAGCTTAGAATTTTCCATATCATTAGCAACAATGGTGTTCAAAGCGTTCATACTAATATCATTGCTACTAGCATGCAAATAAGATTCCATAGGTTTTTTAATTTTCGCAGCAAACAATCCATGTCTTAACTCAGGAAATAGAATAAGAAGCTCACTGTTGCTTTCCATTATGCCTAACTAGTGTAAACAAGAAACCAAAAGATGCAATTGCAGGATCTAAAGGAAATAGCTTCGAGCACTTACAACGGCAACAGAAAATAACTTAGTTACCTGGGACCGGAGTATGAGTGCCTTTTACCTTTCCTCCCCGGCAACGCGCCAGAAAATAGCTTGATGTCTACTCACGCTTCTTTTCCGTAGACAGTGTTGGGCCTCCAAGAGCAGAGGTTTGTAGAACAGCAGCAAGTTTTCCCTTAAGTGGATCACCCAAGGTTTATCAAACTCAGGGAGGAAGAGGTCAAAGATATCCCTCTCAAGCAACCCTGCAATCACGATACAAGAAGTCTCTTGTGTCCCCAACACACCTAATACACTTGTCAGATGTATAGGTGCACTAGTTCGGCGAAGAGATAGTGAAATACAAGTAGTATGGATGTATATGAGTGGTAATAGCAATCTGAATAAAATATGGCAGCGAGTAAACATGCAACAGAACAGTAAATAAGCGGTGTTTGCAGTATTGGAAACAAGGCCTAGGGATCATACTTTCACTAGTGGACACTCTCAACATTGATCGCATAATAAATAATAACTTCTCTCATTTGTGCTACATACACTCTTTTGTTGGATGACAAACACCATTCGTTGTGTAGGGCTACAAGAGCTCCCTCAAGCCGGAGTTAACAAGCGCCACAACATTCAGCATTCATATTTAAATAACCTTAGAGCATAATAGATCTTTGCAAAATAGCCCGAGTACTAACATAGCATACACACTGTCACCATTACACTATGAAAGGGGGAATAGATCACATCAATACTATCATAGTGATAATTAACTCCATAACCTACAAGAGATTATGATCATAATCTACGACAAGAACCACACGATGCACACACTGTCACCTTTACACCATGCAGGAGGAATAGACTAATTTAATAACATCACATGAGTAGCACATAGACTAGTAGCGATACAAAGCTCATCATATGGATCTCAATCATGTAAGGCAGCTCATGAGATCATTGTATTGGAGTACAAGAGAGATTAACCACATAGCTACCGGTACAGCCCTTAGCCTCGGGGAGAACTACTCCCTCCTCATCATGGGAGCAGCAGCGTTGATGGAGATGGCGGTGAAGATGGCGGTGGTGTCGATGGAGAAGCCTTCCGGGGGCACTTCCCCGTCCCGGCGGTGTGCCGGAACAGAGACTCATGTCCCCCAGATCTTGGCTTCGCGATGGCGGCGGCTCTGGAACTTTTCTCGTACCGTGGCTTTTCCGTATCGAAGTTTTAGGTCAGGGGCTTTATATAGGCGGAAGGGCAGCCTCGGAGGGGGCCTGGTGGAGCCAGACCATAGGGGGCGCGCCCACCCCCCTGGCCGCCGCCAGGTGGTGTGGGCCCCCTGGCTCCCCTCTGGTCCCTCTCGAGTGTTCTGGAAGCTCCCGGGAAAAATAAGATGTTGGGCGTTGATTTCGTCCAATTCCGAGAATATTTCCTTACTAGGATTTCTGAAACCAAAAACAGCAGAAAACAGGAACTGGCACTTCGGCATCTCGTCAATAGGTTAGTTCCGGAAAACGCATCAAAACGATATAAAGTGTGAACAAAACATGTAGGTATTGTCATAAAACAAGCATGGAACATCAGAAATTATGGATACGTTTGAGACGTATCAACCGCCTTGTCCCTAATTCGACTCAATTTTTCGCCAAATAATTGTTCGCCTTCTGATGGTTACTCTTTTTGCCTTTTGATTTGCTCTTCTCTAGAGGAGCTTCGCAAAGCCGAAGAACATGCTGATGCACTGGAGGCTAAGCTGAAGTCCAGCAAAGCGGCTCGCGAAAAAGGCCGAAAATGAAGCCGCATCTGTCGAGGATCTCCGCCAAAGACTCCAAACTGCCGAGGATGCTTTGAGCGAAAAGGAGGCCAAACAAATCGAGCGTGAAAACGCCATAATCGCTTTCGATACTCAGAATCGAAGATTCATTAGTAAGCCTTCCTTCACTTGTCTGTTTTTGTGTTTGTTTTTATTTTGTTCCTTAAAGTTGATGGACTTGTATTTTGCTCCAGCATGACGTATGGGTGAAGAGTTTACTTTGCACGAATGTGCCGAGGATCAACTTCTAGACAGTCTTTCAATCCTTGAGCTGAATGGCGATATGGCGTGCACCAACATTTCCAATGCCCGGACTGCGTTCAAGCGCCTCTTCCCGCATTTCTTTCCCAAGGAAACGCAACCGGAGATTTTCTCTGATCTTGTCCAGCGTTTTTTGGGTAAAGAAGATCCTGCCTTGGTCCATCGTCAGGAGAAACTGAAGATTGGAGTCGAGGGAACCATCGCCTTGGTTGCCGCCAGCGGGCAGGACGTCGACTGGGCGAAGGCTGGCAGCCCAAGGGACTAAACAAGGAGAAGTGGAAGGCTTTGGTGAGAGACGCCAAGCCCCACTCGAAGAAGGTCCTTGCCTACTTGAACCCGAAGTCCCGCATCCACCAAGCCTGCAGGGACGGAGGTCAAGTAGACCAACTTGTGCCTATTTTTTCCTTTTCTTTTGTAATTGTCGCTTTCTTTGTGACTTGCGACGATCTATATCGGCTCGCTAGGAGTTGACTTTTGTAAGGACCCTCCTTTATGTAAATGTCCTGACTATCAATGAAGAAGTGTTTCCTGCCGAATGATTGATGTCGAAATTTCTCTTTTCCAATTGGTTTTTGATAATTATACCGAGGCTGCTGGACCTTCCGACACTTCGCCCGCTGCATCTCGTTCTACAAGAACTCCTGTCGGCGTTATCTTACACGATTCTTCGTGTGCTGATTCAATCCACCAAGAGTTAGCTGAATTTCGACAGCAGCTCCACGCGATGAAAAGACATGCTGTGGCTTATATGGACCATTCTCGCAAATCTTCGGATCGCAAGCAAGCTGCGCTTCAACAGGCACAGGAAGCTCTAACATTAAAGGAATCTGCTACTGCTGAAGCTTTGCGTGCTTCCAAACGCGAAGACTACATGCTTGACCTCATGACTGATGCAAGTCAAGATATGGCGGGTATGTTGCACTTGTTATCCCTTCTTTCCCATGTTCTTCATATTTCTTCTTCACACCTTGTTGTTTTCTTTACTGTATATAGGTTCTTTTCTGGACACTGTTGCCGAAGAACAGCGCATTGACACAAGAGTCGAAATTCCTCTTCGACATGCCCAGCCAAACGACATTGACTTCTGGGCTGACCCTAACCGACTCGCCGAATTGTGCGATTCCAAGACCCGCGCAGCCCAAGTTCGAGATTTTCTTGACTTCTGCACCAGTACGTTGGCCATGGTGTACAACACTATGTTTCCTCGGAATCCTCAACCTGCAAATCTTCCTGATTTGATGAACAAATTCAAGAATGTGCATCAAATTTATGACTTTGTAAAGGCTCAGCTGATGGCCGGCGCCAGGTTTGCTTTGATCTGGTTGAAAATTTGTCACCCCATCTGAACAATGTTATCGATGTCTGCTACTCCAAGTTAAAGAAGAGGAGAAAAGACTTTGATAAGCTTAACGACGCGATGACACCCATTGCTAAAAAGATGATTGAAGAGCTTCTGAGGGTGGATGCTGCTTTTTTCGAAGAATATCATTATGCGGATGCCCTGGATGCTCCTGCTGAAGGTGAAAAAGTGACCATAGATGATTTGATATAAAGATTCGTCTTATTTTTATTCTATCGTGATGGATCTGAGCGAGAGTGTAAAGTTTGTATATTGCGAGTCGTATATATATTGCATATATTGCAAAACTTATGTACAGTTAAGGCAGAATCTTTATTTTGTAATTCTTCTTCGAGTCCCTGAATGACTTTGGCTAGCGTGACTATATTTCTTATTCGTGAGGTTTATTTTGAAACCAAAGCTTTGTATTTTGCGAGTATCGAATATACTAGGAATTTGTCGGGTGCGAGCCCCCGAGCCTTGTTTGCACGTAAAGATCATAAGCAATCACTAGTTTTTTTTATTTCAATTATACTATATTGCAGCTTCGCAAGCCCGCCTCATTAAAAACCTTTCAGCCCCATGATACGTCTCAAATGTATCTATAATTTCTTATGTTCCATGCTACTTTTATGATAATACTTGAATGTTTTATACATACTTTACATCATTATTAAACATTTTCCGGCACTAACCTATTAACAAGATGCCGAAGTGCCATTTGCTGTTTTCTGCTATTTTTGGTTCCAGAAATCCTACAAAGGAAATATTCTCGGAATTGGACGAAATCAACGCCCAGGGTCTTATTTTTCCACGAAGCTTCCAGAAGACCGGAGGAGATACGAAGTGGGGCCACGAGGCGCCGACACAACAGGGCGGCGCGGCCTAGCCCTGGCCGCGCGGCCCTGGCGTGTGGGGCCCTCGCGTCGCCCCCTGACCTACCCTTCCGCCTACTTAAAGCCCTCTATACCGAGAGCCACGATACGGAAAACCTTCCAAAAGACGCCGCCGCCAATCCCATCTCGGGGATTCAGGAGATCGCCTCCGACACCCTGCCGGAGAGGGGAATCATCACCGGAGGGCTCTACATCATCATGCCCGCCTCCAGATTGATGCGTGAGTAGTTCATCCTTGGACTATGGGTCCATAGCAGTAGCTAGATGGTTGTCTTCTCCGCTTGTGCTATCATTGTTTAGATCTTGTGAGCTGCCTAACATGATCAAGATCATCTATTTGTAATGCTACATGTTGTGTTTGGTGGGATCCGATGAATCTAGAATATTATGTCAAGTTGATTATCAATCTATCATATATGTGTTGTTTATGTTCTTGCATGCTCTCCGTTGCTAGTAGAGGCTCTGGCCAAGTTGATACTTCTAACTCCAAGAGGGAGTATTTATGCTCGATAGTGGGTTCATGCCTCCATTTAATCTGGGACAGTGACAGAAAGTTCTAAGGTTGTGGATGTGCTGTTGCTACTAGGGATAAAACATCGATGCTTTGTCTAAGGATATTTGTGTTGATTACATTACGCACCATACTTAATGCAATTATCTGTTGTTTACAACTTAATACTGGAGGGGGTGCGGATGCTAACCCGAAGGTGGATTATTTAGGCATAGATGCATGCTGGATAGCGGTCTATGTACTTTGTCGTAATGCCCTGATTAAATCTCATAGTAATCATCATTGATATGTATTGAATCTTTATTTGTCAATTGCCCACCTGTAATTTGTTCACCCAGCATGTTAGTTATCTTATTGGAGAGACACCACTAGTGAACTGTGGACCCCGGTCCATTCTTTTACATCTGAATACAATCTACTGCAATCATTGTTCTTTACTGTTCTTTGCAAACAAACACCATTTTCCACTCGATACGCTTAATCCTTTGTTTTCAGCAAGCCGGTGAGATTGACAACCTCACTGTTACGTTGGGGCAAAGTATCTTGATTGTGTTGTGCAGGTTCCACGTTGGCGCCGGTTTCACTGGTGTTGCGCCGCACTACATTCCTCCACCAACAACCTTCACGTGCTTCTTGGCTCCTACTGGTTCGATAACCTCGGTTTCTTTCTGAGGGAAAACTTGCTACTGTACGCATCACACCTTCCTCTTGGGGTTCCCAACGAACGTGTGCTTCACGCGTTATGAAGCTCTTTTTCTGGCGCCGTTGCCGGGGAGATCAAGACACGCTGCAAGGGGAGTCTCCACATCCAATCTCTTTACTTTGTTTTTGTCTTGCTTTACTTTATTTTATTTACTGTCTTGTTTGCTTCATATTAAAAACACAAAAAAATTAGTTACTTTATTTACTGTCTTGTTTATTTGCTCTATATCAAAAACACACAAAAATTAGTTACTTGCATTTAGTTTACTTTTGTTATCATGTCTAGCTCTGTACTTGTTACTTCTTCACCTGAGGAATTAGTCTTTACTTTTAAACAAGGGGATGAGGAGAGTTTTAAAGATGCTTGGTCTAGAATTTTTGATTCTTATCGTAAAGCTGAACCTCAAATGACTCTAAGTCTGCTCCTTAGTAATTTTTATTTTGGGCTTATGATTCGCTATAGATATGCCTTGGATGCTGTAGTGGGAGGAGATTTCCTTCATTGCAATGGTGATCAAGCTTTTAATGCCATAAAAAATTGGTTGCATCACATAGTTCAGCTAATAACTTTGATTCAGCTCTTATTAGCATTTATAATAGATTAAACACTCTTGAGATAAGTGCATCTTGCTTGAAAGAAAATTATAGTTATGTTCGTAACCGTCTTGATCAAGTTTTAGTGAACTCTGAACCTTCAATGTGGGACCCTACTATTAAAGTTGTTATTGGTGGTGAAACTTTTCATGCCCATTGTGATATTATGTCTGAATTTTGCCTTATGCCTAAGAGTATTTATGAATCTTTGACACTTTGGGGACTTGTTGAAGGGGGAGAAGGAATAACTCTTATTGATAACTCTGTTATAATTCCTAAGGGAATAGCCGAGGGTGTGCATACAACCATTCTTGGAAGAACAATATCCACTGATTATCTTGTTATTGAATGTGTAGGAACAGGACAAATCACACTTGGAAGATCCCTGCTGAAACTATTGGGAGCAATCATAGATGTGGGAGAAGGCACCCTAAAATTCACCTCTACACCGGGAGGCCAGACATGTATTCCCTAAACCAAAGAGTAAGAAAAAGAGTAAGAAGGGTAGGCGTAAAGCCCGAGGTAATGTTGATGCTTCTTCTCTTGATAATACTTGATTTGCACTTTCTGCGCCTAGCTGAAAGGCGTTAAAGAAAATCACTTCTTGGGAGATAACCCATGTTTTTATTTTACTACTGTATTGTTGAGTCTTGGAAGTTGTTACTACTGTAGCAACCTCTCCTTATCATGTTTTTGTGCCAAGTAAAGTCTCTATGGTAAGTTGATGCTAGATTTGGATTGCTGCGCAGAAACAGAATTGCTGTCTGTCACGAATTTGCGTAGAACTCTCTGTAAAAAAATCAAAAAAATCTGCCAATTTACGTGCGTGATCCTCAGATATGTACGCAACTTTCATTAGTTTTGAGTTTTTCTGTTTGAGCAAGTTAAGTGCCTCTGTAAAATTCGTCTTTACGGACTGTTCTGTTTTGACAGATTCTGCCTTTTATTTCGCATTGCCGCTTTTGCTATGTTGAATGAGTTTCTTTGTTCCATTAACTTTCAGAAGCTTTGTGCAATGTCCAGAGGTGTTAAGAATGATTATGTCACCTCTGAATATATGAATTTTTGATTATGCACTAACCCTCTAATGAGTTTGCTTGAAGTTTGGTGTGGAGGAAGTTTTCAAGGGTCAAGAGAAGAGGATGATACATTATGATCAAGAAGAGTGAAAGGTCTAAGCTTGGGGATGCCCCGGTGGTTCATCCCTGCATATTTTAAGAATACTCAAGCATCTAAGCTTGGGGATGCCCAAGGCATCCCCTTCTTCATCGACAACTTATCAGGTCACTTCTAGTGAAACTATATTTTTATTCCATCACATCTTATGTTCTTTACTTGGAGCATCAGTTTGCTTTTTTTTATGGTTTGAATAAAGTTGGATCCCACCATCCTTATATTGGAGATATTACACTCCGCTTTTTCATATGGAACACTTGTGTTCTTAGTTGTGCTTTAATGTTCATGGCGAAGGCTGAAAATTGCTTCGTTGATTGCTATTTGGTTGGAATCAAAAAATGCTTCATATGGTTTGGAATAATTGGGCAATTGTTTTGAGCTCTCATAGATCATGTTTAAGCTCTTGCATCATGTAGTTTAATCTATTAATGGAGAACTACCATAGAGCTTGTTAAAATTTGGTTTGCATGATTGGTCTCTCTAAGTCTAGATATTTTCTGGTAAAGTGTTTGAACAACAAGGAAGACAGTGTAGAGAATCTTATAATGCTTGCAATATGTTCTTGTGTAAGTTTTGCTGTACCTGTTCATACTTGTGTTTGCTTCAAACAACCTTGCTAGCCCAAAGCCTTGTACTGAGAGGAAATGCTTCTCGTGCATCCAAACACCTTGAGCCAAAACCCATGCCATTTGTGTCCACCATATCTACCTACTATGTGGTATTTTTCTGCCATTCCAAAGTAAATTACTTGAGTGCTACCTTTAAAATTTCATTCCTTTATCTTTGCAATATATAGCTCATGGGACAAATAGCTTAAAAACTATTGTGGTGATGAATATGTAGTTATGTGTCTTAGTTCTTATAAGTTGCTTGTTGAGCGGTAACCATGTTTCTGGGGACGCCATCAACTTTTTACCTTTGTTGGATATCATGTGAGATGCTATGCATGTTCGTCTTGTCTGAAGTAAGGGTGATTTTCATGATCAAATGGTTTGAGTATGCATATTGTTAGAGAAGAACATTGGGCCGCTAACCAAAGCCATGTATCATGGTGGAAGTTTTCAGTTTGGACATACAACCTCACTCTCTTATGAGAATATTATCTGTTGTTGAATGCTTATGCATTAAAAGAGGAGTCCATTATCTGTTGTCTATGTTGTCCCGGTATGGATGTCTTAAGTTGAGATCTGTTAAAAATGAGAAATCAAATGCAATTGATCTCCTAGGACCTTTGTACAGGCGGCATAGAGGTACCCCTTTATGACACTTGGTTGAAACATATGTCATGCAATGATAATCCGTGTTAATCCAAGCTAATTAGGACAAGGTGCGAGCACTATTAGTACTCTATGCATGAGGCTTGCAACTTGTAGGAAGTATTATGCATAGCACATATGAATTATTACTACCGTTGAGAAAATTGTTTCTATGTTTTCAAAATAAAAGCTCTAGCACAAAAATAGTAATCCATGCTTCCCTCTGCGAAGGACCATTCTTTTACTTTATGTTGAGTCAGTTTACCTACTTCTTTCTATCTTAGAAGCAAACACTTGTGTTAACTGTGTGCATTGATTCTTACATGTTTACCTATTGCACCTGTTATACTACTCTATGTTGACAAATATCCATGAGATATACATGTTACAAGTTGAAAGCAATTGCTGAAACTTAATCATCCTTTGTGTTGCTTCAATGCATTCTACTTTGAATTTATTGCTTATGAGTTAGCTCTTATGCAAGTCTTGTTGATGCTTGTCTTGAAAGTACTATTCATGAAAAGTTTTGCTATATGATTCATTTGTTTAGTCATCATCTTTTGTTAGCAATCTTTTGCTTCAGATCACTCCATCCATCTCATATGCTTTACAATAATGTTGATCAAGGTTATGTTGGTAGCATGTCACTTCAGAAATTATTTGTGTTATCGTTTACCTACTCGAGGGCGAGTAGGAACTAAGCTTGGGGATGCTTGATACGTCTCAAACGTATCTATAATTTATTATGTTCCATGCTACTTTTATGACAACACTTGAATGTTTTATACATACTTTACATCATTATTATACATTTTCCGGCACTAAACTATTAACAAGATGCCGAAGTGCCAGTTGCTGTTTTCTGCTGTTTTTGGTTTCAGAAATCCTACAAACGAAATATTCTCGGAATCGGACGAAATCAACGCCTAGGATCTTATTTTTCCACGAAGCTTCCAGAAGACCGGAGGAGATACGAAGTGGGGCCACGAGGCGCCGACACAACAGGCGGCGCGGCTGGCCCCGCGCGGCCCGGCGTGTGGGGCCCTCGTCGCCCCCGACCTACCCTTCCGCCTACTTAAAGCCTTCATCGCGAAACCCCCTGTACCGAGAGCCACGATACGGAAAACCTTCCAGACGCCGCCACCGCCAATCCCATCTCGTGGGATTCAGGAGATCGCCTCCGGCACCCTGCCGGAGAGGGGAATCATCACCGGAGGGCTCTACATCATCATGTCCGCCTCCGGATTGATGCGTGAGTAGTTCATCCTTGGACTATGGGTCCATAGCAGTAGCTAGATGGTTGTCTTCTCCGCTTGTGCTATCATTGTTTAGATCTTGTGAGCTGCCTAACATGATCAAGATCATCTATTTGTAATGCTACATGTTGTGTTTGGTGGGATCCGATGAATCTAGAATACTATGTCAAGTTGATTATCAATCTATCATATATGTGTTGTTTATGTTCTTGCATGCTCTCCGTTGCTAGTAGAGGCTCTGGCCAAGTTGATACTTGTAACTCCAAGAGGGAGTATTTATGCTCGATAGTGGGTTCATGCCTCCATTTAATCTGGGACAGTGACAGAAAGTTCTAAGGTTGTGGATGTGTTGTTGCTACTAGGGATAAAACATTGATGCTTTGTCTAAGGATATTTGTGTTGATTACATTACGCACCATACTTAATGCAATTATCTGTTGTTTACAACTTAATACTGGAGGGGGTGCGGATGCTAACCCGAAGGTGGATTATTTAGGCATAGATGCATGCTGGATAGCGGTCTATGTACTTTGTCGTAATGCCCTGATTAAATCTCATAGTAATCATCATTGATATGTATTGAATCTTTATTTGTCAATTGCCCACTGTGTTCACCCAGCATGTTAGTTATCTTATTGGAGAGACACCACTAGTGAACTGTGGACCCGGTCCATTCTTTTACATCTGAATACAACTCAATCATTGTTCTTTACTGTTCTTTGCAAACAAACACCATTTTCCACTCGATACGCTTAATCCTTTGTTTTCAGCAAGCCGGTGAGATTGACAACCTCACTGTTACGTTGGGGCAAAGTATCTTGATTGTGTTGTGCAGGTTCCACGTTGGCGCCGGTTTCACTGGTGTTGCGCCGCACTACATTCCTCCACCAACAACCTTCACGTGCTTCTTGGCTCCTTGATACGTCTCCAACGTATCGATAATTTCTTATGTTCCATGCTACTTTATTGATGATACCTACATGTTTTATGCACATTATATGTCATATTTATGCATTTTCTGGAACTAACCTATTAACAAGATGCCGAAGAGCCGTTGCTGTTTTCTGCTGTTTTTGGTTTCAGAAATCCTAGTAAAGAAATATTCTCGGAATTGGACGAAACTTTCGCCCAGGGTCCTATTTTTGCACGAAGCTTCCAGAAGACCGAAGACCTAACGAAGTGGGGCCACGAGGCAGCCAGGGGGGTGGCCGGCGCGGCCTAGGTCTTGGCCGCGCGGCCCCCCTGGGCCCCTCGTGTGGCCCCTCGCGTTGACCTTCCGCCTACTTAAAGCTCCCGTCGCGAAACCCCCAGTACCGAGAGCCACGATACGGAAAACCTTACAGAGACGCCGCCGCCGCGAATCCCATCGCGGGGGATTCAGGAGATCGCCTCGGCACCCTGCCGGAGAGGGGATTCATCTCCCGGAGGACTCTTCATCGCCATGATCGCCTCCGGAGTGATGAGTGAGTAGTTCACCCCTGGACCATGGGTCCATAGCAGTAGCTAGATGGTCGTCTTCTCCTTGTTGTGCTTCATTGTTGGATCTTGTGAGCTGCCTAACATGATCAAGATCATCTATATGTAATTCTATATGTTGTGTTTGTCGGGATCCGATGGATAGAGAGTACTATGATTATGGTGATTATCAATCTATTGTTCATGTGTTGTTTATGATCTTGCATGCTCTCCGTTATTAGTAGAGGCTCTGGCCAAGTTTTTACTCTTAACTCCAAGAGGGAGTAATTATGCTCGATAGTGGGTTCATGCCTTCATTGATACCTGGGACAGTGACAGAAAGTTCTAAGGTTGTGATGTGCTGTTGCCACTAGGGATAAAACATTGATGCTATGTCTAAGGATGTAGTTATTGATTACATTACGCACAATACTTAATGCAATTGTCTGTTGCTTTGCAACTTAATACTGGAGGGGGTTCGGACGATAACCTGAAGGTGGACTTTTTAGGCATAGATGCAGTTGGATGGCGGTCTATGTTCTTTGTCGTAATGCCCGGATTAAATCTCACTATATTTATCATGTCATGTATATGCATTATTATGCCTTTCTCTATTTGTCAATTGCCCGACTGTAATTTGTTCACCCAACATGCTTTTATCTTATGGGAGAGACACCTCTAGTGAACTGTGGACCCCGGTCCTATTCTTTCCATAGCATACAATCTACTTGTTTACTGTTTTCTTTGCAAACATCTTCCACTCGATACGTTTAATCCTTTGTTACAGCAAGCCGGTGAGATTGACAACCTCACTGTTTCGTTGGGGCAAAGTACTTTGGTTGTGTTGTGCAGGTTCTAGTTGGCGCCGGAATCCCTGGTGTTGCGCCGCATCACATTCGCGACCATCAACCTTCAACGTGCTTCTTGGCTCCTACTGGTTCGATTAAACCTTGGTTTCATACTGAGGGAAAACTTGCCACTGTGCGCATCATACCTTCCTCTTGGGGTTCCCAACGGACGTGTACATCTACGCGCATCAAGCACTTTTTCTGGCGCCGTTGCCGGGGAGATCAAGACACGCTGCAAGGGGAGTCTCCACTTCTCAATCTCTTTACTTTGTTTTTGTCTTGCTTTATTTTATTTACTACTTTGTTTGCTGCACTAAATCAAAACACAAAAAAATTAGTTGCTAGTTTTACTTTATTTACTGTCTTGCTCTCTATATCAAAAACACAAAAAAATTAGTTACTCGCATTTACTTTATCTAGTTTGCTTTATTTACTGTTGCTAAAATGGCCAACCCTGAAAATACTAAGTTGTGTGACTTCACAAATGCAAATAATAATGATTTCCTATGCACACCTATTGCTCCACCTGCTACTACAGCAGAATTCTTTGAAATTAAACCTGCTTTACTAAATCTAGTCATGAGAGAACAATTTTCTGGTGCTAGTTCTGATGATGCTGCTGCCCATCTCAATAATTTTGTTGAACTTTGTGAAATGCAAAAGTATAAAGATGTAGATGGTGATATTATTAAACTGAAAGTGTTTCCTTTCTCATTAAGAGGAAGAGCTAAAGATTGGTTGCTATCTTTGCCTAAGAATAGTATTGATTCATGGACTAAATGCAAGGATGCTTTTATTAGTAGATATTATCCTCCCGCTAAAATTATTTCTTTGAGAAGTAGCATAATGAATTTTAAACAATTAGATACTGAACATGTTGCTCAAGCTTGGGAGAGAATGAAAACTTTGGTAAAGAATTGCCCAACCCATGGACTAACTACTTGGATGATCATCCAAACCTTCTATGCAGGACTAAATTTTTCTTCGCGGAATTTATTGGATTCAGCTGCTGGAGGTACTTTTATGTCCATCACATTGGGGGCGGCTACAAAACTTCTTGATGATATGATGATAAATTACTCTGAATGGCACACGGAAAGAGCTCCACAAGGTAAGAAGGTAAATTCTGTTGAAGAAACCTCTTCCTTGAGTGATAAGATTGATGTGATTATGTCTATGCTTGTGAATGGTAGATCTAATGTTGATCCAAATAATGTTCCTTTAGCTTCATTGGTTGCTCAAGAAGAAAATGTTGATGTGAATTTCATTAAAAATAATAATTTTAACAACAATGCTTATAGGAACAACTCTGGTAATAACTATAGGCCATATCCTTCTGCTAATGGTAATGGTTATGGTAATTCTTATGGGAATTCTTACAACAATAATAGAAGTGTACCCTCTGGTCTTGAAGCCATGCTTAAAGAATTTATTAGTACACAAACTGCTTTTAACAAATCTGTTGAGGAAAAGCTTGATAAAATTGATACTATCGCTTCTAGAGTTGATAGGCTTGCCTCTGATGTTAATCTTTTAAAGTTGAAAGTTATGCCTAATAATGATCTTGATAATAAGATTACTACTACAGCAAATGCCATCCAAGTTAGAATTAATGAGAATATAAGATTAATGGCTGAGTTGCGTGCTAGGTGGGATAGAGAAGAAAATGAAAAACTAGCTAAAGAGAATAATGTAGCTAAAGTTTGGACTATTACCACCACTAGTAATGCTAATTCTTCACATGTTGCTGCACCTCCTACTATCAATGGTAAAATAATTGGTGTTGGCAATGTTTCTACTCCTAGTGCAAAGCGTACAAAACTGCCTGAAATTGCTAAAACTGCTGAAACTGCTTGTGATAAAACTGCTGAAATTTTTTCCAACCTTGGGAATAATGATCCCATTGCTGTGGCTCATAATGATTTAGATTTTGATGATTGCCACATCTCTGAAGTTATAAAGTTCTTACAAAAACTTGCTAAAAGTCCTAATGCTAGTGCTATAAATTTAGCCTTTACAAAACATATTACAAATGCTCTCATAAAAGCTAGAGAAGAGAAACTAAAACTTGAAACTTCTATTCCTAGAAAGTTAGAAGATGGTTGGGAGCCCATCATTAAAATGAAATTCAATGACTTTGAATGTAATGCCTTATGTGATCTTGGTGCAAGTATTTCTGTTATGCCTAAAAAGATTTATGATATGCTTGACTTGCCACCATTAAAGAATTGTTATTTGGATGTTAATCTTGCCGATAATGTTAAAAAGAAACCTTTGGGGAGGATTGATAATGTGCATATTACGGTTAACAATAACCTTGTCCCCGTTGATTTTGTTGTCTTGGATATCGAATGCAATGCATCTTGTCCAATTGTGTTGGGAAGACCTTTTCTTCGAACTGTTGGTGCTGTTATTGATATGAGGGAAGGTAATATTAAATATCAATTTCCTCTCAAGAAAGGTATGGAACACTTCCCTAGAAAGAGAATGAAGTTGCCTTTTGATTCTATTATTAGAACAAGCTATGATGTTGATGCTTCTACTCTCGATGTTACTTGATTTGCACTTTCTGCGCCTAGCTGAAAGGCGTTAAAGAAAAGCGCTT
This sequence comes from Lolium multiflorum, assembly GCA_030979885.1. Taxonomy (NCBI): domain Eukaryota; kingdom Viridiplantae; phylum Streptophyta; class Magnoliopsida; order Poales; family Poaceae; genus Lolium; species Lolium multiflorum. Next base: position 283,420,327 of record CM061748.1, read on the forward strand.
ATGGGAGACAACCCATGTTTTTACCTACAGCAATTTTTTTGTTTTATTGAGTCTTGGAAGTTGTTTACTACTGTAGCAACCTCTCCTTATCATGTTTTTGTGCCAAGTAAAGTCTCTATGTCAAAGTTGATGTTATATTTGGGATCGCTGCACAGAAACAGCATTGCTGTCTGTCACGAATCTGGGCATAATTCTCTGTAGAAAATTCGAAAAAATCTGCCAATTTACGAGCGTGATCCTCAGATATGTACGCAACTTTCATTAGTTTTGAGTTTTTCCATTTGAGCAAGTCTGGTGCCATTTATAAATTCGTCTTTACGGACTGTTCTGTTTTTGACAGATTCTGCCTTTTATTTCGCATTGCCTCTTTTGCTATGTTGGATTTATTTCTTTGATCCATTAATGTCCAGTAGCATTATGCAATGTCCAGAAGTGAAAAGAATGATTGTGTCACCTCTGAATGTGTGAATTATTAATGATGCACTAACCCTCTAATGAGTTTGCTTGAAGTTTGGTGTGAAGGAAGTTTTCAAGGGTCAAGAGAGGAGAATGATATACTAAGATCAAGAGGAGTGAAAGCTCTAAGCTTGGGGATGCCCCGTGGTTCATCCCTGCATATTTTAAGAAGACTCAAGCGTCTAAGCTTGGGGATGCCCAAGGCATCCCTTCTTCATCGACAACATCATCAGGTTCCTCCCCTGAAACTATATTTTTATTCAGTCACATCTTGTGTTCTTTACTTGGAGCGTCGGTTTGTTTTCGTTTTTGTTTTTGTTTGAATAAGATGGATCCTAGCATTCACTTTGTGGGAGAGAGACACGCTCCGCTGTTGCATATGGACACATGTGTCCTTAGGCTTTACTCATAATGTTCAAGGCGAAGTTTCTTCTTCGTTAATTTGTTATATGGTTGGAATTGGAAAATGCTACATGTAGTAATTCTAAAAATGTCTTGGATAATGTGATACTTGGCAATTGTTGTGCTCATGTTTAAGCTCTTGCATCATATGCTTTGCACCCATTAATGAAGAAATACATAGAGCTTGCTAAAATTTGATTTGCATATTTGGTTTCTCTAAGGTCTAGATAATATCTAGTATTGAGTTTTGAACAACAAGGAAGACAGTGTAGAGTCTTATAATGTTTACAATATGTCTTTTATGTGAGTTTTGCTGCACTTGTTCATCCTTGAGTTTGCTTCAAATAACCTTGCTAGCCTAAACCTTGTATCGAGAGGGAATACTTCTCATGCATCCAAAATCCTTGAGCCAACCACTATGCCATTTGTGTCCACCATACCTACCTACTACATGGTATTTACCCGCCATTCCAAAGTAAATTGCTTGAGTGCTACCTTTAAAATTCCATCATTCACCTTTGCAATATATAGCTCATGGGACAAAATAGCCTTAAAAACTATCGTAGTATTGAATATGTACTTATGCACTTTATATTTTATTAAGTTGCTTGTTGTGCGATAACCATGTTTCTGGGGAACGCCATCAACTATTGTTGAATATCATGTGAGTTGCTATGCATGTCCGTCTTGTCTGAAGGTCTATCATTTTAGTGGTTGGAGCATGCAAAATTGTTAGAGAAGAACATTGGGCCGCTAACTAAAGCCATGAATCATGGTGGAAGTTTCAGTTTTGGACATATATCCTCAATCTCATATGAGAATAATAACTTTGCTACATGCTTATGCATTAAAGAGGAGTCCATTATCTGTTGTCCATGTTGTCCCGGTATGGATGTCTAAGTTGAGAATAATCAAAAGCGAGAAATCGAAATGCGAGCATTCTCCTTGGACCTTTGTACAGGCGGCATGGAGGTACCCCTTTGTGACACTTGGTTGAAACATGGCATGCAAAGATCCGGTAGTCCAAGTTAAGTAGGACAAGGTGCGGGCACTATTAGTATACTATGCGTGAGGCTTGCAACTTGTAAGATATAATTTTCATAACTCATATGCTTTATTACTACCGTTGACAAAATTGTTTCATGTTTTCAAAATAAAAGCTCTAGCACAAATACAGCAATCGATGCTTTCCTCTTTGAAGGACCATTCTTTTACTTTTATTGTTGAGTCAGTTTACCTATCTCCTTCCACCTTAAGAAGCAAACACTTGTGTGAACTGTGCATTGATTCCTACATACTTGCATATTGCACTTGTTATATTACTTTATGTTGACAATATCCATGAGATATACATGTTATAAGTTGAAAGCAACAGCTGAAACTTAATCTTCCTATGTGTTGCTTCAACACCTTTACTTTGATTTATTGCTTTACGAGTTAACTCTTATGCAAGACTTATTGATGCTTGTCTTGAAGTACTATTCATGAAAAGTCTTTGCTATATGATTCAGTTGTTTACTCATGTCATTACCTTTGCTTTGATCGCTGCATTCATTACATATGTTTACAAATAGTATGATCAAGATTATGATGGCATGTCACTTCAGAAATTATCTTTGTTATCGTTTTACCTGCTCGGGACGAGCAGAACTAAGCTTGGGGATGCTGATACGTCTCCAACGTATCGATAATTTCTTATGTTCCATGCTACTTTATTGATGATACCTACATGTTTTATGCACATTATATGTCATATTTATGCATTTTCCGGAACTAACCTATTAACAAGATGCCGAAAGGCCAGTTGCTGTTTTCTGCTGTTTTTGGTTTCAGAAATCCTAGTAAAGAAATATTCTCGGAATTGGACGAAACTTTCGCCCAGGGTCCTATTTTTGCACGAAGCTTCCAGAAGACCGAAGACCTAACGAAGTGGGGCCACGAGGCAGCCAGGGGGTGGCCGGCGCGGCCTAGGTCTTGGCCGCGCGGCCCTGCCCCCTGGGCCCCTCGTGTGGCCCCTCGCGTTGACCTTCCGCCTACTTAAAGCTCCGTCGCGAAACCCCCAGTACCGAGAGCCACGATACGGAAAACCTTAAGACGCCGCCGCCGCCGAATCCCATCTCGGGGGATTGGAGATCGCCTCCGGCACCCCAGGAGAGGGGATTCATCTCCCGGAGGACTCTTCATCGCCATGATCGCCTCCGGAGTGATGAGTGAGTAGTTCACCCCTGGACCATGGGTCCATAGCAGTAGCTAGATGGTCGTCTTCTCCTTGTTGTGCTTCATTGTTGGATCTTGTGAGCTGCCTAACATGATCAAGATCATCTATATGTAATTCTATATGTTGTGTTTGTCGGGATCCGATGGATAGAGAGTACTATGATTATGGTGATTATCAATCTATTGTTCATGTGTTGTTTATGATCTTGCATGCTCTCCGTTATTAGTAGAGGCTCTGGCCAAGTTTTTACTCTTAACTCCAAGAGGGAGTAATTATGCTCGATAGTGGGTTCATGCCTTCATTGATACCTGGGACAGTGACAGAAAGTTCTAAGGTTGTGATGTGCTTGTTGCCACTAGGGATAAAACATTGATGCTATGTCTAAGGATGTAGTTATTGATTACATTACGCACAATACTTAATGCAATTGTCTGTTGCTTTGCAACTTAATACTGGAGGGGGTTCGGACGATAACCTGAAGGTGGACTTTTTAGGCATAGATGCAGTTGGATGGCGGTCTATGTTCTTTGTCGTAATGCCCGGATTAAATCTCACTATATTTATCATGTCATGTATATGCATTATTATGCCTTTCTCTATTTGTCAATTGCCCGACTGTAATTTGTTCACCCAACATGCTTTTATCTTATGGGAGAGACACCTCTAGTGAACTGTGGACCCCGGTCCTATTCTTTCCATAGCATACAATCTACTTGTTTTACTGTTTTCTTTGCAAACATCTTCCACTCGATACGTTTAATCCTTTGTTACAGCAAGCCGGTGAGATTGACAACCTCACTGTTTCGTTGGGGCAAAGTACTTTGGTTGTGTTGTGCAGGTTCCTAGTTGGCGCCGGAATCCCTGGTGTTGCGCCGCATCACATTCCGCGACCATCAACCTTCAACGTGCTTCTTGGCTCCTACTGGTTCGATTAAACCTTGGTTTCATACTGAGGGAAAACTTGCCACTGTGCGCATCATACCTTCCTCTTGGGGTTCCCAACGGACATGTACATCTACGCGCATCACTCCTACTGGTTCGATAACCTCGGTTTCTTTCTGAGGGAAAACTTGCTGCTGTACGCATCACACCTTCCTCTTGGGGTTCCCAACGGACGTGTGCTTCACGCGTTATCACCCCACTCGGTGCCCTGAAAAGAAAAGAGTGCGTCTGAAAACTTGCGAGCTCTTCAGATACAATGTATGTTTACATGAATTGTATCCTTCGATCTTCGTCCTAGGCGTAGAACCGCTGTAGCTGCGCCACGTTCCACGGGTTTGGTTCTTCCTTGGCTGATTTCTTGTCCTTCAGTCGATAGGCTCATCCTGGAATAACTTCAGTAATGATGTACGGTCTCACCCATGGAGACTCGAATTTTTCATGGCTGTCTTGTGTGAGCCGAAGAACTAGGTCGCCAACTTGGAAGGACCTTGGCCCAACGTCGGACTGTGCTAGTTCTTTAGGTTCTGCTGGTACGTGGTTACTCTCGACAGTACATCATCCCTAGCTTCGTCGAGTGCGTCAACGTCGTCCTCTAGCGCCTTCCTTGAAGTTTCTTCATCATATTCTGCGACTCTCGGAGAATTATGCTCTATTTCTATCGGGAGTACCGCCTCAGCAACGTGGACCAAAAAATGGAGTTTCTTGTGTCGCTGTGTTGGGTGTTGTTCGTATGCTCCATAGCATGGTAGGAAACTCATCGATCCAGGTGTGTCGTGCTTTCTCCAATGGTGTTAACAACCGCTTCTTGATGCCGTTGCAAATGATGCCGTTTGCTTTTTCGAATTGGCCATTTGTTTGCGGGTGTGCCACCAATGCAAACTGTAGTTTGATGCCTACCTCTTCACGGTATTCCTTGAATTCTCGGGAGGTAAAATTGCTGCCATTGTCCGTAACGATGCTGTTAGGGACGCCAAATCGAAAAACTATGCCCTTGATAAAGCTCACCACCGTTGATGCATGTGCCGAAGTTACTAGTACTGCTTCGATACACTTGGTGAACTTGTCGACATCCACAAGCAAATATACGTGCCCTCCTCGCCAGGACTTGTGTAGTTTTCCCACCATATCGAGCCCCCATTGTGCGAACGGCCAAGCCAATGGTATCGGCATTAGTTCTGCTGCGGACAGTGGGGTTTAGCCGCAAATCTCTGGCACGCATTGCAGTTGCGTACTATGTCCTTTGCATCTTCTATTGCTGTTAGCCAATAAAAACCTGTCCTGAAAGCTTTGGCTGCTATTGCTCGACTACTTGCATGGTGGCCGCATATCCCTTCGTGTATATCTTTCAGTATCTCCTTCCTCGGGTGTGAAGCACCTTTGCAATACTCCTGATATGTTTCGTTTATATAACTCTCCCTTAACCACGATGAAGGCTTTGGATCGTCGGATTACTCGCCTTCCTTCGACCGGATCTTCGGGTATCTCTTTCTTTGTGTTGTACACCAAGTAAACCTGCATCCAGGGAACTTGTATCATCATAACTTCCTCTTGTTCCTCCTCATCTTTCGATGTGTTTGCTCAGGACTGGAGCTCCCGAGTCTTTGTTGGTTTTCTCCTTTTTCTTGGCTGCTTCGGTATTTTCTTCGCCTTGGTTGATCTCTCGCCGATCTCCTCCCGAATACGCCAGGTGGTATTGGCAAGCATTGCGACGGGATGTTTGCCAAAATATCATCCTCATCGTTGCTTGAGTGCTGATGTGATTAACTTCACATCCATCAAAGAGTTTTTCGAGTTCATTGTACACCTCCTTGTATGCTATCATGCTATCATTGTGTCGCACATTGTTCATCACTTGCTGAGCTACCAGCTGAGAATCGCCGAAGATCTTTAGGCGAGTGGCACCGCACGCCTTTGCCATCTTCATCCCGTGTATGAGAGCATCCCCACTCGTTTGCCCTCCCCACGCCGAAATCCGGGGTAAGTTACGTCCGGATTGGATGTAAATTTGGCGTGGGGAGGAGCAGTTTCCCAGCGATCAGGCGAAGTCGACGATCAAATTTGAAAAACGGAAACTTGACAAACTACGGCTAAAAACGGGCGAATTTAGACTAAATTTAATGATATTTACTATATAGAGGGCGAAGTTCATACATAGAGGCCGAATTCAAATATTTTCGAATTCGGTGGGGAATACAAGTAAAATATAAAACACGGCACTCTACATGCCAAAATGGTAGTAGAACACCGTGAAGTCGTCGTCGCCGCCATCGCCGGACCGCGTTGGCGCCTGGCTACTGGTGCCCTGGCCGGGTCTCCCACCGCCACCGTCGCGCGACGGGGACGGCGATGGCTTAACATTCGTCGTCGGAGCCTCGAGGTCGATGACGGGGACGACGGCACCGGATGGAGGAGTCGCGGCCGGCGGAAGCGAGCGGCGTCCTCGAGGAGCGGCCTGCCTCCACCTCCTCCTTCTCCACTTCTCCCTCGACCAGGCGCAAGCCTGGTGAGGGGCATTATAAGACTCTACACTGTCTTCCTTGTTGTTCGAACACTTTTACCAGAAAATATCTAGATCTTAGAGACCAATCATGCAAACCAAATTTCAACAAGCTCTACGGTAGTTCTCCACTAATAGATTTAAACTACATGATGCAAGAGCTTAAACATGATCTACTTGAGAGCTCAAAACAATTGCCAAGTATCAAATTATTCAAGATAATATACCAACTACCACATGAAGCATTTTCTGTTTCCAACCAAATAACAATCAATGCTGAGGCTTTCAGCTTTCGCCATGAATATTAAAGTAAAACGAAGAACACAAGTGTTCAAATGAAAAAGCGGAGCGTGTCTCTCTCCCACACAAGATAGATAGGATCCAATTTATTCATAGAACTAAGATAACAAAACGAAAATAAAAGCACACAGACGCTCCAAGTAAAGCACATAAGATGTGACGGAATTAAAATATAGTTTCACTAGAGGTGACCTGATAAGTTGTTGATGAAGAAGGGGATGCCTTGGGCATCCCAAGCTTAGACTTTTCAGTCTTCTTGATCATATCATATCATCCTCCTTGATCCTTGAAAACTTCCTCCACACCAAACTCAAAACAATCTCATTAGAGGGTTAGTGCATAATCAAAAATTCACATGTTCAGCAAGGACACAATCATTCCCAACACTTCTAGACATTACCCAAGGTTACTGAAATTTAATGGATCAAAGAAATCCATTCAAACACGAAGAGGCAATGCTAAATAAAAGGCAGAATCTGTCAAAACAGAACAGTCCGTAAAGACGAATTTTTTCGAGGCACTTAATTTGCTCGGATGAAAAAGCTCAAAACTAATGAGGATCACGCATGAATTTTTGCAGATTTTTTAGATTCTTATACAGAGAGAAAAACGCGAATTCGTGACAGCAAAGAAATCTTTTTCTGCGCAGAAATCCAAATCTAGTATCAACTTTCTATTAGAGACTTTACTTGGCACAACAATGAAAGAAAATAAAGATACAAATGTATTGCAACAGTAGTAACAAGCACCTTGACACAACAAAACAGTAGCAAAATAAAAACATGGGTTATCTCCCAAGAAGTGCTTTCTTTATAGCCATTAAGATGTGCTCAGAATTTTAATGATGCTCACATGAAAATAGAAAATGAAGCAAAAGGAGCATCAAGAAGCAAATTCGAAACACATTTAGGTCTAACCCACTTCCTATGAAAAGGAATCTTGTAAATAAACAAGTCATGTAAGCATAATGCAATAAGCATAGGAAAACAAGACAAGCGCAACTTCAAGATTTTAAGCAAAAAGAGAGGTGTTTTAGTAACATGAAAATCCCTACAACCATATTGTCCTCTCTCATAAAGATTTTCAGTAGCATCATGAACAAACTCAACAATATAACTATCACATGAAACATTCTTATCATGAGCTACATGCATAAAATTATTACTCTCCACATAAGCATAGTCATTACTATTAATTGTAGTGGGAGCAAATTCAATAAGATAGCTATCATTATTATTCTCATCACCATAATCATCATATATAGGAGGCATATTGTAATCATAATTAATTTTCTCCTCAATAGTAGGTGGACTGAAAATATGATAGTCATCATTGTAATCATCATATATAGGAGGTAAAGTATCATCAAAGTAAATTTTCTCCTCCATGCTTGGGGGACTAAAAATATCATGCTCCTCAAAACCAGCTTCCCCAAGCTTAGAATTTTCCATAGCATTAGCAATAATGGTGTTCAAAGCATTCATACTAATAACATTGCCATTAGCATGCATATAAAGTTCCATAGGTTTTTTAATTTTCTCTTCAAACACCTCATGTCCTAACTCAAGATAAATACTATAAAGATCTCTAATATTTTTGTTGTTTTCCATTAAGCCTAACTAGTGAAATAAAAACAAGAAACAAAAAGATATAATTGCAGAATCTAAAGGAAATAGCTTCGAGCACTCACACACCGGCAACAGTGCTAGGAAATAGCTTAGTAGTCGGAGGATGTGAATACCTTTTACCTTACCTCCCCGGCAACGGCGCCAGAAAATAGCTTGATGTCTCACGCTTCTATTCCTGTAGACAGTGTTGGGCCTCCAAGAGCAGAGGTTTGTAGAACAGCAGCAAGTTTCCCTTAAGTGAATCACCCAAGGTTTATCGAACTCAGGAAGGTAGAGGTCAAAGATATCCCTCTCAAGCAACCCTGCAATTAAGATACAAGAAGTCTCTTGTGTCCCAACACACCTAATACACTTGTCATATGTATAGGTGCACTAGTTCGGAGAAGAGATATTAAAACGCAGATGGTATAGATGGTGGTAAACGGCAATTGCGATCTGAAATAAATATTGCAGGAAATAAAGATGCAGTAAAACAGTAAATAAACGATGTTTGCAGTATTTGGAAACAAGGCCTAGGGATCATACTTTCACTAGTGGCCACTCTCAACATTGCAATCATAATTGAATATAAATATAAGAACTTCATCATACTACTCTGAAAACACTCTCTTGTTGGATAAAGAACTCAAATTCATTGGGCAAGTGTGCAAAAGCACACCTCAAAGGCGTATTCCCAAGTACTAATAAACACCCCACACTGTCATCGTGAGCATTCATAGGAGGTACTAACACACCACAATTCATAAGGGAGTTACACACGGCGCACACATACCATTACACCGAGGTCACAGTAACCCCAAAGTTCACATAATAAAACACTTGAGTAGCATATGACATCTAGATTGTAAAGCCTATGATCACATAAAGATCACATCATAAGAGAGATTGAACCACATAGCTACGGTAGAGCCCTCAGCCTCGGGGAGAACTACTCCCTCCTCATCATGGGAGACAGCAACGGCGATGAAGATGGCGGTGGTGTCGATGGAGATGGATTCGGGGGCAATTCCCCGTCCGGCGGCGTGCCGGAATAGAGACTTCTGTCCCCCGAACTTGGCTTCGCGATGGCGGCGGCTCGAGAACTCTTCGTAATATGACTTGACGATTTAGGGTTTCGCATCTGGAGGATTATATAGGCGAAAGGGCGGCGTCGGAGGGGTCCCGAGGGGCCCACCCCATACCTGGGCGGGCCCACCCTCTTGGCCGCGCCGCCAGGTGGGGTGGGCACCTCGTGGCCCCTCTCCGTCTCTCCTTCGGTGTTCTGGAACATTCCGTGGAAAATAAGGCCTTGGGATTTTGTTTCGTCCAATTCCGAGAATATTTCCTGTGTAGAATTTCTGAAACCAAAAACAGCAGAAAACGGAACTGCACTTGGCATCTTGTTAATAGGTTAGTTCCAGAAAATGCCTAAAATGATATAAAGTGTGAACAAAACATGTAGGTATTGTCATAAAACTAGCATGGAACATCAGAAATTATAGATACGTTGGAGACGTATCAAGGCGCGGCTGGTGCCGGCGATTTAATGCCGCGTGGAATGCGACGCGTCCGCGGCGAGCTGACCGGCGACAGCCTTTCCTGCTGATTACGCGTGAAGCACACGTCCGTTGGGAACCCCAAGAGGAAGGTGTGATGCGTACAGCAGCAAGTTTTCCCTCAGAAATAAACCAAGGTTATCGAACCAGTAGGAGCCAAGAAGCACGTGAAGGTTGTTGGTGGAGGAGTGTAGTGCGGCGCAACACCAGTGAAACCGGCGCCAACATGGAACCTGCACAACACAATCAAGATACTTTGCCCCAACGTAACAGTGAGGTTGTCAATCTCACCGGCTTGCTGAAAACAAAGGATTAAACATATCGAGTGGAAGATGGTGTTTGTTTGCAAAGAACAGTAAAGAACAATGATTGCAGTCGATTGTATTCAGATGTAAAAGAATGGACCGGGGTCCACAGTTCACTAGTGGTGTCTCTCCAATAAGATAACTAGCATGCTGGGTGAACAAATTACAGGTGGGCAATTGACAAATAAAGATTCAATACATATCAATGATGATTACTATGAGATTTAATCAGGGCATTACGACAAAGTACATAGACCGCTATCCAGCATGCATCTATGCCTAAATAATCCACCTTCGGGTTAGCATCCGCACCCCCTCCAGTATTAAGTTGTAAACAACAGATAATTGCATTAAGTATGGTGCGTAATGTAATCAACACAAATATCCTTAGACAAAGCATCGATGTTTTATCCCTAGTAGCAACAGCACATCCACAACCTTAGAACTTTCTGTCACTGTCCCAGATTAAATGGAGGCATGAACCCACTATCGAGCATAAATACCCCCTCTTGGAGTTACAAGTATCAACTTGGCCAGAGCCTCTACTAGCAACGGAGAGCATGCAAGAACATAAACAACACATATATGATAGATTGATAATCAACTTGACATAGTATTCTAGATTCATCGGATCCCACCAAACACAACATGTAGCATTACAAATAGATGAGCTTGATCATGTTAGGCAGCTCACAAGATCTAAACAATGATAGCACAAGCGGAGAAGACAACCATCTAGCTACTGCTATGGACCCATAGTCCAAGGATGAACTACTCACGCATCAGTCCGGAGGCGGGCATGATGATGTAGAGCCCTCCGGTGATGATTCCCCTCTCCGGCAGGGTGCCGGAGGCGATCTCCTGAATCCCCCGAGATGGGATTGGCGGCGTCTCTGGAAGGTTTTCCGTATCGTGGCTCTCGGTACATGGGGTTTCGCGACGAAGGCTTTAAGTAGGCGGAAGGGTAGGTCACGGGGCGGCACGAGGGCCCCACACGCCAGGGCCACGCGGCCAGGGGCCAGGCCGCACCGCCCTGTTGTGTCGGCGCCTCGTGGCCCCACTTTGTATCTCCTCCGGTCTTCTGGAAGCTTCGTGGAAAATAAGACCCTGGGCGTTGATTTCGTCCAATTCCGAGAATATTTCGTTTGTAGGATTTAGCAGAAAACAGGAACTGGCACTTCGGCATCTTGTTAATAGGTTAGTGCGGAAAATGTATAATAATGCTGTAAAGTGTGTATAAAACATGCAAGTATTGTTATAAAAGTAGCATGGAACATAAGAAATTATAGATACGTTTGAGACGTATCAACTGCGCGCGGAAGACGATGCGTGTGCGGAAGACGATGCGTGTGTCGCTGGCCGGTCGGGTCCTCGCGGCGAAGATGAAACGCGCGGGAGAGATTTCTCGTCGTTTCGCGCGCTTTCGTCCGGACTCCCCGAGCGCTTCCCGGTAGGCGGAGTTGGCGTGGGCTCGTTTGGATGGATGAAAGCCAAATCCGGCGAACCGGGGCGCGGCTGGGCCATTTTTCGCCGTCCGGATGAAAAAATGGCACGCCGGTGGCCTGTTCGGGGAGATGAGTGGAGATGCTCTGAGTGCTTCATATTCTGTCTCGTTATTGGACGCGTTGGGAAACGTCATCCGCAATATGTACTTCATTTTTTCGCCTTGGGGTGACACAAGTATCACGCCTGTTCCAGCTCCTTCTAATCTCTTGGACCCATCAAAGTTCATATGCCAGGTACTCGATAAATCTGGGGGTCCCGTATTTTGCAGCTCCATCCACTCTGCGACGAAGTTTGGTAGAATCTGCGATTTTATTGCCTTTATTTTTTCATAAGTGATTTCCCGAGGGGAAAGCTCTATTCCCCAAAGGGAGACACGTCCTGTAGCTTATGGATTATTTAAGATGTTTGAGAGATGTGCTTCATTGACAACTATTATCGGATGTGCCGAAAAATAGTGTCACCGCTTTCTTGCTGTCGTAGATACTGCATCTACTAATTTCTGATAACGCGGGCAACGTTGCTTGGATGGTGATAATACTTCACTGATGAAGTATACCGGCCGCTGGACACCATGTATTTTCCCTTCTTCTTCTCTTTCCACCACGAGGACTATGCTGCCACCTCAGGTGTGGCCGCGATATATAACAAGAGATGTTCTTTTTCCCTCGGAGCCACCAGTATTGGAGGTGTTGAGATTGTACGCTTGAGATGCTCAAAAGCCTTGTCTTCTTCTTCGTTCCACTCGAACTTATCCCCTTGCTTGATGAGCGCGTAGAAAGACATCGCTTTTTCTCCCAACCTGGCGACAGATCTGCTAAAGGCTGCGACTCGCCCAGTTAACTGTTGTATTTCCTTAAGCTTGGTTGGTTTCCTCATTGTCACGATGTCTTGAATTTTCTCCGGGTTGGCCTCGATCCCCGTGCTGACACCAGGTACCCAAGGAGTTCTCCTGCAGGAACACCAAAGGAACATTTTGTCGGGTTCAGCTTGAGGCGAAACTTGTCGAGATTGTCGAAGGTCTCCCTGAGATCGTCAATCAGGGATGATCCTTGCTTTGTTGTTATGACAACGTCGTCGATGTACACTTGGACGTTTTTTCCAATATGCGTGGCGAGACACTTCTGCATCATCCGCTGGTATGTGTGGCTCCCGCGTTTTTCAACCCGAAGGGCATTGTTCTGTAGCAGAACACGCCATAAGGGGTTATGAAAGCTGTTTTGACTTCATCTTCTTCTTTTAAGCGGATCTGATTGTAACCAGAATACACGTCCAGAAAGGAAAGACGTTCACAACCCGCTGCGGAGTCGATAATTTGATCGATCCTCGGGAGGGGAAAGTGATCCTTTGGACAATATTTATTGAGACACATAAAGTCGACGCACATGCGAAGGACATCAGTGTTTTTCTTCGGGACCAGTACTGGGTTAGCGACCCATGTGGCCTCGGTGTGCAGATCCTTGATAAAGTTTGCTTCTCTGAGTCGATGAATCTCAGATAACATAGCTTTGCGGTTTGGCTCGGAAAAACGCCGCAAAGGTTGTCTAATTGGTCTACCTCGTGGATCTAGGTTGAGAGGGTGCTTGATGTCTACGGGTGCTTCTATTCTTGTAGACAGTGTTGGGCCTCCAAGAGCAGAGGTTTGTAGAACAGCAGCAAGTTTCCCTTAAGTGGATTACCCAAGGTTTATCGAACTCAGGGAGGAAGAGGTCAAAGATATCCCTCTCATGCAACCCTGCAACCACAAAGCAAGAAGTCTCTTGTGTCCCCAACACACCTAATAGGTGCACTAGTTCGGCGAAGAGATAGTGAAATACAAGTGGTATGAATGAATATGAGCAGTAGTACGGCGCCAGAAAATAGCTTACTGGCGTGCAGTTGATGGTAGTAATATTGTAGGAAGTAAACAAGCAGTAGTAACGCAGCAGTAGTAACGCAGTAAAACAGTAAACAAGCAGCGATAGCAATATTTAGGAACAAGGCCTAGGGATCATACTTTCACTAGTGGACACTCTCAACATTGATCGCATAATAAATAACTCTTTCTCATATGTGCTACATACACTCTTTTGTTGGATGATGAACACATTGCGTAGGATTACACGAACCCTCAATGCCGGAGTTAACAAGCTCCACAATTCAATGTTCATATTTAAATAACCTTAGAGCATAATAGATCATTGCAAAATAAACCAAGAACTAACATAGTGCACACACTGTCCACATTACACTATGAAGGAGGAATAGATCACATCAATACTATCATAATGATAATTAACTCCACAATCTACAAGAGATCATGATCATAGCCTACGACAAGAACCACACGGTGCACACACTAATCACCTTTACACCATGCAGGAGGAATAGACTACTTTAATAACATCACATGAGTAGCACACAACTAGTAGCGATACAAAGCTCATCATATGGATCTCAATCATGTAAAGCAGCTCATGAGATCATTGTATTGAAGTACATAGGAGAGAGATTAACCACATAGCTACCGGTACAGCCCCGAGCCTCGATGGAGAACTACTCCCTCTTCATGGGAGCAGCAGCGTTGATGAAGATGGCGGTGGAGATGGCAGCGGTGTCGATGGAGAAGCCTTCCGGGGGCACTTCCCCCTCCCGGCGGCGTGCCGGAACAGAGACTCCCCCCAGATCTTGGCTTCGCGACGGCGGCGGCTCTGGAACTTTTCTCGTATCGTGGCTTCCTCTGTAAGGGTTTTCGACGCAGGGGCTTTTTATAGGCGAAAGGGCAGCGTCGGAGGGGCAAAGGGGCGACCACACCATAGGGTGGCGCGGGCCCAGCCCTGGCGCGCCACCCTATCATCTGGGCCCACGGGGCCCTGCAACTCTCGGTTGTTCGGATGCTTCGGGCAAAATAGGAACCTGGGCGTTGATTTCGTCAATTCCGAGAATATTTCGTTACTAGGATTTCTGAAACCAACAACAGAAAACAGGAACCGGCACTTCGGCATCTTGTTAATAGGTTAGTTCCGGAAAATGCACGAATATGACATAAAGTGTGCATAAAACATGTAGGTATCATCAATAAAGTAGCATGGAACATAAGAAATTATCGATACGTTGGAGACGTATCAGCATCCCCAAGCTTAGTTCTGCTCGTCCCGAGCAGGTAAAACGATAACAAAGATAATTTCTGAAGTGACATGCCATCATAATCTTGATCATACTATTTGTAAACATATGTAATGAATGCAGCGATCAAAACAATGGTAATGACATGAGTAAACAACTGAATCATAAAGCAAAGACTTTTCATGAATAGTACTTCAAGACAAGCATCAATAAGTCTTGCATAAGAGTTAACTCATAAAGCAATAATTCAAAGTAGAGGTATTGAAGCAACACAAAGGAAGATTAAGTTTCAGCGGTTGCTTTCAACTTATAACATGTATATCTCATGGATATTGTCAATGTAAAGTAATATAATAAGTGCAATATGCAAGTATGTAGGAATCAATGCACAGTTCACACAAGTGTTTGCTTCTTGAGGTGGAGAGAGATAGGTGAACTGACTCAACAATAAAAGTAAAAGAAAGGTCCTTCAAGAGGAAAGCATCGATTGCTGTATTTGTGCTAGAGCTTTTATTTTGAAAACATGAATTTTTTTGTCAACGGTAGTAATAAAGCATATGAGTTATGTAAATTATATCTTACAAGTTGCAAGCCTCATGCATAGTATACTAATAGTGCCCGCACCTCGTCCTACTTAGCTTGGACTACCGGATCTTTGCATGCCATGTTTCAACCAAGTGTCACAAAGGGGTACCTCCATGCCGCATGTACAAAGGTCTAAGGAGAAAGCTCGCATTTTGGATTTCTCGCTTTTGATTATTCTCAACTTAGACATCCATACCGGGACAACATGGACAACAGATAATGGACTCCTCTTTAATGCATAAGCATGTAGCAACAATTATTATTCTCATATGAGATTGAGGATATATGTCCAAAACTGAAACTTCAACCATGATTCATGGCTTTAGTTAGCGGCCCAATGTTCTTCTCTAACAATTTGCATGCTCCAACCATTAAGGTGGTAGATCCTTCAGACAAGACGGACATGCATAGCAACTCACATGATATTCAACAATAGTTGATGGCGTTCCCCAGAAACATGGTTATCGCACAACAAGCAACTTAATAAGAGATAAAGTGCATAAGTACATATTCAATACTACAATAGTTTTTAAGGCTATTTTGTCCCATGAGCTATATATTGCAAAGGTGAATGATGGAATTTTAAAGGTAGCACTCAAGCAATTTACTTTGGAATGGCGGAGAAATACCATGTAGTAGGTAGGTATGGTGGACACAAATGGCATAGTAGTTGGCTCAAGGATTTTGGATGCATGAGAAGTAATCCCTCTCGATACAAGGTTTAGGCTAGCAAGGTTATTTGAAGCAAACTCAAGGATGAATCGGTGCAGCAAAACTTACATAAAAGACATATTGTAAACATTATAAGACTTTACACCATCTTCCTTGTTGTTCAAACTCAATACTAGAAATTATCTAGACCTTAGAGAGACCAATTATGCAAACCAAATTTTAGCAAGCTCTATGTATTTCTTCATTAATAGGTGCAAAGTATATGATGCAAGAGCTTAAACATGAGCACAACAATTTCCAAGTATCACATTATCCAAGACATTATACCAATTACTACATGTAGCATTTTCCAATTCCAACCATATAACAATTTAACGAAGAGGAAACTTCGCCATGAATATTATGAGCTAAGAACACATGTGTTCATACGAACCAGCGGAGCGTGTCTCTCTCCCACACAAGGATGAACTTATTCAGAGAACTAAGATAACAAAACAAAAACAAAAATAAAAGCACACAGACGCTCCAAGTAAAGTACATAGGATGTGACCGAATAAAAATATAGTTTCAAGAGAAGGAACCTGATACTTTGTCGATGAAGAAGGGGATGCCTTGGGCATCCCCAAGCTTAGATGCTTGAGTCTTCTTGAAATATGCAGGGATGAACCACGGGGCATCCCCAAGCTTAGACTTTTCATTCTTCTTGATCGTAGTATATCATCCTCCTCTCTTGACCCTTGAAAACTTCCTTCACACCAAACTTCAAGCAAACTCATTAGAGGGTTAGTGCATAATCAAAAATTCACATGTTCAGAGGTGACACAAACATTCTTTTCACTTCTGGACATTGCATAAAGCTACTGGACATTAATGGATCAAAGAAATGAATCCAACATAGCAAAAGAGGCAATGCGAAATAAAAGGCAGAATCTGTCAAAAACAGAACAGTCCGTAAAGACGAATTTTAAGATGGCACCAGACTTGCTCAAATGGAAAAACTCAAAACTAATGAAAGTTGCGTACATATCTGAGGATCACGCTCGTAAATTGGCAGATTTTTTCGAATTTTCTACAGAGGCCTGTGCCCAGATTCGTGACAGACAGCAATGCTGTTTCTGCGCAGCGATCCCAAATATAACATCAACTTTGACATAGAAACTTTACTTGGCACAAAAACATGATAAGGAGAGGTTGCTACAGTAGTAAACAACTTCCAAGACACAAATATAAAACAAAGTACTGTAGCAAAATAACACATGGGTTATCTCCCAAGAAGTTCTTTCTTTATAGCCATTAAGATGGGCTCAGCAATTTTGGTGATGCACCCGCAAGAAATAGTATTTGAAGCAAAAGAGAGCTTCAAGAGGCAATTCAAAACACATTTAAGTCTAACATGCTTCCTATGCATAGGAATCTTGTAAATAAACAAGTTTATGAAGAGCAAAGTAACAAGCATAGGAAGATAAAACAAGTGTAGCTTCAAAAATTTCAGCACATAGAGAGGTGTTTTAGTAACATGAAAATTTTTACAACCATATTTTCCTCTCTCATAATAACTTTCAGTAGCAACATGAGCAAACTCAACAATATAACTATCACATAAAGCATTCTTATCATGAGTCTCATGCATAAAATAATTACTACTCCCAACATAAGCATAGTCATTCTTATTAATTGTAGTGGGAGCAAATTCAACAAAGTAGCTATCAAATATAGGAGGTATATTGTAATCATAATCAAATTTATCCTCCATAACAGGTGGTAACAAAAGACTACTATCATTATAATCATCATAAATGGGAGGCAAAGTATCATCAAAGTAAATTTTCTCCTCAATGCTTGGGGGACTAAAAATATCATGCTCATCAAAGTCAGCTTCCCCAAGCTTAGAATTTTCCATAGCATTAGCAACAATAGTGTTCAAAGCATTCATATTAATATGTTCCATGGGTTTTTAATTTTCGCATCAAACCATCCATGTCTTAAATCAGGAAATAGAATAAGAAGCTCTTTGTTGTCCATTATGCCTAACTAGTGTAAACAAGAAACCAAATGTCGCAATTGCAGAGTCTAAAGGAAATAGAGCACACACACAATGGCGCGAGAAAAGTACTGTTACCTGGAACCGAAGTATGAGTGCCTTTTACCTTTCCTCCCGGCAACGGCGCCAGAAAAGTGCTTGATGTCTACGGGTGCTTCTATTCTTGTAGACAGTGTTGGGCCTCCAAGAGCAGAGGTTTGTAGAACAGCGGCAAGTTTCCCTTAAGTGGATTACCCAAGGTTTATCGAACTCGGGAGGAAGAGGTCAAAGATATCCCTCTCATGCAACCCTGCAACCACAAAGCAAGAAGTCTCTTGTGTCCCCAACACACCTAATAGGTGCACTAGTTCGGCGAAGAGATAGTGAAATACAAGTGGTATGAATGAATATGAGCAGTAGTACGGCGCCAGAAAATAGCTGCTGGCGTGCAGTTGATGGTAGTAATATTGTAGGAAGTAAACAAGCAGTAGTAACGCAGTAGTAACGCAGTAAAACGATAAACAAGCAGCGATAGCGATATTTAGGAACAAGGCCTAGGGATCATACTTTCACTAGTGGACACTCTCAACATTGATCGCATAATAAATAACTCTTTCTCATATGTGCTACATACACTCTTTTGTTGGATGATGAACACATTGCGTAGGATTACACGAACCCTCAATGCCGGAGTTAACAAGCTCCACAATTCAATGTTCATATTTAAATAACCTTAGAGCATAATAGATCATTGCAAAATAAACCAAGAACTAACATAGTGCACACACTGTCCACATTACACTATGAAGGAGGAATAGATCACATCAATACTATCATAATGATAATTAACTCCACAATCTACAAGAGATCATGATCATAGCCTACGACAAGAACCACACGGTGCACACACTAATCACCTTTACACCATGCAGGAGGAATAGACTACTTTAATAACATCACATGAGTAGCACACAACTAGTAGCGATACAAAGCTCATCATATGGATCTCAATCATGTAAAGCAGCTCATGAGATCATTGTATTGAAGTACATAGGAGAGATTAACCACATAGCTACCGGTACAGCCCCGAGCCTCGATGGAGAACTACTCCCTCTTCATGGGAGCAGCAGCGTTGATGAAGATGGCGGTGGAGATGGCAGCGGTGTCGATGGAGAAGCCTTCGGGGGCACTTCCCCGGGCGGCGTGCCGGAACAGAGACTCCTGTCCCCCAGATCTTGGCTTCGCGATGGCGGTGGCTCTGGAACTTTTCTCGTACCGTGGCTTCCTCTGTAAGGGTTTTCGATGCGGGGGCTTTTATAGGCGAAAGGGCAGCGTCGGAGGGCGAAGGGCGACCACACCATAGGGTGGCGCGGGCCAGCCTGGCGCGCCACCCTATCATCTGGGCCCACGGGGCCCCCTCGACTCTCGGTTGTTCTGGATGCTTCCGGGCAAAATAGGAACCGGGCGTTGATTTCGTCCAATTAGAAATATTTCGTTACTAGGATTTCTGAAACCAAAAACAGCAGAAACAGGAACTGGCACTTGGCATCTTGTTAATAGGTTAGTTCGAAAATGCACGAATATGACATAAAGTGTGCATAAAACATGTAGGTATCATCAATAAAGTAGCATGGAACATAAGAAATTATCGATACGTTGGAGACGTATCAGTGCTCGGCAAGTTCCCTGGGTACTCCTGTCATGTCAGCTGGACACCATGCGAAGATTTCCCAGCGCTCACGGAGGAACTCGATGAGCGCGTTTTCCTATGCGCTGTCCATGTTTGTTGCGATAGCTGTCATCTTCTTGGGATCTGTCGGGTGAATCTGTACTTCCTTGGAGTTCTTGGAGGTGTCGAAAGTTTGCTGCTTAAGTGGCCTTCTTTCGTCAGGTAACACATCATAATCAGTTGTTAACTTAGACGCTTCATACTCCGCCTGCATCCCGAGGATTTCTGACTCATGGAAATCCTTGTTGCATTTATCAGCCGAAGCGAAGCTCCCTGCTGGCGTGTAGTCGACACGTCCGTTGGGAACCCCAAGAGGAAGGTGTGATGCGCACAGCAGTAAGTTTTCCCTCAGTAAGAAACCAAGGTTATCGAACCAGTAGGAGCCAAGAAGAACGTGAAGGTTGTTGGTGGAGGAATGTAGTGTGGCGCAACACCAGTGAAACCGGCGCCAACGTGGAACCTGCACAACACAATCAAAGTACTTTGCCCCAACGTAACAGTGAGGTTGTCAATCTCACCGGCTTGCTGAAAACAAAGGATTAAGCGTATCGAGTGGAAGATGGTGTTTGTTTGCAAAGAACAGTAAAAAGCAGTAGAATGTATTCAGATGTAAAAGAATGGACCGGGGTCCACAGTTCACTAGTGGTGTCTCTCCAATAAGATAACTAACATGCTGGGTGAACAAATTACAGGCGAGCAATTGACAAATAAAGATTCAATACATATCAACGATGATTACTATGTGATTTAATCAGGGCATTACGACAAAGTACATAGACCGCTATCCAACATGCATCTATGCCTAAATAATCCACCTTCGGGTTATCATCCGAACCCCTTCCGGTATTAAGTTGTAAACAACAGATAATTGCATTAAGTATGGTGCGTAATGTAATCAACACAAATATCCTTAGACAAAGCATCAATGTTTTATCCCTAGTAGCAACAACACATCCACAACCTTAGAACTTTCTGTCACTGTCCCAGATTTAATGGAGGCATGAACCCACTATCGAGCATAATTACTCCCTCTTGGAGTTACAAGTATCAACTTGGCCAGAGCCTCTACTAGCAACGGAGAGCATGTAAGAACATAAACAACACATATATGATAGATTGATAATCAACTTAACATAATATTCTCTATTCATCGGATCTCGCCAAAAACAACATGTAGCATTACAAATAGATGATCTTGATCATGTTAGGCAGCTCACAAGATCTAATACAATGAAAGCACAAGCGGAGAAGACAACCATCTAGCTACTGCTATGGACCCATAGTCCAAGGATGAACTACTCACGCATCAATCCGGAGGCGGGCATGATGATGTAGAGCCCCTCCGGTGATGATTCCCCTCTCCGGCAGGGTGCCGGAGGCGATCTCCTGAATCCCCGAGATGGGATTCGCGACGGCGGCGTCTCTGGAAGTTTTCCGTATCGTGGCTCTCGGTACAGGGGGTTTCGCGACGGAGGCTTTAAGTAGGCGGAAGGGTAGGTCAAGTCGCGGCACGAGGACCCCACACCGGGGCCGCGCGGCGGCCCAGCCGCGCCGCCTGGTGTCCAGCCACCTCGTGGCCCCACCTCATCTCCCTTTCAGACTTCTGGAAGCTTCGTGTAAAAATAGGCCCCTGGGCGTTGATTTCGTCCAATTCCGAGAATATTTCCTTACTAGGATTTACCAAAAACAGCAGAAAACAGCAACTGGCGCTTCGGCATCTTGTTAATAGGTTAGTGCCGGAAAATGTAAAATAATGCTGTAAAGTATGTATAAAACATTCAAGTATTGTAATAAAAGTAGCATGGAACATAAGA
The DNA here is from genome assembly GCA_030979885.1 of Lolium multiflorum. Taxonomy (NCBI): domain Eukaryota; kingdom Viridiplantae; phylum Streptophyta; class Magnoliopsida; order Poales; family Poaceae; genus Lolium; species Lolium multiflorum. Next base: position 283,442,038 of record CM061748.1, read on the forward strand.
AATTATAGATACGTTTGAGACGTATCACTCCCCGTCACTGTAATTGGGCCATTGGGTCCAGGAATTCTCCATAACAAGTATGTCTAGTGTGGTACCGCCATGAACCTAGCATACGCGGGTCGTCCCAGTAAAGCATGATACTGTGATGGAAAATCTATAACTTCGAACTCCAGCTTCTCTCTCCTGAAATTCTCTCCAGTTCCAAACTGAACGTCGAGTAAAATCTTTCTCAGTGGGTAGTTTGGCTTCTCAGGTGTGATGCCATGGAAGCGCGTATCTTTTGGTGTCAAATTTTCTAGAGATATATTCATCTTCCTCAAGGTATCTGCATACATGAGGTTCAGACTGCTCCCTCCATCTCTGAATATGCGCGAGACCTCGAATCCCGCTATCACTGCTGGTAAAATCATAGATGATTGCCCTGATCGTGGAACTTTTTGTGGATGGTCCGCTTGAGTGAACCCGATGTCCTGTGCCGACCAATTCAAGTACTCGATGGTTGGTGGAGGCATCTTCTCTGCCATATATACCTGCCGCGAAATTATCTTTTGCGCCTATTCGAGTCTGCCTTTCTGAATCATCGACACTGCTCCGTCGTGTCAATATAAGGGACATTGTTGGCTGGAGCTGCCGCCAACTGCAACTGATGTTGGTTTGAGCTAGTAATTAAGGGTGGAGGTGGCAGGTGTACTTCACTCCTTGGCCCCTGTACGTGCTCCCTACTTGCTGCTTGTGCATTGGTGTGCCCCGCATATCTATGCAGAGCTTGGAAAGTTCGACAGTCCTTCTGAAGATGGCCTGACTGTCGTTTCCCATCACTATCGAGATAGAAATGCATCTGGCACGGTCCGTTCCGAAGATCTTCAGGTGATATATTGTATGGCCTCTGAAACCTTGATCGATTGTTTTGCCTGCTAGAACTTGGCACATCCCTATGGTCACTACACTGTTTACTGCTTCTCTGATAGTCATCCCGATGATTTCCTCCACTGTTTCCTCGGAAGCCAGCCGCCACTTGGCTGGGACCATCGTAATCTGAGTACTGGCGAGAATATCGTCGCCTATTTTGATTATTGTTTCTATTGCGATCCTCCTCGGGTGATCTATGCCGCTTGTTTTGCACGACATCTTCTCCATCTGCCCATTGATTCGATATATCCATATGCTCTACTATCGTTCTCGGGTTGGATCTACCCAAATCCTCAATTAAGTCTTTCCTTTGGATCACCGCAACAAATGCATCAATTTCTCTTTTGTTAGATACATTTTCTGCCGAGTTTTTTATGATGTTCCATCGCTGGATATACGTCCGCATTGGCTCGCCATACTTTTGCTTGCAGGCCCTTAACTGCTCTATGGATGCAGGTTTCTTGCACGTGGACTGGAAACTTTTTACGAACAAGTCTTCAAAAGTTTCCCAGCTGTCGATGGACCCTACTGGTAACTTCTTTATCCATGATCTTGCGGCTCCGCTAAGATGGACTTGGATGCTCTGCATAGCCGTTGCTCTTGTGCCACCCAACAATTTTACTGTTTCCAGGTAGTCGATTAACCAGTCCTCTGGTTCTTGCAAACCATCGAACTTTTTATTACTATCGGGTAACTTGAAGCTAGAAGGAACCCAAGTTCTGCGAACCCGTCGAGTAAACCATGGAAGTCCACCCATATCTTCTTCATCGATTTCTAGCGAGTGTCGCCTGGATCTATTTTCACATGCTCTGTCGACTCGAGCTTGTGCCTCTATGTTTCTTGCATCACCCTCTCGTGGAGGATCTCGCGCCACCGTAGTGGGTCGAGGACTGTTTTGTCTCGGAGCACTTTCCGGTTGTGGTGTGCTTGATCCTGCGAACGATGTTCCCATGACTCCAACTCCCGCCATAGCCATCTGATACAGTGCTTCTCTGGGATCTCCAGGAGGTGGCCTAGATGCCAATATAAAGGCTTGAGTCGCCATATATCCTGCTTCCGGTGTTTTGGGGATGATGTTCCCTCTTGTATCTATCGACATAAAAGACATGTCGAGGTTCTGGATCAAATGCTCCCGCTCATTCTCGGGTATGTGCGCCAGCCGAGATCTTCCTCTTGCACGCGCTGCTCTGTGGTTATCTCCCGAAGTTCCTGAGTGTTGGCTCAGAGCGGCCCTGCGCGCACTTGATGCGGAGGCTGCAACTTTTCTTTGTTCAAGTATAACTTTTTCTTTTTCTATCTCTCGTCTGGCACGAGCGAGTCTGTATTGATATGCTTGCAAATCTTCTGCCGTAGCTGTGGTGTTCATCGGCTCTGTGCCATTCATGGCTCTTGATGCTCTGTCCCAGGCTGCCTGCAGAAGTTGTAATTTCTCACGAGGTGTGGACCCGGCGTATTTATTTCCTAATCCTCGCGTGAGATCAGCGGGATCGATGTATGGATTTCCCAAATCATCAAAAGCCTCTGACGTTTCATCCTCTTGGCGACTTGATTCGCCAATTGCACATACCTGATGATATATTGTAGCTTTGTTTTCCTCTTTAGGGTCGGTGACACCATCGTATAGATCGGCGAAGACCTCCCGAATAGAAGTAGATCTGTCGATGAAGTCAAAGTTGTCAACACTTTCCGAGTCGCTGCTCAGATCTGATCCCGTATACGACCCGAAAGACATGCTGCCGAACATACCGGCGAGTTTTCCGCTAGTAGCGGGCTTGATTAAGCTTGACGACGAGATCTCCTCGTCGCCTGACTCGAACGGTGCTGATGATCCCGAGAAATCGGAATAGGTCGCTAACGGTCCCGAAAAAATCGGTGCCGCGAGGTGATGCGATCCTTCCTTCCCGACGTGGAAGTGGAAACTCCCGAACGTCATCTCCATTGACTCTTCCAGATAGGCATATGCATCCAAACGGGCGGGAGGGTGAGGAACAAAATCAACGAGACCAGTTTTGATCTGTTTACCTCCGTCCATCGCATTGCTTGCTACCGATGATGTTGACGATGTTGTGGGTGCCATCGAGATCAGCTCCTTGTCGCCTCCAGTCCCACAGACGGCGCCAATTGACAAGGTTCTAACTTGTCAATGCCTACAGATTGTGGACTAGGGTTTCACGGAAAGTAGAGGGCAGGTAGATCTCGAAGGTTTCAGCCGAAAAGGTGCTCGACTGCTTAAAACTAGGGTTTGTGTGACAATGATTCGATCCTTTCTTTCTCCCTCGGCTCCCCCTTATATAGGAGGCGGAGCCAAGGCTTTCGTATCGTACAAGTTAAAAAATTGCGAGAGACTCTTTGAGTCTGTCCCGTACAATTGCAAATCTCTTTATTCCTAATCTATCTCTATCTTCCATATCAATGTTTATCGGGCTTCCGGACTTTGTAACTTCGGGTCATGGGCCTTCAGTTATCCCCCGGTACCTTATTCGGCAGGCCCATTCGGGATGCCTATGTCACTTGGTGTAGTGAATTTGGTTCGTGTAATCACTAAGGCAACATGAGGGATGTTGTTTTGAGTGGGAGTTCACCTAGTTAATTTTAGAATTAATAGTAAACTCAATTTATCATGAACAAAGTATAAATTGTATTTGAACTAAATTTTGTAGAATTGATATCCATTTTCTACTTTACACTAGGCTTGTAATTGAGATGGAAACACGGTTAAATCTGACAAGTATCTTTACGGACTGGTACCGTATCGTTAAAGAATCAAGAAATGATTAAGTCCTATTGCAAACTTTTGGTAATCCTCAAATTGTTGATTCGAAAAGCAATGGTTTCAATTAGTATCTAAAATTATCTTGATGTTAAAATCCGTTTGAAAAGTAAGGACCTGAAAAGTTTGTTTTAGTGATAGCTAAGACCTTATTACAAGATAATAGAATATAATTTAGTGAGACTACATAAACTCATAAGTTTTATGGGAATGTACGAAGGTTGAAGACGCTAGGCATCCCGATCCTCCAAAATGTACGAAGGTTGAAGACGCTAGGCGTCCCGATCCTCCAACTAGTTGGGCACTAACGTTATTCGCATATCCATGTAAGCCATAGTAGCTTCATCATGAAGTTGTCATGATTTGATGGATAAAATTATGAGTGAAATTGTTCATCACATTAAAAAGTTACTAATAGTGAAATCCGGAACACTTGTCATGTAATGATCAATTTTAAAGTGCAAACCTCAAGGTTATTGGTATTTGACCAACAAGCCTAGAAGTTATTGATGTTGAAGTGTTTTCTGAAATATGAGGAAAGTCGAAAGAGAAACTACAAAAAGATTTTGGCAGAAAGAAAGAAAAGACTAGAAAGTCTAGCTCATGTGTATATAGATGATATACATGTTATGAATGTATTCTTTCATTGGTCACACAATGAAATTATTGGGTATTTGTACCATATTGGTTGGTATGAGATGTCATACAACACAACGCAATAGAAGAATACAATGACCTAAGTGACTGACAAGGAATATATATGGTAATAATGCACGTCTGGAACAAAATAAAGTGTTATTGTGTTCGTCGTTGGCATTGTACCTAGCTTTTCAGATTTATCATAAAGACATTAATAATTGTTATTTTTCTTTGGTTAAATGAAAACAATGAGTTGTTCAAATTATGACCGTACTCCATGTACGATGAATATATTATAAATCTTAATGGTGAAACACACATGCATAACACTGACGCTAAAATGCCATAAGGTAAATGATTTGAATTCCACTTATTGGTGGAACCGCCATTTAGATCATGTTAGAAAGGAACACATGTTAGAAAGGATCTTATTGGATTTTTGGATTCATTCGACTTTGAATCGTTTTACACTTGCAAATCTTTTCTAAAGAAAATGACTGAAATTACCATTCATAGACCAAGAGTTGAACGAGCAACTAACCCTTAGTGGAAACATACATGATGATGTATGTGGTTCTTTGGGCATAGTTGTGTGTGGAATATTCTTCTACTTCATGAAAATTTCCAACAATGAATTGAGTGTATATATATATGACATATTCATGCTACACCCGGGTGTAGTTACTCCCACGTGTGTTTCACACAATCTAGGTAGTATCTATCATACCGAAGAGTATATACATGTAGTATGAAGTATATAAGAATATTTTGGTAGTATATATACTACTTTGTAGGTAGTATGTATACTTTTTTACGTACACTATTTCTTTACGTATAAATATGCATGTATTTTGTATATATAGTGCAAACTATGGGTGTATTTAATTTTTTTTCACCAAAATTGGTATGAAGTATCTTAGATACAATATACAAACATACTCAAATCGATAAAGTATCATATATACTTTCGTATGATCGCATACGAGAGATGGGTGTAGTTACACCCAGGAGTAGGAAGTATATACATAGATATATTTATTTGATGAGGAAGAAGTCTCAAACATTTGAATAGATTCAAATAAGTTTCAGCATTAAGTGGAAATCATCGTAATAGAAAAGTCAAATATCTATGATTGGATCATGGTGGAAATATTTGAATTACGATTATATCGAACATCTAAGAGAGTTACAAAATTGTTCCACAACTGATGCGCGTAGATGTACACGTCCGTTGGGAACCCCAAGAGGAAGGTATGATGCGCACATCAACAAGTTTTCCCTCAGAAAGAAACCAAGGTTATCGAACCAGTAGGAGCCAAGAAGCACGTGAAAGTTGTTGGTGGAGGAGTGTAGTGCGGCGCAACACCAGTGAAACCGGCGCCAACGTGGAACCTGCACAACACAATCAAGATACTTTGCCCCAACGTAACAGTGAGGTTGTCAATCTCACCGGCTTGCTGAAAACAAAGGATTAAGCGTATCGAGTGGAAGATGGTGTTTGTTTGCAAAGAACAGTAAAAACAATAATTGCAGTAGAATGTATTCAGATGTAAAAGAATGGACCGGGGTCCACGGTTCACTAGTGGTGTCTCTCCAATAAGATAACTAACATGCTGGGTGAACAAATTACAGGTGGGCAATTGACAAATCAAGATTCAATACATATCAATGATGATTACTATGTGATTTAATCAGGGCATTACGACAAAGTACATAGACCGCTATCCAGCATGCATCTATGCCTAAATAATCCACCTTCGGGTTAGCATCCGAACCCCTTCCAGTATTAAGTTGTAAACAACAGATAATTGCATTAAGTATGGTGCGTAATGTAATCAACACAAATATCCTTAGACAAAGCATCGATGTTTTATCCCTAGTAGCAACAGCACATCCACAACCTTAGAACTTTCTGTCACTGTCCCAGATTCAATGGAGGCATGAACCCACTATCGAGCATAAATACTCCCTCTTGGAGTTACAAGTATCAACTTGGCCAGAGCCTATACTAGCAACGGAGAGCATGCAAGAACATAAACAACACATATATGATAGATTGATAATCAACTTGACATAGTATTCTAGATTCATCGGATCCCACCAAACACAACATGTAGCATTACAAATAGATGATCTTGACCATGTTAGGCAGCTCACAAGATCTAAACAATGATAGCACAAGCGGAGAAGACAACCATCTAGCTACTGCTATGGACCCATAGTCCAAGGATGAACTACTCACGCATCAATCCGGAGGCGGGCATGATGATGTAGAGCCCCTCCGGTGATGATTCCCCTCTCCGGCAGGGTGCCGGAGGCGATCTCCTGAATCCCCGAGATGGGATTGGCGGCGGCGGCCTCTCGATGTGTTTTCCGTATCGTGGCTCTCGGTACAGGGGGTTTCGCGACGGAGGCTTTTAGTAGGCGGAAGGGTAGGTCAAAGGGCGGCACGAGGGGCCCACACCATAGGGCGGCGCGGGCCCCTCCCTGGCCGTGCCGCCTTATGGTCTGGCCACCTCGTGGCCCCACTTCGTTATCCCTCCGGTCTTCTGGAAGCTTCGTGGAAAAATAGGACCCTGGGCGTTGATTTCGTCCAATTCCGAGAATATTTCCTTACTAGGATTTCTGAAACCAAAAACAGCAGAAAACACTGGCGCTTCGGCATCTTATTAATAGGTTAGTGCCGGAAAATGTATAAAAATTATGTAAAGTATGTATAAAACATTCAAGTATTGTCATAAAAGTAGCATGGAACATAAGAAATTATAGATACGTTTGAGACATATCAAGCATCCCCAAGCTTAGTTCCTACTCGCCCTCGAGTAGGTAAACGATAACACAAATAATTTCTGAAGTGACATGCTACCAACATAATCTTGATTAACATTATTGTAAAGCATATGAGATGGATGGAGTGATCTGAAGCAAAAGATTGCTAACAAATATAATGACTAATTAAACAAATGAATCATATAGCAAAACTTTTCATGAATAGTACTTTCAAGACAAGTATCAATAAGACTTGCATAAGAGCTAACTCATAAGCAATAAATTCAAAGTAGAATGCATTGAAGCAACACAAAGGATGATTAAGTTTCAGCAATTGCTTTCAACTTGTAACATGTATATCTCATGGATATTTGTCAACATAGAGTAGTATAACAAGTGCAATAAGTAAACATGTAAGAATCAATGAACACAGTTAACACAAGTGTTTGCTTCTAAGATAGAAAGAAGTGGGTAAACTGACTCAACATAAAGTAAAAGAAGGCCCTTCGCAGAGGGAAGCATTGATTACTATTTTTGTGCTAGAGCTTTTATTTTGAAAACATAGAAACAATTTTGTCAACGGTAGTAATAATTCATATGTGCTATGCATAATACTTCCTACAAGTTGCAAGTCTCATGCATAGAGTACTAATAGTGCTCGCACCTTGTCCTAATCATCTCGGATAACACGGATTATCATTGCATGACATATGTTTCAACCAAGTGTCACAAAGGGGTACCTCTATGCCGCCTGTACAAAGGTCTAAGGAGAAAGCACGCATTGGATTTCTCGCTTTTGATTATTCTCAACTTAGACATCCATACCGGGACAACATAGACAACAGATAATGGACTCCTCTTTTAATGCTTAAGCATTCAACAACAAATAATATTCTCATAAGAGATTGAGGTTGTATGTCCACACTGAAACTTCCACCATGATACATGGCTTTAGTTGGCGGCCCAATGTTCTTCTCTAACATATGCATACTCAAACCATTTGATCATGAAATCGCACTTACTTCAGACAAGTCGAACATGCATAGCATCTCACATGATATCCAACAAAGGTAAAAAGTTGATGGCGTCCCCAGAAACATGGTTACCGCTCAACAAGCAACTTATAAGAACTAAGACACATAACTACATATTCATCACCACAATAGTTTTTAAGCTATTTGTCCCATGAGCTATATATTGCAAAGATAAAGGAATGAAATTTTAAAGGTAGCACTCAAGTAATTTACTTTGGAATGGCAGAAAAATACCACATAGTAGGTAGATATGGTGGACACAAATGGCATGGGTTTTGGCTCAAAGTGTTTGGATGCACGAGAAGCATTTCCTCTCAGTACAAGGTTTGGGCTAGCAAGGTTGTTTGAAGCAAACACAAGTATGAACAGGTACAACAAAACTTACACAAGAACATATTGCAAGCATTATAAGGCTCTACACTGTCTTCCTTGTTGTTCAAACACTTTACCCGAAAATATCTAGACTTAGAGAGACCAATCATGCGAACCAAATTAAACAAGCTCTACGGTAGTTCTTCATTAATAGATTAAACTACATGATGCAAGAGCTTAAACATGATCTATGAGAGCTCAAACAATTGCCAAGTTATTCCAAACCATATGCAGCATTTTCTGATTCCAACCAAATAGCAATTTAACGAAGCAATTTCAGCCTTCGCCATGAACATTAAAGCACAATTAAGAACACAAGTGTTCCATATGAAAAAGCGGAGCGTAATATCTACAATATAAGAATCATGGGATACAACTTTATTCAAACCAAAACAAAAATAAAAGCAAACCGACGCTCCAAGTAAAGAACATAAGATGTGATGGAATAAAAATATAGTTTCACTAGAAGTGACCTGATAATGTTGTCGATGAAGAAGGGGATGCCTTGGGCATCCCCAAGCTTAGATGCTTGAGTCTTCTTTAAATATACAGGGATGAACCACCGGGGCATCCCCAAGCTTAGATCTTTCACTCTTCTTGATCATAGTATATCATCCTCTTCTCTTGACCCTTGAAAACTTCCTCCACACCAAACTTCAAGCAAACTCATTAGAGGGTTAGTGCATAATCAAAAATTCACATATTCAGAGGTGACACAATCATTATTAACACTTCTGGACATTGCACAAAGCTTATGAAAGTTAATGGAACAAAGAAACTCATTCAACATAGCAAAAACGGCAATGCGAAATAAAAGGCAGAATCTGTCAAAACAGAACAGTCCGTAAAGACGAATTTTGCAGGGGCACTTAACCTGCTCAAACGGAAAAACTCAAAACTAATGAAAGTTGCGTACATATCTGAGGATCACGCACGTAAATTTTCAGATTTTTACGACTCTTCTACAGAGAGATCTGTGCGAATTCGTGACAGACAGCAATGCTGTTTCTGCAGCAATCCAAATCTAGCATCAACTTTAACATAGAGACTTTACTTGGCACAAAAACATGATAAGAAGAGGTTGCTACAGTAGTAAACAACTTCCAAGACTCAACAATACAGTAAATAAAATGAAACATGAGTTATCTCCCAAGAAGTGCTTTTCTTTAACGCCTTTTAGCTAGGCGCAGAAAGTGCAAATCGAGTAACATCAAGAGAAGAAGCATCAACATCATAGCTTGTTCTAATAATAGAATCAAAAGGCAACTTCATTCTCTTTCTAGGGAAGTGTTCCATACCTTTCTTGAGAGGAAATTGATACTTAATATTACCTTCCTTCATATCAATAACAACACCAACGGTTCGAAGAAAAGGTCTTCCCAACACAATATGACAAGATGCATTGCATTCGATATCCAAGACAACAAAATCAACGGGGACAAGGTTATTGTTAACCGTGATACGAACATTATCAATCCTCCCCAAAGGTTTCTTTTTAACATTATCAGCAAGATTAACATCTAAATAACAATTCTTCAATGGTGGCAAGTCAAGCATATCATAAATTTTCTTAGGCATAACGAAATACTTGCACCAAGATCACATAAGGCATTACATTCAAAATCATTGAATTTCATCTTAATGATGGGCTCCCAACCATCTTCTAACTTCCTAGGAATAGAAGCTTCAAGTTTTAATTTCTCTTCCCTAGCTTTAATGAGAGCATTTGTAATATGTTTTGTAAAGGCTAAATTTATAGCACTAGCATTAGGACTTCTAGCGAGTTTTTGTAAGAACTTTATAACTTCAGTAATATGACAATCATCAAAATCTAAACCATTATGTTCTACAGCAATGGAATCATTGTCACCAATATTTTGAAAAATTTCAGCAGTTTTATCACAAGCAGTTTCAGGCAATTTTGCACGCTTTGTACTAGGAGTAGAAACATTGCCAACACCAATTATTTTACCATTGATAGTAGGAGGTGTAGCAACATGTGTAGAATCAACATTACTAGTGGTGGTAATAGTCCATACTTTAGCTACATTATTTTCTTTAGCAAGTTTTTCTTTTTCTTCTCTATCCCACCTAGCATGCAATTCAGCCAACATTCTAATATTATCATTAATTCGAACTTGTATGGCATTTGTTTTAGCAAACCTAGCATCTTTAACTTCCTCAGGCATAACTTTCAATTTTAAAAGATCAACATCAAGAGCAAGACTATCAACCTTAGAAGCAAGAACATCAATTTTACCAAGCTTTTCTTCAACAGTTTTATTGAAAGCAGTTTGTGTACTAATAAATTCTTTAAGCATCACTTCAAGACCAGAGGGTACACTCTTATTATTGTTGTAAGAATTACCATAACCATTACCATTATTAGAAGGATATGGCCTAAAGTTGTTGTTACCATAATTATTCCTATAAGCATTGTTGTTGAAATTATTACTTTTAATGAAATTCACATCAACATTTTATTCTTGAGCAACCAATGAAGCTAAAGGAACATTATTAGGATCAATATGAGATCTACCATTTGCAAGCATAGACATAATAGCATCAATCTTATCACCCAAAGAAGAGGTTTCTTCAACAGAATTTACCTTCTTACCTTGAGGAGTTCTTTCAGTGTGCCATTCAGAGTAATTGATCATCATATCATCAAGTAGTTTAGTTGCGGCGCCCAGGGTGATGGACATAAAAGTACCTCCAGCAGCTGAATCCAATAGGTTCCTCGAGGAAAAATTCAATCCTGCATAAAAGGTTTGGATGATCATCCAAGTAGTCAGTCCATGGGTTGGGTCTTTACCAAAGATTTCATTCTCTCCCATGCTTGAGCAACATGTTCATTATCAAATTGCTTAAAATTCATAATGCTACTTCTCAAAGATATAATCTTAGCAGGAGGATAATATTTACCAATAAAAGCATCTTTACATTTAGTCCATGAATCAATACTATTCTTAGGCAAAGAAAGCAACCAATCTTTAGCTCTTCCTCTTAATGAGAAAGGAAACAATTTCAGTTTTATAATATCACCATCTATATCCTTATACTTTTGCATTTCACAAAGTTCAACAAAATTATTAAGATGGGCAGCAGCATCATCAGTACTAACACTAGAAAATTGCTCTCTCATAACAAGATTCAGTAAAGCAGGTTTAATTTCATAGAATTCTGCTGTAGTAGCAGGTGGAGCAATAGGAGTAAATATAAAATCATTATTATTTGTGCTAGTGAAATCACACAACTTAGTATTTTCAGGAGTACCCATTATAACAGTAAACTAAGCAAGTAGAATAAAGACAAGTAACTAATTTTTTTGTGTTTTTGATATAGAGCTAGTAAATAAAACAGAAAGTAAAGTAACTAATTTTTTGTGTGTTTTTAATATGAAGCAAACAAGACAGTAAATAAAGTAAAGTAAAGCAAGACAAAAAAACAAAGTAAAGAGATTGGATGTGGAAACTCCCCTTGCAGCGTGTCTTGATCTCCCCGGCAACGGCGCCAGAAAAAGAGCTTGATGCGCGTAGATGTACACGTCCGTTGGGAACCCCAAGAGGAAGGTATGATGCGCACAGCAGCAAGTTTTCCCTCAGAAATAAACCAAGGTTATCGAACCAGTAGGAGCCAAGAAGCATGTGAAGGTTGTTGGTGGAGGAGTGTAGTGTGGCGCAACACCAGTGAACCGGCGCCAACGTGGAACCTGCACAACACAATCAAGATACTTTTCCCCAACGTAACAGTGAGGCTGTCAATCTCACCGGCTTGCTGAAAACAAAGGATTAAGCGTATCGAGTGGAAGATGGTGTTTGTTTGCAAAGAACAGTAAAAACAATAATTGCAGTAGAATGTATTCAGATGTAAAAGAATGGACCGGGGTCCATAGTTCACTAGTGGTGTCTCTCCAATAAGATAACTAACATGTTGGGTGAACAAATTACAGGTGGGCAATTGACAAATCAAGATTCAATACATATCAATGATGATTACTATGTGATTTAATCAGGGCATTACGACAAAGTACATAGACCGCTATCCAGCATGCATCTATGCCTAAATAATCCACCTTCGGGTTAGCATCCGCACCCCCTCCAGTATTAAGTTGTAAACAACAGATAATTGCATTAAGTATGGTGCGTAATGTAATCAACACAAATATCCTTAGACAAAGCATCGATGTTTTATCCCTAGTAGCAACAGCACATCCACAACCTTAGAACTTTCTGTCACTGTCCCAGATTCAATGGAGGCATGAACCCACTATCGAGCATAAATACTCCTCTTGGAGTTACAAGTATCAACTTGGCCAGAGCCTCTACTAGCAACGGAGAGCATGCAAGAACATAAACAACACATATATGATAGATTGATAATCAACTTGACATAGTATTCTAGATTCATCGGATCCCACCAAACACAACATGTAGCATTACAAATAGATGATCTCGATCATGTTAGGCAGCTCACAAGATCTAAACAATGATAGCACAAGCGGAGAAGACAACCATCTAGCTACGCTATGGACCCATAGTCCAAGGATGAACTACTCACGCATCAATCCGGAGGCGGGCATGATGATGTAGAGCCCCTCCGGTGATGATTCCCCTCTCGGCGGGTGCCGGAGGCGATCTCCTGAATCCTCCGAGATGGGATTGGCGGCGGTGGCGTCTCGGAAGGTTTTCCGTATCGTGGCTCTCGACGGGGGTTTCGCGACGAAGGCTATATGTAGGCGGAAGGGTAGGTCGGGGCGCCACGAGGGGCCCACACCATAGGCGGCGCGGCCCCTCCCGGCCGCGCCGCCTTATGGTGGCCACCTCGTGGCCCCACTTCATTATTCCTCCGGTCTTCGGAAGCTTCGTGGAAAAATAGGACCCCGGGTGTTGATTTCGTCCAATTGAGAATATTTCCTTACTAGGATTTCTGAAACCAAAAACAACAGAAAGCAACTGGCGCTTGACATCTTGTTAATAGGTTAGTGCGGAAAATGTATAAAAATGTTGTAAAGTATGTATAAAAGATGCAAGTATTGTCATAAAAGTAGCATGGAACATAAGAAATTATAGATACGTTTGAGACGTATCAACAACTCACGTTTCTTGGAACACCATAGTTATGATGGAGTATTCGAAAGACGTATCCAAACCTTGTTGGATTAATGATGAGATAAAATTAAACAATGCCATTATATTTTGTGGATTATGCTTTATAGAGACTACCGCTTTTACACTAAATAAGGCGTCATCATAATCCGTTGAAATGACATCATATGAGTTATGGCATGGGTATAAACCCTAATAGTCATTTCTTTAATTTTGGTATGCGTAGCATAAGCAAATGAGTTTACAACCAAAATCGGATGAATGTCTTTGTTGGTTATCCTAGAGAACAAATTGAGAATTCTTTCCACTATGAAGTCAAAGACAAAAGTGTTTGTCGATGTTTCTTGCTTATTTCCAAGAAATTGTTTCTCGCGAAATATTTGAGTGGGAGGACAATGGAACTCGATAAGGTTGATGAACCTGAGCATGATGAGTAGAGTAGTGCAGCGTCGGAAATGGTTCCAGAAGCAGCCACGATGCTCATAGCTCCCATGTCTACAAAGTGTTATAGCCATGGAGATCGAAGCACCTATTGAACCTTGTAGGTATTGTTTACTTTGTGATCAATAAATGATTTGTGGACAAAGGATTGATTTTGAACAATGATAAACCAACTACATACAAAGAAGTTATGATGGGCCCTGACTCCGTTAAAATGGCTAAGTGCCATGAAATCCAAGATAGTATCTATAATCAAGCTTGGAGCTTGGTAAACCTTTTGAAGGAATAAATACTTTTTGAAAGTAAATGGATCTATAAAATTAATAGACTTGGATATAATATCCTTGAAGAAGCTCGACTTGTCAAAATATTGTTTACGACAAAGTTCAAAGAGTTGACTGCAATAAGATTAGATCTTCAGCAGCGATGCTTATAGTCTATGCGGATTGTTCTAGTAATCGCTACATATTTCTTTTATGAGATATGTTAGTAGGATGACAAAATACATTCCTTAACAGAAGTGTGTATTAAAGGTGTATACAAGATACAACTGAGAGTTTTGCTAGTCCGTAGAATGCTAGAAAGGTATACAAACTTCACTGGATGAAGTGAGTATCACGGAGTTGGAATCTTCACCAGATGAAATAATCAAAGAGTTTTGATCTCATTGGAAACGATCAAGATTCTTGCATTTGCAATAAATTAAGTGGGAGCGCTGAGACATATTTATAATACTTTATGTGGATAACATATCGTTGATTATAAATAATATAATCATGTACTTGATGTGATTAAAATGTTTCATTGAAAATTAGCTTCAATGAAAGGATATGAACTAAAAACATATTTAGCGTCAAGATCTATGAAGATAGATTGAAGCGCACAATAAGTTTAAGTCAAAGTGCATAGAATGAATATTGAAGTAGTTCAATATGAAAATGTCAAGAAGGTGTTCCATTCCATGTGGAGGTTTAGACAAGACTTGAGTGTATTTGACACTCAATGAGTAAAAACACATGAGTGATGTTAGATCACGAATAATATATACACAATCAGATGTCCTATGCTCTAAGGTGTTACTCGCACATATCAGAATGATTCATATTATGATCATTGGACAACAGTAAGAATATCCCTGAGTGCTTTGTCAGAGCCGAGGATATAAATATATAGTTTTATATGGGGTAATGACAAACAAATCGCTGCAAGGTGTTACACCGATATTAGTTTGGCCATATATAAATATAAATTTCAATCTCAATTAGGCTAATGTGTTCATGAAAAGGTAGCACAATGGGCTAGAAGAAGTCTCTGCTAGATTTAGATAAGTTCTAAATATTGTGACGGATTCTACAAACGAAGGCAGAGTATATCATTGTTTTGACAATGACCGAGGGTGTTTGAGTCGAGGAGTTCTTTGAGAACTTGGTATAGTTCCGATAGTGTCAGAACTATGAAGCTATATTATATGTGATAATATTGGTAACATATTTTAGACCGCGGAATTAAGGTTCAACCAGAAGACCAAACATATATGATCAATACCGACTCATTTGAAAACTGAGTGATCCGTGGAGGCGCAAATGAATTGCAAAATACATACGTTTCTAAGCATGTCAGATTCGTTGACTGAAACCTCTCCCATAAGCAAACATGATAAGCACCAGAAGGCCACGGTGTTAGATCTCTACAAATGTAAACTAGATTATTGACTCTAGTGCAAGTGGGAGACTGTTGGAGATATGCCCAATTGGCAATAATAAAAGTGTTTATTGTTATATCTTAGCGTTAATGATAAATTTTTACATGCCATGCTATAATTGTATTAACCGGAAACATTAATACTTGTGTGTTTTGTAACATAAATGAGTCCCTAGTAAGCCTCTTGTTAAACTAGCTTGTTCATTAATAGAGGATCATGGTTTCCTGATCATGAACATTGGATGTTATTAATAACAAGATCATATCATTAGGTGAATGATGTGATGGACATACACCCATAGTAAGCGTAGCATATGATCAAGTCATTAAGTTCGTTTTGCTTCAAGCTTTAAGATACATAGTAACCTAATCCTTCGACCATGAGATCATGTTAATCACCTACATCGGATGGATGCTTTGATGACATCAAGCACTACTTTGTAAATGGGTAGTTATAAATGTGGCATTAAGTGTTCGGAAAGTATAGGTTGAAGCACATGGATCAATAGTGGGATTTGTCCATCCAAATGACAGATAGATATACTCTGGCCCTCTCGGTGGAATGTCATCCAATTAGCTTGCAACCATGTGAATGGCTCACAAGGAATGTCATATCACGGTACGAGTAAATAGTACTTATCGGTAACAAAGTTGAACTAGGTATGGAGATACCGACGATCAAACTTCGGATAAGTAAAATATCGCGAGACAAAGGGAATCGGTATCGTATGTAAATGGTTCATTCGATCACGAAGTCATCGTTGAATATGTGGGAGCCATTATGGATCTCTAGATCCCGCTATTGGTTATTGATCGGAGAGGTTAGTAATAACTAGGTCTATTGAATATGTGGGAACAATTATAGACAACTTTGCTACAAATTTACAATGCACCAAACACAACCACGAAATCTACATAGAGATCAATTTAGTAGCAACGTCAGTTTAGTTAGCAGATAACTAGTCAGTAGGACAACAAGCTTGCAGCATCTACGAATCAGGCTAGAAATTTGAAGCTACACGCAGCGTTGCATCCCGGCCCGTCAGAAATCGATGCATCCGGCCGTATCCTGTTTACCGCATCAGTGTCGGGGAAGTGGATGAGGACGGGAGAAGGGTCGATGACTCTCCTTCTTCCTCCTTTTTCAGCCGACGCGGGCACACAGTGAGGCACGGGTCCGCGTCACTGCCGGCGGTCGGAGGCTCAACTGGTGTTGCTGAAGACCGGAGCGAGGTCACGCCACGACACCTCACCTAGTGGAGAGGTACACGCCCTCGACTCCATGGTCACGGCCATGGCGGGGCTTCAGACAAGGGATTCCTTGCGTTCTGGAATTGGTGATTGGGTGCTATGGGGAGACAGGTGGGTGGCTGCGGGTGTTTCTGGTGATGGGAATCAGAGGAGGCCGCGCGGGGATATTTCTTTTTTTGCGAGCGTGCAGGTGCGGTGGTCGTCCCGGTGGTTGCTGCCTAGCTGGCCCGCGGATCGATGGTGCACCATTTCATCGATCGAGCGCAACTACACTTTCAAGTAATCAGTTTTTAGTTTTTAGTGCCAGTCAATTTAGCGTTGCAGTCCGGAATTTATTACGGCTGTGTTTGGATCGAAGACTATAACGGGAATGGCTTTTTTGATGTAACCATATATGTCATTAGACAATCTATTTACAGAGATTACACATATGGTCACCACACAAGACAAACATTTGTGTCAAGAAACTTTGCACAAGGAAACCCACACGAAGTAAAACTACAAGTTCACCGTTGGCGAAACATGTGCCTCGCCGAAACATCGTCCATCTTCCTCCACTGCCACTATGGTAGCGCCAGAAAAAGAGGCGAATAACCGCCACACCCAGATCTAGGAGAGCACCATCGAGGGCATTCACAGATGCTTTTCGAGCCGATCAACCGGGCTATAGCAAGCGACGAACCCGAGACTTTGTGGCACGTCGGCTGGGATCTTCCCCGTGGTCACCAAATCCCAACGACGTCATCTTCACTCGACATAGTCGAAGAAGAGAAATGCCGCCGCATGCCGTCATCCACGTGCACAAGTGCAAGACACCACACACAACTGCAGTAGTCGACGCGACTGCCACCCGTGAAAGTATCGAACACCGACCACCGACAACAAATCTCACCGGATCGGGATACCAGCGAGACGACCAGGCCATCTGCCACCTGACGCCACCGGTTGGAGCGACGTCGAGATGGAGGAAGAGCAGATGCAAATTATTTCGACGCAACGCAGTCTCCTCCATAGAAGCAGCGCCTCAAGAAAACACTAGGCAACCCGTTCTAGAGGCCAGAGCAGTCACTCCGGTGTCCCCACCCCCTCCCGTCGCCGGAGCGGCCGACGGAGGAGGCAGGGATCGGCGACTTGGCCGGTCGGGAGCAGATGATCGCCGCCCAGATCGCTTTTCCCTGGAGCGAATGTAATGGGTTTACAGAGGTAATAGCGGTGTAATCGAAAATATACTAGCAATTTCATTTGGTTCACAATGGAAAGGGATTTGATACCATAAATGCTAGAGCGACGCGGATTCAACATCCACTAACCAAATCAAAAAGCAAATAGTTGTTAACCTTGTAGGACAAGTGGAAATTAAGAGGAGGAAGCTTAAGAGTTGCTCGGGCACCTCATATCATGCTTGTCTTCTGTGAACTCGAGTGGCGTCGCTCTAACACACATTTCAACAAACACCTCTAATGCATACTAGTAAAAAAAAGACTAACACAAAGCCACACTCCTCCACCAGCAAAAAAACAAGAGAGTAGGGAGGGGGCTGCCATATATATAGGGCTAGCCCATTTGTCCCGGTTTGAGATACAAACCGGGACTAAAGGGGTATCACCTGGCCGCAACAGACCACAGAACCCTTTAGTCCCGGTTTGTTTCTCAAATCGGGACAAATGAGTCCTAACAAACCGGAACCAATTGGTGCCGTATGCTTGGACGTTTTCGGAGCGACGTGGCCAGGCCTTGGGTCCCGGTCTAGGACACGGCCGGGACAAAATGTGCCTGACCAAAGGCCTGTTTTCTACTAGTGATCGTAAATATTTGTTGGCCTTAGCCGAGTATTTCTAATATTTGACAAAGTCCTGATTTAAGGCAGCGGAGGATGCTTCCCACGATCATATCTTCACGGATTGTCTAAACAATTCACACAACAGTGTTACTCCCTCGATCCATATTACTTGATACTAATATAGATGTATCTAGACACATTTTAGTTGTAGATACATCTATTTTAGCATCAAGTAATATGGATCGGAGGGAGTAGTAAATGTGCAAGCTTTAGAAGCCACTCCAAGGCTCCAGTAAGCATTGTATCCAATTCATCTTTTTTTGAAAGGGCTATTGTAAATTAGTTAATCATTAGATTTTTTATTACAATCATTTAAACCGATCTCGATGCGTAGGTCGGATTGTCGGAACCGCATTTAGTGACATACCACTACTCAACTCTCTACGACTCCATCTCACATAAAGCACGAGCCACCATATTGCAGTTCCTTTTAACTTTCACTAGAGAGACTTGGCGATCAATGCCCAGACCAGTCTTATTTGTGCTTTCATCATTAAAAGCTTCCAAATCAGCTGAATACTCAGTTTCGATGATCCGACTCTCCGAGGAATATTGTAGAGATATCTCCGGTCCTTGTAGATAAGCAGTTCCTTGCCCCATGATAGCTGACCGACAGTGTGGAATGACACCCCATGCCAAGCAAATAACTGCATCATTAAGGTCTCGCAAGACCGCACTCCGATTACCTTTCTTCTCGCTATCTAAGAAGATGGCATCAAGATCACATTTCAGCCATCCCTCCTGAGGATTTTGAAGTAATTATAATATGCCAAAAACTAATTTAATATATGAGGACTAAGGATATAAAAGTTTTTTTTTTGAGGTAACTAAGGATACAAAAGTTGGCAGGAACTGTAACCATAATAATATCTAATCAAACAAAATACTCAAACAAATAAACAATATACAACCCATAGGATTTTAAAAATACATTATCATGAATTTACGTCTTCATAACATTATCAAGCAGTGCAGCCCAGCCGGTTTTATGAATACATTATCATGGATTTATAACTGTGCCTAGTGTCTAAAAGAAAGAGAGCCACATGTAAATTTAGGCGGTGGTACATGTATTCAACTGGTGTTGCTGGCGTTTTAATAATAGAACAACATGGATGTCCGGGAGCTTTGTGTTATTAGCTTTGTTTAGGTGGTTGATTCATGTTTCAACTTAATGTTATCCGTGAGATGCAACTCTTTGTAATAAACTCTGGAACAATGCAATGATAGATGTAGAGGCGGGCAATTTTTCCCTTTTCAAAAGAATGTAAATTCAGGTGCAAAATATAATTTGTGAAACATTATCAAACGGGTTGCTCTCCAAATCAAAAGTCTCACACAAATTAAAACCTAACTGTCTAAACGAAATAGACCTGGCACCAATAAATGCCTAAACCTAGCTAAAACCTTCTAAAGACATATTATGTACGGCTATCTAGAGATCTAATTGAGCTCCAAGAATTTCTTGATGGGGTCTTCCAGTTGCTCCATGACAGTCTCCCATCCGGCCTGTGTAGGATTCATGTCATCCCAATAGAAGTACTTGTCGGCATTGTCGCAAAGAGTGTAACGGATGTCCGAGTCTAACTCGCCCATCTGACCACAGTATCCCATAGGATCCATGCTCTGGCAGCACGGGGCTAGCTTCTCTTCAAAGAAGGTTGACACCTCCGTCTTTTCTCCTACACATATACATCAAACCGATTGATTTATCATGTAAATTTCAAGTTAGGATGCGATAATGGAACTAGCAAATATTGTGCAGTTGTGCACTGATGTATAGTGTACCTTTAGCGGGATTGATGATGTTGGTGAAGGCAGCGTTGAGATCAACAATTTGCACGCCGTCCATCGCCCTAAGTAGTTTCTTCAGGTCATTGTTGTGCACCGACGCATAGTGGTTGCCTCCCTTGTCGCATTCGTCGAAGTTGTTCGGCACAGTCTGTGATGGCGCACAACCGATAGGCGGAAGGTTGTTGATGAGAACCTTGGTCACCCCCATCTCCTGCAGCCGCTGCACATTGGCCGTGATCTCGCTCGTCACGTTCTTGATGAAATCATGGATCGTCGAGTTCGTGACAAAAGCGTGGATGTTGGGGTCGAAGCGTTCGGTGCCGATGGATGCGTAGTCGTTGCCGGAGATGGCGATGAGAGCGACCGAATGCTTGACGCGCTTCTTCGAAATGGTTCCGTCCGCGATGAGGGACTCAAAAGTGTCGACCTGGTCGCCGAGGGTGGCCACCTTGTTCGGAACCTGGAACACGCCAGCGCCGCCGACTGCGAAGGTCATGCCGGCGTTGTCGCAGGTGTCCTTCTCCGTGAGCATGTATGCGGGAGGTGCTATGTCCAGCCCCATAATCTTTGCTGCAAGCGTCAAACAATTTCAGCAATTATTAGAATGCACAATACCACTTCTTAGATTGAGTAGATAAAAGGAGCTAGCTTGGCAAGAAAATACACATCAAACATACCAACGAGATCGGATTGGACCATGTAATTAGAGAAGCGGCCGGTGGGGTGATCGCGGCCGTCATTGAAGGAGCCGTAGGGGAAGAACCATTGGCGTGACTTCTTGGTGACAGCGAAGGCGCCCAAGAAGGGGTTCCTCGGTGGCTTCGGGGTGTTGCCGTTGTCGCCAAAGGAGTCACCGAAGACGAAGAGGTGGCGGAACTCCGGACGATCGTCAGGATCTCGCCGTGACTCCACACGAGCAGCTGTGTAAGCATATGACAACGAGAGTAAAAGATTAATCTAGAAATTAGAGAGACAACATATGCTTAGCAAGCGAGCAAAACAGTAACGACAAGATATGCTGATATAGCTAGCATATGTGCATATATGTGCGCGGGCAAGTGTGCGGCATTGATAGCTAGCAAGACAAGATCGATCCCCTGACCGATCCATCAATACTCAAAGTGCACGTACGGCATCAACTAGCGTACAAGAGCTGCTACTGGGAGATGGGAACTGAGTACAGACACGTACCATTGAGCGCAAGGGCGAAGAGACAGAGGATGGCCGCTGTTAACTTCATGGTAGTTCCGTGGGGAGGCAGCGGATGGTGGACTTGCGGGCTTTGGTTGATGGTTGTCGGAGAGGAGGCGCTGGTATTTATATTAGGCATGTGGGTATCGTAGCATGCATGGACATACAAGGGGGTTGCGTTACATTAGATGCGATCTATGTCTGAGTCGTGGTTCTAGAAGGGATCCTTGTCTGAGTCGTACTGTAAGTCGCCACCTACATTTTCTTGGAGCCTAGGGTTAGCAATTGATGCCGTAGGTCGTGGTCTGCTCCATCTCTCGATCCGGTCCCGTAGATACAAAGTTCTCTCGCTAGCTCTCAAAAAAAAAAGTTCTCTCCCTAGCTCGCAACGCGGCCGAGATTCCACCCGTACTACCACCAGGTTTAGAGCATCTCTAGTCGCCTCCCTAAACCGTCTCCTAAAATAATTTGGGGTGCGATAAATAAAAGGACGTTCCTAGCCGTATCTCTCAAATCCGTTTTTTTGTCCGGCGCGGCTCGATACGGTGTCCAGCACCCTGAGCCCGTCCCCGCACCACAGGGGACGCTCCGGGCACGCCAAACACAACGAAAAGCGAGGCGAGGCGTGGCGGAACCGACGCGTCAGCGGCTCGGAAGCCTAAAACCCCATCGCCTACCTTTGGTCAAGCGACGTTAATAGCGTCCCAGTTTTTCCAGGCGACGTAGGGACGCGTCTCGTCGTGCATGGCCGCGTGGCCGTCCGCGTCCGCGTTATTGCGTGCATCACCCGCTGCCGCTTCGCCTGCCGCCCATGTACATTAAGAGGCCCTGCGGTTCATTCCAATCTCCCGCCGCTCCGAAATCTTCTCCTCGCCGCCCCCAGATCTTCTCCTCGCTGTTCCAAGCATTGTCGTCGTCCTCCCGCAAGATCGCCGCGGCGAACGGCTTCGGACGCGGCAGCCTCACCATGAGGGAGGCGTGGGCGCTGTACCACGCGGGATACCCCGTCCCGCCGGACATGCGCCTTCCAAGCAGTGGCGGCTGGAAGATGGTCGTGAACGCATAGGCGTCCCGCCGCCGCCGCCGGGCACGGAGCGCTGGAAGGACGCCATCAGGGCCCGGCGGGCTGCACTCAACGCCGAGGAGCGGGCCGATCCGACCTGGGCGGCCAGAAACAACAATGCCTGGTGAGGCACCTACTTCGAGGCGAAGTACGACATGGAGATGCGCACCACCACCGGCCTCGTCGGCGGGCCAAACAGGTGGAACAGGGATGGGCGCGCCCTGTTCCGGGGCGTTCCGGGGCGCACCCTGCAGAACGTCATCGATGGCATCCACAACGGCGCTCCAAGGTTGGAGGCTCCGTCCTCACCGCCACGGTCTCCCGCAGCGCAATGGCAGCCGAGGAGGACGTACTCGTCCTCCTCCAACTCTTCCTCCTCAGGACCGGCCCGATCGACACCGTCATCATCGTACCGCTCTGCGCCCTACACCGTCCCCAAGCGCGTGGTGAAGGAGGAGCCGGCGACGGCCGTAAATCTGAGGCGCGGCGGCGCCCTCCTCATCCCGAAGCCGGACGGGAAGGAGGAGCACGGCGACGAGGAAGCGGTGAAGGTGGCGCTGCTGGCGGAGAACGAGCGGCAGCAGCGGCTCATCGCCAGCAGCGATGACCCTGAGGACTGCCCATGGCTGCGAGCGGCGTGCTTGGCGTTGCTGAACGACAAGGACGCCTAGAGGGGCGACCTCGACACGGTGATCGCCATGTCCATCCGCGACTCCGGCAAGCCGCTCGTGGACCTCACCGATGACGGCAAGGCAGGACCAAGCGGCTTGGTGAAGGACGAGCCCGTCGACGAGCCCGACGAGCGCGTCAAGCAGGAGGTCGTCACCGATAACATGTACAACTTCCACCAGTACTACGACGCCTCCGGCCGCCGCAAGTACTTCTAGATTAGATTTAGTTTAAATTTAGTCGAATCTCGTTCGAATCTATGTAATATATGCTAAGTTTGGATGAATTTAATATTTTAGAAATTTTGTTTGGGGATGCAACTGGGGAGCGACGTCCCCCAAACACGGCACGAACAAAACCTTATTCCGGCGCCATTTGGGGAACGGTTTGGAACTCGCGACTGGAGATGCTCTTATCTCCCTGTGTCACCGTTTGCGATTCGTGCTGCGTAATTTTTTCCCATGTGTTGGATAGGTTTCACACATATCCTTTTCATTGCACCAGCCAGTACGTACACTTGTAGTAGAGAAGCATTGACGATGTCTTCTAGGGCGACGTCTGGACATGTATGGGTGACCACAGGTCGCCTTTGGTGAAAGTAGTTTGTCTAAAGAGCATTGCACACCCAAGAGAGAGAAATGAATCAAGATAACATGCCATGACTCCTTGTGCCGTGCTATGGAAATAACTTTGATGTTCTGCTGTGAGATGTTTCTACAGATTGCTGAAAAAGATGTACTTCGTATCAAAACTTACCGATTTGGAACTTGGTGAAAAAAAATGCATCATCAATCCAATAGACAGCGACTTGATTTGAAGGAACTTTGTATAGGGACTTTCTGATTTGAAGGGGCATCCATGGAAAAAGTGAATTGGCAAGTATTGATGTACAAAAATACATAAAGAAAAGTTCAAAATCATTATTAATCACTGGTGGAAAAATGGCCTTCGGTCGCGGTGCGCAACTGCCATTAGTCGCGGTTGCGCAACCGCGACCTATTATTCGCGACTAAAGGTCCCCCCCTTTAGTCGCGGTTCCTTACGAACCGCGACTAAAGGCCCGTCCACGTGGGCGGCAGGCGAGCGGGGCGGAGGACCTTTAGTCGCGGTTCTCGCCAACCGCGACTAAAGGCCGCCGCAGGTTTAGGGTTTTAGCCCCCCTAACCTGGTTCCCCTAACCTGGTTACTTTTTAAGTTGTATTGTTTTATTTCTTTTGTGTTTTATTTTAATTTTGAAGGAGTTTCACATATTCTACGGTATACATGCATGTGAATGTACAATTTCAAACAAATTTGACATTAGAACCAAAAAGAATTCAAGAGGAATATACAATAATATATATTCAATATCGGACGACCACATATACAATTTTGAACAAGTTTCCATACATAATTTATAAGTGCATATAAAGTTCTACGTCCTCTACATAGTGTTCTCCTCTAGGATCGATGACTTGGTTCGCCAACCATCCAGCTAGTTCCTCTTGAATTGGTCGGAAGCGAGCTTCTGGACTAAGCGTCGCCCGGAGGTTAATCCTCTTGAGGTTGTTCTCAGACGGCTCCCGCTCAGTGGTGTATCTCCGGATCCTCTCACAAACATAGTATCCACATAGATTGGTCCCCGGTGGCTGAATATCCCCAGGCGCAGTCTTTGCCCTTTTAAATTGCAGCTCTTTTTTAAATTCACCGACCTTTTGATCTACGAACCGTCTCCAAACCCTACGAGGCAAAGAAAATTAAATGAACAAGAGAGTTATTAATAATTACTTTTGATATTAGGAAATGATGAACTAAATAGGCCGATCGATATAGAGCGCAAATGAATGAAAATAATTACTTTTGCATCATTTTTCTCATGTCGGCCCAAAGCGCCGAATCCATATTCAGAGAGTCGTGGACGAGAACTGTGGAGTTATGAATTTGAATTACTAGCAGAATCCAGTGGAACCTGTGGACACGATACACGCACAGTCATGCATAACTCATCGATTAGCCACATACCATGCATGGAGTAAACAAAAGAGAATGTGCTCAAGACAGAAACACTCACCCAAAATGGTAAGGAAATAGAATATCACTTTTGAGTTCCTGGTTTGTAAGAAACCGCCACAGGTCTGCCTCCACGTCCCTGGGGTGGTGTTCTAACGTATATGAATTAACGATGTGTGGGTCAATGAACCCAACATCATGGATGAGCCTTATTCGCATTTCCCGCTTCTTCAATCTGCATAATAGCGTACACAACAAGATAGTTAGGACAATATATATATATATATATATATATATAGTGCAGGCAATGAACGAGATGGGGTAGAAATTAATAAATCACTTACAGAACATAGCAACTGATGATAGATTTGTCGAGCTCGCGCAGATTGAACAGCTGGAACAATTCATTCCGTTGAATTGTTATAGAGTAATGTTTGAAGTGATGCTCAGGTCTAACATCCGCATAAATATAGTCTCTGGCGTTTTTAAGTTTTATGTAACCCTTGTACCAATTTAGCAGACCTTTCATTTGTCGAGGTAGATCCTCTTCCTGCGCAGGCTCGACGAGAGGACCATCCTTCACATATCCAAATACTACGTCCTTCATTGCCACGTCATCAAGGCCTAATGCTACACGAAGAGTCAGACCTAAGTCTGCCGCTTGTTCTTTGGCTTTCGCTACAGTCAATCCCTGTGCTGCCGCAGCTGCTATGACATCAGGGGCTTCGTCCTCCGGACCTGCGGCTTTCACTATGAGCGGGGGGATCGACTGTTTACTTTGTTTCCCGAGCTGGGCAACTTGTTTCCCCCTTTCTAATTTTTTCTCGGCCTCCTCCAAGGCTTTCTCCTGCTTCTCCGCCTCCTCCTGCTTCCTCCTGAACGTGAGTGCTTGCCTACGAAGTTCACGTTCATAGTCGTCAGGGAGATTCTTCGCGGCTTGGGACGGTGTGTTCAAAAATGTCTTAGCCCACTTCTTTTGCTCATCAGAAAATACTGGCTTGGGCTCGCCCTCTATTTTCTTCTTGCAGCTCGCCTTCCATTTCTCTAAATCAGCAGCCGCGCCCGCCTCGACTTCCTCGGCACTACATTCCCAAGACCTCTTGGTGAGAGGCTTAAGTGATGGCTCCGGTATCTTTGTGGTTGCAGGTACGTAAGGGTCCGGGTTAATAACCCAGGACTGCTTCTGCTTCTTCGCCGGAGGTGGATTGGGGGCGGCGTCGATCACCCGCCGGACGAGGACTGGGGGGCGGCGTCTGCTTACCCGCCGGAGGTGAATTGGGGGACGGCGTCGGCTTACCCGCCGGAGATGTAGGTGAGCCACCACCACCACCACCGCCGCCGCCACCACCACCGGAGGGGGGTGGACTTGTTTGCCTTGGCGCCTCCCCTGGAAACTTGATAAACTTCTTCTGCCACAGAATGAACTGGCGCTTGACATCTCCAAGTCTTGTCGCCCCTTCAGGTGTAGCAATGTCAATGTCCAGGTCCTCAAACCCTTGGACTATCTCCTCCACCGTGACACGAGCATAGCCATCTGGAATGGGGTTGTTGTGGTGGAGTGCTCCAGGTGGTAAAGCACTGCCGGTGGCTACCTTCATGGACATGTTCCCGATAGGATAATACAGATGACATGCTTTCATCTCCTTTATATCGTCCACGGGGTAGCGAGGAGGCTCCGGTGCAGTAACTTCGACCACCAGATGCTCCGGTGCAGTAATTTCGATCGTCGGTGCACCAGCCGGTGAGGCCTCCGTGGAAGCCACGCTGCTTCTTCTCTGCTGGCTTCCGAGATCCATTGGATGATCTTCATGCTGCGCCCGAGCTGCATCTCTTTCGGCTACTAGTACACTCACGGTTTTCTTCATCACATCCATTTCCGTTACCAACTTCGCCACAACATCTGCATCCCGATCCATCTTTCTCTTACGGCTTCTGTAACCGTACGGGTCATCGTTCTGGGGGAACCCTACTTTCCACGGAATGTCCCCGGGCATGCCTCGTACACGTCCTCCGTGTTCAGGATTCCCGAGGGCTTTTGTCAGGGCGTCGTTCTCTCTGTTGAACTTGATCCTCCCCTCTTGAGCATCCCTCATTGCCTCAATAAGCTTTTGGGTGGGTTTAATTATTTTGCCCTGGTAAACACACTCCCCTGTCTCCGGGTTCAGCGATCCCCCATGCCCCCACCAGCTTTTGGCCCTTGGGTCCCATCCCTCCGTACCTGGACGGATTCCTCGCGCCCTCAGCTCGTTCTCCATCTTCTCCCACCTAGGCTGCCAAAAGCGATACCCTCCTGGCCCCATAATATGATTGTACTCCTTCTTGGCCGCATTCTTCTTATTTTTTTCGACATTTCAAGGAACTGCTCCGATTTCTTTTGCTTCACAAATTCTGGCCAATCATGTTGCAGTTTCTCATATTGTCCTTTGAAATCCGGAGTCTTGCCCTGCTTGACAAAGTCATGGGCTAGATTTTGCTTGTATTTCCGGAATGCGTCGGCCATCTTAGAAAGAGCGAACTGTTTGACTAGCTTGCACCTCTCCTTGTTTTCCTCAATCTTGTTACCCGCCTCATCGTATCTGCGGTATTCCGGAGGTAGAACGAAATGTTCTATAAGCTTCTTGAAGCAATCTTTTTTTGTTCTCTTATCGACGAAAGTGAAACCAAGACGTGCCTTCTTTGGCTCATTCCACTCCTGGACGGTGATCGAGACGTTCTCTCTAACAACGGCTCCGCATTGGCTGATAAACTTGGTGGCGTTCTTGCTGGGCTCCAGCGGCCTGCCGGTTGCTTCGTCGACAACCTCGATGGTGCATGTTTCGTTTGGTTTCATCGTCTTGGTTGCGCCACGCTTTGACGACGACGTACTCGATTTTTTCGACGATCCGGCCGAGGGCTAAAATAAGAAAGAGAGTCGCGCGCGTTAGTACACACATATTTATTCAAATCAGTTAGTTTGTATATCACCAGAGGCTCAATGTATATATATACCTCGGCGCCGGAGGTGGTTGCTACTTCCAATTGAAGATCGTCGTTTACCGACGTTTCTTCGGCATCATCTTGCTGACGGCGCCCTTCATCTTCACCGTCAAGGTTCAGATAAGAAGAGATATCATCTTCTTCTTGTCCGGTCGGCACATATGGAATATCGCCTTTTATGATGCCGAATATATGGTCTTCAACGTCCAGATCATAGTTGTCCAGAATCGGGTCAGCTCTATCGTCCGCCATATGTCAGTCCTGAAAACATGTAGTCAAAACTAATTATTTAAGTGCGGTGTCGAAAGGGCGGTGGCAAAAGGAGAGAGGGCGGTGGCGGTGGCAAAAGGGCGGTGGCGGTGCCGAGGACAACACATAGAGGCCTCCCTCGCCGTATACGGAGGGGGGGCGGCGAGGCAGGGGCGAAAGGGCGGTAGCGGTGTGCCGATCCTCTCTCTCGTAAAAAAAGAAAAAAACCCGCGCGTATACGGAGGGGGAGGCGAGGGCCTCGCCGCCCCCTCCGTATACATGCGGGGTCGGTGGCGGTGGGTTGCAAGTGAATTTTTTTGTTAAGTCAAAATTCAGAAATTTTTTGTCCACTTAAAATTTTATTAAGTCAAAATTATCAAGTTTTATGTTTTTTTGTTAACTATATATATAGTTACTAATTAATTCATTAATTATAAGTGGACAAAACAAAAAATTATTAAGTCAAAATATGTTTTTTTGTTAACTATATGTTTTTTTTATTAAGTCAAAATTATAACTGAAATTTATAACTGAAATTTATAACTCAAATTTTGTTAAGTCAAATTTACCGTTTTTATTAAACTAATTAACTAGTTAAAATTAAAAAGAACAAAAAAAACTAAAAAAACTAAAAAAAAAAAAAACCCTGGCCGGTCAGGCGCCCGGCGCCTCTCGATCTCTCCCGTATGGTGGACGTACGGCGCGCCGGCGGCGGCGCGCGGCGGTGGCGCCCGCGCAGGTAATGGCGCCCGGCAGTGTGTGTGCGCGCGCGGGTGGCCCCACGTGGCGGCGGCGGCGCCGCGCGCTGCCTCGACCGTGGCGGCGGCGGTTACGGCGGGGGCGGGCGACGACGCTTACGGCGGCGGCGGTTACGGCGGGGGCGGGCGACGACGCTTCCGGCGGCGAAGACGAGCGCGGCGACGACGATCGGCGCAGACGACGAGCGGCGACGAAGAGCGCGACGAAGACGAGCGGCGCAGCGACGAAGACGGAGAAGAAGAGACTCGGCGCGGTTCGCGCCGCGGAATATATAGGGACCCTTTGGTCGCGGTTGGCCGCCAACCGCGACTAAAGGTCCCTTAGTCGCTGGCAGGCCAACCGCGACCAAAGGCCTTTTTTCGCTTTTTTGGTTCCCAAAATGACCTTTAGTCGCGGTTGGCCAGGACAACCGCGACTAAAGGCCTTTTTCAAAATTCTTTTCTTTTTCAAAATGTTAAAAATACATATAATTCATTTCTAATTGTGAAAAATACATATAATATATCAAAAAATTCAGAAAAATAAAACTAATTCAATTCAAAATCTTAAAAATACAAATTATATATCAAAAAAATTAGAAAAATAAAACAAATTCATTTCAATATGTTAAAAATACAAATTATATATCAAAAAAATCAGAAAAATAAAACTAATTCATTTCAATATGTTAAAAATATAAATTATATATCAAAAAATTCAGAAAAATAAAACCAATTCAATTCAAAATGTTAAAAATACAAATAATATATCAAAAAATTCATAAAAATAAAACTAATTCATTTCAAACACATCACGGGCATTTCTCTTCTTCCCGCCATTTCTTCCCTGTCTTCCCGCCTCTTTCTTCCCGCCAATTTCTTCCCGCCTCTTTCTTCCCGCCTCTTTCTTCCCGCCAATTTCTTCCCGCCTCTTTCTTCCCCCCTCTTTCTTCCCGCCAATTTCTTCCCGCCAGCTCTTTCTTCCCGCCTCTTTCTTCCCGCCATTTCTCACTACATATATGTTGCCCGGCTTGGCCAGCATTATCACATCTCTCCAATCTCTCATCACTCTCTCATGGCTTCCACCGCACCCACTCTAACCTACCAGCAGGTGGAGGAGCTTTGCGCCTCGAACTACCCTTGCCCACCGGGCTACCGCGTCCCCGCCGGCTGGAGCCTAAGCGCCGGCGGCGTGCCGGTCCCTCCCGTCCCTCAGGGTACTGCGCGCCGGGCAGCCATCACGAACCACTACTACCTCGACCTCACGCCGGAGCAGCGGATGAATCCCCGCTGGCATCCCGATAACCAGCATACTTGGGACGCCTTCTTCATCAATCGGCGTGAGAGGGCGCTCGCCAGGTATGAGGAGGACGGTCTGCCTCCTGGGAACTTCCACGAGGCCGGCCGTCGGCTATGGTGGTACGGCCGGACTCTGCAGAGCGTCATGGACTACATCACGGCCGGCGATATCCCCCGCCTGCGCTACCCTCAGTTCGAGCCACGAGCGCCGCCCGACGACAGCGACGACAGCAGCGACGACGACGGCGGTAACTTAGAAGGCGACGACTACCAGTACAACGGCGGCGACTATGAAGACTACGAGTATGCATATTATACGCCTAGGCAGGAGTATGACTAAATCACTCCAAATTTCATGTATCATCAGTGCTATCTCTCGAATCAATCGAATCATTCGAAAATGGACACCAAACACATCACGGGTAATATAATTCACATGATTCATTCAACAAAGTTTGGTACAATAATAAATTATTACACATCATTTCTTCCCTTGTGTCCCTGCTTGCTTACGATTGTGCCGTATCCATGGAGCATCCTCATCATTTAACTTAATGCTTGGGTCGGTGTTCACTTTGAAGGGCGGAATTTCAGCAAACATATTATAATCTTCTGACATGTCTGTCTTGTCCTCCACTCCCACGATGTTTCTTTTCCCTGAAAGAACAATGTGGCGCTTTGGATCATCGCATGATGTACTGATCGTTTTCTTATCTTTCCGTTTCCTCGGTTTGCTACTCATGTCCTTCACATAGAAAACCTGAGCGACATCTTTCGCTAGGACGAATGGTTCGTCAAGGTAACCAAGATTGTTGAAATCCACCATTGTCATTCCGTATTGCTGGTCCACCGTTACCCCACCTCCTGTTAGCTTGAACCATTTGCACCGGAACAAAGGGACCCTAAAGGAGGGTCCATAGTCAAGTTCCCATATCTCCTCTATGTAACCATAATATGTGACCTTTTGCCCATTCTCGGTTGCTGCATCAAAGCGGACACCACTGTTTTGGTTGGTGCTCTTTTTATCTTGGGCGATCGTGTAAAATGTATTCCCATTTATCTCGTACCCTTGGAAAGTCGTTATAGTCGAAGATGGTGTCTTGGCCAACATGTACAGCTGATCTACAACCTTATTGTCACTCATTAAATGTTTTCTCAACCAACTGCCGAAAGTCTCCATGTGGGCCTTCCTAATCCAGGATTCAGGCTTCCCAGGGTTGTCCGAGCGTAAAATATTCTTGTGTTTCTCAAAGTACGGAGCCACCAAGCTGGAATTGGTCAGAACTGTGTGGTGTGCTTCAGTCAGAGAATGGCCGTCCATACATATCGTTGATTTCCTTCCGATCGTGCCTTTTCCACTTAGTCTCCCCTCGTGCCGCGATTGAGGAAGACCAATCGGCTTAAGGTCAGGAACAAAGTCAACACAAAACTCAATTACCTCCTCATTTCCATAGCCCTTGGCGATGCTTCCTTCTGGCCTAGCACGGTTACG
Source organism: Lolium multiflorum (assembly GCA_030979885.1). NCBI lineage: Eukaryota > Viridiplantae > Streptophyta > Magnoliopsida > Poales > Poaceae > Lolium > Lolium multiflorum. The sequence goes on from CM061748.1 coordinate 283,474,331, forward strand.
AACATATTTCTTTAATACTCCCATGAACCTCTCGAAGGGGAACATATTGTGTAGAAATACAGGACCGAGAATGGAAATCTCATCGACTAGGTGAACCAGGAGGTGCGTCATAATATTGAAGAAGGATGGCGGGAACACCAACTCGAAACTGACAAGACATTGGACCACATCGTTCTGTAACCGTGGTAGAACTTCTGGATTGATTACCTTCTGAGAGATTGCATTCAGGAATCTGACCAAGCTAGAGGTGGGCCGCGACCAAGATGGACTTAAGGATATATGCGTGGAGGGATGTGTGAATCGGCCTTGTTTACCAAGTTTGGGCTTGTTAGCCCGTGTATCTTTATAGTAGGTTATGTAGAGATTAGAGTTTATCTCGTGCACGGTTTGGTGCACGCCCACGTTAGAAATAAATATGTATCTAGGGTTTATGGAATAAACAACAACCAACGTTCAACACAAACCAATCTCGGCGCATCGCCAACTCCTTCGTCTCGAGGGTTCCTCCGGTAAGCATCATGCTGCCTAGATCGCATCTCGCGATCTAGGCAGCACAAGCCTGCCTAGTTGTTCACGCGTTGCTCGTACTGAAGCGTTTTTGATGGCGAGCAACGTAGTTATCGTAGACGCGTTAGGGTTAGCATCGTTCTTAGCATCATATGCTCGCGTAGTGCAACCCTTGCGCGTCTAGCCGTCCTTGTGCCTCATCATGGGTGCAGGGGCGGCACCCCGCTTGATCTTTATTTAGTAGATCTGATCCGTTATGGTCGATCCTTGATTCATCGAGGATTAGTTTAATATCTGCAATAGTTAGGCCTTACAAAGGGTTGGAGGATCCAGCGGCATGCAGGGTGTAGTTTGCTGCCCCTAGACAGGACGTTCCGAGGATCAACCTAGTGTTGGTTTTTAGGCCTTGTCTAGGGCTGGCTTACGTTTACCGTGCGTGAGCGCGAGGCCCAATCGTGAGTAGGATGATCCGATTATGCGGTGAAAACCCTAGATCGTCGTGGATCTCATACGCTTTATATTGATCAAGCAGGACCACCATATATTCGGCCACCTTGGACGAATCATGGGTGAATCGGCTCCCTGAGCCGATTCACAGGACAACCTGAGAGCCGATCGAGGCTCGTATTTAACGTGTACGTGTGTGCCCTGCAGGAAACTAAGCGAGGCATCATCCACACCTTCCGACCAGGTATAGGTCAGGTGGCACGCCCTTGCGACCCAGCATCGGCGCGCGACCAGGAGGCTTTGCGGGCCGTCGCTCTGAGGGACGGGGCCAGCCGCAGCCCTAGTCATTCCCGGCTCTACCGTGTTGGCCAGCCGCTGCCCGCCGGTGGGTTTCTGACGCCAACACATTCTGGCACGCCCGGTGGGACACATCTTCAACGACAACCATCTCGCCATCCACATCAGAGATGGCGAAAGACACCATACCGTCTTCATCAGAAGTGGCAGAAGAAACTCCGGTCACGTACGGGGATCTCACTGGCGAGCTCAAGAAGAAGTACGACGAGATCAAGTCTGCCCTCGAAGCCGACCTAATCGGCTCTTTCCACAGGACCCGCTCCCATGGCATCAGATGGAAGGGGTTCACACCTGAAGGCGCGCTTGATGGAGTGGACCTGTCCACCCCGTCCGAGGAACGCACCAGGTCGCTGCGTCAGGAGATCAACTTCATGGTGGCTCATTCGCTGCACCGCCATTCTGAGAGCCTGGTGAATACGTTGGAGCGCGTCGCGCTGCGCGTGATCCAGGAGATCATGAGCCATCAGTACTCTCCGTCAGGACCAGCCCTAGGGACTCACCAAGGGGAAGCGCTGCTCCACTCCCGTCCACCGCTGCCATTCGCGTTGGCAGCGCCCGAAGCGCCGAACTCATCGGCTTTTGTCGTCTACAAGATTGGTGGTGACCCCAGTGACTACCAATTCCTACAAGACGCGCCCAAGGAGGTCCCGCACGGGTACGCATGTGCATACGTGCCAGACTGCAGCACCTGGGCACCCTCGAACCAGGTTGCTATAGCAGGGACTTCTGGGGCAACAGGAGGAGCGTCGGAGGCAGACCCTGAGAAGCAAACGTGGCTAGCTAAATACGCCACCCCGACGAAACTCCCGAGCCCAGCTCCTGCAGTTGGCTCAGAACCAGAGAAACAGGCATGGCTGGTTAAGTACGCCACTCCGACGAATCTTCAGGGTTCGGCACCTGCAGCCATCACCGCGGATCAAATTTGTACGATCCTGAAAGATCAGTTCGGCATGATGCCGAAGAGAAAGGCGATCGGCTATACCAAGCCGTACCCCAATGAGTACGAATTGATCCCGCTACCACCCAAGTATCGGCTCCCGGACTTCACAAAGTTCAGCGGATCAGATGGCTCCAGCTCCATCGAGCATGTGAGCCGATATTTGGCACAGCTGGGCATGATCTCAGCGTCAGACGAGCTGCGCGTGAGGTACTTCTCACAGTCCCTCACAGGATCGGCTTTCGGATGGTACACGTCGCTGCCACCGAACTCAATCCAGACCTGGAAGCAGCTGGAAGAACGGTTCCACGAGCAATATCACTCAGAGGCTTCCGAGGCTGGCATTGCCGATCTAGCCCAAGTACGACAGAAGCGCGGAGAAACGGTGTCCGAATACATTCAGCGCTTCAGGACCGTTAGGAACCGATGCTATTCGGTTCATGTAAGCGAAAAGGAAGCAGTCGAATTGGCGGTGGTGGGTCTATCATCATCGATCAAGGAAGTGGCCTCCCAGGCGGACTATCCTTCATTAGCACACATGGTGCAGAAGTTGTCAGCATATGAGCAACGCCACCCGGATATCTACCAAGATAAATTCAAGCGCGTGGTTACCATGGTTGACGCAGGCGAAGATGAAGGTCCTACGGGAGAGCGAGAGGTCGCAGTAGCTGAGTGGACTCGAGCTGCAGGCCCAGTAACCTGCAAATGGGTAAAGCCACCAGGGCCTCCAAGAGGGTTCGACTTCGACGTGACGAAAACCGAGCAGATTTTCGACCTCTTACTCACGGAGAAGCACATAAAGGTACCCGAAGGCCACAAGTTTCCTACGGTGCAAGAGCTGAACGGAAAGCCATACTGCAAGTGGCATAACACGTTCACCCACACCACCAACGACTGCAGGGTGTGGCGTCAGCAGATCCAAGTGGCGATAGAAAATGGGCGATTAATTTTTAACCAGTACGCCATGAAGGTCGACACACACCCCTTCCCCGTCAACATGGTGGAGTTTACCCACCTTGGAGGGTGCCAGCCTGATTTCTCAGCCAACATCAGTATGGTAGAGCTTGGACACCGCTCTGAGAAGGACGGGGATGAGGACAGCTGCTCTCAGAGCAAGGACACTGAGGGGGCCGCTCCATGCGATCGGCTCCGTCAAGATGGCAAGCGCTACGTCACAGAGGGGGAAGTGAAGAACATAAGATACCAACGACCCCTCTCTGATCACCTCCTCAACAAGTATGTTAGTCGATATGACCAACGCCGGCGATACAACAACAATGATGAAAGAGGTCGTCTGACCAGAAACGATGAAAGGCATCGCCGGCATAATCATGATGAGGAGCGACAGGAGCGCCACGGCAGGGAGCAGGACGATACGGACAGGCATTGGCACTGCCCTTTCTTCAGACACTGCTGGGATTCAGGAATGAGCCGATTACCAACAATCGGCAACTGCCCAGAATGCAACCGGAAGAAGAAGGAGACAGCCAACGTATCTGTGTTCGAGCGCTTAGGGCCTCTCCCACCGCAAAACAGACGTGCTGAGACCCCTCCGTTGGAAGATCTCGAGGATTCAGAAGACGAAGGGGAATGCGAAGAAGACAGGTACCACCGTCCAAGGTGGTGCCCTGACGGTCTCAGCCATTCACAAAAACGCAGGGTTCAGCGATTGCGCGGTCTGGAGGAAGCCGAAAGGATGTACTTGCATACGCTGAGGAAGGCACGACCTGATCTGGCTGCAAAGTCCAGAGGACCCTGGATGAGGAGGGACTGCCGCAAAGAAAAGAGTGGCGCCCCAAGCAAAAGAGAGCCGATGATGACACATCGGCTGGCACAAACATGGTGTTCATTCGTCCGGCGGAGTGTAGTGCTCCACGATTACACAGTGCACCCGACATGGATAACAGCAAGCACACCAACGTGCTAAAGTCAGAGATTGGGCTGGTTTTATCCGCCGACATGGACGAGTAGCAAGACTACGTCAATAAGCAACATGGCGAGGCCGATCCTTGCGATCGGCCCTCCGAAACTGATGAAGGGATATTACAAAACCTTCACCGAACAAGCAACATGGAGGCCGATTCCAGCAATCGGCCCAAATTATCCTCACCATCCATTCTGCCTGGGATCAACGTTTGACCCAACAGGGACTACCTGAAGAGCCGATACCATCAATTCTCTTGACAGAATCACCTAGATGGATAAAACACGAGGATATGAAATAATACTGAGTATGGGGGCCGATACACAAATCGGCCTAAAATTTTTAAATTTTTCATAGCCGATGCATGGCCATCGACTTTAGAATTGAGAAGCAGCCGATGCATGGCCATCGACTCAAGAAATACAATTGTCAACCAGAAGGTCAGCCCTAGTAAATTATGAAGAGAAGCCACAATGGAAGAACTCCTCAAGAGAGAGGTTTAACAGCTCAGATCTTCTCTTCAAGAACAGTGCTAAGGGCAGCTTGGGCGTCCAGATCAGGTTAAAGGTGGGTCGCATCAGATCCACCAAAGGAAGGGAGCCGATCTGACTCGCAAGGGCAAAGAGGCGCACTGAGGAAACTCGGGGGGCAGCCCACCTTGAAGGTTCTCTGCAAACCGATTTACGTGCAAATCGGCTGGCTCTGCATGATCAAGCCCAGGCTAATTCGGCTGAGTGTTTGCCTTGGCCAAGACTCGGGGGGCAGCAGGCCTGGTGGATGTTCTGCCTTGCTCTGTTTTTTACGAGCCGATTGAGTTATCATCGGCTGATCCTTCATTGCAAACCTTCGTCACAAATGATGAGTGCTGAAAAGGATTATTGGGTTTGGTTGGGAAAGTTCAAAAGTTTCCTGAAGATCCTACATTTTCTGCCAAATTTAGAGAATCATCAGTTGAAGAAGGGAAGGGCGAATTTTGAAGGACCGATGCGGTGCTATCGGCTCATCACGTATTGGCAAAGGGAACGAATCGGCAAGGTCAGTAGAACAGGGAGTCGGCTCAATTGAACTCAGAAGAAATCGGCAAATTAAATTGGGGAAAAATTCTTCATTAAGAGGCGAGATTTCTTACATAAAGAGCTAATTGCTCTCAAAAGAGACGCTAGGGGATACATTGCCCCATCTACTGCTGCTGGCCCTATTCTAGAGGTCCTAACTACGGGCCATCACTGCCCTCGTCGTCGCCGTCGTCGCTGCCGTCGGCGCTGCTCCCGGCGGGCTCGTCGTCGCTCCAATGGCCGCCAACCGGGCCCTCGTTGTCTTCGTCCTCTTCGACAGCATCGTCCTCGTCGCTATCGAAGTCGCTAAGGTTGCCCGGCCAAGGGCAGAACCGCTTGGCCGGTGGCTCGTCGGAGGAGCTGTCGTCGTCATCCTCCTCCTCCACTTCCTCCCCCTTCACCCCCTCGGAGGAGGTGAAGTCATCCCAGGAGAAGCGATCGTCATCGCTCTCCTCCTCCGACTCCCCGTTGGCTAGGAAGCGGAGGTCGCTCTCCCCGTCCGTCGAAGACTGCTCGTCCTCGGACCAGATGGAGAAGTCATGGTCTGACTCCTCCCCGGCCGCAATGGCGCGGCGGACGTTGGCTGCGTGGACCTCCGCCGGGTTGTGCTCCGGCGTCGGCTCGCGGGATGAAGAGGACTGGGTGGAAAGATCCGATGAGGCAGAGGAGGAAGAAGACATGGTGGCACAAGAGGGTTTTCTGGAGTGCTAATGCGAAGGAGATGCAGAGAAGAACTGTTCGTGGCAGTTAAATAAAAGGGGATATAGTAGAAATTCAATGCCACAGCAGTTTCCGAGGAGGTGGTACCAAAGCTGTCAAATCATGCGGAGAAGTTGAGAAGGCAAGCTATCATGATGAAGGACTCTGCGACGGTTCTGCTCTGCCACGACATGACCCTACGGGAGAAAAGCATAATGATTTTGGAAATGCATTTCCAAAACCAGGGGGGCATGTGTTATCACCAGAATCTGACCAAGCTAGAGGTGGGCCGCGACCAAGATGGACTTAAGGATATATGCGTGGAGGGATGTGTGAATCGGCCTTGTTTACCAAGTTTGGGCTTGTTAGCCCGTGTATCTTTATAGTAGGTTATGTAGAGATTAGAGTTTATCTCGTGCACGGTTTGGTGCACGCCCACGTTAGAAAGTCCCCTGGACTATAAATATGTATCTAGGGTTTATGGAATAAACAACAACCAACGTTCAACACAAACCAATCTCGGCGCATCGCCAACTCCTTCGTCTCGAGGGTTCCTCCGGTAAGCATCATGCTGCCTAGATCGCATCTCGCGATCTAGGCAGCACAAGCCTGCCTAGTTGTTCACGCGTTGCTCGTACTGAAGCGTTTTTGATGGCGAGCAACGTAGTTATCGTAGACGCGTTAGGGTTAGCATCGTTCTTAGCATCATATGCTCGCGTAGTGCAACCCTTGCGCGTCTAGCCGTCCTTGTGCCTCATCATGGGTGCAGGGGCGGCACCCCGCTTGATCTTTATTTAGTAGATCTGATCCGTTATGGTCGATCCTTGATTCATCGAGGATTAGTTTAATATCTGCAATAGTTAGGCCTTACAAAGGGTTGGAGGATCCAGCGGCATGCAGGGTGTAGTTTGCTGCCCCTAGACAGGACGTTCCGAGGATCAACCTAGTGTTGGTTTTTAGGCCTTGTCTAGGGCTGGCTTACGTTTACCGTGCGTGAGCGCGAGGCCCAATCGTGAGTAGGATGATCCGATTATGCGGTGAAAACCCTAGATCGTCGTGGATCTCATACGCTTTATATTGATCAAGCAGGACCACCATATATTCGGCCACCTTGGACGAATCATGGGTGAATCGGCTCCCTGAGCCGATTCACAGGACAACCTGAGAGCCGATCGAGGCTCGTATTTAACGTGTACGTGTGTGCCCTGCAGGAAACTAAGCGAGGCATCATCCACACCTTCCTGACCAGGTATAGGTCAGGTGGCACGCCCGACCCAGCATCGGCGCGCGACCAGGAGGCTTTGCGGGCCGTCGCTCTGAGGGACTGGGGCCAGCCGCAGCCCTAGTCATTCCCGGCTCTACCGTGTTGGCCAGTCGCTGCCCGCCGGTGGGTTTCTGACGCCTGAGAGATTGCATTGAGGAATGCACATAGCTTCACAATGGCTACTCGAACATTTTCCGGCAGGAGCCCCCTCAAAGCAATCGGAAGCAATTGCGTCATAATCACGTGGCAGTCGTGAGACTTCAGGTTTTGGAACTTTTTCTCCGCCATGTTTATTATTCCCTTTATATTGGACGAGAATCCTGACGGGACCTTCATACTGCTCAGGCATTCAAAAAAGATGACCTTCTCTTCTTTGGTCAGAGCGTAGCTGGCACGACCTTGAAACCGTTCCGGATACAGGTCATCAGGGTCTTTCAAACTTTGCTGGTCCTGTCGTGCTTCCTTTGTATCATTTGACTTCCCATACACGCCCAAGAAGCTTAGGATGTTCACGCAAATATTCTTCGTAACGTGCATCACGTCGATTGCAGAGCGGACTTCTAGGACTTTCCAATATTCTAGCTCCCAGAATATAGATTTCTTCTTCCACATGGCTACGTGCCCGTCAGCTCCCTTCGGAACTGATTGTCCGCCAGGACCCTTTCCAAAGATGACTTTCAAATCCTTTACCATATCAAATACCTCAGCACCAGTGCGTTCCGCAGGCTTCGGCCGGTGATCTGCCTTGCCGTTGTAATGCTTGCCGCGCTTTCTTACGTTATGATTTTTGGGAAGAAATCGACGATGCCCAAGGTACACGTTCTTCTTACAATTTGGCAAATGTACACTTTGAGTCTCATGTAAGCAGTGCGTGCATGCATTGTATCCCTTATTTGACAGTCCCGAAAGGTTACTAAGAGCAGGCCAATCGTTGATGGTTACGAAAAGCAACGCTCGTAGGTCAAATTCCTCTTCTTTGTGCTCATCCCACACACGGACACCAGGTCTGCCCCACAGCTGTAAAAGCTCATCAACTAATGGCCTTAGGTACACATCGATGTCGTTGCCGGGTTGCTTCGGACCTTGGATGAGCACTGGCATCATAATGAACTTCCGCTTCATGCACAACCAAGGAGGAAGGTTGTAGATGCATAGAGTCACGGGCCAGGTGCTATGGCTGGAGCTCTGCTCGCCAAAAGGATTCATGCCATCCGTACTTAGACCAAATCTTATGTTCCTTGCGTCAGCTGCAAAATCTTTGAACTCTCTGTCGATCTTTCTCCATTGCGTTCCATCTGCGGGGTGTCTCAACTCCCCGTCCGACTTACGGTCCTCTTTGTGCCATCACAACAACTTGGCATGCTCTTTGTTCCTGAACAGACGTTTCAACCGTGGTATTATAGGAGCATACCACATCACCTTGGCGGGAACCTTCTTCCTGGGTTTCTGGCCCTCGACATCGTCACCAGGGTCATCGCCTCTGATCTTATAACGCAATGCAGTGCATACCGGGCATTCATTCAAATTCTCGTATTCACCGCGGTAGAGGATGCAGTCGTTGATGCATGCATGTATCTTCAGAACCTCTAAACCTAGAGGGCAGACAACCTTCTTTGCTTCGTACGTACTGGCGGGCAACTCGTTATTCTTTGGAAACATATTCTTCAACATTTTCAGCAAGTCTTCAAATGCCGAGTCAGCTACACCTGCCTGTGCCTTCCATTTCAGCAAATCCAGTGTGCAGCCCAGCTTTTTCAGACCATCATCGCATCCGGGGTACAGCGCCTTCCTGTGATCCTCTAACATGCGATCCAAATTCTCCCTCTCCTTTTCAGTTTCGCAGCGACTCCGTGCATCAGCAATGGTCCGACCAAGATCATCAACGGGATCATCACGTGCCTCTTCTTCACCTTCCCCTTCACCTTCAGCATCCTCCATGAAAGTATCACCGAAATGAGCAAGATAGCTTTCATCGATGAAATCATCCCCTTCTTCATCTTCTTCCATTATAATCCCTCTTTCTCCATGCTTGGTCCAACAATTATAGCTTGGCATGAAACCGTGCCGAAGCAGGTGCAGCTGAACATCTCTTGAGGAAGAGTAACCCTTCTGATTCTTACATTTAACACATGGACAGATAACAAAACCCCCCTGCTTGTTCGCATTAGCCACTACGAGGAAATCATTCAAACCCGTACTGAACTCGCCGGAGAGTCGGTTACCGTACATCCATTGTCGATTCATCTGCATTATTATAATATAAAATATATAATTAACCATCATGCATTTGTTAAACTAACTAGCTACAAACAATATAAATTAAACAATGAACTACACACACATGCACATTTTATCAACGACACATCAAAGGTTCAAGTTGCTAACCGCGATCGAGGAGGAAAAAATAAATGAGAAAGCTCAAGTGTGGCTCCAACACTTCATATCATGTTTGTTTCATGCTCTTGGGGCATTTCATCAAACACCTTATGTGCATAAGAGGAACCAAAAGCAAACCTAACACCCACTTGTGAAGCTTGTGAAGAAAATGGCACCAAATGGCTAAGTGTTGGCTGCTGGGTGGGTATATATAGGCGGCTTTAGCCGCGGCCAGGCCAACCGCGACTTTCGGGCACCTTTAGTCGCGGTTGGCCTGGCCAACCGCGGCTAAAGCCCCCCACGTGCAACGGCTGGCCACCGAGCGCCCTGGGCCCAGGCCTTTGGCGGTTCGCCTCCCGAACCGCGACTAAAGGTACCATTAGTCGCGGTTCCTTTACCTTCGCGACTTATAGGGCTCACCGGAAGCCTGTTTTTCTAGTAGTGAATTTGAAACAATTTGGCAGGCAAATAAAATTCAAAGAAACTTTACCTTAGGACCTGTAACGCAACTGCAAGAGAATATCAACCATGGAGATTAGCTAACATATAGCAGTAGTGCTTACACATATCTTGTCCAGCAACAGCTTGCAATATGCACTAACCTGTCGGGAGTTGAAGAAATCCCAAAAGATGATTTCATTCAACGGTATGATCGAGTCCCTCGACCCTACAGTAGGAAATATAATACGCCCACAATATTTTGGAACATAAACTGATGACGGAAAGACATACTTGAACAACAAAGGCAAAGAAAGAAATAAAATAAGGATAGGTGAATGGATCGGATGGAACCTGCTCTGTTCAGATATCAATTATCGATATCACAGTCCAGGCCATGCAGCTCCTCTCCCATCTTTCGCTCGTTCTTCTCAATCCCTGCCGGTCTTGTTTTCCAACCGCAGCACACCAACAGCTCACTGATCTGGAGAAGGAGAAACAAGCGACCTCGTCGGGACTTGCAATAGGGCATCATCTGCCCCGATTGCGCATCAATAATTCATGATGACGGATGGGGGTGCGGCTACGGTTAATGGTGAGGAGTCTGCTGGGAACAGAAACTGAAACATAGAAAACAGAAAAAACTCGCCGAGGATGACGAACAGACAGAGGAACGGCCATATGTTGGATGGCGTCGGGGGCTCCTATTAGCGACGTATGAGGAAGGTGAAGATAAAGGGGTTAGAGCATAAGCTCTATAATAACACGCACAAAAAGGTGTTTACAACGCTGTTTTAGGTTTTGACGTTTTGACGCGCGCTAAAACCCGGCGCTCCACTGGATGCTCTATTTTTTCAGGCGCGACAAAGCAGTGCTCCACCAGACCCTGCGTTTTACAGCGCGCTGCCACACAAACACAAATCTCACATGCATCTACTCACGTGAAGAGCAAACACACCTAAATAAAATCAACAATAAATAGTTTAATTATTATTACAACACAAATAACATTAACAATGAATAGTTCAAACGAATAAAATAAATGTCTAAATAACAATACAACAATATAACAAATGCAACAAATGGTAAAATAAACTGAATTTGTTTATTGTTGCCAATGTCACTTCCACAACTCCTCGATGATATCAAGTTAAAGTTGATCAAGCATTTCTCCTTGACGAATGGCATGGTATGATAAAATAAATTGGGCTAGTCTCTTTTCTCTTATACACTTGGACGGGAACTCCCATCAAGTCATAATGGGTGTAGTCAAATTCTTAGCCACGCCCATTCTCGATGATCATGTTATGCATAACGACACAAACGATCATGATATACCAAAGGATATTTTGATCCCAAAATCTAGACGGTCCCCTAACAATAGCCAATTGGGATTGCAAAATCTCAAATGCCCTCTCCACATCTTTCCTAGCCGCCTCTTGTGCATTATGAAACTGGAGCTTTTTCTTACCTTTTGGTTGAATAACCGGCTTCACAAATGTTTGCCACCTTGGATATATGTCGTCAGCGAGGAAGTAGCCATAGTTGTATGTGTAGCCACTTCACCAGTGGACCTTCACGCTTGGCAATCCTTGTCATTAGTGGGGAGCGATGAAGGACGTTGATGTCATTGCAAGAGCCTGGCATTCCAAAAAACAATGCCAAAACCAAATCTCTTCATCGGCCGAGGCTTCATGATGGTGGTATCCATTTTGGTGCCTTGCAATTGTCTATGCCAAGCGACATGACAATTCTTCCAACTCCAGTGCATGCAATCAATCGAGCCAAATGTACCGGGGAATCCTCTAGCTTCATTCATCGCCAAGAGCCTACCGGTATATCTTCAACATTGGGGGCTCTCAAGTAGTACTCACCGAACACTTCCACAATGGCTATTGCAAAGTGTTTGACACACTCAATTGCTTGAATCTCGCCCATTGCCAGATGGTCATCAATAAGATCGGTTGAAATTCCATATGCCAACATATTCCATATGCCAACATACACAAGGTTGCGATCACCTTTTGGTAAGTACTATGTCCAAGCTCGCCACAAGCATCCCTCCTTTGCTCGAAAAAACGATCATGCTTCGTCACCTCCTTGCAAATATGTTTGAACAAGTTGATACTCATCCTAAAACAGCGATGGAAATAGCTCTCGGGGAAAGTTGGTTCATCCGCAGAATAGCTATGAATCAACTTGTTGTGCCTCTCAATGCACTCCCTCCACAACTTCCGACGACCGAACACGGAACCACAATGCTTCGGCCGCTTTGCGCGCATAGCCAAAATCATCAACTTATTTTCTTCCTCTTCTAAATCCTAATTTTAGGCATGGAAATCACCACTACAGACAATGGAAAATCGATTTGGTCGGACGCCACGTACCGGCGCGTGGCTCATGTTGAATCCGCGGCGGCGGCGCGGTTGAACGCCTGCTTGATTGGAGCAGCGCCGGAGAGCAAGCGGTGGCGGCGCGGTTGATGCCCGCTTGATTGGAGCTGCCCCGCGAGGAAGGGGCGGCGGCGCGCATTGTCGCCCGTCGATTGGAGCAGCGCCGGAGCGCCAAAAAAACTCGTAGAGTACCGGCGCGCGCTGATCTACGCCAACGAGCAAGGCGGCCGCGGAACCGGCGGGGAATAGCGGCGACGGCGCCGGCACCGGAGGGAGGCGGAAATGGGGATGCGGCGCGGAGTGAATTTTCAGGAGGTTGTTGAGCGCGCGCGCTCGCAGCTTTCACGCGCGCTGAAACGTATGTGGCATATTTAATGCGCGTGATTGTGCAAAATGGCACTCCCGGAAAATATTTACGCTCGTGATTTTGAAAGCGACGCTATTATAACGCTTGTGTTGGAGAGGACAGATCAGGAGATACTGGAGGAGATGAAGGGGAGCGGTAACAATGGAGGACATGAAGAGACCATCACGCTATGTAATTTGGGCGTTGCTGGCAAGTAGGAATCTTTTTTTTATAGAAAATCACGATGATGTGGAAGCCTGCAGAGGTAAAAAAAAGTCATGATATGGCAGGCTATGATCGACCCGGACGTTTGGAACCTGGGTGCGCGCGCACCCGTTTACGAAAAGTTCAAAAAATGTTATTTAAAAATTTCAAAAAAATGTGAAGTAAATTTTTGCATGTACATATTATGTTGATACTTACTCGTGTAAGTTTTCACGAAAAAATATCATTGTGTGTGGCCTGCATAAAAATGACAAAATGTCCAAATGAGAATAGTGAACAGGAATTTGTACTATTCACATGAATAGGAATTTGCATTTTGTTATTTTTGTGTAGGTCACATACAATGGTATTTTTCCGTGAAAACACACACGAGTAAGTATCAACATAGTATATACATGCAAAATTTTACTTCACATTTTTTTGAAACTTTTAAATATCATTATTTTGAACTTTTCGTAAACGGGTGCGCGCGTACCCAGGTTCCATTCACCATTTCCGAGGCTATGATTGCTTATAAAATCTTTTGTTGAGGTGGACAGCATGTTTAGAGAAATATGTTAGTAGTGACGAACTATTTAGTTATATAGGATGATGTTACTATGACCCTAAATGGATCTCAGATCTTCTACTAACCTTTCTGTCATTGGCTTTCGATAGAGGTTGAAGCACAACTCATATCCACTCAATACCTTGATCGATCCTCAGAACTTACGTACCTAGCAAGTTTTTAGATCGAAGTAAGAGATGATAAACAAGGACAAAATTCTATTCAAACTCAACATAATATTCTCATATTAAAGCATGCACATAAAAGCTACGAGGCTTCACCCAAGCCTGCAGTCCGTGAAGAATACTCGCTCATAACGAGATTAAAGATCATAAATATTGCAAAGATGTATTCATTATAAATATAAAAAGTATTACAATATCGCCAATCGCAGAGATCAAGATTACAAGTAGATGGACTATGGCTATGGAGGTGGAGAAGCACGTATCATTTGTAAAAAATAGAACAAAAGAAAAAAATAGCCCACTCCGAATCAGGTTCCCCCATCCTAATAAAATGGGCTGAATTTTGACACTGTGTGTGGAATCGGCACCGAGTGGGCTAAATTTTGGCACTCGTAAAAAAAAAAGCATGCTTTTCAGGGGCGCTCCTCTCTAGCAACCTGGTTGGCAGCGTGTGTGTGCCGCACACATCATGCCTGCAATAGCTAGTTGGGCCGCGGCCTAGGATCAGGTAATACTTCTTTTCCTCCTTTTCTTTCTTTTTTCAGTTGTCTCTAATTATTTTTGAAAAACAAAATAAATTGATTTTTTTCAAGATGTGAACATTTGTTAGATATGAACATTATTTGAACTTGAATAGTTTCTAAAAATAAGATTGTAAGTTTGAATTTTTAATTTGAACAAATTTTAAATTGAACATTTTCGAAATTTGAACAAATTTTAAATCTGAACATTTCTGAAATTTGAATAAAATATCAAATCTAAATATTTCTGAAATTTCAACATTTTAAATTTGAACAATTTAAAATCTAAATATTTTCAAAATTTGAACGACTTCCATATCTAAATATTTTTGAACTTTGAACAATTTTAAAATTTTAAAATTTCATGTCTTGAAAACCGGCCAAATAAAGAAAACACAGGAATGAAAAACCAGACAAGAAAATATCGTACTTGTAAACTACACTGATAAAGGAAAAAACAGTTAAATGGGCCTGGCTCAAACCCGTGGGTGTGCGGCGCGGAGTAGCCGCCAACCTGATCGGCATATAGGAATGGCACTTTTCAGCATCAATGCTACGGCTGTAGACTAGAGTAAGCATGAAGGTAGTGCCAGCTGCCCGGATGACAAAGCCGGCCCAAAGTAACTTTGTGTGGATGTGGATGTTTGAACTGAGAACCTGATTGCACATCCCATGTCAGGAGAATTCTACCGTGGGTGCTGAAGGCCGGCCTGTGTTCAAAACTCTACTTCTCCGAGCAACCATAAAACCTTCGCCAAGACAGTCGAGGTAGATAAGCTACAAGCATGGCATACCTACAATTCACACCAGAATTTATCCAAAAATGCCTTTGCCGCATGAGCATCAGTGCTTCTTATTTTTAAAAATCATACTTTTTGTATTCCAAAAAAATTGAAATTGAATACCCACATACATATGAACATTCCGAACGTACGGTCGAAATTTCAGAGAAAAATATGTTGTATTTTAAGCTATACAAAAAAGATAAATATCTAATCCTATACGTAGCCACAATTTTTTTTATGTAGCTTAAAATACAATGCAGTTTCTACCCAAACTTCACACGAGTATTTAGAACATATATATATATATATATATATATATATATTCATGGAATAAATGTGACAATTTTTTGAAACACAGATTTAGAATTTTCAAATATTTTAGAAACTAGGATCACTGGTGCTCATGTGCACCAAATCTGCTTCTAGAATTTATACCTTTTATTGTTCAAAACCTTTAACCTTAGCTTGGACAATCGGGGTAGTTCTAACTATCCAAAAAAACGTTTTTACTAACTACATCATATATTTAGGCATTGGCCTGCTGTCGGTAGGTCCTTTTAGTGACCGAGGCTTTGGTGGTTTTGACACTTGACGAAAATTCAGATACTTCTATTTTATTTCCTTTTCTAATTGAAAGGCAACACTTGTGTGGGTTGCTCGAAAGAAGAAGAAAGTACTGGTCGCGGCAGTTCTTGCAACTCAATTTGACAACAGACACGAACCTTGTGAGCATCTGCCTTGTGGATCATGATTCATGACTATCTCCTCTGGCTGTAACTAGATCCGTCCAAATGTCCACTTAGCGGAGACAGATCTGAAAGCGACTAAGTGAGACCTCCAAGTTATGAAGATAAGACGAACACGCGCGAAATACTCAGGCGTGCAATCTAGTCCAAATCGGTTACGTATTGGCTATGTACTAGCAATGCAACTGGCTTAGCATGCTGACATGCATGCTCTGGCTTAACCTTACCTGTGTAAGATTAATAACAACCGAATTCACACTTGTCTTCAGTCACTAGCAAACCAGAAAATCTTGGCCGTTTGTTTGCTGCTCTGAGAGGCTGGTATGTCCAAGGTTTTTTTCTTCTCCGTCATGAAAAATCGGCAGGCGCCCGTATTACCGATTTTTGGAAATACCAGACATAATACCAGTTTGTCAAATAAATTTATAAATTTGTCCAAAATTTACCAAAAAGTTAAATTTAAGAAAATTTATAAATTCGGCTAATATTTCCTCGGTACAAATCAGTGGTAGCCAGAATGACTGGTTTTCCGGAGATTTTTAAAATCTCGGCCGAGAAAAAAACCTGTGTCATCTCTATTTCGTTAAATTTAAACATAGTTTCACAAGTTTTTACACGAATTATAATGAAAAGAGAAACTTTATATTAGGAAACTTTGAATCAAACATACTTATTGATGGATTGTGTGTGTTGATGTTGACAAATATTAAATTTTATAAACTTTCATTACAACACAAAAAAACAAAATCACTAGTTGATACCATCTTCAGACTTCAATATTTCAAAGAAGGTTCGAGGCAACAACAAAAAAAGTGTATACTAGCAGCTCAAGTCTACCAGGGAGAATTTTGTTGCCGCCGACTTGGTTGCTTGAGGAAGAGTAGGCTTTAGAGCGGGGAGCTGCCCCACACCCTGTGGGCAGCAAGATACATATTTTTAGGGTGAATTATAAAAGAAATACTTGTCTTACCAAAAACACTCATCTTGTGGACTCCACTCCCACGTGTCAACGACATGTACTAAAATCTATTGAAGTGCTTGTTACCATTGACATGAATAGGGATATTCCTTCTCCACGAAGCAAAGACTTCGATGTCATACGTGGACATGAAATCGAGCGTGTGCAAGAACACAAATATATGCTCCATATCCTCTCCCTCTCCACGCCTCTCCCTCCTGGGTCGCTCCCCCTCGGGCGGCTCCGGAGGAGATCCATCTACCCCGACCACGTCCCTCTCCACGCCTGCCCCGGCCAAGCCGCTGGCGTCGCCGGCAATGGCGGCGGTGGCGGCACCCGACCCGCCAAACGGTGGAGGGCAGAGGAGGCGGCAAGTCCGGCGGCGCATCTGAGCGGGGAGGTGCGGCGGTGGGTGAGCTTGGTGCGGCGGAGGAGGCAGCAAGGCGACGCGATGCGGGACGCCGGCGGTTGGGCGGCGGCGGCGCGGGTCTGATCTGGGCCCGATCTGGGCCTAGAGGGTCTGGCCGTTCTGCTTCGAACCATGCAGCACTGCCAGCTTCCTGGCCGAGGATCGCAACCTGCTGCTGAGTCTTCTTCTCTGCAGTAGCCATGGGCTTGGTGGCGACGGCTTCGCGAGGCATACCTCCTTCGTCGTCGTCGGGTGACGGATGGCGGCGTGGGCGCATGTTCGTCCGCGTCGAAGAATAAAGGTGGAGGTTCTAGGATTCTTCTCAGACCATGTTTGAAGATCTGTCGGATGCTTGTTCCAACCAGTCTGGGTGGATTGTCGTGTTCCGGAAGGCCCTGCCGGCGAAATTCATTGTGCGAATAATGCCTGAAGATTGCTGGATTGGGTGGTTTCGGTCATGCGCACCCATGTTTTTTATCTGGCCGTTTGGTTTCAGAGGGGGCGCTTCGAAGCTCTGCTGGCTGTTAATATCATGGAGCTCGTTTTCTTTCCATGGTGCTAGCGGAGAAGGTCATCAAGCCGAGATCGGTGGAATAGCTATGATGGTCGGATCTTGGTGCTGAGGTGGAATTGGCTTGGCGGTTCGTGACTTGTAACAACGACTGGTATGTGGGGGCGACTGCACAGGAGAAGTTCAGAGTCTTATTTTCAGGGTGAAAATTCAAGGTCTGGCCTTAATTGGTTGTGCCTGACAATGTTCTTGTTGAAGGCATTGTTTTGAGAGAGATGAATTTCTTCAGGGTGAAAACCTAAGATCTATGATCGGGCGGCGACAGCGTTTGTGCACTGTTTACTTCTTGGATGCGTTGTTTATGGAGAAGCTGAGCTTCTGGTGTTGTCAGTGTTGCTGCTTCAAGTTGTGGATCTTTGTAGCGAGATCTTTCTTATCTGTAATTCTTTTTTCTTTTTTTGGCTGTGTGCATCCTTTATGTCATTAGGGCATGATGTTGTTGCAGAGGCTGGGTGTAATTGATATCTCCGTGATATTAATATATGCTCTTTATCGAAAAATAAGCTCCATATCCATCAGGGATGCGTAGGCAAAACATAAAAGCAGAGCCATATGTCGCGGCCGACCGGCAGTTTCAAGAATCGAACTTGATAATTGGGATGAATCCGTGTGGATGATGATAATTAACAACCCCATCTTGATTGCAACGTGCACCCATTTAGCATAGCTAGATCGATCTAAAAATGGCTAGATGAGATTGAGACCTCGGAGATATTTGATGGATGTCGAGATAAGATGGAACACACGATACATGACGCGTGAAATTAAATTCAAGTCAGCTAATGCATGCGCAAGAGCTCTATGATAATATATAACATCAATTCAAATATAGATAGATGTCTTTCCCATAGAAAAAACATGAGTATATTCTTTCACCATTGTCTACTGTTTGAGTTTCGTTTTCAACAAGTGGTTAAGAGCTGTCCAATTTGCACCCACAAGAATGAAAACCAAACAACCATCAACCGTAAGAGCATTTAAACCAGCGCCCTCAAATATATGTCCAGACCGCCTCGAATAGTGTTGGACATATGTCCAGAACGATGCATCCAGTATGTAAACATAGTTTATGACGATTCTAACATCATAAATTTTTATTTCCATAATTCCTATGGAAGGAATAGTCTCAACCGAGGCACCTCCCAAGTGTCGCCCTCCTCTGGTGACACGAGGGAACCCTAGATGCCGACGGCAGTTTGGCCCTCCCACCCGCCAACAATGTCGGGGCGGCGTCCCTGCAGGGTGGACGGCATGGCCGGCTCTCCGGGAGCGGCGTTGTGGTGGTGATAGTTCTCTCCTTGGTTGTGTGGGTGTCAAAGAGAAGGCCGTGGGGGATCTTGGCGTCAACGGTGGTTAGGTAGTGAATGCTCATAGCGCGTGTTATGGAGGATTGGTTTGTTAAAGGCGGGATGACCATGGTACCTCGGTGTGGTGTGGTTGTGATTTCGAGCGAAAGCTCAATGATACGTCTCCAACGTATCGATAATTTCTTATGTTCCATGCTACTTTATTGATGATACCTACATGTTTTATGCACATTATATGTCGTATTTACGCATTTTCTGGAACTAACCTATTAACAAGATGCCGAAGAGCCAGTTGCTGTTTTCTGCTGTTTTTGGTTTCAGAAATCCTAGTAAGGAAATATTCTCGGAATTGGACGAAATCACCGCCCAGGGTCCTATTTTTGCACGGAGCTTCCGGAAGACCGAAGAGATAACGAAGTGGACGAGGCGCCGCCACCATAGGGCCGCGCGGCGAGGGGGCCCGCGCCGCCTATGGTGTGGGCCTCGTCAGCCCCTGACCTACCCTTCCGCCTACTTAAAGCCTCCGTCGCGAAACCCCAGTACCGAGAGCCACGATACGGAAAACCTTCCAGAGACGCCGCCGCCGCGAATCCCATCTCGGGATTCAGGAGATCGCCTCCGGCACCGCCGGAGAGGGGATTCATCTCCCGGAGGACTCTTCATCGCCATGATCGCCTCCGGAGTGATGAGTGAGTAGTTCACCCCTGGACCATGGGTCCATAGCAGTAGCTAGATGGTCGTCTTCTCCTAATTGTGCTTCATTGTTGTATCTTGTGAGCTGCCTAACATGATCAAGATCATCTATCTGTAATACTATATGTTGTGTTTGTCGGGATCCGATGGATAGAGAATACTATGTTATGGTGATTATCAATCTATTGTTTATGTGTTGTTTATGATCTTGCATGCTCTCCGTTATTAGTAGAGGCTCTGGCCAAGTTTGTACTCTTAACTCCAAGAGGGAGTATTTATGCTCGATAGTGGGTTCATGCCTTCATTGACACCTGGGACAGTGACAGAAAGTTCTAAGGTTGTGATGTGCTGTTGCCACTAGGGATAAAACATTGATTCTATGTCTAAGGATGTAGTTGTCGATTACATTACGCACCATACTTAATGCAATTGTCTGTTGCTTAGCAACTTAATACTGAATGGGGTTCGGATGATAACTGAAGGTGGACTTTTTAGGCATAGATGCAGTTGGATGGCCGTCTATGTACTTTGTCGTAATGCCCAATTAAATCTCACTATATTTATCATATCATGTATATGCATTGTTATGCCCTTCTCTATTTGTCAATTGCCCGACTGTAATTTGTTCACCCAACATGCTTTTATCTTATGGGAGAGACACCTCTAGTGAACTGTGGACCCCGGTCCTATTCTTTACATAGCATACAATCTACTGCAATTGTGTTTTACTGTTTTCTTGCAAACAATCATCTTCCACTCGATATGCTTAATCCTTTGTTACAGCAAGCCGGTGAGATTGACAACCTCACTGTTTCGTTGGGGCAAAGTACTTTGGTTTTGTTGTGCAGATTCCACGTTGGCGCCGGAATCCCTGTTGTTGCGCCGCATCATATTTCGCCACCATCAACCTTCAACGTGCTTCTTGGCTCCTACTGGTTCGATTAAACCTTGGTTTCATACTGAGGGAAACTTGCTTCTATACGCATCATACCTTCCACTTGGGGTTCCCAACGGACGTGTGCATCTACGCGTATCAAGCTAAATTTCTGGCGCCGTTGCCGGGAGATCAAGACACGCTGCAAGGGGAGTCTCCACTTCTCAATCTCTTTACTTTGTTTTTGTCTTGCTTTATTTTATTTACTACTTTGTTTGCTGCACCTAAACAAAACACACAAAAAATTAGTTGCTAGTTTTACTTTATTTACTGTCTTGCTCTCTATATTGAAAACACAAAAAAATTAGTTACTTGCATTTACTTTATCTAGTTTGTTTTATTTGCCGTTGCTAAAATGAATACCCCTGAAAATACTAAGTTGTGTGACTTCACAAATGCAAATAATAATGATTTCCTACGCACACCTATTGCTCCACCTGCTACTACAGCAGAATTCTTTGAAATTAAACCTGCTTTACTGAATTTGGTTATGAGAGATCAATTTTCTGGTGTTAGTTCTGATGATGCTGCTGCCCATCTCAATAATTTTGTTGAACTTTGTGAAATGCAAAAGTATAAGGATGTAGATGGTGATATTATTAAATTGAAAGTGTTTCCTTTCTCATTAAGAGGAAGAGCTAAAGATTGGTTGCTATCTTTGCCTAAGAATAGTATTGATTCATGGACTAAATGTAAGGATGCTTTTATTGGTAGATATTATCCTCCCGCTAAAATTATATCTTTGAGAAGTAGCATAATGAATTTTAAGCAATTAGATACTGAACATGTTGCTCAAGCATGGGAGAGAATGAAAACTTTGGTAAAGAATTGCCCAACCCATGGATTGACTACTTGGATGATCATCCAAACCTTCTATGCAGGACTAAATTTTTCTTCGCGGAATTTATTGGATTCAGCTGCTGGAGGTACCTTTATGTCCATCACTTTGGGGGCAGCTACAAAACTTCTTGATGATATGATGATAAATTACTCTGAATGGCACACGGAAAGAGCTCCACAAGGTAAGAAGGTAAATTCTGTTGAAGAAACCTCTTCCTTGAGTGATAAGATTGATGTGATTATGTCTATGCTTGTGAATGGTAGATCTAATGTTGATCCAAATAATGTTCCTTTAGCTTCATTGGTTGCTCAAGAAGAAAATGTTGATGTGAATTTCATTAAAAATAATAATTTCAACAACAATGCTTATAGGAACAACTCTGGTAATAACTATAGGCCATATCCTTCTGCTAATGGTAATGGTTATGGTAATTCTTATGGGAATTCTTACAATAATAATAGGAGTGTACCCTCTGGTCTTGAAGCTATGCTTAAAGAATTTATTAGTACACAAACTGCTTTTAACAAATCTGTTGAGGAAAAGCTTGATAAAATTGATATTATTGCTTCTAGAGTTGATAGACTTGCCTCTGATGTTAATCTTTTAAATTTGAAAGTTATGCCTAATAATGATATTGATAATAAGATTACTACTACAGCAAATGCCATCCAAGTTAGAATTAATGAGAATATAAGATTAATGGCTGAATTGCGTGCTAGGTGGGATAGAGAAGAAAATGAAAAACTAGCTAAAGAGAATAATGTAGCTAAAGTTTGGACTATTACCACAACTAGTAATGCTAATTCTTCACATGTTGCTGCACCTCCTACTATCAATGGTAAAATAATTGGTGTTGGCAATGTTTCTACTTCTAGTGCAAAGCGAACAAAACTGCCTGAAATTGCTAAAACTGCTGAAACTGCTTGTGATAAAACTGCTGAAATTTTTTCCAACCTTGGGAACAATGATCCCATTGCTGTAGCTCATAATGATTTAGATTTTGATGATTGCCACATCTCTGAAGTTATAAAGTTCTTACAAAAACTTGCTAAAAGTCCTAATGCTAGTGCTATAAATTTAGCCTTTACAAAACATATTACAAATGCTCTCATAAAAGCTAGAGAAGAGAAACTAAAACTTGAAACTTCTATTCCTAGAAAGTTAGAAGATGGTTGGGAGCCCATCATTAAAATTAAATTCAATGACTTTGAATGTAATGCTTTATGTGATCTTGGTGCAAGTATTTCTGTTATGCCTAAAAAGATTTATGATATGCTTGACTTGCCACCATTGAAGAATTGTTATTTGGATGTTAATCTTGCCGATAATGTTAAAAAGAAACCTTTGGGGAGGATTGATAATGTGCGCATTATGGTTAACAATAACCTTGTCCCCGTTGATTTTGTTGTCTTGGATATCGAATGCAATGCATCTTGTCCTATTGTGTTGGGAAGACCTTTTCTTCGAACTGTTGGTGCTGTTATTGATATGAGGGAAGGTAATATTAAATATCAATTTCCTCTCAAGAAAGGTATGGAACACTTCCCTAGAAAGAGAATGAAGTTGCCTTTTGATTCTATTATTAGAACAAGTTATGATGTTGATGCTTCTACTCTCGATGTTACTTGATTTGCACTTTCTGCGCCTAGCTGAAAGGCGTTAAAGAAAAGCGCTTATGGGAGACAACCCATGTTTTTACTACAGAATTTTTTGTTTTGTTGAGTCTTGGAAGTTGTTTACTACTGTAGCAACCTCTCCTTATCATGTTTTTGTGCCAAGTAAAGTTTCTATGTCAAAGTTGATGTTATATTTGGGATCGCTGCGCAGAAACAGCATTGCTGTCTGTCACGAATCTGGGCACAGGCCTCTGTAGAAAATTCGAAAAATCTGCCAATTTACGAGCGTGATCCTCAGATATGTACGCAACTTTCATTAGTTTTGAGTTTTTCCATTTGAGCAAGTCTGGTGCCATATTTAAATTCGTCTTTACGGACTGTTCTGTTTTTGACAGATTCTGCCTTTTATTTCGCATTGCCTCCTTTGCTATGTTGGATTCATTTCTTTGATCCATTAATGTCCAGTAGCTTTATGCAATGTCCAGAAGTGTAAAGAATGATTGTGTCACCTCTGAACATGTGAATTATTAATTGTGCACTAACCCTCTAATGAGTTTGCTTGAAGTTTGGTGTGAAGGAAGTTTTCAAGGGTCAAGAGAGGAGTATGATATACTATGATCAAGAGGAGTGAAAGCTCTAAGCTTGGGGATGCCCCGTGGTTCACCCCTGCATATTCTAAGAAGACTCAAGCGTCTAAGCTTGGGGATGCCCAAGGCATCCCCTTCTTCATCGACAACATCATCAGGTTCCTCCCCTGAAACTATATTTTTATTCAATCACATCTTGTGTTCTTTACTTGGAGCGTCGGTTTGTTTTTGTTTTTGTTTTTGTTTGAATAAAATGGATCCTAGCATTCACTTTGTGGGAGAGAGACACGCTCCGCTGTTGCATATGGACAAATATGTCCTTAGGCTTTACTCATAATGTTCAAGGCGAAGTTTCTTCTTCGTTAAATTGTTATATGGTTGGAATTAGAAAATGCTACATGTAGTAATTCTAAAATGTCTTGGATAATGTGATACTTGGCCATTGTTGTGCTCATGTTTAAGCTCTTGCATCATATGCTTTGCACCCATTAATGAAGAAATACATAGAGCTTGCTAAAATTTGATTTGCATATTTGGTCTCTCTAAGGTCTAGATAATATCTAGTATTGAGTTTTGAACAACAAGGAAGACGGTGTAGAGTCTTATAATGTTTACAATATGTCTTTTATGTGAGTTTTGCTGCACATGTTCATCCTTGAGTTTGCTTCAAATAACCTTGCTAGCCTAAACCTTGTATCGAGAGGGAATACTTCTCATGCATCCAAAATCCTTGAGCCAACCACTATGCCATTCGTGTCCACCATACCTACCTACTACATGGTATTTCTCCGCCATTCCAAAGTAAATTGCTTGAGTGCTACCTTTAAAATTCCATCATTCACCTTTGCAATACATAGCTCATGGGACAAAATAGCCTTAAAAACTATCGTAGTATTGAATATGTACTTATGCACTTTATCTTTTATTAAGTTGCTTCTTGTGCGATAACCATGCTTCTGGGGAACGCCATCAACTATTCTTTGTTGAATATCATGTGAGTTGCTATGCATGTCCGTCTTGTCTGAAGGATCTATCACCTTAGTGGTTGGAGCATGCAAAATTGTTAGAGAAGAACATTGGGCCGCTAACTAAAGCCATGAATCATGGTTGAAGTTTCAGTTTTGGACATATATCCTCAATCTCATATGAGAATAATAATTGTTGCTACATGCTTATGCATTTAAGAGGAGTCCATTATCTGTTGTCCATGTTGTCCCGGTATGGATGTCTAAGTTGAGATTAATCAAAAGCGAGAAATCCAAAATGCGAGCTTTCTCCTTAGACCTTTGTACAGGCGGCATGGAGGTACCCCTTTGTGACACTTGGTTGAAACATGGCATGCAAAGATCCGGTAGTCCAAGCTAAGTAGGACGAGGTGCGGGCACTATTAGTATACTATGCATGAGGCTTGCAACTTGTAAGATATAATTTACATAACTCATATGCTTTATTACTACCGTTGACAAAATTATTTCATGTTTTCAAAATAAAAGCTCTAGCACAAATACAGCAATCGATGCTTTCCTCTTTGAAGGACCTTTCTTTTACTTTTATTGTTGAGTCAGTTTACCTATCTCCCTCCACCTTAAGAAGCAAACACTTGTGTGAACTGTGCATTGATTCCTACATACTTGCATATTGCACTTGTTATATTACTTTATGTTGACAATATCCATGAGATATACATGTTATAAGTTGAAAGCAACCGCTGAAACTTAATCTTCCTTTGTGTTGCTTCAACACCTTTACTTTGATTTATTGCTTTATGAGTTAACTCTTATGCAAGACTTATTGATGCTTGTCTTGAAGTACTATTCATGAAAAGTCTTTGTCATATGATTCACTTGTTTACTCATGTCATTACTTTTGTTTTGATCGCTGCATTCATTACATATGTTTACAAATAGTATGATTAAGATTATGATGGCATGTCACTTCGAAATTATCTTTGTTATCGTTTTACCTGCTCGGGACGAGCAGAACTAAGCTTGGGGATGCTGATACGTCTCAACGTATCGATAATTTCTTATGTTCCATGCTACTTTATTGATGATACCTACATGTTTTATGCACATTATATGTCGTATTTACGCATTTTCTGGAACTAACCTATTAACAAGATGCCGAAGAGCCAGTTGTTGTTTTCTGCTGTTTTTGGTTTCAGAAATCCTAGTAAGGAAATATTCTCGGAATTGGACGAAATCACCGCCCAGGGTCCTATTCTTGCACGGAGCTTCCAGAAGACCGAAGAGATAACGAAGTGGGGCGCCGAGGCGCCGCCACCATAGGGCCGCGCGCCGAGGGGGCCCGCGCCGCCCTATGGTGTGGGCCCTCGTCAGCCCCCCTGACCTACCCTTCCGCCTACTTAAAGCCTCGTCGCGAAAACCCCGGCCGAGAGCCACGATACGGAAAACCTTCCAGAGACGCGCCGCCGCGAATCCCATCTCGGGGATTCAGGAGATCGCCTCCGGCACCCTGCCGGAGAGGGATTCATCTCCGGAGGACTCTTCATCGCCATGATCGCCTCCGGAGTGATGAGTGAGTAGTTCACCCCTGGACCATGGGTCCATAGCAGTAGCTAGATGGTCGTCTTCTCCTAATTGTGCTTCATTGTTGGATCTTGTGAGCTGCCTAACATGATCAAGATCATCTATCTGTAATACTATATGTTGTGTTTGTCGGGATCCGATGGATAGAGAATACTATGTTATGGTGATTATCAATCTATTGTTTATGTGTTGTTTATGATCTTGCATGCTCTCCGTTATTAGTAGAGGCTCTGGCCAAGTTTGTACTCTTAACTCCAAGAGGGAGTATTTATGCTCAATAGTGGGTTCATGCCTTCATTGACACCTGGGACAGTGACAGAAAGTTCTAAGGTTGTGATGTGATGTTGCCACTAGGATAAAACATTGATTCTATGTCTAAGGATGTAGTTGTCGATTACATTACGCACCATACTTAATGCAATTGTCCGTTGCTTAGCAACTTAATACCGAATGGGATTCGGATGATAAACTGAAGGTGGACTTTTTAGGCATAGATGCAGTTGGATGGCGGTCTATGTACTTTGTCGTAATGCCCAATTAAATCTCACTATATTTATCATATCATGTATATGCATTGTTATGCCCTTCTCTATTTGTCAATTGCCCGACTGTAATTTGTTCACCCAACATGCTTTTATCTTATGGGAGAGACACCTCTAGTGAACTGTGGACCCCGGTCCTATTCTTTACATAGCATACAATCTACTGCAATTGTGTTTTACTGTTTTCTTGCAAACAATCATCTTCCACTCGATACGCTTAATCCTTTGTTACAGCAAGACGGTGAGATTGACAACCTCACTGTTTCGCAAAGTACTTTGGTTTTGTTGTGCAGATTCCACGTTGGCGCCGGAATCCCTGTTGTTGCGCCGCATCATATTTCGCCACCATCAACCTTCAACGTGCTTCTTGGCTCCTACTGGTTCGATTAAACCTTGGTTTCATACTGAGGGAAACTTGCTTCTATACGCATCATACCTTCCACTTGGGGTTCCCAACGGACGTGTGCATCTACGCGTATCACCCAACACTCCGGTGCAAGGGGCGATGGCGCATGTGGTGACATGTCCCTCTTAGAGGGGGGGGTGATCACCTCCCCCATGTGAGGAATCTGGGTGAAAGCCTTGACAGTCGATCTTTGAGATAGCAACACCTCCTATCGTCACCTTCTTGGCGTCATATCGTGGAGCTGAGTTTACCTACGATCACTTTTCGTGGGCATCAGCAACCAAGCTCAGATACTATATTGAAGTCCTTCAATGGTAACATGGGCCATTCTCGGCGGCCTTCTATCTTTTACATGTGACCTAGTTGTCACTGCAATCGGTCCTCCTTGTCCATTATTACACTAGTAGGAAAACGCTTATAGGTGGAACTTAGTTCTGTGGCGCACCTCTAAAAATGCGCCACAGAAAGTTATTTTGTGGTGCACCAGCCAAGGTGCGCCACAGAAATAGCTTAATTTTGTGGCGCACCTGGTTGGACAATTTTTAGAATCTCCAAATTCGAAAAGAGTAAAAAGTTATGGGCAGTTAAAGATTTTTTGCTGCAAAATACAAAAAAAGAAAAAAAATTCTATGGCGCACCAAGTGTCCATTCGCCACAGAATTAACGTCCGAAATTTGAAATTTCTGGCGCCCACTTCTCCTTCTCTTCTCCACTTCTCCCCTTCTCCACATCTCCCCTTCTCCCCTTCTCCACTTCTCCTCTTCTCCTCCTCTCCTCTTCTCTTCCTCTCCTCCACTTCTCCACTTCTCCTCTCTCCTCTCCTCCACCGGCGACCAACTCCGGCGACCAACTCCGGCGACCTCCACCGGCGACCACGACCAACACCTCCTCCGGCGACCACCTCCTCCACAACAACCACCTTCTCCTCCTCCTCCGGCGACCACCTCCTCCACAACAACCACCTTCTCCTCCTCCTCCGGCGACAACAACAACAACAACCACCACCACCACCACCACCACCACCACCTCCTCCTCCTCTACCACCACCACCACCTCCACCTCCACCTCCTCCTATTTCACCACCACCACCTCCTCCGGCTGGCCTCATCCTCCACCCACCCACCCACCCCATCCACCCCACCCACGCAACTAACCACCCACCTACCTTCCAAAAATTAAAAAAATCGGCGGCCCCGATCTAGATCTAGATCTGGCCGCCACTTTTTTTGAAATTTTAAAAAAATTCTGTGGCGCACCGTAGTGCGCCACGAAATAAGACTTTCTGTGGCGCATGGGCAGGTGCGCCACAGAATCCTTATTTTTGTGGCGAGAATTCTGTGGCGCACCACCCATGCGTCACAGAATGTTTTTTTGGTGCGCCACTGATGAGGCTTTTCCTACTAGTGTTAGCATGATCAACGCTCCATGGCTCGGAGCAAGAGGATACACAGTTCTCTCCGGCGACAACATGGTGGGTGCAGTGCGACGATGTCTGGTGTGAGTCGCCTCTAGTCGGTGGTCGTGGATTCTTCTTTTGGGGTGTAGCTTCTCCTATTTTTTAATCTTTGGTTTGTTTTGTAAGAGGGTTACCTCGTCATTTTGCATCGGTGTGGCCGTGTGAATTTATTCATAAAGCGAAACGAAAATATATTTCGAGAGATGTTACTATTATTTTAAATATTTGTTCAAATTTTACAAAGATTGACTTTAACTAATCCTAGAACCACTGGTAGAAAAAAAGGGCTTCGGTCGCGGTTCGCAACGGCCATTGGTCGCGGTTGCACAACCGCGACCAACTAAGCGCGACTAAAGGCCCCACCCCTTTAGTCGCGGTTCCTTACGAACCGCGACTAAAGGCGCCTCCACGTGGCCGCCAGCAGTCCTTCGGGGCGGAGGACCTTTAGTCGCGGTTCTCCTGGCCAACCGCGACTAAACGCCGCCGCAGGTTTAGGGTTTTAGCCCCCCCCCTAAACCTGGTTTCTTTTTAATTTGTATTGTTTTATTTCTTTTGTGTTTTATTTTAATTTTGAAGGAGTTTCACATATTCTACGGTACTACATACATGCATATGAATGTACAATTTCAAACAAATTTGAAATTAGAACCAAAAAGAATTCAAGAGGAATATACAATATATATTCAATATCGGATGACCATATACAATTTTGAACAAGTTTCCATACATAATTTAGTGCATATGAAGTTCTACGTCCTCTACATAGTGTTCTCCTCTAGGATCGATGACTTCCCTCGCGAGCCATCCAGCTAGTTCCTCTTGAAGTGGTCGGAAGCGAGCTTCTGGACTAAGCGTCTTCCGGAGGTTATTCCTCATGATGTTGTTCTCAGACGAAACCCGCTCAGAGGTGTATCTCCGGATCATCTCACAAACATAGTATCCACATAGATTGGTCCCCGGTGGCTGAATATCCCCAGTCCCAGCCACTGACCTTTTAAATTGTAGCTCTTTTTTGAATTCACCGACCTTTGTGTCTACGAACCGTCTCCAAACCCTACGAGGCAAAGAAAATTAAATGAACAAGAGAGTTATTAGTTACTTGATATTAGGAAATGAACGAAATAGGCCGATTGATATAGAGCGCAAATGAATGAAAATAATTACTTCTGCATCATTTTTCTCATGTCGGCCCAAAGCTTTGCATCCAGATTCAGAGAGTCGTGGACGAGAACTGTGTAGTCGTGTATATATATATATATATATATATATATATATATATATATATATATATATAGTGCAGGCAATGAACGAGATGGGGTAGAAATAAATCACTTACAGAACGTAGCAACTGATGATAGATTTGTCGAGCTCGCGCAGATTGAAAAGCTGGAACAATTCACTCCGATGAATTGTTATATAGTAATGTTTGAAGTGATGCTCAGGTCTAACTTCCGCATAAATATAGTCTTTGGCGTTTTTAAGTTTTATGTAAGCCTTGTACCAATTTAGCAGACCTGTCATTTGTGGAGGTAGATCCTCTTCCTGCGCAGGCTCGATGAGAGGCCCATTCGACACATATGTAATTACTACGTCCTTCATTGGCGCCTCATCAAGGCCTAACAGTGCACGAAGAGTCAGACCTAAGTTGGCCGCTTGTTCTCTGGCACTCGTTACAGTCAATCCCTGTGCTGCCGCAGCTGCTATGATATCGGGGGCATCCGGACCGGCGGCTTTCACTATGAGCGGGGCGATCGATTGTTTACTTTGTTCCCCGAGCTGGGCAACTTGTTTCCCCCTTTTTTACTTTCTAATTCTTTCTCGGCCTCCTCCTGCTTCTCCGCCAACTCTTTGTTCCTCTTGAACGTGAGTGCTTGCCTACGAAGTTCACGTGAATAGTCGTCAGGCAGATTCTTCGCGGCTTGGGACGGTTCGCTCAAAAATGACTTAGCCCACTTCTTTTGCTTCTCAGAATATACTGGCTTGGGCTCGGGCTCTCTTTTCTTCTTGCAGTCCGCCTTCCATTTCTCATGCTGAGCAGCCACGGACCGCTGCATTTTCCTCGACACTAAGTTCCCAAGGTCTCGGGATGAGAGGCTTCAGTGATGGCTCCGGTACCTTTGTGGTCTTAGGTACATAAGGCTCCGGGTTAATAGTCCAGGACTGCTTCTGCTTCTTTGCCGGAGATGGATTGGGGGGCGGCGTCTGCTCACCCGCCGGACGAGGACTGGGGGGCGGCGGCTGATCACCCGCCGGACGTTGTGGTGGGGGGCGGCGTCAGCTGACGTGAAGGAGGTGTAGGTGAACCACCACCACCACCGCCGCCGCCACCACCGGAGGGGGGTGGACTTGTTCGCCTTGGCGCCTCGTCTGGAAACTTGATAAACTTCTTTTTCCATAGAATGAATTGGCGCTTGACACCTCCAAGTCTTCTCTCCCCTTCGGGTGTAGCAATGTCAATCTCCAGGTCCTCAAACCCTGGGACTATGTCCTCCACCGTGACACGAGCATAGCCATCTGGAATGGGGTTGTTGTGGTGGAGTGCTCCAGGTAAACTTGGTAAAGCACTGCCGATGGCTACCTTCGTGGACATGTTCCCAGTAGGATAATGCAGATGACATTCTTTCATCTCCTTTACATCGTCCACGGGGTAGCGAGGAGGCTCCGGTGCAGTAATATGGATCTCCGGTGCATCAGTAGCCGGCGGGGCCTCCGTGGAAGCCACGGTGCTTCTCCGCAGCTGGCTTCCGAGATCCGCTGGATGATTGATATGTCTCCAACGTATCTATAATTTATGATGTTCCATGCTTGTTTTATGACAATACCTACATGTTTTGTTCACACTTTATGATGTTTTGATGTGTTTTCCGGAACTAACCTATTGACGAGATGCCGAAGTGCCAGTTCCTGTTTTCTGCTGTTTTTGGTTTCAGAAATCCAAGTAAGGAAATATTCTCGGAATCGGACGAAATCAACGCCCCCTATTTTCACCGGAAGCTTCCGAACAGAGAGTCAGAGGGGGCCACGGCCACCACACATGGTGGCGGCGCGCGGGGGCGCCCCTGTTGTCTGGCCCCAGGGCCCCTCCGAGGCTCCCCTTTCGCCTATATAAGCTCCCTGACCTAAAACCCCGAGACGAATAAGCCACGGTACGAGAAACCTTCCAGAGCCGCCGCCGTGCCAAGATCTGGGGGACAGGAGTCTCTGTTCCGGCACGCCGCCGGGACGGGGAAGTGCCCCCGGAAGGCTTCTCCATCGACTCCACCGCCATCTTCATCACCCATGAGGAGGGAGTAGTTCTCCATCGAGGCTAAGGGTTGTACCGGTAGCTATGTGGTTAATCTCTCTCCTATGTACTTCAATACAATAATCTCATGAGCTGCCTTACATGATTGAGATTCATATGATGATGCTTGTAATCTAGATGTCATTATGCTAGTCAAGTGGATTTTACTTATGTGATCTCCGGAGACTCCTTGTCCCACGTGTGTAAAGGTGACAGTGTGTGCACCGTGTGGGTCTCTTAGGCTATATTTCACAGAATACTTATTCACTGTTATGAATAGCATAGTGAGGTGCTTATTTATATCCCTTTATGATTGCAATGTGAATGTATCGCTACTAGTTTATGTGCTACTCATGTGATGTTATTAAAGTAGTCTATTCCTCCTGCATGGTGTAATGGTGACGTGTGTGCATCGTGTGGTTCTTGTCGTAGATTATGATCATAATCTCTTGTAGGTTATGGAGTTGATTATCGCTATGATAGTATTGATGTGATTTATTCCCCCTTCATAGTGTAAAGGTGATAGTGTGTATGCTATGTTAGTACTCGGTTTATTTTGCAAAGATCTATTATGCTCTAAGGTTACTTAAACATGAATATCGAATGTTGTGGAGCTTGTTAACTCCGGCATTGAGGGTTCGTGTAATCCTACGCAACGAATGGTGTTCATTATCAAACAAGAGTATATGTAGCACAAAGGAAGAGAACTTATTTATTATGTGATCAATGTTGAGAGTGTCCACTAGTGAAAGTATGATCCCTAGGCCTTGTTTCCAATACTGCAAACACCGCTTACTTACTGTTCTGTTGCATGTTTACTCACTGCCATATTTTATTCAGATTGCTATTACCACTCATATACATTCATACTACTTGTATTTAACTATCTCTTCGCCGAACTAGTGCACCTATACATCTGACAAGTGTATTAGGTGTGTTGGGGACACAAGAGACTTCTTGTATCGTGATTGCAGGGTTGCTTGAGAGGGATATCTTTGACCTCTTCCTCCCGAGTTCGATAAACCTTGGGTGATCCACTTAAGGGAAAACTTGCTGCTGTTCTACAAACCTCTGCTCTTGGAGGCCCAACACTGTACAAGAATAGAAGCACCCGTAGACATCAAGCTATTTTGGCGCCGTTGCGGGGAGGAAAGGTAAAAGGTACTCACACTCCGGATCTCGACTACTAAGCTATTTTCCGGCGTCGTTGTAAGTACTCGAAGCTATTTCCTTTAGATCCTGCAATTGCATCTTTTTGTTTCTTGTTTACACTAGTTAGGCATAATGGAAAGTAACAATGAGCTTCTTATTCTATTTCCTGAGTTAAGACATGGATTGTTTGCTGCAAAAATTTAAAAACCTATGGAATCTTATTTGCATGCTGGTAGCAATGATATTAGTATGAACGCTTTGAACACCATTGTTGTTAATGATATGGAAAATTCTAAGCTTGGGGAAGCTGGTTTTGATGAGCATGATATTTTTAGTCCCCCAAGCATTGAGGAGAAAATTTTCTTTGATGATACTTTGCCTCCTATTTATGATGATTATAATGATAGTGGTCTTTTGGTGCCGCCTACTATGGAGAGTAAATTTTATTATGATTATACTATGCCTCCTACACTTGATAAGAATAATAATGATAGCTACTTTGTTGAATTTGCTCCCACTACAATTAATAAAATTGATTATGCTTATGTGGAGAGTAATAATTTTATGCATATGGCTCATGACAAGAATGTTGTATGTGATAGTTATATTGTTGAGTTTGTTCATGATGCTACGAAAGTTATTATGAGAGGGAAACATGGTTATATGCATCTTAATAATATTAAGTTTCCCCTCTTTATGTTGAGAATCTTGAAATTGCGCTTGTGTTGCTTTCCTATGCTTACCACTTTGTTCTTCATGAATTTATTTGTGTATGATACGTCCAAAACGTATCTACTTTCCCGAACACTTTTGCTATTGTTTTGCCTCTAATTTGTGTATTTTGGATACAACTAACACGGACTAACGCTGTTTTCAGCAGAAGCGCTCTGGTGTCTCGTTTTTGTGCAGAAATCCAACTTTCGGGAAAATCCTCGGAATTTATGCAGAAGGCCCTATTTTACCAGAATACTGACGGAGCCAGAAGGGCAAGAGAGGTGGAGGGAGGGCCCCACACCATAAGGCGGCGCGGCCTAGGGGGGGCCCGCGCGGCCCTATGGTGTGGCCCCCTCGGCCGGCCTCCGACGCCCTCCTTCGGACTACTTATCGGGTTCGACCTAAAAACGCACGGAGAGAAGTCGAAGTCGCCAGAAACCCTCCAGAGAGCCGCCACATCGCGAAACTCCGTCTCGGGAGCCAGAAGTCTCCGTTCTGGCACTCCCCCGGGACGGGGAATTGGAGGAGATCTTCACCGCCATCACCGCCAACGCCTCTCCATCGACCAGCCATGTTTCCCCCATCCATGTGTGAGTAATTCCCCCGCTGTAGGCTGAAGGGGATGGTAGGGATTGGATGAGATTGGTCATGTAATAGTCATAAGATTGTTAGGGCATAGTGCCTAGTATCCGTAGATGTCACTTTTATGATATTGTTGCAACTTGTTATGCTTAATGCTTGTCACTAGGGCCCGAGTGCCATGATCTCAGATCTGAACATGTTATTGATTCATGAAGATATTCGTTGTTTATGATCTTACCTGCAAGTTGTATACACATGTCGCTGTCCGGAACCAATGGCCCCGAGTGTCGGGACAACCGGAGGGGATGGTAGTGATGTGAGGATCACATGTGTTCACGGAGTGTTAATGCTTTGCTCCGGTACTCTATTAAAAGGAGTACCTTAATATCCAGTAGTTTCCCTAGAGGCCCGGCTGCCACCGGCTGGTAGGACAGAAGATGTTGTGCAAGTTTCTCATTGCGAGCACGTACGACTAAATATGGAACACATGCCTATTGATTGATTAGTACTTGGATACCGTTTTATTATTATCTGCAAATGCCCCTGCTTTGATTGTTACATGAGTTTCTCTCATCCATGCAACGCCCGTTAATCCGTCCTGTGCCTACAGTATTTTAATCCTGTTGTTTACTATAACCCACTGCTGTCTTTATTTCACCGCGCCGTTATTTCACTATTTCCACTACTATCAAGCTGTTACTTGATAAACTCTTGCGAGCAAGTCGTTTCCAGTGCAGCTGAATTGACAACTCGTTAAGGCTTACAAGTATTCTTTGTCTCCCCTTGTGTCGAATCAATAAATTGGGTAATACTTCCCTCGAAGACTGTTGCGATCCCCTATACTTGTGGGTTATCAAGTCTATTTTCTGGCGCCGTTGCCGGGGAGCATAGCTTTATTTGGAAGTTCACTTGGATTGATATTGTTCGCTGCAAATTCTCCATCATGGGTAAACCTCGCGATACTAAGATCACCATATTACCATCCACTACAAGAAAAGGTACAACTCTTAGTACCTCTGCTGCTCTTGATTCACCATCTGTGATAAGTAAACTTGTTTCACCACCACAAGCTTCAAATGCTGGTACTTCTGCTGAATCTGAAAATTCCTCTCATAATTGTGATGATGCTTCTGCTGTGCTTGATAATGATGGTTCGTTAGGATCTTTTCTAGATGCTACAATTGCTAAGTCTAGACAAATTGAAAATACTGAAACTCCTAATGAAAATGCTGCTACACCTGTTAATTCACCTGAGTCTGTTGAATATTCTAGTGATGATCTTGATGAAGATTATGTAGAGCTTGATGATGATTTTATTGAAAAATGCAATGCTACTACTGATGCAAGAAAAATTAAAAAGTTGCTTGCAGAACATGCTGTTAGATATAAACTATCTCCCGATCCTAAATTTGCCACATCTCCTATAAACATTAGGGATAAATATTATGATTTTTCTCTTGATCTATCTCATATAGCTATTGTTGAGAAAACACCCTTTTGTGGTACTGAAAAAGAAAGTGCTGTTGAACACATGACTGAGTTATCTACTCTTAGTGGCTTGTTTTCTGATGATATTAAGATGCGTACTTATTTTGTCGCTAAAATTTTTCCTTTCTCATTAAAGGATGATGCTAAAACTTGGTATAATAATTTGCCTCCTGGTTCTATTAAAAGCCCAAAAGAATTGCTTGATGTTTTCTTCCGGAAATACTTTCCTGCTAGTGCTCAACATGCTGCTTTGCAGAGAATTTATAATTTTGACCGGAAGATGGAGAGAAATTGCCTGAGGCTTGGGCGAGATTTTGCTCTCTTATTAGAGCTCAGCCCGACCATGATTTGGAAAAGCATGATTTACTTGATATATTTTATAGTGGACTAACCATTGAGTCTAGGGCATACCTGGATAGTTGTGCTGGTTGTGTTTTCAGGAAAAGAACTCCAGACGACGCTGAAGAATTATTGGCTAAAATAGGCCGGAATCATGATGATTGGTCTACACCTGAACCAACCCCGACACCGATATTGAAGAAGAGGGGTATGATTAAATTAAATGATGAAGATATGAGGGAAGCCAAGAAGTCTCTTAAAGAGAAGGGTATTAAACCCGAAGATGTGAAGAATTTACCTCCTATAGAAGATTTATGTGAGATAACTCCCCCTTCATCCATGATTAAGGTACACTCTCTTCAACGCTTTACTAGGGAAGATATTCCGTATTCAAAACCTCCTGCTCAATGCTTAGATGAATTTGATAATTATATTGTTAAGCAAGAAAACTTTAATATGAGAGTAGAGAATCATTTAATGGAAAATTCTCGAGCTATTAGTGAATTGCATGATATTGTGGAGAGAACCTCCAATGATGTTAAGATACTTGTTAAACATTTTCAAATGGTTCAAACTCAAATTGATCAACTTACTAAAGTGCAAAATGACTTGTTGGGAAATAATTCTAAAGAAAAACATGCTTATGAAGTAACAACTAGAGGTGGTGTTTCTACCCAGGATCCTCTATATCCTGAAGGGCATCCCAAAAGAGTTGAACAAGATTCTCAACTAACTAAAACTAGTGCTCCATCTAAGAAAAAGAAAAAGAAACATAAGAATGTTGTAGAATCCTCTGAACTGTTAATGATCCTAATAGTATTTCTATTTCTGATGCTGAAACTGAAAGTGGTAATGAACATGAGGAAGATAATGATAAGAATGATACTCCTGATAAAGAAGAAATTGAAAAAGAACCTGAAAAGCCTGCTAAAAATAAAAAGTACACTAAAGAAGATTTTATTACTGAGAAACATGGTAATGAAAGAGAACCTTGGGTTCAAAAGCAAATGCCTTTTCCTGCTAAGAAACTAAAATCAAAGGAGGAGGAACATTATAATAAATTTTGTGATTGGATGAAACCTTTATTTTTGCAAATCCCTTTGACTGATGCTATTAAATTGCCTCCTTATTTAAAGTATATGAAAGATATTGTTACTAACAAAAGGAAAGTCCCCAATGAGGAAATTTCCACTATGCTCGCTAATTACTCCTTCAATGGTAAGATTCCAAAGAAGTTGGGCGACCCAGGTATACCGACTATTCCTTGTTCCATCAAGAATAATTATGTTAGAACTGCTCTATGTGATTTGGGAGCAGGTGTGAGTGTGATGCCTTTTTCTCTTTATAAGAGACTTGATTTAGATAAATTGATACCAACTGATATATCTTTGCAAATGGCTGATAAATCTACTGCTATTCCTGTTGGTTTATGTGAAAATGTTCCTGTTCAAGTTACTCAGCATTGCTTGATATTAACTGATTTTGTTGTGTTGGAAATGCTGAAGATGATAATATGTCCATTATTCTTGGAAGACCCTTTCTTAATACTGCAGGGGCTGTTATTGATTGCAATAAAGGCATGGTTACTTTCAATGTTGATGATAAGGAACACACTGTCTATTTTCCCAAGAGGATTGATAAAGTATGTGGAGTTAATACAATTTTTAATGTGAAAACTATCAAAGTGGGATCCATTGATTGTCCTATATATGAGCCCAAAGAAGAATATCAAACTCTTGTGATTGGATCCATATCAATTCAATATAAGGTAACATGATTGATTTGAGATTTATTTCTTCTTATGTCATATAAAATTTATTTGGTAGCAAGACTTGATCAACCTTGTTAAATAGTATATTTTAATGCATAAGAGAGCTAAACAACATTTCTTTCTTTCTTTCTCCCTCCACTTATTTTACTTGCTGTAGCACCTTTTGTTTTGCAATATGCTTTAGTTGTTTAAGATTTTAGAAATCATTTTCCTGCGCAGTAATCATTAATTTAATACCCAGAAATGTGCATTTTTCGAAGTTCTCTAAAAATTACAAAAATTACACCGTTGGTCCTATTTTTCGACGAGGCACCTGGGAGTACCAGAGGATGACCTGTGGGGCACCAGAGGGTGCCACACCACAGGCCGGCGCGGCCAAGGAGGTGGGCGCGCCACCCTGTGGTGTGGGCCCCTCCTTGCCCCACTACATCATCTCTTCCTCCCAGCATCTTCTCTCTCCCGAAAAAACTCGTACCAAGTTCCTCTCACTCGTGTTTCTGCTCAAGAACTCGCGATTTTTCGATCTCCTTGCTCAGCCCAGATTTCTGTTTGAAATTTGGCATATTTACTCCTTGGTATGTGACTCCTTTGATTGTCCAATTAGAATTTCATTTGGTTGAGTATATCTTGAATATTTTGCTGCTGTAGATAACATGTTTAGTGAGCTTGCATGCTTGTTCTAGGTGGAAGAAACTAGTTTTGATGCATGTTTAGTACTCTAGCAAGTTCCTATAGTAGTTCCCTTCAATTATATACCTTGAAATCAAATTTTATAATGGTTGTTGAAAATTTCAGAAGAGGAAGATGAAGAAATTCAAATTTGGAGAATTGTTCAAGAAGGGAACAACCAGCACCGGTAGGCCCTCGAGGGCATCCACTCAGATTAGGCGATCCTACAATGAGGATGTCATCGCGCCTAGCTTCGCGCCCGAGGAGGACAATGGGGCTCCTAATGCTTCATCCTTCCCATGTTATGATTTTCTGACAAATGCAGGGATATTGGATGACTTCTTCACCCTTGTCAACAGGGCAGGCTTAGCCACCTACGTGGAAGATGAAAGGGAGCAATACTACATGCTCACCAAAATTTTCGTTGAGAGCTTCAAGTTCCACAACGCGCAATATGAGCCGACAGTTGCATTCAAGATCTATGATATTCCTGTTACTATGGAATTGGAAGAATTTTGTCGTGCATTGGATATTGCCCCTGTAGGTACAGCAAGGAGGATTGATGACAACCCCCGAGACCTGTTGGAGCTCTACCGAGGGATCACCGAGGATGATTGCCGCACTATCCAGCGAGGGAAGATAAGAAACATTCAACTCCCCGCTATTAAATATTTTGCATATTACATTGCTACTAGCATTTTGGGTAGAGAAAATACTAGCAATATCTCTAGCTACCATCTTGCTTTCTTGAACGCTGCACTTACTGGAGAAACATCTTATCATCTTGGTTCTCTTATTGCTCGCCGCCTGTCTAGCAGGGGGCCTATTTTTGGAGGAACTATTGCACTGCGCATTTTAACACATCTAAAGATTCCTCTTGATTCTAATGATGTGCCATTAACCCCTAGGAGACTAGATATTGCTGCTATGAAGAGCCATCATTTTGTTACTACTGACTCCACTATAGATAATATGGTCTATAGAATGTTGTTTGCTGATGGGAATGAGAAGGAAATCCCTCTTCCCCAGCCAGGTTTGTTCAATATTGACAGGCAATCATGGTCGCTCACTAAGGAGGCGGTGGAGGAACATATGAAGATACAAGAATTCCACCAGCAACATGACTCCGAGAACGCCGAGCCCTCCTACGACTACACCGTCACATACCCCGACGTTTCCTCCAGCACATACCTGGAACCGGGTCGTTCTTCGTCGTACTACGGAGACACCACTTCATGGGGACCGTGGGAATGAACTCCACTTAGGCCAAAAGCCTAAGCTTGGGGGAGGTATACCGGCATCACTCATTCTTTGCATATTATGGTTGCTGGATACTTGTACATACTTGCTTAGTCTCTTAGAGTGGTTTTCTAATGAGAGGGAGATGATATTTGGGGAAGTGCTGTCCAAAAACAGATTCTGGGCTGTTACCAAAAAAAATCGTGCGCACAGCCAGAACGTTATTTTGAGCTGCCAATTTTTGAGCATGTTCCCCAGGTTGTTATCTAACTTTCATTAGTTGAACACTTTTTGGTCTGAGCAATGGAAGATTTTTGTTAATTTCGATTTCTGTACTGCTGTCAGGATTTGGCAGATTTCTGTCATCCTGCTTTTCTGTGTTTCTGTTAGTTTGCATTCTTTTGTTTTCGCTTTGTTTCTTTCCTAAAACATAAAAAGACCAAAAATATTTCTGTTGTTTCTCTTCACCATTTGTTTATTTGGTTCTTTGCTCTTAGTTTATTTTATTTGCTATCGTTAGTTTGCTATGAGAAAACCCAAAAAGATTTTGCTTTGTTTGCTTGTTTTCTTTCGTTCTTGTTTCCAATTCGAAAACACCAAAAATATTTGCTGTTCTTCTTTGGTTTGTAAAGTTCATCATGATTTCAATGGTCTTCGGTGGCTGGAGCGTGGTTTTCATTTCATATTATCCAAGCTACACAAGTGAAAAGGCAATAATGACGATCTACGACAATCTGATTGTGGTGAGAGGCTGGTATGAACTCTATTTGTTTTCATTTTTGTACATATACTCATCCATATGAGCATGCTTAGTTGGTTCATGTGAGGTATATGTTATTTGAGAAAGTCTAGTAGTTCATGATCTCTCATGTTTAGCTCCAATTTATTAATATGAGTAGC
Source organism: Lolium multiflorum (assembly GCA_030979885.1). Classification (NCBI taxonomy): domain Eukaryota; kingdom Viridiplantae; phylum Streptophyta; class Magnoliopsida; order Poales; family Poaceae; genus Lolium; species Lolium multiflorum. The sequence goes on from CM061748.1 coordinate 283,515,089, forward strand.
ATGTCATGGATGTTCGCTTGCATTGTTTTATTCATAAGTAAGTATGGCATTGTGGTATCCTCCTCTGAATAATTCATTTATATCGACTTGGCACATGCTCACGCATGCATATGACTGAACAAAAGTCAATTAAGCCTCGATGATTTATATTGCTTCAGAGTTCTTGCATCACTTTTATGCCTCCGTTAACTTATTTTGCCGCAAGCATGATTATGACAGTTATTGCTCACTTGATTTGTCGCTCCCTAGTCTTTTGCTAGCCTTCACTTGTACTGAGCGGGAACGCCGCTCGTGCTTCCAAACACCTGAAAACCAAGTTGTTCCAAAGTGTCCACCATAAGTACCTATGCATGGCATTTCAAACCATTCCAAGTAAATTCTCATGCGCTACCTTTAAAACTTTCAAAATGCTTCTCAATTTGTGTTAATGTTTCATAGCTCATGAGGAAGTATGTGGTGTTTAGCTTTCAACCTTGTCATTTACTTTTGACGGACTCTCATATGGACTAGTGGCACATCCGCTTATCCAATAATTTTGCAAAAAGAGCTGGCAATGGGATTCCCAGTCCCAATTAATTAACTTAAATAGACACTCCTCCATGGTTTGTGATTGTTGGACGGCACCCGAAGGATTCGGTTAGCCATGGCTTGTGTAAGCAAAGGTTGGGGGGAGTGTCATCATCATAATAAAACTTAAATAAAAAGGCACTCCTTCATGGTATGTGATTGTTGGCAGGCACCCGAGGATTCGGTTAGCCATGGTTTGTGAAAGAAAGGTTGGAAGGAGTGCCACCCAAAAATAAATAAAATGGGAGCTGCTCTTGTGAGTCCGGTTGATGAGGTAGTTAGTGTACCCATTACCATTCGTTGACAACAACAAACACCTCTCAAAATAATTTTACTCCTGCTTTACAAATGAAAAGCTCTAGCGCATGTTAATCCCTGCTTCCCTCTGCGAAGGGTCAATCTTTTACTTTTATGTTGTGTCTCCATTCTTTCTTCGAGCACTATCTTGAGAGCACAACTGTCATTCTTAGTATAATATGCTTGTCTCAAAATATGATTGATTGTGGTATAACTTTGATGTTTCTATCTTTGACAATCACTACTTCTAGTCTTCCTATGAACTCAAGAGGTGCCTCGGCATTTATGTTTTGCCGATCAAATACGGGCAAGCGAGATACCACTTTATCATATTCTCTTATGAACATTGCAATCCTGCTTATATACATGATTCATGGTGCTTATTATTAATTGTTGGTACCTCTCCATGATTGACATAGCTGTTGGATGATCTTATTTGCATGTATCTTATTATGAACTGCTTAAGTATTAGCCATAGCATGAGAATATATACATCATATGAGGAAATGTGTTCGTGAAAGTTCTTTTATCGCTCAGTTGTTAACTGAATTGCTTGAGGACAAGCAATAAGCTAAGCTTGGGGGAGTTGATACGTCCAAAACGTATCTACTTTCCCGAACACTTTTGCTATTGTTTTGCCTCTAATTTGTGTATTTTGGATACAACTAACACGGACTAACGCTGTTTTCAGCAGAACTGCTCTGGTGTCTCGTTTTTGTGCAGAAATCCAACTTTCGGGAAAATCCTCGGAATTTATGCGAAGGCCCTATTTTACCGAATTGACGGAGCCAGAAGGGCAAGAGAGGTGGAGGCCCGAGGGCCCCACACCATAAGGTGGCGCGGCCTAGGGGGGGCCCGCGCGGCCCTATGGTGTGGCCCCCTCGGTCGGCCTCCGACGCTCCCCTTCGGACTACTTATCGGGTTCGACCTAAAAACGCACGGAGATAAGTCGAAGTCGCCAGAAACCCTCCAGAGAGCCGCCACATCGCGAAACTCCGTCTCGGGGAAGTCTCCTTTCGGCACTCCGCCGGACGGGGAATTGGAGGAGATCTTCACCGCCATCACCGCCAACGCCTCTCCATCGACCAGCCATGTTTCCCCCATCCATGTGTGAGTAATTCCGCTGTAGGCTGAAGGGGATGGTAGGGATTGGATGAGATTGGTCATGTAATAGTCATAAGATTGTTAGGGCATAGTGCCTAGTATCCGTAGATGTCACTTTTATGATATTGTTGCAACTTGTTATGCTTAATGCTTGTCACTAGGGCCGAGTGCCATGATCTCAGATCTGAACATGTTATTGATTCATGAAGATACTCGTTGTTTATGATCTTACCTGCAAGTTGTATACACATGTCGCTGTCCGGAACCAATGGCCCCGAAGTGACAGAAATCGGGACAACCGGAGGGGATGGTAGTGATGTGAGGATCACATGTGTTCACGGAGTGTTAATGCTTTGCTCCGGTACTCTATTAAAAGGAGTACCTTAATATCCAGTAGTTTCCCTAGAGGCCCGGCTGCCACCGGCTGGTAGGACAGAAGATGTTGTGCAAGTTTCTCATTGCGAGCACGTACGACTAAATATGGAACACATGCCTATTGATTGATTAGTACTTGGATACCGTTTTATTATTATCTGCAAATGCCCATGCTTTGATTGTTACATGAGTTTCTCTCATCCATGCAACGCCCGTTAATCCGTCCCTGTGCCTACATTATTTTAATCCTGCTATTTACTATAATCACTACTGCTGTCTTTATTTCACCGCTGCTGTTATTTCACTATTTCCACTGCTATCAAACTGTTACTACTGATAAACTCTTGCGAGCAAGTCTGTTTCCAGGTGCAGCTGAATTGACAACTCCGCTGTTAAGGCTTACAAGTATTCTTTGTCTCCCTTGTGTCGAATCAATAAATTGGGTAATACTTCCCTCGAAGACTGTTGCGATCCCCTATACTTGTGGGTTATCAGTGTACAAGATTCCTTTTCATAGGAAGTGGGTTAGGCTTAAATGTGTTTTGAATTTGCTTCTTGATGCTCTCTTTTGCTTCAAGTTTTATTTCTCGCGAGAGTATCATTAAAATTACTGAGCCCATCTTAATGGCTATAAAGAAAGAATTTCTTGGGAGATAACCCATGTGTTTATTTTACTACAACACTTTTGTTTTGTTGAGTCTTGGAAGTTGTTTACTACTGTAGCAACCTCTCCTTATCATGTTCTTGTGCCAAGTAAAGTCTCTATGGTAAAGTTGATACTAGATTTGGATTACACGCAACAGATTTGCTGTCTGCCACGAATTCGCCCAGAAGTCTGTAGGTAACTCATAAAAATCTGCAAATTTACGTGTGTGATCCACAGATATGTACGTAACTTTCATTAGTTTTGAGTTTTTCCATTTGAGCAATTCAAGTGCCCCTGCCAAATTCGTCTTTACGGACTGTTCTGTTTTTGACATATTCTGCCTTTTATTTCGCATTGCCGCTTTTGCTTTGTTGAATGGGTTTCTTTGTTCCATTAACTTTCAGAAGTTTTGTGCAATGTCCAGAAGTGTTAAGAATGATTGTGTCACCTCTGAACATGTGAATTTTTATTATGCACTAACCCTCTAATGAGTTTGCTTGAAGTTTGGTGTAGGAAGTTTTCAAGGGTCAATAGAAGAGGATGATATACTATGATCAAGAAGAGTGAAAGGTCTAAGCTTGGGGATGCCCCGGTGGTTCATCCCTGCATATTTTAAGAAGACTCAAGCATCTAAGCTTGGGGATTCCCAAGGCATCCCCTTCTTCATCGACAACATTATCAGGTCACTTCTAGTGAAACAATATTTTTATTCCGTCACATCTTATGTACTTTACTTGGAGCGTCTGTGTGCTTTTATTTTCGTTTTGTTATTTTCATTCTCTGAATAAGTTCATCCTTGTGTGGGAGAGAGACACGCTCCGCTTTTTCATATGAACACTAGTGTTCTTCATTCTTGCTTTTAATGTTCAAGGGCGAAAGTTGATCGCTTCACTTGTTTCTATTTGGTTGGAATCAGAAAATGCTTCATATGGTCTTGAATAACTTGATACTTGGCAATTGTTTTGAGCTCTCATATATCATGTTTAAGCTCTTGCATCATGTAGTTTAAATCTAGTAGTGGAGAACTACCGTAGAGCTTGTTGAAATTTGGTTTGCATGATTGGTCTCTCTAAGGTCTAGATATTTTCTGGTAAAAGTGTTTGAGCAACAAGGAAGACAGTGTAGAGTCTTATAATGCTTGCAATATGTTCTTATGTAAGTTTTGTTGTACCGGTTCATACTTGTGTTTGCTTCAAACAACCTTGCTAGCCCAAACATTGTACTGAGAGGAAATGCTTCTCGTGCATCCAAACACCTTGAGCCAAAACCCATGCCATTTGTGTCCGCCATATCTACCTACTATGTGGTATTTCCTGCCATTCCAAGTAAATACTTCATGTGCTACCTTTAAACAATTCAAAAGTTATTAATCTCTTATTTGTGTCAATGTTTTATAGCTCATGAGGAAGTATGTGGTGTTTTATCTTTCGATCTTGTCATTTACTTACAGACTTTCACAATGGACTAGTGGCTCATCCGCTTATCCAATAATTTTGCAAAAGAGCTGGCAATGGGGTTCCCAGCCCCAATTAATTATCTTGCATTAATAATTCTCTTCACATGTTTTGCTCTGATCTATCAGTAAGCAACTTAAATTTGCAAATAGACACTCCTCCATGGTATGTGAATGTTGGAAGGCACCCGAGGATTCGGTTAGCCATGGCTTGTGTAAGCAAAGGTTGGGGGAGTGTCATCTAATAAATAAAACTAAAGTACATGTGTAAACAAAAGAGAAGAGGGATGATCTACCTTGCTGGTAGAGATAACGTCCTTCATGGGAGCCGCTCTTGAAAGTCTGGTTGATAAGGTAGTTAGAGTACCCGCTACCATTCGTTGACAGCAACAAACACCTCTCAAATTTTTACTTTTATGCTCTCTTTATGATTTCAAAACTTGAAAAGCTCTAGCACATGATTTAATCCTGCTTCCCTCTGCGAAGGGCCTATCTTTTACTTTATTGTTGAGTCAGTTTACCCATTTCCTTCCATCTTAGAAGCAAACACTTGTGTCAACTGTGCATTGATTCTTACATACTTGCTTATTTGCATTCATCATATTACTCTATGTTGACAATTATCCATGAGATATGCATGTTGAAAGTTGAAAGCAACTGCTGAAACTTATATCTTCCTTTGTGTTGCTTCGATGCATTTACTTTGAATTTATTGCTTTATGAGTTAACTCTTATGCAAGTCTTATTGATGCTTGTCTTGAAAGTACTATTCATGAAAAGTTTTGCTATATGGTTCATTTGTTTAGTCATTATCAAAGTACTATTCATGAAAAGTTTTGCTATATGTTATCTATTTGTTAGCAAACTATAGATCATTGCTTTGAATCACTCCATTCATGTCATATGCTTTACAATAATGTTGATCAAGATTATGATGGTAGCATGTCACCTCGAAATTATTTGTGTTATCGTTTACCTACTCGAGGGCGAGTAGGAACTAAGCTTTGATGATACGTCTCCAACGTATCTATAATTTCGATGTTCCATGCTTGTTTTATGACAATACCTACATGTTTTGTTCACACTTTATGATGTTTTGATGCGTTTTCGGAACTAACCTATTGACGAGATGCCGAAGTGTCAGTTCCTGTTTTCTGCTGTTTTTGGTTTCAAAAATCCTAGTAAGGAAATATTCTCGGAATCGGACGAAATCAACGCCCATACCCTATTTTTAGGAAGCTTCCGGAACACCGAGTCGGCGGAGGGGGCCAGGGCCACCACACATGGTGGCGGCGCGGGGCGCCCTGTTGTCTGGCCCCACCAGGGCCCCTCCGAGGCTCCTTTCGCCTATATAAGCTCCCGACCTAAAACCCCGAGACGAATAAGCCACGGTACGAGAAACCTTCCAGGCCGCCGCCATCGAAGCCAAGATGGGGGACAGAGAGTCTCTGTTCGGCACGCCGGGACGGGGAAGTGCCCCGGAAGGCTTCTCCATCGACTCCACCGCCATCTTTATCACCGCTCTTGTCTCCCATGAGGAGGGAGTAGTTCTCCATCGAGGCTAAGGGTTGCCGGTAGCTATGTGGTTAATCTCTCTCCTATGTACTTCAATACAATAATCTCATGAGCTGCCTTACATGATTGAGATTCATATGATGATGCTTGTAATCTAGATGTCATTATGCTAGTTAAGTGGATTTTACTTATGTGATCTCCGGAGACTCCTTGTCCCACGTGTGTAAAGGTGACAGTGTGTGCACCGTGTGGGTCTCTTAGGCTATATTTCACAGAATACTTATTCACTGTTATGAATAGCATAGTGAGGTGCTTATTTATATCCCTTTATGATTGCAATGTGCTTTGTATCGCTACTAGTCTATGTGCTACTCATGTGATGTTATTAAAGTAGTCTATTCCTCCTGCATGGTGTAATGGTGACAGTGTGTGCATCGTGTGGTTCTTGTCGTAGATTATGATCATAATCTCTTGTAGGTTATGGAGTTGATTATCGCTATGATAGTATTGATGTGATTTATTCCCCCTTCATAGTGTAAAGGTGACAGTGTGTATGCTATGTTAGTACTCGGTTTATTTTGCAAAGATCTATTATGCTCTAAGGTTACTTAAACATGAATATCGAATGTTGTGGAGCTTGTTAACTCCGGCATTGAGGGTTCGTGTAATCCTACGCAACGAATGATGTTCATTATCAAACAAGAGTATATGTAGCACAAAGGAAGAGAACTTATTTATTATGTGATCAATGTTGAGAGTGTCCACTAGTGAAAGTATGATCCCTAGGCCTTGTTTCCAATACTGCAAACACCGCTTATTTACTGTTCTGTTGCATGTTTACTCACTGCCATATTTTATTCAGATTGCTATTACCACTCATATACATTCATACTACTTGTATTTCACTATCTCTTCGCCGAACTAGTGCACCTATTAGGTGTGTTGGGGACACAAGAGACTTCTTGTATCGTGATTGCAGGGTTGCTTGAGAGGGATATCTTTGACCTCTTCCTCCCTGAGTTCGATAAACCTTGGGTGATCCACTTAAGGGAAAACTTGCTGCTGTTCTACAAACCTCTGCTCTTGGAGGCCCAACACTTTCTACAAGAATAGAAGCACCCGTAGACATCAATGATCTTCATGCGTCCCAGCTGCCGATCTTTCTTGTACTAGTATATTCAGGGTTTTCTTCATCTCATCGACTTCCGATGCCAACCGCGCCACAACATCTGCATCCCGATCCGACTTTCTCTTACGGCTTCTGTAACCGTACGGGTCATCGTCCTGGGAGAACCCTACTTTCCACGGAATGTTCCCCATGCCTCGTACACGTCCTCCGTGTTCAGGATTCCCGAGGGCTCTTGTCAGCGCGTCGTTCTCTCTGTTGAACTTGATCTTCCCCTCTTGAGCATCCCTCATTGCGTCAATAAGGGCTTGGGTGGGTTTAAACGTTTTGTTCCCGTGAACACACGCCCCTGTCTCCGGGTCTAGCGTTCCCCCATGCCCGTACCACCAGCTTTTGGCCCTTCGGTCCCATCCCTCCGTACCTGGACGGATTCCTCGCGTCCTCAGCTCGTTCTCCATCTTCTCCCACTTAGGCTCCCAAAAGCGATACCCTCCTGGCCCCATAATATGATTGTACTCCTTCTTAGCCGCATTTTCCTTATTTTTTCGATATTTCAATGAAATGCTCCGATTTCTTCTGCTTCACAAATTCTGGCCAATCATGTTTCAGTCTCTCATATTGTCCTTTGAAATCCGGAGTCTTGTTCTGGTTGACATAGTCACGGGCTAGATTTTGCTTGAATTTCCGGAATGTTTCGGCCATCTTATGAAGAGCGAACTGTTTGACTAGCCTCCTCCTCTCCTTGTTTTCCTGAATCTTGTTACCCTCCTCATCAAATTTGTGGTATTCCGGAGGTAGGACGAAATGTTCCATAAGCTTTTTAAAGCAATCTTTTTTAGTTCTCTTGTCGACAAAACTGAAACCAAGACGTGCCTTCTTTGGCTCATTCCACTCCTGGAGGGTGATCGAGACGTTGTCTCTAACAACGGCTCCGCATTGGTTGATAAACTTGGTGGCGTGCTTGTGGGGCTCCAGCGGCCTGCCGGTTGCACTGTCGACAACCTCGATGGTATATGTTTCTCCTTGTTTGAGCGTCTTGGTTGCGCCACGCTTTGACGACGTACTCGATTTTTTCGACGATCCGGCCGAGGGCTAAAATAAGAAAGAGAGTCGCGCGTGTTAGTACACACATATTTATTCAAATCAGTAAGTTTGTATCACCAGAGGAAAAATGTATATATATACCTCGGCGCCGGAGCTGGTTGCTACTTGCAATTGAAGATCGTCGTTTATCGACGTTTCTTCCCCATCATCTTGCTGACGGCCTTCATCTTGACCGTCAAGATTCAGATAAGAAGAAATATCCTCTTCATCTTGTTCGGTCGGCACATAAAGAATATCGCCTTTTATGATGCCAAATAAATGTTCTTCAGCTTCTTGATCATAGTTCTCCATAATCGGGTCAGCTCTATCGTCTGCCATATGTCAGTCCTGAAAACATGTAGTAAAAACTAATTAATTAAGTGGAGAAGGGGGGCGGTGGCGGTGGCGAAAGGGCGGTGGCAAAAGGAGAGGGCGGTGGCACAACGGTGGCGAAAGGTGGACGCGTATTAGATATGTATATGCGGACTGGGTGATCGTGCCTTCCGCGCGTATATAGGGACGACAACCGACGCGGGGTCGAAAGCGGAGCAGGAGGAGGCGGAGCGAGCTAGGGTACTACGTATGAGGGGGCGAGGAAGGGGTGGGCCGGAGAGGGTGTCGTCGCGGAAGAGCGCTGCCGGCCCCCTCCGTATACGCGCGGTGGTTAAGTCAAATTTTAGTTAAGTCAAAAAATTTAAGACAAAATTTTTAAGTCAAATTTTGAGTTCTTTTAAAAGTGAAAAAATACAAATAATATATATGTTAAGTTATTTTGAGTTCTTTTAAAAGTGAAAAAATACAAAAGTAAAAATTTAGTTCATTTTTTTGAGTTCTTTTAAAAGTGAAAAAATACAAAAGTAAAAATTTAGTTCATTTTTTTGACAAACTTTTGTTAAGTTATTTTGTTAAGTTATTTTTGTTAAATTTAGTTCATTTTTGTTAAGTAATTTTTGTTAAATTTTGTTAAGTTATTTTTGTTAAATTTTGTTAAGTTATTTCCAGATCATCGGCAATTTTGTTAAGTTACTATTTTTGTGAAGTTCAATTTTTTTGTTAAGTTAATTAAAGTTTTTGTGAAGTTAAATTTTGTGTTAATTAAAAAAAAGGGAGATGGAGGGGCGGGGGGCGGCGCCCCTACGTGCGTGGCGCGCGTTCGCGGCCGGCCTCTCTCCGTGTGTGTGTGGCGCTGCGCCGGGCGCGGCGGGGGAAGACGGCGGGGAAGGGAGATCGGCGGGGGAGCGTCGGCGCCGCAATGCCGGCCGGCGGAGCAGTAACACGTACGGCGTGGCGCGCGTGCGGTGTGGCGACGGCGTCGAGGGGCGGCGCGCGCGGCGGCAGTCGGCGAGGAGCTCGTGGCGGTCGGCGAGCGGCGGAGCAGCGACGGCGTCCGAGACGAAGTTCTTCGCGGAGACGATCGGAGAAGAAGATGGGGCAGCGGCGGTTCGGCGCGCAATTTATAGTGGGCGACCTTTGGTCGCGGTTGGGACCCCAACCACGACTAAAAACCTTTAGTCGCGGTTGGTGTCCCCAACCGCGACCAAAAGCCCACGCCGTTTTTCGTTTCCGCGGAAAATACCCTTTAGTCGTGGTTGGTGAGGCCAACCGCGACTAAAGGGTATTTTTCAAAATACTTTTATTTTTCAAAATGTTAAAAATACATATAATATATCAAAAAATCATAAAAATAAAACCAATTCAATTCAAAATGTTAAAAATACAAATAATATATCAAAAAATTCAGAAAAATAAAACTAATTCATAAAAAAATCATAAAAATACAAATAATATACCAAAAAATTCAGAAAAATTAAACTAATTCATTTCAAAATCTTAAAAATTCAAATAATATATCAAAAAATTCAGAAAAATAAAACTAATTCATAAAAAAATCATAAAAATACAAATAATATCTTTCCGCCTCCCTCTTCCCACCAGTTCTTCCCGGCCGCCTCTATCTTTCCGCCTCCTCTTACTTTGATTCTTTGACCTTCTGTCTTTCCCTCCCTCTTCTCACCAGTTCTTCCCACCTTTGTCTTCCCGCCCTCTTCCCGCTCATCTTTTCTCCTCTTCCCGCATCTGTCATTCGCCCTCTTCCCTTGATCTTCCCGGCCGCCTCTGTCTTCCGCCCCCCCTCTTTCACGGGCTTGCAGAAAAAATTCCGAGGAGCAACTTCGAAGATGTCGTAGGGCGTGTGCACGACATCTTCGAGAAGTTGCGCCACGGGAGATTTTCCAACCCTTTACCCAACTGTTAGAGGAGATGGAGTCTTTCACGGGCTTGCGGGAAAATTTTCCCGAGGAGCAACTTCCGAAGATGTCGTAGGGCGTGTGCAGACGACATCTTCGAAGCTGCGCCACGGGAGATTTTCCAACCCTTTACTACATCCATGGGGATGAAACTCTCCCTACCTGCTAGGTTGGCTTGTTGGTCTGCTTGCCAAGGCGTATCGATGCTCCTTTTATAGGCACGGCGCCGCTTCTGCTTTGTCTTGTTCCTCCGACAGGGCGTCGTGCGCTACATGTTTTATCTCATCGAGCAGTGCGTCCACCCACGCGTCCTTATCCTGCCGATAGCTTTAGTCACGGTTGCACCCTCCAGCCGGGACTAAAGCTTACCCAAACATCCTTATCCCACCGACAGTTTTCTTAGATGACACAAAAACCACCTTTAGTCCCGGTTGCACCCACCAGCCGGGACTAAAGCTTACCCAGACGTCCTTATCCCACCGACAGTTTTATTAGATGATACAAAACCACCTTTAGTCCCGGTTGCACCCACCAGCCGGGACTAAAGATTAGATGACCAGCTCTGGATTCCTCTTCTTCCCGCCATTTCTTCCCTGTCTTCCCGCCTCTTTCTTCCCGCCTCTTTCTTCCCGCCAATTTCTTCCCGCCTCTTTCTTCCCGCCTCTTTCTTCCTGCCACTTTCTTCCCGCCTCATGTCTTCCCGCTCCCATTTTTCCCGCCATTTCTCACTACATATATGTTGCCCGGCTTGGCCAGCATTATCACATCTCTACAATCTCTCATCACTCTCTCATGGCTTCCACCGCACCCACTCTAACCTACCAGCAGGTGGAGGAGCTTTGCGCCTCGAACTACCCTTGCCAAGACTACCGCGTCCCCGCCGGCTGGAGCCTAAGCGCGGCGGCGTGCCGGTCCCTCCCGTCCCTCCAGGGTGCTGCGCGCCGGCGGCCATCACGAACCACTACTACCTCGACCTCACGCCGGAGCAGCGGATGAATCCCCGCTGGCATCGCGATAACCAGCATACTTGGGACGCCTTCTTCATCAATCGGCGTGAGAGGGCGCTCGCCAAGTATGAGGAGGACGGTCTGCCTCCTGGGAACTTCCACGAGGCCGGCCGTCGGCTATGGTGGTACGGCCGGACTGCAGAGCGTCATGGACTACACCACGGCCGATGATATCCCCCTTTGCGCTACCCTCGATTCGAGCCACGAGCGCGCCAGCAAGCGAGCGGCAGCGACGACACGGCGACAACTTAGAGCGACGACTACCAGTACAACGGCGGCGACTATGAAGACTACGAGTATGCATATTATACGCCTAGGCAGGAGTATGACTAAATGACTCCAAATTTCATGTATCATCAGTGCTATCTCGAATCAATCGAATCATTCGAAAATGGACACCAAAACACATCACGGATAATATAATTCACATGATTTCATTCAACAAAGTTTGGTACAATAAATTATTACACATCATCCTTCCCTTGTGTCCCTGCTTGCTTACGATTGGGCCGTATCCATGGAGCATCCTCATCATTTAACTTAATGCTTGGGTCGGTGTTCACTTTGAAGGGCGGAATTTCACCAAACATATTATAATCTTCTGACATGTCTGTCTTGTCCTCCACTCCCACGATGTTTCTTTTCCCTGAAAGAACAATGTGTGGATCATCGCATGATGTATTGATCGTTTTCTTATCTTTCCGTTTCCTCGGTTTGCTACTCATGTCCTTGACATAGAAAACCTGAGCGACATCTTTCGCTAGGACGAATGGTTCGTCAAGGTAACCAAGATTGTTGAAATCCACCATTGTCATTCCGTATTGCTGGTCCACCTTTACCCCACCTCCTGTTAGCTTGAACCATTTGCACCGGAACAAAGGGACCTTAAAGGAGGGTCCATAGTCAAGTTCTCATATCTCCTCTATGTAACCATAATATGTGACCTTTTGCCCATTCTCGGTTGCTGCATCAAAGCGGACACCACTGTTTTGGTTGGTGCTCTTTTTATCTTGGGCGATCGTGTAAAATGTATTCCCATTTATCTCGTACCCTTGGAAAGTCGTTATAGTCGAAGATGGTGTCTTGGCCAACATGTACAGCTGATCTACAACATCATTGTCATTCATAAAATGTTTTCTCAACCAACTGCCGAAAGTCTCCATGTGGGCCTTCCTAATCCAGGATTCAGGCTTCCCCGGGTTGTCCGAGCATAAAATATTCTTGTGTTTCTCAAAGTACGGAGCCACCAAGCTGGAATTGGTCAGAACTGTGTGGTGTGCTTCAGTCAGAGAATGACCGTCCATACATATCGTTGATTTCCTTCCGATCGTGCCTTTTCCACTTAGTCTCCCCTCGTGCCGCGATCGAGGAAGACCAATCGGTGTCAGAACAAACAAGCTTGACCTGATACGTCTCCAACGTATCGATAATTTCTTATGTTCCATGCTACTTTATTGATGATACCTACATGTTTTATGCACATTATATGTCGTATTTATGCATTTTTCGGAACTAACCTATTAACAAGATGCCGAAGAGCAGCTGTTTTATTTTTTTGGTTCAGAAATCCTAAGGAAATATTCTCGGAATTGGACGAAATCGCCCAGGGTCCTATTTTGCACGGAGCTTCCGGAAGACCGAAGAGATAACGAAGTGGGGCGACGAGCGCCGCCACCATAGGGGCGCGCGGCCGGAGGGGGCCGCGCCGCCCTATGGTGTGGGCCCCGTCGCCCCCCGACCTACCCTTCCGCCTACTTAAAGCCTCCGTCGCGAAACCCCGATCGAGAGCCACGATATGGAAAACCTTCCGGAGACGCCGCCGCGAATCCCATCTCGGGGGATTCGGAGATCGCCTCCGCACCGGAGAGGGGATTCATCTCCTGGAGGACTCTTCATCGCCATGATCGCCTCCGGAGTGATGAGTGAGTAGTTCACCCCCTGGACCATGGGTCCATAGCAGTAGCTAGATGGTCGTCTTCTCCTTGTTGTGCTTCATTGTTGGATCTTGTGAGCTGCCTAACATGATCAAGATCATCTATCGTAATACTATATGTTGTGTTTGTCGGGATCCGATGGATAGAGAATACTATGTTATGGTGATTATCAATCTATTGTTTATGTGTTGTTTATGATCTTGCATGCTCTCGTTATTAGTAGAGGCTGGCCAAGTTTTACTCTTAACTCCAAGAGGGAGTATTTATGCTCGATAGTGGGTTCATGCCTTCATTGACACCTGGGACAGTGACAGAAAGTTCTAAGGTTGTGATGTGCTTGTTGCCACTAGGGATAAAACATTGATTCTATGTCTAAGGATGTAGTTGTCGATTACATTACGCACCATACTTAATGCAATTGTCTGTTGCTTAGCAACTTAATACTGAATGGGGTTCGGATGATAACCTGAAGGTGGACTTTTTAGGCATAGATGCGGTTGGATGGCGGTCTATGTACTTTGTCGTAATGCCGGATTAAATCTCACTATATTTATCATATCATGTATATGCATTGTTATGCCCTTCTCTATTTGTCAATTGCCCGACTGTAATTTGTTCACCCAACATGCTTTTATCTTATGTGAGAGACACCTCTAGTGAACTGTGGACCCCGGTCCTATTCTTTACATAGCATACAATCTACTGCAATTGTGTTTTACTATTTTCTTGCAAACAATCATCTTCCACTCGATACGCTTAATCCTTTGTTACGCAAGCCGGTGAGATTGACAACCTCAATTTCGTTGGGGCAAAGTACTTTGGTTTTGTTGTGCAGATTCCACGTTGGCGCCGGAATCCCTGTTGTTGCGCCGCATCACATTTCGCCACCATCAACCTTCAACGTGCTTCTTGGCTCCTCCTGGTTCGATTAAACCTTGGTTTCTTTCTGAGGGAAAACTTGCTCGTGCGCATCATACCTTCCTCTTGGGGTTCCCAACGAACGTGTGAGTTACACGCCATCAAGCTCTTTTTCGCGCCGTTGCCGGGGATCAAGACACGCTGCAGGGGAGTCTCCACTTCTCAATCTCTTTACTTTGTTTTTGTCTTGCTTTATTTTATTTACTACTTTGTTTGCTGCACCTAAACAAAACACAAAAAAATTAGTTGCTAGTTTTACTTTATTTATTGTCTTGCTCTCTATATCAAAAACACAAAAAATTAGTTACTTGTCTTTACTTTATTCGCCTAGTTTACTTTTTGCTTATTGCATCATGTTTCCTTTTAATTTTACCACAAAAGACATACCGGTAGGACGTGGGTCCATAGTTGGGAGAAATAATATAGAAGAATTTTTCAATCATGTTAGTATTACTGAAGATTTTGAAGATAGACACTTGGTAGAACTTGCACCTACCTATGAAATTGCTGCTGCTGCTTTAGTTCGCATGTTGGAAACTAAATTTGTTAATCTCAATCCTATAATCCAACACATGTTTCTTACACTCGGTGATATGGAAGAAGGGGAAAAGAAAGATTTTGTTCTAGAAACTCTTCTTAGAGAATTTGGTGGTCTAGCAAGAGAGGCTAGAAAGGTTTTTGCTAAATTTAATATGCTAGGTTCTCATACTAATTTTGTTGGTCTCCTTGAAAAAATGGACATAGATAGAATAAGATACACTAATAATATTAATGATGGTGGGGAGATCAAAGCACCAATACCATGTAAACTCCTAGCTATGAATGATGCACTAGAAAATAACTATGCTTGGCTTGTTCCTGAAAATTTGTTCGATGAGAGTAGCAAGCCCAAGACTAATGAAAAGGGAGACGCTAAAACTTATGTATCCAATATACTATGCTTAGTTGAGAAAACTCCCAACACCCCTGGTTATGATGTTGATGCTTCTACTCTTGATAATACTTGATTTGCACTTTCTGCGCCTAGCTGAAAGGCGTTAAAAAGCGCTTATGGGAGACAACCCATGTTTTTACTACAGTACTTTGTTTTATATTTGAGTCTTGGAAGTTGTTTACTACTGTAGCAACCTCTCCTTATCATGTTTTTGTGCCAAGTAAAGTTTATATGTCAAAGTTGATGTTATATTTGGGATCGCTGCGCAGAAACAGCATTCTGTCTGTCACGAATCTGGGCACAGGCCTCTGTAGAAAATTCGAAAAATCTGCCAATTTACGAGCGTGATCCTCGATATGTACGCAACTTTCATTAGTTTTGAGTTTTTCCATTTGAGCAAGTCTGGTGCCACTTTAAATTCGTCTTTACGGTGTTCTGTTTTGACAGATTCTGCCTTTTATTTCGCATTGCCTCTTTTGCTATGTTGGATTCATTTCTTTGATCCATTAATGTCCAGTAGCTTTATGCAATGTCCAGAAGTGTAAAGAATGTTTGTGTCACCTCTGAATGTGTGAATTATTAATTGTGCACTAACCCTCTAATGAGTTTGCTTGAAGTTTGGTGTGAAGGAAGTTTTCAAGGGTCAAGAGAGGAGAATGATATACTATGATCAAGAGGAGTGAAAGCTCTAAGCTTGGGGATGCCCCGTGGTTCACCCCTGCATATTTTAAGAAGACTCAAGCGTCTAAGCTTGGGGATGCCCAAGGCATCCCCTTCTTCATCGACAACATCATCAGGTTCCTCCCCTGAAACTATATTTTTATTCAATCACATCTTGTGTTCTTTACTTGGAGCGTCGGTTTGTTTTTGTTTTTGTTTTGTTTGAATAAAATGGATCCTAGCATTCACTTTGTGGAGAGAGACACGCTCTGTTGCATATGGACAAATATGTCCTTAGGCTTTACTCATAATGTTCATGGCGAAGTTTCTTCTTCGTTAAATTGTTATATGATTGGAATTGGAAAATGCTACATGTAGTAATTCTAAAATGTCTTGGATAATGTGATACTTGGCAATTGTTGTGCTCATGTTTAAGCTCTTGCATCATATGCTTTGTACCCATTAATGAAGAAATACATAGAGCTTGCTAAAATTTGATTT
This sequence comes from Lolium multiflorum, assembly GCA_030979885.1. Taxonomy (NCBI): domain Eukaryota; kingdom Viridiplantae; phylum Streptophyta; class Magnoliopsida; order Poales; family Poaceae; genus Lolium; species Lolium multiflorum. The sequence continues at coordinate 283,531,455 of CM061748.1, forward strand.
GCATATTTGGTCTCTCTAAGGTCTAGATAATATCTAGTATTGAGTTTTGAACAACAAGGAAGACGGTGTAGAGTCTTATAATGTTTACAATATGTCTTTTATGTGAGTTTTGCTGCACCGGTTCATCCTTGAGTTTGCTTCAAATAACCTTGCTAGCCTAAACCTTGTATCGAGAGGGAATACTTCTCATGCATCCAAAATCCTTGAGCCAACTACTATGCCATTTGTGTCCACCATACCTACCTACTACATGGTATTTCTCCGCCATTCCAAAGTAAATTGCTTGAGTGCTACCTTTAAAATTCCATCATTCACCTTTGCAATATATAGCTCATGGGACAAAATAGCCTTAAAAACTATCGTAGTATTGAATATGTACTTATGCACTTTATCTTTTATTAAGTTGCTTGTTGTGCGATAACCATGCTTCCATCAACTATTGTTGAATATCATGTGAGTTGCTATGCATGTCCGTCTTGTCTGAAGGATCTATCACTTTAGTGGTTGGAGCATGCAAAATTGTTAGAGAAGAACATTGGGCCGCTAACTAAAGCCATGAATCATGGTTGAAGTTTCAGTTTTGGACATATATCCTCAATCTCATATGAGAATAATAATCATTGCTACATTCTTATGCATTTAAGAGGAGTCCATTATCTGTTGTCCATGTTGTCCCGGTATGGATGTCTAAGTTGAGAATAATCAAAAGCGAGAAATCCAAAATGCGAGCATTCTCCTTAGACCTTTGTACAGGCGGCATGGAGGTACCCCTTTGTGACACTTGGTTGAAACATGGCATGCAAAGATCCGGTAGTCCAAGCTAAGTAGGACGAGGTGCGGACATTATTAGTATACTATGCATGAGGCTTGCAACTTGTAAGATATAATTTACATAACTCATATGCTTTATTACTACCGTTGACAAAATTGTTTCATGTTTTTAAAATAAAAGCTCTAGCACAAATACAGCAATCGATGCTTTCCTCTTTGAAGGACCCTTCTTTTACTTTTATTGTTGAGTCAGTACCTATCTCCCTCCACCTCAAGAAGCAAACACTTGTGTGAACTGTGCATTGATTCCTACATACTTGCATATTGCACTTGTTATATTACTTTATGTTGACAATATCCATGAGATATACATGTTATAAGTTGAAAGCAACCGCTGAAACTTAATCTTCCTTTGTGTTGCTTCAACACCTTTACTTTGATTTATTGCTTTATGAGTTAACTCTTATGCAAGACTTATTGATGCTTGTCTTGAAGTACTATTCATGAAAAGTCTTTGCTATATGATTCAGTTGTTTACTCATGTCATTACCTTTGTTTTGATCGCTGCATTCATTACATATGTTTAAAAATAGTATGATCAAGATTATGATGGCATGTCACTTCAGAAATTATCTTTGTTATCGTTTTACCTGCTCGGGACGAGCAGAACTAAGCTTGGGGATGCTGATACGTCTCCAACGTATCGATAATTTCTTATGTTCCATGCTACTTTATTGATGATACCTACATGTTTTATGCACATTATATGTCGTATTTATGCATTTTGAACTAACCTATTAACAAGATGCCGAAGAGCCAGTTGCTGTTTTCTGCTTTGGTTTCAGAAATCCTAGTAAGGAAATATTCTCGGAATTGGACGAAATCTTCGCCAGGGTCCTATTTTTGCACGGAGCTTCGAAGACCGAAGAGATAACGAAGTGGGGCGACGAGGCGCCGCCACCATAGGGCCGCGCGGCCGAGGGGGCCGCGCCGCCCTATGGTGTGGGCCCTCGTCGCCCCCCGACCTACCCTTCCGCCTACTTAAAGCCTCCGTCGCGAAACCCCGACGGAGAGCCACGATACGGAAAACCTTCCGGAGACGCGCCGCGAATCCCATCTCGGGGATTCGGAGATCGCCTCCGGCACCGGAGAGGATTCATCTCCGGAGGACTCTTCATCGCCATGATCGCCTCGGAGTGATGAGTGAGTAGTTCACCTGGACCATGGGTCCATAGCGTAGCTAGATGGTTGTCTTCTCCTTGTTGTGCTTCATTGTTGGATCTTGTGAGCTGCCTAACATGATCAAGATCATCTATCTGTAATACTATATGTTGTGTTTGTCGGGATCCGATGGATATAGAATACTATGTTATGATGATTATCAATCTATTGTTTATGTGTTGTTTATGATCTTGCATGCTCTCCGTTATTAGTAGAGGCTCTGGCCAAGTTTGTACTCTTAACTCCAAGAGGGAGTATTTATGCTCGATAGTGGGTTCATGCCTTCATTGACACCTGGGACAGTGACAGAAAGTTCTAAGGTTGTGATGTGCTGTTGCCACTAGGGATAAAACATTGATTCTATGTCTAAGGATGTAGTTGTCGATTACATTACGCACCATACTTAATGCAATTGTCTATTGCTTAGCAACTTAATACTGAATGGGGTTCGGATGATAACCTGAAGGTGGACTTTTTAGGCATAGATGCCAATGGATGGCGGTCTATGTACTTTGTCGTAATGCCCGGATTAAATCTCACTATATTTATCATATCATGTATATGCATTGTTATGCCCTTCTCTATTTGTCAATTGCCCGACTGTAATTTGTTCACCCAACATGCTTTTATCTTATGGGAGAGACACCTCTAGTGAACTGTGGACCCCGGTCCTATTCTTTACATAGCATACAATCTGCAATTATGTTTTACTATTTTCTTGCAAACAATCATCTTCCACTCGATACGCTTAATCCTTTGTTACAGCAAGCCGGTGAGATTGACAACCTCACTGTTTCGTTGGGGCAAAGTACTTTGGTTTTGTTGTGCAGATTCCACGTTGGCCGGAATCCTGTTGTTGCACCGCATCACATTTCGCCACCATCAACCTTCAACGTGCTTCTTGGCTCCTCCGGTTCGATTAAACCTTGGTTTCTTTCTGAGGGAAAACTTGCTACTGTGCGCATCATACCTTCCTCTTGGGGTTCCCAACGAACGTGTGAGTTACACGCCATCACCTCCTCATTTCCATAGCCCTTGGCGATGCTTCCTTCTGGCCTAGCACGGTTACGAACATATTTCTTTCATACTCCCATGAACCTCTCGAAGGGGAACATATTGTGTAGAAATACATGACCGAGAATGGAAATCTCTTCGACTAGGTGAACCAGGAGGTGCGTCATAATATCGAAGAAGGATGGCGGGAACACCAACTCGAAACTGACAAGACATTGGACCACATCGTTCTGTAACCATGGTAGAACTTCTGGATTGATTACCTTGAGAGATTGCATTGAGGAATGCACATAGCTTCACAATGGCTACTCGAACATTCAGGAGCCCCCTCAAAGCAATCGGAAGCAATTGCGTCATAATCACGTGGCAGTCGTGAGACTTCAGGTTTTGGAACTTTTTCTCCGCCATGTTTATTATTCCCTTTATATTGGACGAGAATCCAGACGGGACCTTCATACTGCTCAGGCATTCAAAAAAGATGACCTTCTCTTCTTTGGTCAGAGCGTAGCTGGCACGACCTTGAAACCATTCCGGATGCCGGTCATCAGGGTCTTTCAAATGTTGCTGGTCCTGCCGTGCTTCCTTTGTATCATTTGTCTTCCCATACACGCCCAAGAAGCTTAGGAGCTTCACGCAAATATTCTTCGTAACATGCATCACGTCGATTGCAGAGCGGACATCTATGACTTTCCAATATTCTAGCTCCCAGAATATAGATTTCTTCTTCCACATGGGTGCGTGCCCGTCAGCTCCCTTCGGAATTGATTGTCCGCCAGGACCCTTTCCAAAGATGACTTTCAAATCCTTGACCATATCAAATACCTCAGCACCAGTGCGTTCCGCAGGCTTCGGCCGGTGATCTGCCTTGCCGTTGTAATGCTTGCCTTTCTTTCTTACTGGATGAATTTTCGGAAGAAATCGACGATGCCCAAGGTACACGTTCTTCTTACAATTTGGCAAATGTACACTTTCAGTCTCATGTAAGCAGTGCGTGCATGCATTGTATCCCTTATTTGACAGTCCCGAAAGGTTACTAAGAGCAGGCCAATCGTTGATGGTTACGAAAAGCAACGCTCGTAGGTCAAATTCCTCTTCTTTGTGCTCATCCCACACACGGACACCAGGTCTGCCCCACAACTGTAAAAGTTCATCAACTAATGGCCTTAGGTACACATCGATGTCGTTGCCGGGTTGCTTCGGACCTTGGATGAGCACTGTCATCATAATGAACTTCCGCTTCATGCACAACCAAGGAGGAAGGTTGTAGATGCATAGAGTCACGGGCCAGGTGCTATGGCTGGAGCTCTGCTCGCCAAAAGGATTCATGCCATCTATACTTAGACCAAATCTTATGTTCCTTGCGTCAGCTGCAAAATCTTTAAACTCTCTGTCGATCTTTCTCCATTGCGTTCCATCTGCGGGGTGTCTCAACTCCCCGTCTTACGGTCCTCTTTGTGCCATCGCAACAACTTGGCATGCTCTTTGTTCCTGAACAGACGTTTCAAACGTGGTATTATAGGAGCATACCACATCACCTTGGCGGGAACCTTCCTGGGTTTCTCGCCCTCAACATCGTCACCGGGGTCATCGCCTCTGATCTTATAACGCAATGCAGTGCATACCGGGCATTCATTCAAATTCTCGTATTCACCGTGGTAGAGGATGCAGTCGTTGATGCATGCATGTATCTTCAGAACCTCTAAACCTAGAAGGCAAACAACCTTCTTTGCTTCGTACGTACTGGAGGGCAACTCGTTATTCTTTGGAAACATATTCTTCAACATTTTCAGTAAGTTTTCAAATCCCGAGTCAGCTACACCTTCCTGTGCCTTCTATCTCAGCAAATCCAGTGTGCAGCCCAGCTTTTTTGACCATTATCGCATCTGGGTACAACGACTTTTTGTGATCCTCTAACATGCGATCCAAATTCTCCCTCTCCTTTTCAGTTTCGCAGCGACTCCGTGCATCAGCAATGGTCCGACCAAGATCATCGGCGGGCTCATCACGTGCCTCTTCTTGATCACCTTCCCCTTCACCTTCCCCACTTTCAGCATCCTCCGTGAAAGTATCACCGAAATGATCAAGATAGCTGTCATCGATGATATCATCCACTTCTTCATCTTCTTCCATTATAACCCCTCTTTCTCCATGCTTGGTCCAACAATTATAGCTTGGCATGAAACCATGCCGAATCAGGTGCAGGTGAACTTCCCTTGAGGAAGAGTAACCCTTCTGATTCTTACAGGCAACACATGGACAGATAACAAAACCCTCCTGTTTGTTCGCATTAGCCACTACGAGGAAATCTTTCAAACCCGTAGTGAATTCGCCGGAGAGTCGGTTAGCGTACATCCATTGCCGATTCATCTGCATTATTATAATATAAAATATATAATTAACCATCATGCATTTGTTAAACTAAATAGAAATTAAACAATGAACTACACACATTCATATTTTATCAATGACACATATGAAAGGTTCAAGTTGCTAACCGCGATCGAGGAGGAAAAAATAAATGAGGAAGCTCGATCAAGTGTGGCTCCGACACTTCATATCAAGTTTGTTTCATGCTCTTGGGGCATTTCATCAAACACTTGTGTGCATAAGAGGAGCCAAAAGCAAACCTACACCCCCTTGTGAAGTTTGTGAAGAGAAGTAGCACCAAATGGCTAAGTGCGTGAGCTGAGGCCCTTTTATATAGGGATGGGCGCTAGTGCGGTGGCCAGCCATGAAGCGCTGGCGGCCGAGGACATTTAGTCGCGGTTGGCCCGCCCGCTCCCTCCCGTCCCAGGTGGCCTTGGGCGAGCCTTCGCGGTCGCCACCCGAGCCGCGACTAAAGACCCCATTGGTCGCGGTTCCTTTATTTTCGCGACTAATGGGGCTGGACGGAAGCCCTTTTTTCTACCAGTTATAGTTTATATTTTTGGATACCCATGGCCACAACATCCCATATTTACCACATTTCACGCCTGAAGAAAAAAGTCTACGGATTTAGCCATGTACGGTGCAGTGGCAGAAAGTAAGAAACTCTATTTTGTAGAAAAGAAATTAAGAAACTCTAACAAACGTCGACAGGAGTTGCACTTGCACCACGTAAATTGCAGAAATCAAGAGACTCTAGCGAGGTCGACAAGAGTTGAACTTGCACCACGTAAATTGCAGAAATCATGAAACTCTAACGACGTCGACAAGAGTTGCACTCGCACCACGTAATTGGCAGAAATGAAGAAATTCTAACGACGTCGAGAGGAGTTTCATTCGCACCACCTAATTGGCGTTTCCTTATGCGCCAGCGACACCCAAACATTCTAAGGAGTTAAATATTACCGGTAGTACTAATGAATAAAGATGACATGTATAGCAAAGCACAATTGCACAAAAGTTCCTAGGGCTGGCCAACATTTATACGTTGTTTACTGTGATAAGGCTTTTGTACCAAGATCAATAAAAAATTAACAACTGGACGACCTTATTTGACTCCTATTAATAGAGGTCAGAGGAACAGAAAATCTTTGCCATTCGTTTGATGCCCGAACGGGTTGTCTGTTTGGTTGTATATTTTCCTTACGACACGATCGATGAGACAATGTATATGTTTTAGTGGAGAGAACGAGCGGGAAAAGCTTGGCGGGAGAAATTAGCGGGAAAGTTGTGCCGACGGCACATCTTATGTATTATGATGGCACAGCTAACCGCCGTTTCGTCCCCGTCATGGCGTTGTCGGTGTCCCCACCAGACGGAGCCTGTGCCGAAGGCCAGCGTCTGTGCCGACGTCCGCTCTCGGCATATCTGAGGGCTGCGCCGAAGGCAAAGCTGTACCGACGGCTGGATCTATGGGCTGGCTTCGAGGCGGCATGTGCCGACGGCCCTGATATCTAGCCGTCGGCACGAGAGCACGTTCCCCTAGTGTGTATCATATTATCCTCACACTTTAATTTCAGTTGCAAAAAAAAAGTACTAGCAGCTAATGAGCCAAGTCTACAACAGAGGCCTGTCTTTAAAAATCTCATCTTGTGGACTCCACGCTCTCATGCGTCAAGACGTTACCTTTTACTGTAATCTATGTCTCGGTACAATCTATTGGAGAGATTATTACCTTGAGATGAATAGGATATTCCTTCTCCATGAAGCGACTTCGATAGGAGGATAACATACGTGGACCTGAAATCGATTGTATGAAAAAATACAAATATGTGCTCGATCTTCATCCGCGTAAAACCCACGCGTCCGCAGCCAGTAAAAGGAGATGTATGTCACGGCCGACTGGCAGTTTTGAGAATCAAACTTTGACAACTGGGGATCAATCCAGTGGCCGTGAGATACTTACGTGTGGAAGATGACAATGACAGCCCCATCCGGATTGCAACGTGCGCACCCATTTAGCATAGCTACATCGACCAAAAAATAGCTAGGTGAGAGTAAGACCTACTACCTTCATCCCAAGGCTTAAAGCTTTTTTTTTTTTGGAAAAGCCAAAAGTAAGTAAAGTTTGACTAAAATTTTAGAATATTCTATCAATAAATATAATATTTTGTAAATACATATTTTATTATCTATCTAATAATATTAATTTTGTATTTCACAAGGCTTAAGGCCTATATTTTTTTCAGAAAGTCAAACTATGTTAAGTTTGGCTAAGTTTTTATAAAAAAATATTAACATGTGAAATATAAAATTAATATTATTAGATAGATAATGAAATATATTTTCATGTGCTATCTACAAAATATCATATTTATTGATAGATTATTTTAAAATTTTGGTCATACTTTACTTGCTTTGACTTTTCCAAAAAAAATATAAGCCTTAAGCCTTGGGATGGAGGTAGTACATGCAAAGAAAGATGGAATGCACGATACTTGACGCGTGAAATGAAGTTCAAACCAGTTAATGCATGCAATTGCTCTAATACACAACATTCATTCACAAATGGAGTAAACGCCATGCATGGATGCCTTTGTTACTGAAGAAGCACGCGATTATTTATTGGTCCGACCATAATTTGAGTTTAATTTTATGCAGGAGCTGTTAAATTTGCACCCACCAAGCTATGATGGAAAGCACATGTGCTATTAACCATATTCATGTTTTACCAGCCCCCTAGATGTTCTTTATCCCTGTTTGGCGCATGTGGTGTTTTGTTCGGCAGAGTTTGCAGTTGACATTATTCGGGAATACAATAATTCTATGTTTTTATATGCTAATTATAAACTTAGGCAATGCACATGATAGTTCAGTAACCCCAAACTGAGCGCGGATCACAATTGCACGATCCCATTCAATATACTACACAATTAGTAAATATATTCGGCATATTAATTGTCCTATTAATGAGTTAGTAGAGAAGATGTGGCACAAGCCGTTAAATATTTATCGTGAAGGATTTGGCCATATTAAGAGATTATGTAAAAATTTAGTGTGGAGGATTTGCCTGGCGGCCACCACATGAAGTGGTGAGGGGGAGGAGCACGAGGGGGGAATGGTGACGGCCAGTGGCTTGAGTCGTCGCACATGTTGCCCTAGTAAGGAGTAAGACTGTAAGAGCGACGTATTGTTGCCTGTGATTTTTCACACGTCAAGATAATCTTTATTATTTAAAGGCTTTTAGGCTTTCAAAAGTCAAACATTTGCCAGGATAGTGTAGGTAGATAGTCTACAAGAATGGTGGAGCTACAATTCACGCCAGAATGTGTACCTTTTATTGTTCAAAACTTTTGCTCTTTTGAGGTTAAAGGTATTGTTATGTAGAAAAAAGGTTCAAAAGAACCGGTAACACGTGGTGCCTCGGCCACAAGAGATAAATGTTCCGGGCCTAAGAGCATACACACCTACATTGTCGCTTGCACATCTCCAAGGTCATGGGTGTCGGCCTAAGCCCTCTACGTGATATCAGGACGGACCAACTCCGTTACCGCAAGAGGGAGGATGGCCGTGTTTCAAAACACTCTCCTATTTTGATCCTTCCATGCCCCCCACATGGCATAGATGAAAGCACCGCTGGCTTCCCGCCTCTTCTCGTGCAGCAAGGCCACAATCGTCTTGCTCCACCAACGGTTAATGCCTCTACTCTTCGGAGGCAAGGCCACCCCAATTGATCCATTCAATGCAAAATTTTGCTCCCTCACGACTGAACAGAAGGAGCAGTCTAGAAGGAGGTTTTGCAGCATCTCCGGATCGATCATGCAAAGCTTGAAAATGGGATCATGGGGGATCCTCTCATTGCAGGATTGCCGGTGGTGAGGATCTTCCCATGTAGCACGAGCCACGCGAAGAAATGAAACTTTGGCTCTAGATGAGCCTTTCAAACTATCTCGGTCTTGAAAGGTGCGAAAGATCCGGAGAATTGACATCGATAAGTCGACATCATGGTGTATATTGTGGAAGCCGTCCATCTCCAAGGGATTGCATCCGGACATGGATGGAGGGTAACATCTTGCATGAAGCTCCAAACCCTGAAAAATGGGAGGGTTGCGTCGACGTCGAGGGGTGGACCAATGCCTTCATCCAGTTTTTGTTTTGTGAGCATTTTTGGCACCGTTTTGTTCTTCCTTATAGCAGCTTCCAGGCTCCTCCTGGCAGCCAAATATTGTGCCAAAACGGCATCAAGCCCCATCACCACCAATGAAAACTTCCGTGGAAGAACGCCAAGTTTGCAACGTCGTAGGGAAGAGGAAAACTTTTGCTTGGACAATCGGGATAGATAAGCTACAACCCTTGAAGTAGTTATGGTTGCGTAATTTTGCAGTTACTTCAGAGTTCCGAAAGTAAAGTACTTCCAATTATCCAGAAATTACTTTAGTATGTATTCAAACACTAGTCTCTGCTGTCGGTAGGTCCTTTTTATCATTGGGGTTTTGGTGATTTTGACCCTTCCAAACAGCAGTTTATAAATCATACATTCTATCAAAATTCCTTTTAGCTCCCGACCTTTTGTCAGCTCTTTTTTTCAATCCAAAAACTTGACATTTATGTGTTAAAAAATCTGAAAAATATACTTTTATATATACGTGTCCCGTATGTACGATCAAATTGCATCGAAATATCTTTTCATGTGTAGTCTGCAGAAAAGACAAATGTTGGAGGCATAATAGAGTTATTTTTTTTACTTTTGAAAACCATGGCTTTCTGATTATTATTTAGCTGAAAATACAACCTATCATCTAGCAAAACTCTTTGGATATATAGAGAGCATGTGCATGTATCCACATGATTGTTTTAAACAAGATTGAAATATTATTTTGTTTTCTTAATATAGAGATCAGTGGAGCTCGGAGGACAAACGCTGCTCGGAGGACATCGACTGGCGGTGTAAGCATATGGGCTGTTTTACGGTGCAATTTACTTGTCACCTGAGCTAGTAGTATTCAACCATGGTATTCTGGGTAACTAATATTTTGGTATTCTTCCCCAAAATCTGGACGATATTTAACTACAACTCTGGTAATCATGAGCCCGGTCCACCAAAGTGTAGACCTACTATCTTGTAACCCACTGAATGGAAGTTAAAATCATGATAAGGGCCGGAGTGAATGTACCTGTGCGCTTGAACTTCTGAACCAGCGCCCGGAAAAAATAGGTTTATAAATTTAGCTAGAAATCAAAATTTAAAAAGTGTGTGATTAAATAAAATAATATCTATAACATGATACAAGTACATTATTAAAATATATTTAGCCGAGTAATATTAATTTTGGTATTGTAGATATTTATATTTTTATCTACAACATCAGTTAATAGAAAGTGGAGTTTGGACAAAATTTATAAACCGCATTTATTGGAACAGTATATATATTGCCATCTGATGATAAGGGACAAAAACAAATCACGAACTGACAAACTCAAGGATACAATTGTCCTGCTAGACGATTTGGCAATAATATTTGTGGGTATAGATCAATTAGATATGTACTTGATACGTTTTGACATGAAAAAAATACAATTTACTAATCACAAGTTCATCACACTATCCACCTAGATAAGAGCTAACCGACGCCCTAAAACGTGCCCACGCGGTAAAAAATAATAGCTAATTTAGCACGCACGCGGGCGGTCGACGAGCTCCAACAAACGCACGAAAATAGAGAACACGGGAAAACTTTTGCCGCGTGCTAAATTTATCGCGCCAACTCGTGCGGGTTAAAAAGCGGGCGCGCACACACCATCCGGCGTTGTAAGTTCCACCCTCTCCCTCCCCCTTTTACCCACCGCTTGCCTTCTCGCCGCCCGTCAAGCGCCCTGCTTCGAGATGGCGCCACGCCGATCGAACTCATCCGACTCTCGTATGGCAGCTACCTCCGAGATTTGCGCGAGCATCGACCACATCTTCCTCGGCACATTCGAGACCGCGCACGTTCGACGCGGCGGCGTGGTGTCTCGGACTTATGCACCGAGAGATGAACTTCGACGATGTGCAAATGGGTGAGCAGACCGAGATGCTCGCACCACCGCCGCATCTCGTCGCTGACGAGGAGAAGCATCGCCACTGCACGCGTCTCCGACGCCTCTACCACTCCGAGGAAGAGAGTGTGTGAGGGCAGAGTGGAAATCCTGCTTCCCGGAGGACGTCGCCGTCGAGGTCGCCTTCTACGCGTGGAGGAAGGAGCAGTGCAAGGCGGATAGCGCGGCGAGGAGGGCCGACAAGGCGCGTTGTTGGGCATTCACCGAGGCGTATATTGCCGGCCCGCAGATGATTGACGACAATGAAGAATGTTGGCTCGACCAGTTCTTGTCATCACCGTTGGATTCCTCGAGAGAGGATGACTCGGATTTCGACTTTCAGATTAGTAGTTACTAGTATGTATGTTTCGTTGTATTTCAAACTGTGGTATCTTATCTATGTTAATATTAAGTTTATTTTGCGTCTATTTTTTTACTGTATTTGATCTATATTTGATGTTGTTCGAGTACAAAAAAGTATTTTTAGCACGCCTAGTGAACGCACTTCGCAGTGCTGCAAAATTTAGCTAAAAGAGCAATACAAGCGGTGCAAAACACTTTTAGTGCGCGGCATTATGCGGCGCATGTTGGAGTTGCTCTAATGAAATCTATAGATCTTTTTCTTTTCCTTGCGAATTTGTATCGGTGCTGCTCAGATTTGCTAGCAATGCATGCATCCACTTATTTTTGAAAAGTGTAAGTAAAATTAAAAGAGGAAAGTTATTTTGACAGATTAAAGAAACTAGCATACGGAAGGTGTCCATATATTACGGAAGCTAGCGAGTCCAAATTGCTGCGTTGCCGGATTTTGTTTTTCATCTGCCGATTTTGCCCTTTGCTGAGAAAATACTACTGCTTTAATTGACAAGTATTGGTTAATCTGAACCGTTTGATTAGTTGGTTTAAACGGCCAGTAATTGTCTGTCCCTACCGTAAAAAGTCTCAAGCATATATTGGAATTGCTCTAAGACGGACACACACGCGACGTGCTCCAAGCTTGCAATCTAGTAGTCCAGATCAGTTACGTTTTTGTTATGTACTCCGTACTAACAATGCAACTAGCTTAGCTAGCAGCCGTACATGCCTGATATCAGAAACTTCCGCGATCAGGCTCTGCCGACCTTACCTTTACATTACATGTGTAAGATTTAACATCGACTGGCGGTGTAAGCATATATATATGTTCGAATGTTATCCCGACATCGAACGTGGACAACTAGAACAACGGCTGCAGCCACGCAACTTCTACAGATAGGGTATACGTAAGTTCTACAGATAGCCACGCAGTCGGCACAAATCAAGAAACTCTAACGACGTTGACAGGAGTTGGACTTGCACCACGCAAGTGAGTCCAGCGACACCCCCAACTATCATACAATTTTCCTTCTATCTTCTCTAAGAGTACGGGCTTTGCCAAATCAATTGTTGAACTAGTTCAGAAAATCAGTTTAGGGAGAAACTAGAATTCGCATGCACAGTTTACTCGATGTTGTGCTACAGTACATTTTTTTGTGTGCGGGGTATTGGAGATGTTGTTGCTATATATTGAGATGAATAGGAGTGTATTCTTTTCCTTCTCCTCGAAGCAAAGTAGCAATCGGTAGGGACCTCAAGGCTCAAACTTAGATACTCTGAGAGTTGAGATGGTGTGTGCGACAGAATTTGAGCCGGAAGTGAATTCGAGCGTATGCAAGAGAAAGTATGTATGTGCTCGATCTCCGTCCATGTAAAAACGCACGCGCAAGCAACAAAAACAGAGCCATATCGGCCGCGGCTGACCGGCAGTTTGAACTTACAACCGGGAAGAATCCGGTGACCATGAGCTATTTCCGTGTAGATGATGACAAATAACAGCCCCATCCTGACTGCAACGTACACCCATTTAGCATAGCTAGATCAATCTAAAAAATGGCGAGGCGAGAGTGAGACCTCTTAGATATTATTAGTATTTAATGCTCCCTCCCGCATAAATAGTTAAATACTACAACTTATATTGGTTGATTGTAATAATATCTTGCATTGAGAACTGAGTTCTAGCACAGTGGCAAGGCTAGCGAGTGCGCAGTCAGCCCACCCAGGTTTGAATCCCCATCTCGCGGTAATTTCGCCGTGAGGGACGGACTTTAAACCGGGTTATCATCCTAGCATCCATCCGCGGGGAGAGTCTCATCCTACGTAACAACGTATTACCAAGAGAGGGATCATTCCCCCGTTGGTCAACGTTTTAAATAATGTCATATGTCAATTTAAAGATGGATCTAAGATTAGGTTTTGGGATGACAAATAGCTAGGAAATGCCACTCTTCCGAAAGAATATCCAGCTCTGTACAATATTGTTTGACAAAGGTGAAACCTTAGCTAAGGTTATAGACTCTTCTCCACCAAACGTGTCGTTCATAACGGATCTTGACAGGATTAGGCTTCACAATTGGAATGCACTTCTTCAGCGCTTAACATTCATTTAATTATCACCCGGGCCAGATGAGTTTCGCCGGATTCTTAATGAGAATGGTGAATTCTCTGTGGATTCTATGTATGGAGCTTTGATACAATATTCAAAGCCGGTTATTAATAAAAAGAAAATTTGGAAGCTGAAGATACCACTGAAAACAAAGATTTTTGCATGGTATCTTCATCGAGGGCACTGGTGGAAAAATGGCCTTCGGTCGCGGTGCGCAACTGCCATTAGTCGCGGTTGCGCAACCGCGACCTATTATTCGCGACTAAAGGTCCCCCCTTTAGTCGCGGTTCCTACGAACCGCGACTAAAGGCCCGTCCACGTGGGCGGCAGGCGAGCGCGGGCGGAGGACCTTTAGTCGCGGTTCTCGCCAACCGCGACTAAAGGCCGCCGCAGGTTTAGGGCCCCCCCCTAACCTGGTTCCCCTAACCCCTGGTTACTTTTTAAGTTGTATTGTTTTATTTCTTTTGTGTTTTATTTTAATTTTGAAGGAGTTTCACATATTCTACGGTATACATGCATGTGAATGTACAATTTCAAACAAATTTGAAATTAGAATCAAAAAGAATTCAAGAGGAATATACAATATATATTCAATATCGGATGACCATATACAATTTTGAACAAGTTTCCATACATATATTTAGTGCATATAAAGTTCTACGTCCTCTACATAGTGTTCTCCTCTAGGATCGATGACTTGGTTCGCCAACCATCCAGCTAGTTCCTCTTGAAGTGGTCGGAGCGAGCTTGTAAGCGTCCGGAGGTTATTCCTCCTGGTGTTGTTCTCAGACGGCTGCCGCTCAGTGGTGTATCTCCGGATCCTCTCACAAACATAGTATCCACATAGATTGGTCCCCGGTGGCTGAATGTCCCCGGTCGCAGCCTTTGCCATTTTAAAATGTAGCTCTTTTTTGAATTCACCGACCTTTTGATCTACGAACCGTCTCCAAACCCTACGAGGCAAGGAAAATTAAATGAACAAGAGAGTTATTAATTAGTTACTTGATATTAGGAAATGATGAATGTAATAGGCCGATCGATATAGAGCGCAAACGAATGAAAGTAGTTACTTTTGCATCATTTTTCTCATGTTGCCCCAAAGCTTCGTATCCATATTCAGAGAGTCGTGGACGATAACTGTGGAGTTCTGAATTTGAATTACTAGCAGAATCCAGTGGAACCTGCGGACACGATACATGCACAGTCATGCATAACTCATCGATTAGCCACATACCATGCATGGAGTAAACAAAAGAGAATGTGCTCAAGACAGAAACACTCACCCAAAATGGTAAGGAAATAGAATATCACTTTTGAGTTCCTGTTTTGTAAGAAACATCCACAGGTCATCCTCCACGTCTCGGGGTGGTGTTGTAACACATATGAATTAACGATTTGTGGGTCAATGAACCCAACATCATGGGTGTGCCTTATTCGCATTTCCCGCTTCTTCAATCTGCATAATAGCGTACACAACAAGATAGTTAGGACAATATATATATTTATAGTGCAGGCAATGAACGAGATGGGGTAGAAATTAATAAATCACTTACAGAACATAGCAGCTGATGATAGATTTGTCGAGCTCGCGCAGATTGAACAGCTGGAACAATTCACTCCGATGAATTGTTATATAGTAATGTTTGAAGTGATGCTCATGTCTAACTTCCGCATAAATATATTCTCTGGCGTTTTTAAGTTCTATGTAAGCCTTGTACCAATTTAGCAGACCTTTCATTTGTCGAGGTAGATCCTCTTCCTGCGCAGGCTCGACGAGAGGACCATCCTTCACATATCCAAATACTACGTCCTTCATTGCCACGTCATCAAGGCCTAATGCTACACGAAGAGTCATACCTAAGGCTGCCGCTTGTTCTTTGGCTTTCGCTACAGTCAATCCCTGTGCTGCCGCAGCTGCTATGACATCAGGGGCTTCGTCCTCCGGACCTGCGGCTTTCACTATGAGCGGGGGATCGACTGTTTACTTTGTTCCCCGAGCTGGGCAACTTGTTTTCCCCCTTTTCTGGGCCTCCTCCAAGGCTTTCTTCTCTTGCTTCTTCGCCTCCTCCTGCTTCCTCTGGAACGTGAGTGCTTGCACACGAAGTTCACGTTCATAGTCGTCGGGAGATTCTTCGCGGCTTGGGACGGTGTGTTCAAAAATGTCTTAGCCCACTTCTTTTGCTCATCAGAATATACTGGCTTGGGCTCGCCCTCTATTTTCTTCTTGCAGCTCGCCTTCCATTTCTCTAAATCAGCCGCGCCCGCCTCGACTTCCTCGGCACTACATTCCCAAGACCTCTTGGGGAGAGGCTTAAGTGATGGCTCCGGTATCTTTGTGGTTGCAGGTACGTAAGGGTCCGGGTTAATAACCCGGGACTGCTTGCTTCTTCGCCGGAGGTGGATTGGGGGCGGCGTCGATCACCCGCCGGACGAGGAGGGGGGGCGTGCTTACCCGCCGGTGAATTGGGGCGGCGTCGGCTTACCCGCCGGAGGTGTAGGTGAGCCACCACCACCACCACCACCACCGGAGGGTGGACTTGTTTGCCTTGGCGCCTCGCCTGGAAACTTGATAAACTTTTGCCATAGAATGAACTGGCGCTTGACATCTCCAAGTCTTGTCGCCCCTTCAGGTGTAGCAATGTCAATGTCCAGGTCCTCAAACCCTTGGACTATCTCCTCCACCGTGACACGAGCATAGCCATCTGGAATGGGGTTGTTGTGGTGGAGTGCTCCAGGTGGTAAAGCACTGCCGGTGGCTACCTTCATGGACATGTTCCCGATAGGATAATACAGATGACATGCTTTCATCTCCTTTATATCGTCCACGGGGTAGCGAGGAGGCTCGGTGCAGTAATTTCGACCACCAGATGCTCCGGTGCAGTAATTTCGATCGTCGGTGCACCAGCCGGTGAGGCCTCCGTGGAAGCCACGCTGCTTCTTCTCTGCTGGCTTCCGAGATCCATTGGATGATCTTCATGCTGCGCCCGAGCTGCATCTCTTTCGGCTACTAGTACACTCACGGTTTTCTTCATCACGTCCATTTCCGTTACCAGCTTCGCCACAACATCTGCATCCCGATCCATCTTTCTCTTACGGCTGTAACCGTACGGGTCATCGTTCGGGGAACCCTACTTTCCACGGAATGTCCCCGGGCATGCCTCGTACACGTCCTCCGTGTTCAGGATTCCCGAGGGCTTTTGTCGCGTCGTTCTCTCTGTTGAACTTGATCCTCCCCTCTTGAGCATCCCTCATTGCCTCAATAAGCTTTTTGGTGGGTTTAATTATTTTGCCCTGATAAACACACTCCCCTGTCTCCGGGTTCAGCGATCCCCCATGCCCGTACCACCAGCTTTTGGCCCATCCCTCCGTACCTGGACGGATTCCTCGCGCCCTCAGCTCGTTCTCCATCTTCTCCCACCTAGGCTGCCAAAGCGATACCCTCCTGGCCCCATAATATGATTGTACTCCTTCTTGGCCGCATTCTTCTTATTTTTTCGACATTTCAAGGAACTGCTCCGATTTCTTTTGCTTCACAAATTCTGGCCAATCATGTTGCAGTTTCTCATATTGTCCTTTGAAATCCGGAGTCTTGCCCTCCTTGACAAAGTCATGGGCTAGATTTTGCTTGTATTTCCGGAATGCGTCGGCCATCTTAGAAAGAGCGAACTGTTTGACTAGCTTGCACCTCTCCTTGTTTTCCTCAATCTTGTTACCCGCCTCATCGTATCTGCGGTATTCCGGAGGTAGAACGAAATGTTCTATAAGCTTCTTGAAGCAATCTTTTTTTGTTCTCTTATCGACGAAAGTGAAACCAAGACGTGCCTTCTTTGGCTCATTCCACTCCTGGACGGTGATCGAGACGTTCTCTCTAACAACGGCTCCGCATTGGCTGATAAACTTGGTGGCGTTCTTGCTGGGCTCCAGCGGCCTGCCGGTTGCTTCGTCGACAACCTCGATGGTGCATGTTTCGTTTGGTTTCATCGTCTTGGTTGCGCCACGCTTTGACGACGTACTCTTTTTCGACGATCCGGCCGAGGGCTAAAATAAGAAAGAGAGTCGCGCGCGTTAGTACACACATATTTATTCAAATCAGTTATTGTGTATATCACCAGAGGCTCAATGTATATATATACCTCGGCGCCGGAGGTGGTTGCTACTTCCAATTGAAGATCGTCGTTTACGACGTTTCTTCGGCATCATCTTGCTGACGGCGCCCTTCATCTTCACCGTCAAGGTTCAGATAAGAAGAGATATCATCTTCTTCTTGTCCGGTCGGCTCATATGGAATATCGCCTTTTATGATGCCGAATATATGGTCTTCAACGTCCAGATCATAGTTGTCCAGAATCGGGTCAGCTCTATCGTCCGCCATATGTCAGTCCTGAAAACATGTAGTTTTTTTGTTAACTATATATATAGTTACTAATTAATTCATTAATTATAAGTGGACAAAACAAAAAATTATTAAGTCAACATATGTTTTTTTTGTTAACTATATGTTTTTTATTAAGTCAAAATTATAACTGAAATTTATAACTGAAATTTATAACTCAAATTTTGTTAAGTCAAATTTACCGTTTTTATTAAACTAATTAACTAGCTACTTAAAATTAAAAAGAACAAAAAAACTAAAAAAAAAGAAAAAAAAACCCTGGCCGTGTACACTGGCGCCCCGGCGCCCTCTCGATCTCTCTCCCGGCCGATGGTGGACACGTACGGCGGCGCCGGCGGCCGGCGGCGCGCGGCGGTGACGTGTGTGGCGGCGCGCGGCGGTGGCCCCGGCAGTGTGTGGCGGCGGCGCGCGCCCGCGCGCGCGCGCGGCTCTCGATCTGTCGACGGCGGCGGCGGTTACGGCGGCGGCGGTTACGGCGGGGGCGCGGACGCTTACGGCGGCGGCGGTTCCGGCGGCGAAGACGAGCGGCGGCCGGCGCAGGCGACGAAGACGGCGCAGAGACGACGAAGACGAGCGGCGGCGCGCAGCGAATTTATAGGGACCACCCTTTGGTCGCGGTTGGCTGCCAACCGCGACAACCTTTAGTCGCGGTTGGCCGCGACCAAAGGCTCGCCCCTTTTTTGGTTCCCGAAAATGACCTTTAGTCGCGGTTGGCGGCCAACCGCGACTAAAGGCCTTTTTCAAAATTCTTTTCTTTTCAAAATGTTAAAAATACATATAATTCATTTCTAATTGTGAAAAATACATATAATATATCAAAAAATTCAGAAAAATAAAACTAATTCAATTCAAAATCTTAAAAATACAAATTATATATCAAAAAAATTAGAAAAATAAAACAAATTCATTTCAATATGTTAAAAATACAAATTATATATCAAAAAAATCAGAAAAATAAAACTAATTCATTTCAATATGTTAAAAATATAAATTATAATTCAAAAAATTCAGAAAAATAAAACCAATTCAATTCAAAATGTTAAAAATACAAATAATATATCAAAAAATTCATAAAAATAAAACTAATTCATTTCAAACACATCACGGGCATTTCTCTTCTTCCCGCCATTTCTTCCCTGTCTTCCGCCTCTTTCTTCCCGCCAATTTCTTCCCGCCAATTTCTTCCCGCCTCTTTCTTCCCGCCTCTTTCTTCCCGCCAATTTCTTCCGCCTCTTTCTTCCCCCTCTTTCTTCCCGCCAATTTCTTCCGCCAGCTCTTTCTTCCCGCCTCTTTCTTCCCGCCATTTCTCACTACATATATGTTGCCCGGCTTGGCCAGCATTATCACATCTCTCTCATGGCTTCCACCGCACCCACTCTAACCTACCAGCAGGTGGAGGAGCTTTGCGCCTCGAACTACCCTTGCCCACCGGCTACCGCGTCCGCCACTGGAGCCTAGCGGCGGCGTGCCGGTCCCTCCCTCCCTCCTGCGCGGGCAGCCATCACGAACCACTACTACCTCGACCTCACGCCGGAGCAGCGGATGAATCCCCGGCATCCGATAACCAGCATACTTGGGACGCCTTCTTCATCAATCGGCGTGAGAGGGCGCTCGCCAGGTATGAGGAGGACGGTCTGCCTCCGGGAACTTCCACGAGGCCGGCGTCGGCTATGGTGGTACGGCCGGACTCTGCAGAGCGTCATGGACTACATCACGGCCGGCGATATCCCGCTGCGCTACCCTCGTTCGAGCCACGGCGCCGACGACAGCGACGACAGCGACAACGACGGCGGTAACTTAGAAGGCGACGACTACCAGTACAACGGCGGCGACTATGAAGACTACGAGTATGCATATTATACGCCTAGGCAGGAGTATGACTAAATCACTCCAAATTTCATGTATCATCAGTGCTATCTCTCGAATCAATCGAATCATTCGAAAATGGACACCAAACACATCACGGGTAATATAAGTCACATGATTCATTCAACAAAGTTTGGTACAATAATAAATCATTTCTTCCCTTGTGTCCCTGCTTGCTTACGATTGTGCCGTATCCATGGAGCATCCTCATCATTTAACTTAATGCTTGGGTCGGTGTTCACTTTGAAGGGCGGAATTTCAGCAAACATATTATAATCTTCTGACATGTCTGTCTTGTCCTCCACTCCCACGATGTTTCTTTTCACTGAAAGAACAATGTGGCGCTTTGAATCATCGCATGTTGTACTGATCGTTTTCTTATCTTTCCGTTTCCTCGGTTTGCTACTCATGTCCTTCACATAGAAAACCTGAGCGACATCTTTCGCTAGGACGAATGGTTCGTCAAGGTAACCAAGATTGTTGAAATCCACCATTGTCATTCCGTATTGCTGGTCCACCGTTACCCCACCTCCTGTTAGCTTGAACCATTTGCACCGGAACAAAGGAACCCTAAAGGAGGGTCCATAGTCAAGTTCCCATATCTCCTCTATGTAACCATAATATGTGACCTTTTGCCCATTCTCGGTTGCTGCATCAAAGACACCACTGTTTTGGTTGGTGCTCTTTTTATCTTGGGCGATCGTGTAAAATGTATTCCCATTTATCTCGTACCCTTGGAAAGTCGTTATAGTCGAAGATGGTGTCTTGGCCAACATGTACAGCTGATCTACAACCTTATTGTCACTCATTAAATGTTTTCTCAACCAACTGCCGAAAGTCTCCATGTGGGCCTTCCTAATCCAGGATTCAGGCTTGGGTTGTCCGAGCGTAAAATATTCTTGTGTTTCTCAAAGTACGGAGCCACCAAGCTGGAATTGGTCAGAACTGTGTGGTGTGCTTCAGTCAGAGAATGGCCGTCCATACATATCGTTGATTTCCTTCCGATCGTGCCTTTTCCACTTAGTCTCCCTCGTGCCGCGATTGAGGAAGACCAATCGGCTTAAGGTCAGGAACAAAGTCAACACAAAACTCAATTACCTCCTCATTTCCATATCCCTTGGCGATGCTTCCTTCTGGCCTAGCACGGTTACGAACATATTTCTTTAATACTCCCATGAACCTCTCGAAGGGGAACATATTGTGTAGAAATACAGGACCGAGAATGGAAATCTCATCGACTAGGTGAACCAGGAGGTGCGTCATAATATTGAAGAAGGATGGCGGGAACACCAACTCGAAACTGACAAGACATTGGACCACATCGTTCTGTAACCGTGGTAGAACTTCTGGATTGATTACCTTCCGAGAGATTGCATTGACGAATGCACATAGCTTCACAATGGCTACTCGAACATTTTCCGGCAGGAGCCCCTCAAAGCAATCGGAAGCAATTGCGTCATAATCACGTGGCGGTCGTGAGACTTCAGGTTTTGGAACTTTTTCTCCGCCATGTTTATTATTCCCTTTATATTGGACGAGAATCCTGACGGGACCTTCATACTGCTCAGGCATTCAAAAAGATGACCTTCTCTTCTTTGGTCGAGCGTAGCTGGCACGACCTTGAAACCGTTCCGGATGGTCATCAGGGTCTTTCAAACTTTGCTGGTCTGTCGTGCTTCCTTTGTATCATTTGACTTCCCATACACGCCCAGAAGCTTAGGATGTTCACGCAAATATTCTTCGTAACGTGCATCACGTCGATTGCAGAGCGGACTTCTAGGACTTTCCAATATTCTAGCTCCCGAATATAGATTTCTTCTTCCACATGGCTACGTGCCCGTCAGCTCCCTTCGGAACTGATTGTCCGCCAGGACCCTTTCCAAAGATGACTTTCAAATCCTTTACCATATCAAATACCTCAGCACCAGTGCGTTCCGCAGGCTTCGGCCGGTGATCTGCCTTGCCTGTAATGCTTTTCTTACGTTATGATTTTTGGGAAGAAATCGACGATGCCCAAGGTACACGTTCTTCTTACAATTTGGCAAATGTACACTTTGAGTCTCATGTAAGCAGTGTGTGCATGCATTGTATCCCTTATTTGACAGTCCCGAAAGGTTACTAAGAGCAGGCCAATCGTTGATGGTTACGAAAAGCAACGCTCGTAGGTCAAATTCCTCTTCTTTGTGCTCATCCCACACACGGACACCAGGTCTGCCCCACAGCTGTAAAAGCTCATCAACTAATGGCCTTAGGTACACATCGATGTCGTTGCGGGTTGCTTCGGACCTTGGATGAGCACTGGCATCATAATGAACTTCCGCTTCATGCACAACCAAGGAGGAAGGTTGTAGATGCATAGAGTCACGGGCCAGGTGCTATGGCTGGAGCTCTGCTCAAAAGGATTCATGCCATCCGTACTTAGACCAAATCTTATGTTCCTTGCGTCAGCTGCAAAATCTTTGAACTCTCTGTCGATCTTTCTCCATTGCGTTCCATGCGGGGTGTCTCAACTCCCCGTCCGACTTACGGTCCTCTTTGTGCCATCGCAACAACTTGGCATGCTCTTTGTTCTGAGACGTTTCAACCGTGGTATTATAGGAGCATACCACATCACCTTGGCGGGAACCTTCTTCCTGGGTTTTGGCCCTCGACATCGTCACCAGGGTCATCGCCTCTGATCTTATAACGCAATGCAGTGCATACCGGGCATTCATTCAAATTCTCGTATTCACCGCGGTAGAGGATGCAATCGTTGATGCATGCATGTATCTTGAGAACCTCTAAACCTAGAGGGCAGACAACCTTCGTACGTATTGGCGGGCAACTCGTTATTCTTTGGAAACATATTCTTCAACATTTTTCAAGTCTTCAAATGCCGAGTCAGCTACACCTGCTGTGCCTTCCATTTCAGCAAATCCAGTGTGCAGCCCAGCTTTTTCAGACCATCATCGCATCCGGGGTACAGCGCCTTCCTGTGATCCTCTAACATGCGATCCAAATTCTCCCTCTCTTTTTCAGTTTCGCAGCGACTCCGTGCATCAGCAATGGTCCGACCAAGATCATCAACGGGATCATCACGTGCCTCTTCTTCACCTTCCCCTTCACCTTCCCCTTCACCTTCCCCTTCACCTTCAGCATCCTCCATGAAAGTATCACCGAAATGAGCAAGATAGCTTTCATCGATGAAATCATCCCCTTCTTCATCTTCTTCCATTATAACCCCTCTTTCTCCATGCTTGGTCCAACAATTATAGCTTGGCATGAAACCGTGCCGAAGCAGGTGCAGCTGAACATCTCTTGAGGAAGAGTAACCCTTCTGATTCTTACATTTAACACATGGACAGATAACAAAACCCCCCTGCTTGTTCGCATTAGCCACTACGAGGAAATCATTCAAACCCGTACTGAACTCGCCGGAGAGTCGGTTACCGTACATCCATTGTCGATTCATCTGCATTATTATAATATAAAATATATAATTAACCATCATGCATTTGTTAAACTAACTAGCTACAAACAATATTAATTAAACAATGAACTACACACACATGCACATTTTATCAACGACACATCAAAGGTTCAAGTTGCTAACCGCGATCGAGGAGGAAAAAATAAATGAGAAAGCTCAAGTGTGGCTCCAACACTTCATATCATGTTTGTTTCATGCTCTTGGGGCATTTCATCAAACACCTTATGTGCATAAGAGGAACCAAAAGCAAACCTAACACCCACTTGTGAAGCTTGTGAAGAAAATGGCACCAAATGGCTAAGTGTTGGCTGCTGGGTGGGTATATATAGGGGCGGCTTTAGCCGCGGTTGTGCCAACCGCGACTAAAGGCCTTCGGGCACCTTTAGTCGCGGTTGGCCTGGCCAAAGCTCCCCCACGTGCAACGGCTGGCCACCGAGCGCCCTGGGCCCAGGCCTTTGGTCGCGGTTCGCCTCCCGAACCGCGACTAAAGGTACCATTAGTCGCGGTTCCTTTACCTTCGCGACTTATGGGGCTCACCGGAAGCCTGTTTTTCTAGTAGTGGGGGTTATCCTTACCAAGGACAACATTGCCAAGCGCAATTGCCAAGGAATTAAGAAGTGTGTCTTTTTTCATCATGATGAGACTATAGAACATCTATTTTTCTAGTGTCAGTTTGCGAGATATATATGGCCAATCATCCAAATAGGTTATACCTTAGATCCACCATAGAGCATTGCTAATATATTCGGCAATTGACTTAATGGGGTGGATCAATGGTTCAAAATACCTAATAGGGTGGCAACGCTTGCCATTATTTGGTCGCTTTGGCTATGTAGAAATAATATTATTTTTAATGATAAAAGTCTTTTCTTATGCAGGTCATCTACCGGTTCAGTACTTTGCTCCGATCATGATTGTCTCTTCAGATTATGGAGAACCAGAACCTATTTGTGGAGGTCTCTACACGGTTGGAGGACGCGGCGAGGTATATTTTTATCCAACATGGGTGGCAACATAATCTCAGGATTGGTCCACCATCGCCGAAGGAGTTGATGCAGTATCTTGTTGATACATGTATCGATAGTTGTCTTTTTCGCTTTTTGGAACTTGCTTCGTTTGGACGGTTGTGCGCATCCTCGTTATGCAGAGACTGGGTGTAATGCTTAAATTTTTTGAGTAATAAAGCGTCCTTTATCGAAAAATATAAGATGGGGGGAGTGGATCTCAAGAATACGGAATACAAGATGAGCTCAATGCGTGAAATGGCCAATTAATGATTTTCAGATTACCTATTGGATGCATTGTTTTATATATCCATCCAAAAATAGATGCTAGGCTAAATTTATATACAAACAAGTATGCACATATATTTCTAAATTATAACTCTTCCCTAGGCGGTCTATATTCTATAGACCAGGAAAACAAGACCAACTCCATTGGCCGGCCTCCAAGAAGGAGAGCCCCAAATACTATAATAAAAATTCTTATCATAGTGTTATTATTCATTACACCTACATACTATTGAATATCCTCATAAAACAGGCTATTGAATATCCTATAAAAGACTATTGAATATCTATAAAATAATCGAAGCAGTAATTTAAAGTAATTCCACACCACAAACCAATGATGTGTATCACATATGAACAAGCCAATCCAATCCGCGGCATCCCCTTTAGGTACTCCCTCCATTGACATTTGTCTCGCATTATGGGTCTAGTGAAAGTCAATTTTTGTAAAGTTTGATCAAATATTTAGAAAAACATATTAAAATCTACAATATATAATCTATTGTATTAGAATCGTGATAAAATATATTTTCAAATTATATTCATTTGATATTATAAATGTTGATATTTTTTTCATTCTCAGTCAAACTTTGCAAATTTTGACTGAAACTAAGCCTAGAACGTGAGGTAATTGTGAATGGATGAACTTGTCTCTCACCGGTGGCTGCTCGTTTCTCTCCAATGGAGCCTCAGTAGGTTGCATTGAAATATATGTGATAACTTCAAGTATTATTATTGAAGAATCTGGCAACAGAATTTGTTTGAAATTTCGTTTTTATTTTTTATTTGACCACGGGAAATCTTCATAAATCACGCCAGCAGTTTTATTTGTACTCTATAAGTTACTGTAAAGTTTGTAAAGCTACGTACCTAATCCTACGTAAAAAGAAACACGGAAATATTGTTAGCTAGATGGTATTTTAAGGACCTAAACCAAGATATCTAAAAATATTAAAAGCTACTATAACATATGCACACACATTATTCAATATATAAGTGCACATATACAATGTATACTGTTGCTAGTTTAAGGCTACAAACACATTATATAACTTATGCACTTATCAAATAGTAGTAATCACGTAGGTGTGAATTTTTTTCCATTTTATTTTGTTTCCACATTTAGTTGTTTTGATTTCAAGATCTTGTAAAGGCACCAGTTTCTCGAAAAGGAGAAAAACCAATATAAGATTTATTACAAGATCAAGTTGAATTTAGCACAACACGTACAAATGGAATTTTCCGTGATCCACACAACAGTCTATAACAAAAAAAAAGTTACATATGATGGTTATTAAGGCTATTTAAGTAAAAGAAAATATGATGGTTAAGATCGACAAGTATAAAATTTTAATACAAATTATTATTTTAGCTTGAACAATCAAAAATATTATGGGTCAACCCCGATCCACTTAAATGTCATTTTAACTTAACTTTAATTAGTTTACTCATAGGTGTTAGTGAAAATATGCAACACATATTAACTTTATGTTAAAACATTAACACCGGTGTGTCTTAATAGGGTTAATTCCCGAACTAACAGATGGGAGACAGATTAGAAGACATTAAAAACCGAGTTGAAGATCGCATCAAAAAAGATGAAAAT
Source organism: Lolium multiflorum (assembly GCA_030979885.1). Classification (NCBI taxonomy): domain Eukaryota; kingdom Viridiplantae; phylum Streptophyta; class Magnoliopsida; order Poales; family Poaceae; genus Lolium; species Lolium multiflorum. The sequence goes on from CM061748.1 coordinate 283,557,984, forward strand.
GTATTCATATTTGTCGAGTTTGGACTAGAAAAGATAAGTGAGTCTTTTGCTATGACGGATGAAGCCTGGTGATCAGGGGGGTACGTGAGCACCCCTTCTCTGCTTGACACGTGTCAAACGGTGTTAGTTGGCTGTGAGAAGATAACACTCTCCTCTCTTCGTTGACCGGTCCTCCTCGCTGATCGGGTTACTTTTCAGCTCCAAAAATTACTTTTATAGCCCTCGAGCAGCTGTTCTATCACGTCCAAAGCGCAGAGATCGAGTTACTTTCTCTAGCTATGCAGTATTGCAATGCATGGACAAACACACGACAAACAGCAATTAGCAAACAAATAAACGACAAGGATGCATCTAGACTCTTTTTGCATTGCATGGCTGGTTTGGAGCCTCTACGATGTGTCAAAATCCCCCAAAAAACTGGAGCGAGCTGGGAATCCCCAAGAAACAATCTGAATCCTACTGAAAAGAACAAGCTATTATTTTCTCACGATATAAGAACCCAGATTCTGACCAAAGAACTGCATCCAGAAAACAAAACAAAAAATAAAACAAAAAGGAAAGAAATAAAAAAAAGGTGGGAAGTCCTGATCCGTTGCGTAGGTGGGCTTGAGCCGGATGAGTTAGGCCAGGCATCGAGCAGGATGTGCCGGAGGGAACGTGGGACGGAGCGGAGCGAGCTAAGGGCGCACGAGGCGTTGCTGGGCAGGCCGGCGCGCGGAAGCTGGCGGAGGGCGCGGTAGGCGGGCGCGCGGGCCGGCGCCAGCACCTCGACCTGGAGTCTCGATTTGGGATGCATGGCCGCCCCTCGAGCTCCCGTCGATGGATCGCCGCGCAGAGTTAGGGGAGGCCGGGGCAGGGGCCGGCGAGGTAGGGGAGGCTGGTGCAGGGACCGGCGAGGTAGGGGAGGCCGGTGCAGGGACCGGCGAGGCAGGGGAAGTAGGGGAGGAGCGGAAGGCCGGCCTAGACCTTGTCGTGCAGCAGCGCAAAGAACGGAGGTGGAGAAGGTCGAATGGATGGATGCTGCTATATCAGGTGAGAAGAGGATAAGGTCGTACTGTCCCTTTAGAGGAGCACCTGCTGTGTCATCGCCCGCGCTCGCACACGCGCTCACAGCCAAAAAAAGCTACTAACGCCGTATGGTCGCCGTGAGGGAGAAAGTGAATCTCAACGTTGATCCAACGGTGACTAGGGCGTGCTCACGTACCCCCCTGATCACCAAATCCACTCTCTTTGCTATGAAAGCACATTAATTTATGTTATTTCAAATGTGCTGGACTAATGCGCATACATGGCATATCACATAATGCTTGCTCTAGAAAAAGTTATGTCTGATTTCAATTACAATTGTAAGATGGATGCTGGAAAATAATTGGTTTCGTAGAATCATGTTAAAAAAACAAAACTTGGTTGATCGACATTTGAAGGATGAAAACTGGATATTTTTTTCTAGAACATGTGTGTAGGCATGCATATTTCATTTATTGTTCACCGGTTCAAATATATAAACAATAATCATCAGATCTATTAAGTGTAAATAGTACATATTACCAATATCCCATTATTTTCTTGTATCACTTTATAATATAGCTACTGCCAAAATTATAATTGGGATGTTAATTTGTCCATCTGCAATAAGCACATATCTTATGAATGAATTTACATTATAATGCACGGTGTGACGTTAGAAAGCTTCAGAAGTCCCCCGACCATGCATGTATTTACATCCGTTAGATATACCAGAGACCCGTCTATTTAAGCATCCATCCATTTGCCGTAATATTCTTAGCACTTGCTCCCCAAAAAAACAAAAGAAAAACTTAACACTTGTACTGAATTAGAACCACGTAAGTTTTATACTTTTATGGATAGACACGTACGTAACGACTTAGTTGCCTTAAAAATTAAGAAATGGTGGGAGAGCCGACTTGATCGACTTCCAGTCCTGTTGGTGCCGCGCGCAGCGCGTTCAGACGCGCCACCCAACGACCGACCAGAGCCACGCACGCATGCACGGTACATACGTTACCTGCTTGACACTTCACTGAGTTGAGATGCATAAGTCGGGTACGCATCTCCATGTATTCTCTCCTTCCTTCTCGCTCCAACACAAGCTACTCTACTTTACTATGGGAGTATTCGAACTCACGAACATTTGATTGATACGGATATATATAGTACAACAATATCTTCAGATCCGTGTCAACTGCAGAACGTATCACCAAATTTCCCATGAAAAAATAGTGCTGCAATTTTAAAAAATTTGCAACTTACCAACAGTCAAAGTTCCAAGGATTGGATAGAGTAAATATTATGACGTGCATGTGTGATCTCAGAAGCTCCAAAAGTCCTCCTACCATATCCTTACATCATGTGTAGTGCATAAGAGTGACCCGTATGTCTATGTAAGCATCCAGCCATTTGCTGAAATTAATTTCTTTCTTTTTTGCGAATCATTTGCTGTCGCAGTTAACTTGACACACATACTTGGACAATAACCGCAACGTACGTCACATATCACCGCTAGCGGAGCCAAGTACGTTACGTGAGTTGTATGGATAGCCACGTACACGTAATAACGACTTAATAATTGCCTGAAAAAAAAACTAAGAAACTCCACGCCAGGGGGAGTAGTCGACAGGATCTCCACTTCCAGCTATAGCATCGCAGGCCGGTTAGGCGTCCGGACGCGGCAGCCCAAGCAACCAGCGTTGCGCACGTACGCAACGGCACCTTCGTGACTCAGTCGACATGCATAAGTCGAGCACGCATCCCTCTGTCCTGAGCAGTATAAAGGCAGGGCCGGGCGCGGTCCTCCTATTCTCGTATATACTTCCTTCGTTCTTCATTCAGTTCGCGACAACAAAGCTAAGCACTTGTTTGCTAAATAAGCTCAACGTATACGTACGTACGTGCAAGATGCAGTCGAGGGTTCTCTTCACTCCGGCCATGTCGGCGGCGGCGATGATGATCGTCGCGTTCTTTCTCGCGGCGTGCCCGAGCTTGGCGAGCGCCGGCGGCGGCTTCTACGAGAACTTCGAGGTGGTGTGGGGCGACGACCCTCACCCTGAGCAGCGCGTCAATGTCATCGACGACGGGCGGGTGGTGTCGCTCACCCTCAACAACGTGTCCGGGTCCGGGTTCCAGTCCAGGGACGCCTTCCTCTTCGGCGAGTTCACCATGGCCATGAAGCTCGTGCCCGGCGACTCCGCCGGCACCGTCACCACCTTCTACGTAAGCCCACATCAACGAACCATCTACCACACTCCTCTACCATTTGCTTCTTCCGTTGAACATGTCGATCATGCATGCGTCCGTGCATGCAAAACCAAACTTCCTTTGATTTTTTCAAATTTTCTTACAGGAAGCTTCTTTCGATTTTTACACACACGCGCGAACTCGCACTTTCTTTGAATTTAACACACATCCCATTTGAATTTTACACGTGTACATGCATGTCAAATCGTGCACCTCCTCTCAATTTTAGACAAGCAAAACTCGCTATTTTCTTCTAATTTGACGTGTTCTGGCTGGCCATACGTATTTTGACTGACTTGCATGCCTACATATGCAGCTGACGTCCAAGGACCCGACGGCGGCGGGGGACGGGCACGACGAGATCGACTTCGAGTTCCTGGGCAACGTCAGCGGCGAGCCGTACCTGCTGCAGACCAACGTGTTCGCGCAGGGGGTGGGCAACAGGGAGCAGCGCTCATACCTCTGGTTCGACCCAACGGAGGACTTCCACAACTACACCATCCTCTGGAACCCTCTCAACATCATGTACGTACTGCTACGTGTTGATCGATCGACATGACCAGCATGCAAGCATCTGAATCATTCGCATACCTAACACGTTCATGTATCGCATATACTATTCCATTCTAAGTTTCTAACGTCGTGTTATCTGACCCAATCTATGGACTGGAGTACACGAAGACCATTGAACCAAGGGACAAAAATTCGTATCGGTCAAATATTTTACGCGGTCACTAGTCATTGCCTCTCCCTCCCTGGGGTCCATTTGAATTTAACCTCACGGCCCGTAAAATCGTATACATGCATGAGTGGGCTTCGCGAATCAGGCCTCCGTTTTTCCCCTGTGAGAACTGCTATGGGCCCATGTTTTTGTTAACAATATTTTTTTTGACAAACCGAGACAGCTGCTTTTCGTTTTTTTTTTGTGACGGAGGGTTTACAAAAGAAAAGTACAGGGATAGGGACTAAGAAGAACAGTTCATACTTTCGTCCAAAAAATTATACTCCCCATGATCAATAGTACTTGTCGTGACTTTAATTCAAATTTGTACGACGTTGAACTAAACCATGCCACCTACTCTATTTTGGATTGAACAGAGTAAGAATATATTCAAAACCTCTCGCCGTCGGTTTGGAGCCTAAAAGTGTAGTACCAAGACTTGAACAGTAACTTGTTTTACTTCACTGGATCTGGGAGAGAGGTGATACTCTACTAGTTTTCTCGAGACTCTACAGCCAAATCATTCTAAAGCTGCTATGATAGAGGTCTTAATTAGCCGCATCCGGCATATTTCGAAGCACGAGAACATGACCCAACTAGTAGTAGTGTTCTTCTAAACGAACATAGTGTCAGGGAAAAACGTAAGGACGCACATGACAAACCCTACATAGGTAACATGAATGTCAACTTAGCCTCTAAACTAATTCTTCAAGGAAGCAATAACAGTGCGCCAAGTCAAATACTAGATTCTCCCTAAAATTGTTTTCCAACATCTGAATCAAATCTCGCCAAATTTGATAACCAGCATCCAGCTGGCCCAATCCATGCATCAAATCTCGCTGCAATGGCTGCAGTGATCGATCGAATTAATGCATCAGATCCCCTGCTAATATCAAGACACTCTGTTTCTAACACTCCTGATGCTCTGCTTCCCATCCATGCGTCGCATCTCACTGCACTGCACTGATCGAATTAATGCAACACTCTGTTTCTAACACTTCTTTCTTCCGTTGCTCTGTTTCCAGCTTCTCGGTGGACGGCACGCCGGTGCGAGTGTTCAGCAACCACGAGTCGCTGGGCCTGCCGTACCTGAGCCGGCAGGCGATGAAGGTGCACGCGAGCATCTGGGACGGCAGCGCCTGGGCCACGCGCGGCGGCCGGGACAAGACCGACTGGTCCCACGCGCCCTTTGTCGCCTCCTACCGGACCTACGGCACCGCCAGCGCCTGCGTCTCCTCCTCGCCGGCGAGCGACAACGGTGGCGCGCCCACCTTCTGCTGCCCGACCAACGCTGTGTCCGGAGACGACGGCGGGTGGATGACACGGCGGCTGGGGCCGGACGGCGAGCGCGCGATGGCGTCGGCGCGAGACAAGTACATGGTCATGGACTACTGCGAGGACCCCTGGAACATGGGCCGCCCCGCCGAGTGCGACATCGACCAGCTCGGCTCCGGCGGCCGTGCTAGCACATAAGACGTGTACCGTATATAGATAGATGTACGGCCGGGGAATTTCGAAGGAGTTTCTGTAGCGAATCATCGATAAGAATGGTTCAGGAAACCTGTCCCCGTTGTAACTTTCCACCCAGTGATTAGCGTACAGAAGCTAAGATGGTGCCAATCTTGTTTTTTCAAAAAGATGGTGCCAATTAATGATAAGTATCATTTCGAATTTCGATACACTGTGAGACTCGGCGAATCTTCGCCAAAAAAATCGCTCTGCGTGTGTGTGTCTGTGTCATACACTCATACCCCAATCTTGATACAGCTAAACTCGTCCGATCGAGAAGGAAAGGGGGATCGAGGCCGGCGGAGCCAGATCGATCAACCAAGCTCGCACGCACGCACTACCTGTTTCTTCAGATTTACAAAAAATAATCAATGAACTTTGGATCGAAGCCAACAATCAATCGAGGTAGATCGACGAGCTCACTCAACCCCATCGATCAACCAACATAACCAGCTCAACATAAGGTATGCCGTATCTTCAGGGTTTGCGGGGTAGCTTGCACTCCTTGGGCATGGTGGTGGCGTTGAACCTGACGGTGTCTTGGCAGTAGTCGTAGATGACGCAGCCGTTGTCGCGCACCCACTGCAGGTCGATCAGGTCCTGCTGGCTGAGGTTGAAGAGGGTGGAGTCGGCGGGCTCGTCGCCGCACCAGGCCACGCCGGGCGACGGGCGGCACCAGGTGACGTTGTAGTTCTTGTAGTAGGACACGAAGGGCGACTGCGACCAGTCCGTCTTGATCCGGCCGCCCTGCGTCGCCCAGTCCTCCGCGCTCCACAGGCTCCCGTACACCCTCTGCTGCCGCCACGACAGGTACGGCACCCCCTGGTCCTCGTTGTTGTCGAACGACCGGATCGTCTTCCCGTCCACCTGGATGCTGCACCCCAGAGCCATACATACACACAGTTATTCACGGCATCTCAACATCATATCAAACTGTACATGAAACGAATGTGGTGGTTGCATGCTTACATAATGCGCCTGGGGTTCCAGATGATGGTGTATCTGTGGAAGTCTGCGGCGGCGTCGAACCAGAGCCGGAACTGCATCTCCCGGCCGCCCATGCCGCTGGCGAATATGTTGGTGTGGAGCGTGTAAGGCTCGCCGGTGGAGTTGCCGAGGAACTCGAAGTCGATCTCGTCGTGGTTGTCCCAATCCTCCTCCGAGATGGTCTGCATCGTCAGTTCCAGATCAATGTCAGAGGTCAACTCCAATCAATAGACTAGTGGTACATGGATATGCACCGATCGGTGGTCGAACCCTAACAGGCCGTCCCGATAAGTTAGTACTATAGTAGATCTTTCTTACGTAGATGGTGGAGACGGTCCCGGCAGAGTCGCCCTCGACGAGCTTGATGTCGACGTCGATGCGGGCGAAGAGGTACATTTGGTTGGACTTGAATGTAGATCCCTGGGATTTGTCGAGGGACATCGCCTGCACCTCGGTGTCGCCGTCCATGAAGCAGTAGGTCCGATCCGCGCCCCATAGGAGCTCGATCTCGCTGCAGATGCCCGCCGCCACCATGTCCACCGCAAGGAAGAAGGCCAAGGCTGCGCCTAGGAAGCCGCAACAAGGCGATGACGCCATTGCAAGCAACCAAGGGATCTGTCTGCAACTCTGAATAGATAGTGAAGTGGAGTGGAGGTTCTGCGGAGCGACCTGGGAAAGGGAGGAACGGAATGCCCACCCTTGCCCACGAGGTTGCTAGGTCGCTACGCGAGCTCTCGCGCGTATATAGGATGGTCGTCTCTCTCGGCACGCGCCGTGCACATGCTTTACAGGAGAGAGAGACTACGGTAGTACAGATTGAGAAGAATTGAACTTCAGATTCTGCTTCTTGTGCGAAAGCATGGGGAACCGTAGGTTAGCTGGCAGCTGGCGATAGATCTCGGTAAACTCATATCTGACCTGACCTCGATCGTGCACTGTCTAAGCCTCGACTCAGATTCGCTACTTGTGAAAAACAAATAATGATCTAAGAGACATGAACGATTTGACTTTCAGAGCGACGGCTGGCTGTCTGGCTTGGGAAGATCTAAGCAATGCTGTTCGCACGCGACGCCAAGTTTAACTTGCAATTGGGATTTGCTGCATCTGGGATTGTACGTTGCGCTTTGTAAAAACGCGGTTAATTAGAAGCTGTCCGAACTTTGCTTTAGAGAAGCTAGCTACTAATAAGCTAGTTGTGCACGGTCGCGGCACACGGTTTCTGAAGATCGATGGATGCTCCTTGATCCATCCAACACGCAATAAGCCGATCACCGACAGAATCGCAAGCCGCGTATATGTATTCACCGTCTCGAATGGAGGAGGAGACTTTCTTGATCTCTACATAGACTTCTATTACCGTCCCGCGAGGCTCGGGATACGCATGTGCGGAAAGGAGCACCCTGCAGCTAGCAATGCTCCGTAATTCCGTGTAACATGGGGGTCAGCTCAGGTCGGTCAGGAATCTGAAGCTGCCACGTACGGGTCCATATGTGATGTGTGTGTGATTTTGGAGTACACACTACACTAGTGTTGTTTCTCAAAGTATCTACCACCATACATGCATTGGATTTTTATTTTTGGCACTTAGTAACTGGTAGGGTAGGGAATTATACTAACCTTTTAACCTGTTGTTAACCCTGCCTGATGAGCGGTTGATATGTGCATAACCGTTGGATATCGGATAAGACAACATCTGGACCGTCGAGCCGCTGCTACCCCGCCTCGATCCCCGCCGTTGGAGTGCGGTATGTCGCCTCCCTTACTGTCTCCCGGTCCGTCCGGTCGATTCCCGCACCTTCAGGGACGGCGCCGTACCGAGGACACCAGCCCAGGGAACGACATCCAGCCGGGATCGGTGCAGGGTGCGTGGTGGACCATCCCTCCGTGTGGCGGAGGTTGCGGCAGCCGGCGGTCTTCTCCTGCCACGTTGCAGCTTGCACTTCGGCTCCGGAGACACATATGCGATGCTAACATGGGAGGGGCGAGGTGCAGAGGTAGAGCTCGGCTCCGGCCATCTCGAGTGGCTTCCGGTCCTCACCTGCATCGTTGGTGACTAGGGGGAGCACCAGGAGTTTTGCGGCCCTCCCCTGCCACAAAACCTTCCACCTGGCGTGAGAAACGATGGTGGTGTCGCCGCCTCCAATGTGTGCAGGGAAATGCCCCGAAGAAAATCCAGAGGTAACTACCTAGACAAACGAGGGTATGTGTATATTAACCATGTTGTTGTGCATATATATACTTCATAGGTATGCCATCAACACGATCCGATTCCGGCAAGTCCGGGTGGCCCACAAGTGGTGGATGGGCCTAGCCTATCCGGGTGGCCTAGTTGATGATTTATCGAAGACGAAGAGTCCGGGTGCAAGAGATCTAGCCGAATCCGTCCTCTTCATCTTAAGCTAGATACCAAGCGACATAGGACATCTGGAACCTTCCTTGTATAGTAAGTTGTACTAGTTAGGTTAGAGCTAGTAGAATCCGGCCTGGACTCCTCCATGTAAACTCTAGATCTGGGTGTCTTTATAAGCTGGATCTTGGGAGCCCATAGGGCAAGACACAACTCATTGTAATCGCGCACTATTGCATGATAGTGAATTATATTAGCACGTAGGATCTCGCCGTCATTGTGACGTCTGAAGCTGGGTAACTCGTGTGACCACGTCCCAGTGACTCCTCGCCCTATGGCTCCCCCTCTCTCTCTCCCCTCCGTGAGACTCCCCTCACCAGAGACTCGTCGAACACGCAATGACACATGTAGACCATCTCATACATGATACACAGAGATGGAGCCAGTGGGGGCAGGCTGGGTCCATGGCACCCCTATGATTGTTTTTTCCCTGAAACATCCCTTTCAAATTTATAGATTTGGCTCCTAAATTTAGCAAATTTTAGCTACATGGCCCCTTCCAACTTATGTGATGTATATTTAGCCCCCCTTGTCTTGTATTCCTAGCTCCTTCCCTGATGATAAATCACGTCATATAGTGGTGTATTTAGGTGCGAACGTTGTAGGAGTGGAATAGTATATACACCGTGAAAGATATGCCTAACTTTAGCCACTACTTTTAAAAAACTATATGAGATTTGTTGCGCCTATAACCAAAGGCATTTTATAGCCATATGCGGGAAAGGCCATTCGATGGGCTGTTTATCTTGAGAAGCAGACATAGAAGGAGAGTTATAGCTGCCGATTATGAGGTTTTGATTTTTTTTCTGTTATAGTCTGGAAGCTTCATACGGATAATGAAGCACAAATTAGCAAGAGGGAAACACTTGTGCAAGAACTAGAAGCTTTAGTGAGTAAATGCAATCTTTGTCTTTTAATATTGGATGGTTTCCTTTCAATTTTGTGTGAAAAGGAAATGTGTTAACTTTGTTAGGGTTAAATACTCATGTATAACAAGAAAGGTTTTAGATAGTCATGCCATATGGTATCTTTCTTTTGTACTCATTGGTCACATGATACATTTTCTGTCCCAAAAATCTGCACCGCTCTCTTAACGTGTTTGAACATGTATCGTTGCTACCATTATTTTTAGAGGCTTTTGCACAATGCAACTTGAAAACCATCTTCAAATGCATGGACATGGGATTGCACGTAACAATTTCATTCCTTATATCTTCCCCTATAAAGCATGATTCATATTTTTTGAAGTTCTGTTATATGAACAAGGTTACAGTCATTGCCGCTTTTGTTGATTTCTGAATATCAGCTATTTAGCAACTGCAACTTGTGTCCATATGTGATTAGCTTTGTATTGTGATGTTCTTTGGTGATACCGCTTCAATATCTTCCCGTCTCACATTTTCCACGAGCCTTCCATACCAGTACATTTGTTTTATTGTTTTGCTTTGTTATACCATATCATTTGATAGTGGCTGTTGAATTGTTTTTGTAGTAATACAAAATTCAATGTATCACAATATGTTTTTTTTGGAAACAATGTGATGGAACAGGTTGAGCTAGGTGGATTGGAAGACGGTGATGCTTGTGCCGATACTGATTTTGTTTGGCTTGGTGACGAAGAATACCCTTATTTCCATGAGAGAGATATGTTAGAGGTAAAACTACATGTCTCATTTTGACCATTTTTGGCCCCTTTGAAGAAAGAGATGCTCCACAATGATTAGTAATTGGGCGCCATGTCTCTGTTTCGCTGACATACTGTACCAAACTAGCTTGTTTCTTGCTCTGGAAATGTGAAGAGGGCTCTGATAAATGGATCGTTCTATTTTTCTCACTTATGGTAGTAGCCTGGCTTAAAATGTATGATAGAGAATGTTGCTGATTGTGTCATCGACAACACCTTGCAACCTGGAAAGAAGGCATTATCCGATGTGCAACTGTCAAATTATTTGTGGACAAATATGGTTCGAAGCCTGTGCATTACTTCAAAGTGGTAGGAAGTTTATGATTACACATTATAGCGGAGGTAGTCCCATTTCCATATGTCTGGAAATTGGTAAATTTTGTTTCCTTCACCTACTATTGGAGCCTAAATATGTTTACAGTAATGCGTCGTCGCATTTCCGCTGATCGGAAGGCTTTAGTCAATTTCCAGCAAGTCCAAGTCGCACATGACATGGCCGTCCAACCCATTGGTACCGCCTCCATCCCATTGGTACCACCGTCCATGACTCACCATCTTGGTTGCCCGCTGTCGAGGGTGCTCCCCGGCAATGCCCTCCATAGGGGGCTTAGGGTAGATGGAATCCTGTAGGCTGACACGAGACATTGGTTATCAAACAAGCGGGGAGAACGATTTACCCAGGTTTGGGGCCCTCCATGAGGTAAAACCCTTACGTCCTGCTTGTCTGATCTTGATTGCTCAAAATATCGGTTACAATCGGGTGCCGAAGGTTTCGGCTGTGACTTTCGTCGAGAGGCTAAGTTCTATGATGACCTAACCCTAAACTTATGGTGGTTATAACTATTGATTATCCGTCCCTCGACAGCCCCTCTCCTGGCCCTTATATTGGGGGCCAGGTCTCGAGAGATCTGTCCGGGTACGACTAGGTTACAAAAATTCCTAGGTCTAATCTTTCCTTATCTTCTCCGTCTTATTTCCTTGTTCTTCAAGAATCTTTCTCAGCAACCGACGCAGCGGCCCACCTAGTCATCGAGTGCCCTCATGGGCCCCAGGTTGGGCCATAGGAGGCAGTGCAACATTAGTTACCCAAAGGGTAATGCCCACATCAGTAGCCCCCGAGTGACTGGCTGAACATACTTCGAGCAAGGACTAAAAGCATGTCTTCTGTCGAATGTTCGCCTTAGCCGATAAATCTTGACTCCTTGTAACTGTTGTGTCTTCTTTTATCGGGTGTGCGTTCAGCGCTCCCGATGGGAGTAGCCCCCGAGTCTAGGTACGGATGCTTGCAACCGTGTGTACACTCAAGTTGTACTACTCGAATATTTTATTCTGCCGAAGCTTTCTGCAATCCATCAAAATCATCTGACACATTTTCTTATATCGAGACTTTACCATTTCCAAGCAAGTTTTAGTACGTAAAGGATATCGAGTAACATGCCCAGCGTTACTGGTTAACTGCCGATGGCGAAACAATGTTACCCTACACAGAATTAGGTCCCCGGGCATGATCCTGGATCTAGAAAAATTCCTCGACTCCACACTTTATCGGGTGCGCGTCCAGCGCTCCCGATGGGAGTAGCCCCCGAGTCTAGGTACGGATGCTTGCAACCGTGCATAGACTCAAGATTGAACTACTCGATTGTTTCAATTTCTTTCGAATGCTCCAATTGATACTCCTTGTGACATCATCAATGATGTAATTATTGCTATGACCTGTTTGACAAGACACGACCTGATGGGTCCCCACATTGCTCCTGCACGGTCAATTTAGGGAATGGCCAGTGCTTGCGCATCACCCAAGACGTCTCCTCGATTTCAGCGCGTAGTGAAGGAAAAGATTCCTTAACAAAAACGACATGTGGTGACCTAATTCCGAGCCTCTTTACTTCATCTTTTTAACTTATAACCGTGAGGGGTGAAATTATCTCCCCCATTGTCCTTATAGTTCTTCTCTCCCATCCGTTCTTCTTCCTCGAAAACCGCTGCGCTGCCACCTCTGTTCTCTAGATCTCCTTTTTTGTTTCTTCAACAATGGTGAAGAAGAAGAACCCCAGCCTCGCTTCCGGCGCTACATCCAGCAGCGCCGCCGCTAAGGCCCCGTCCGGTGTGCTGAAAAGGGGCACATCGGATGCTTCCGCTCCGGCTCCTCCGCCACCGGCGCTAGATGTATCCATGGCCGGACCTGCGCCCCGCGACTGGCCGGCATCTACAACAAGCAAACGCGATGAGAAGAGGGCACGGAGCCTCGGCATAATCTCGGCCGACGAGGGGAACGTCATTCTTCCAGGTGCGGCTTCACGCCCTAATACCCCTGCCGGTTTCACTGTGATGTTCATGTCTTTCCTGTATCGTGGTCTTTCTCTTCCCGCTCACGAGTTCCTCCGGCGTCTCCTTCACACGTATGAAATCCAATTGTGGCAATTAACGCCCAATTCAATTCTCCATCTTGCAATATTCATCACGTTGTGTGAAGCTTTCCTGGGTATTGAACCTCACTTTGGTTTGTGGAAGAAGATCTTTTTTGTGAAACGCTATAACTGCAGCAGTGGTTCCTTCGTCACCGGTGGAGTGGGATTTGTTGTTCGTAAGGAAGTAAACTACTTCAACTTCCCGATGAGAGAATCTGTCCAAGGGTGGAGATTGAAGTGGTTCTATATCAAAGATTCATCGACGGCTGATACTCAACTGCCGCGCTTCGCCGATGTCCTTGAGGCCGTGCCCAAAAGATCCTGGAAGAACATCTTATCACCCGAAGAAAAACCAGTAGTCGACAAGTTATTTGAGAAAGTTCTTCGAATCAAAGAGTACGACGGCCAGACTATGATGGGTACTGAGATAGCAGCCGTTTTTCTGAAACATCGAATTCAGCCTGTTATGTCTAGGGCCCACCCGATGTGGTTATATTCGGGTCCTATGGACGAGACTAGAGTAAACGTTGCTGAGCTATCTGAAAAGGAATTGCTAGATGAAGTCAGGCGTTTGACTCATTTCAGCTTCTGTCTCTCCAACAACCCTTTGATGTCAATCATCCGCTAGCTGAGGTAATTTTATATTTTCTTTTACACCAGCTGTTGGATTTAAGCCATACTTGTACTTTTCTTTCCTTTTGCTTAGTTCTCTTAATTCTTCGACAGGTCCTGCTAGATCCCGATGGGAGTACTGCTGAATATTTCCAAGAAACTGCGGGTGACAATCTTGATGCGAGTAGTTCTTCCATTCCCGTAGAGTTTTGTGTTGAAGAGAATGCTAATTTAGAAGATGAATACAATGATCCCACACATCCTGAAGCTTTCTCTATAGACCCCAAATCCTTTGCTGATGATATGAGCGATACGGCGGAGTTGAATCATGACGATGACGTTGATCGTGCTGCCTTTGTTAATGCAGCTGAGGAGGCCAATGTGCTGCCCTAAAAAGTTCATTCAACGGTTTTGCCGACGAAGATGATCTTGACCTGTAAGTTGCATTTACTTTCTTCATGGCTTGATCTCGATAGTCTTTTCATATATCTAATTCTCATCTTGCCTGATTTTCATACAACGACGAGGCCTTCATAGGGCCTCCTCCAAAGAAGACCAAGCTGAGCTCTGACAAACCAGCGCCGGCAGCCTCGGAAGCTTTGGCTCCAGCTACAGCCCCGGCAGCTCATGTTTCGACAACTTTCTCCCTTTCCAAAGGGAAGGAGATTCCTTCGACTGCCGCTGCTGCAGCTCCTCCTCCTGAAAAACCTGTCAGCTCTCCCTATCTTCGATAATAAGTTCATATCTGGCAGCCCCCGAGTGGGTTTTCATTATAAATTTACTGAAGAGGATTCCGCTACTCGCTAATAACTATCTTTTCTCATTCATCTAGGACTTCCGAGCGGTTATTTCTTCCTTGTAGGCTTTCGCCTCCCAATTTACTTCTCTCGAAGCTAATAAAGCTCGGCTGCAAAAGGAAGTCGAGTCCACTTCTTCAAAGCTAGAGAATGCAATTAAAATGGCCGTCGAAGCTCGCTAAAATGTCGATTCTTTGACGGAGGAGCTCAATAAGCCAAAATCCAAGCTGAAGGATGAAGAAGCCTCAAAGCTAGCTGCCGAAGCCGAGAAAAATGAGAAGGACGGCCTTCTCCGTCAATCTGTTTTGGCCTTGCTCAGTAATTTTCATTGACTCACTGTTAATTCCTCCTTTGTTGACTCAATGATTGCTAAACGAATCTTCCTTTTTTGCTTTTTGCAGAAGCTGCTGATATTTCTGCTGACACCTTAGGCAAGCTTCCGGATGATTCTCCCGTCGATGTTTTGACATTGGCGCTTGAATCCAACAAGCTCATTCAAGCTCTTCTCGAAAACAACAAAGGAATCATGTCGAGGCTGCACTCGATGATCTTCCCGAAGGCCGACCAGCACAAAACTCTGGGACAATTAACAGATGTTTTTGCTGTCGACACGAAAGGAACCATCGAGGTACTCAAACGCTCCTCTCGCACCTACGACGCTCTCCTAGCTTTTTAGCTTATGATGGGCCATGGTTTCCAAGCCGACATGGAGCTAATGTCCAAAGAGCTGCCAAAGGCGCGAGATGGTCGGCTTATTGACTTGAGCGATTATAAGCTTTGAGCACGCAAGTGTGCGCTTCAGCTCCGTGACTTGGTTTCAGCAAATAAATCGGCTACTGGCCCTAGCTCATCGGCTCAAACCCAAGCTCTCTTATTTCAATTTAATGCCGTTGTAATTTCGTCTGTTTTAAAACAATTTCATGTCATAAGACCCTCTTGTTGTAACGAATTATGTACTGGCAGTGTTGCTAGTACCCTTTTGCTATAATATCTTCAAGGGATTTCTATTTTCGTGCCCCTGCTTCGTTAGTTGTACTCAGTTTTCCCCAGCTCGTTAGTTTTTCCTCAGTTTTCCCCTCCCTCTAGTTTGAAACCCATCGACGCGGGTTGCCGTCGGTCAGAGGCCTTACCGTTACCGTGAGGTCGGTTCTCGCCGACCGTCTCGTGCTGACGGTGGATCCATCTCCGCTGACGCGTGGGCCGTTTATTTTCGATTGTATACGCGGTCTTGCCAATGACAAATGGGGCCGCTCTATGGGGCTGCCGCAGCCAATAACCAGTGGGTCGTCTATTTATTTATAGAAAATTATATATTGCCGCTCTGTGGGGCCTCCGCAGTCAATGACCGCTGTGGTCGTCTATTTTATTTAGAGAATATAATATAGAGCCGCCGTAGGGGCCGCCTCAGCCCATGGCAGGTGACTATTTTCGCAGCTTAATCTAAAGTGACTTTTATGCTAAACATTGTGCATCCCGGCGTTGACCTAGCAGTGGCGGCGAGGATGTGGTGCTCGAATAATAGTGGAAATGCGATATTATTTTTTACATGCATAATATATAGAAAATAGCTAGATCTCTAAATCGATGCATATGAAGCTACATATATATTCTTGGTCATGATCCCCTTAATTATCTAAAGGGGATGGATGCATGGCTTCACGTCGTCGTCGCTTTCATCATCAGTATCTTCGTCGTCTGAGTAGTAGTACCTCCTGCACATTGTTCCGTCAAACACCTTCACTGTGAGCACATCATCGCCTTCATATTTGAAGTGTACGAACCAGCCGAAATCCACACCGTGCGCGATGGCGAATTTCTCCCAGCCCTTGTCGAGGTACATCCGGCCTTGTCCATCAAATAGGACCTCCACGGTCCAGAGACGAGGACCGCAGTCAGCTGCTCGCAGATACACCTTAGCTGGCTCCTTGCCGTCAAGATAGTCCGCAAATTTTTTGGGAGTTCTGCAAAGAGATCGAGCGCCGATCGTTTGAAATTAGGGAACCCTTGAAATTAAAGGTTTTTAGAACATGCCCATAATTAATCACATGCATCATATATGTGGGAACGCGTACGTACCTTCTTGACCAAAGGGTCTTCATAGACGACGATGAAGAACTCCTCTATGATCAATGGCAGTGTTGACGGTGGTGGTGGCAATGATGATGATCCACTTCCCATTCCCCTTCCCCTTCCCCTTCCCCTTCCGGTCCGCGTCCGAGATGTGGAAGCCATGGCAATGGATAAAGTGTATGTGAACGAAGAGAGAGGCAGAACCTATTGACACAAGGGATGGCCGTGTGGGTGTTTATAAGGGAGAGATGACCGTTGTAGGGGTTTACACAATAAAATAAGGAGGAGATGACCGTTGTGGGGGTTTATACACAATAAATTAAGGAGGAGACGACCGTTGTGGGGGTATATATCTCAACAAAAAAAGTAATGCGGACTATGTTGACTAGTTTATCATTTTACGGTGAAAAGTAATGCCTAAGACTACTCATAGTGGGAGTAACTTGGGTAGTAACATAGAGCTATGTTACCATAACATCACACTATGAAGGTAGTAACATAGAGTAGTAACATGTGCATGTTACTACTCTATGTTACTCTCCACTATGACTAGTCTAAAAGAAAAGTAATGGCTACAAGAAATCGGTGATGGTTTATCGTTTTTGCGTGAAAAGTAATGGGTACAAGAAATGGGTGATGGTGTATCATTTTTTGCGTCATAAGTAATGGGTCCAAGAAATGGGTGATGGTGTATCATTTTTGCGTCATAAGTAATGGGTCCAAGAAATGGGTGATGGTGTATCATATTTTTGCGTGATAAGTAATGGCTACAACAAAATCGGTGATGGTTTATCGTTTTTTGCGTTGAAAGTAATGGCTACAAGAAATGGGTGATGGTGTATCATTTTTTGCGTGAAAAGTAATGGCTACAACAAAATCGGTGATGGTTATCATTTTTTGCGTGAAAAGTAATGGCTACAAGAAATGGGTGATGGTGTATCATTGTTTGCGTGAAAAGTAATGGCTACAACAAATCGGTGATGGTTTATCATTTTTTGCGTGAAAAGTAATGCCTAAAAAGAGTTTATAATTTAGCTCGTGAAAAATAATGCAGAAAACCAAACTTTAGCGTACTAGGTAACCGCCCTTTCGCATACATAGAGTGTGGAAGCTAACCGACGACAGAGAGAGAGAGGGTGGTGGCCCCGAGAGAGAGAGATAGGGGTTATCTGCCCGTTAGATCATACGATCAACGGTCGGCGGGCAAGATCCGCGTGACATGGGCTAGACCAATCAGGGCAATGTTGGGCGTCTGTGAGAGTTTGTGAAGGGAGAGGGCAAAACTGAGTAGTATCAAGAAACCAAGGGCAAGTGAGTAGTAAACAGACTAAGGGATTCAAATATGAGATTTAAAAAATGGAAAATGCGTGTTTTGTACAATGAAACCCATCTTGGCCTACCTCAAACTATTTGCAATACCAATATACATCAGTGTGAGAATTGTGGCCTCATTTAGACAAAGTATGTTTTGGGGAAAGCTGTTTTGGGTAGGGCTTATTATGGAAAACCATGCACCTTCATAGCTACTAGGTGATTTGAGAAGTGGCAATTTGTGGTGAAACTTGATTTATCTATGATTTATCTATGATTTGAGAAGTGGCAATTTGTGGTAAAGACTCCATGAGTAAGTGCCACTCTTTTTCGGATTTTTTTGCACATTAAATAACTCATTTAACTAGTTAATCCCATTTGTTGACTCTCTGTTGACCAGCCACTTGAGGTAAAACTGAGTATATTGCACTAGCCAGTATTAGCACTCGAGGAGAAAACTGAGCACACAAAAATGCTAGTATATGACTCGAGGGTATACGAGTATATCTAAATTTCCAGGGTTAGACTCGAGGACGCGTGTTGCGGTGCGAAGTGGAAGACGTGCCATTGTTGACGCGTGTCGCGGTGCAGACGTGCAAATAGTGGACGCGTAGGACGCGGGTCGCATTTAGGACGCGTAAGCCCCTCCCTCCCTCTCGATCGTCTCATTCTCGCTCACGCACGAAACCACCCTCTCACGTCCCATCAACTTCTCCAAATCGAAAAAACCAACCCAAACCGCACGCTACCCTGCCGGCGATCGAGAAGAAGAATGCGCCGGCGGCCGTCGCCTCCGAGCCCGTCGCCTCGAGCCCGTCGCCTCCGCGCCGTCGCGCCGCGTCGCCGCCGAGCCCGTCGGCCGCCCGTCGCCGCCGAGCCGTCGCCGCCGAGCCGTCGCCGCCGGCGCGTCGCCTCCGAGGGCGGCGCATCCAAGCGCGGCTCCTCCGTGAATGGGCCTCTCTCTCGGCTGATGGACCACTTCACCAGATCGGCGAATGCTGGCGGCGAACGAGGAGTACGCCGACACGTACTCTGCCATGGGGCTGTAGAAATTGGCGCTCAGGTTTGCTGAGCCCGACGTGCACTGGACGAATGGATCATGCTACACCACGCCCTTCCACACGTCGCTGAGTTCACCTTCCTCCAACTCGGCACATCACGCTACGTCACCATAGATCTATCGAAGTTCATACAAGGTTCAACTTCCTCCATATCTACCTCTTTATTTTCAATCTTAAACATCTTAATTAGTGCTGAATGTTATCGTGCTTGCCCAGATACTACTTCGTCGGATTTTGCCGTGGCGTCATCGTGCTTGCCCAGAAGAACCCGCCGCACAAGATACGGCTTCTGAACCCACTCACAAAGAAATACACTATGTTTGAGGCGCAGATGCCATCTATTTTCCTGAAATCAGTCGCTGTGATCAAATCCCGACTATGGTCTTCGTTACGCACATTACCCGTCGGAAATTGGTTGGGTCGATGAGAGCACTCCAACTAAGGATATAGATAAAGATTGGGAAAACAGATTTTCGATCAAGAACCATTGTCTGCGTTGCATTACACCGTTCAATGGTGAACTGTATGCACTAGCTGTGGACAATTTAGAGCACGGAAGAATAGTGTGCACCAATGTACAGTTGCAGCAGCGCGCGAGCACTGTCAAGATGGAGACACTAATTTCATTTCAGAACTTGGACATCAGAAGTTCTACCTCGTGAAGTCGGATGGTGATCTGCTGCTTGTGTTGTTGGTCAGCGTGGCTTTGGCGGGCAGACCATTGGTGTACCGTGTGGACACTCAGAGCCGCTCTCTCCATCCGGTCAGTAACATTGGCGGTAATGCCTTCTTCGTGAATTATATCCGGTGTATCTCCGTCGACACCGAGTGTACCCGACACTTCGACCTGGCTGCATCTACTACACGGATTTGGGTTATATCGAGAGTACTCTCATGATACAAAGGCCTGGGAGGAGTGGCAGAACGTGTGGATAGAATAGGAAACTACGGTATGAGAAATGAACACAAGCCATACCGTTTGGAGGATGTATTGGCCGCACACTGCAGACGGAGGGAGTTCAATCAATATTTCCTTGGGGAAATGCACGGCTGGAGGAACGACGAAATATATGAGGAGGAATGAAGAACAAATTCATTCATCCTAATCTTCTTGTTGTCCATACATTGCGTGCATCTTGTATATTACAACGTTATTGGCTGCTTTTGGCTGCTGTATGCAGTTTCCCTATGTATTATACTTAGCTTTCTGATTATGCAGTTGTCAATTTATCATATACTAGCTTCTACATTTGGTACTAGATTTGCTGCCATGTTGGGCAAAAAACGAGGGCCAAAAGGCATAAATAACCCCAGAGATTTGCTACTAGATTTGCTGCCATATTGAAGAAAAGATAGAAGCTTCTCTAGATTTGATACTAATTTGGTGAAAAGAGAGAGAGAAAGAGGGAAAAGGTGCTCTTCAAAATGCCAATTTGGGCCGAGAGAGACAAAACCCAGCTCCTGCTCACGTGCAACCAAACGCTTCTCGTCCTGTCCCACGCGGTCCCTTTCTACCAGCCCCACGCGACGCGCCCCACACGTCGCGGCCCCACAGACGACGGCGCAACACGCGGCCAGAACGTCCAAATAAACGGATTCCTTCCGTCGAGCTCGTTCGGGTTTCAAACTAGAGGGAGGGGAAAACTGAGGAAAAACTAAGGGGCTGGGGAAAACTGAGTACAACTAACGACCCGAGGGCACGAAAATAGAAATCCCTATCTTCAATGTTTCTTCTGATCTCTTGCTCCCGATGGGAGTAATTCATACTGCTGAGCTTGTATAGTCCATCACATTCTGAATTATGTAACTTTTACAGGTCATTCCTGTATCCTCCTTTACCGATGGTCCTTCGAATGGCTCTTCTGAGAAAGATCACCTCGAGCGCATGAAGTCTCGCATTGCCCAGATGGAGAAAGGGATGCGTGGTATTCATGCTATGGCGACCATTATAAAGAAGAAGGGCGAACTAGCCACCGATGCAGAACGATATGCTCTCATGGAGTTGCACAAAGCAACAGAAAGCTTGAATTGTAAGTATCCTGATCTTTTTGCCCTTTGCTTCTTCGAAAATAACCTCTTGACTCTTTCCTCTTCATTTCCTCTTACAGTCATATCTCTGAACTCATCCGAAGAAAAACAACGTGTTCATGAACGCGTAGATTCCTTGACTCGTCTTGCATTGTTTGACGAGGTCTTCTGGAAGGATCATTCGAAGGCTTTCACTATTGCCAAGTTCCAAGATCGGGTGCAACATGTGCACCGATTCTTTGACAAATGCTATACCTGTCTGAGGGTGATATGGAAGACAATGTTCCCTTTGAACAAAACTCCTTCAACCTTACTTACCTTGTTTTCAGAGTTTGGTAATGTTAGGAAGATCAAGAGCTTGATTCGCACACAACTTATCGCTGGAGCCGAAATTCCTTTTTCCCTTGTTCTGTCAAAACACCCTTCCGCAAACTTAATGGCTATTGCAAATGCCGATGGTAGTGTAGGGCACCTTTACTCCAAGACAAGGGTTCCTGCTGCCATTGCAGTTGAAAGACTAGAAGAGAATTCGAAGGTAAACGATGAAGCATGGACCTCTGAAAAGAAGACCTGAAAACTTGTATGCCCCTGTTTGTAATTGAAATACTTGTTTTATTGCACCCGACAGTTCGGGTGCATCGATTGTGTAAAGTTATCGACAGGTGTTTATATGTACCTTCCTTTATTTAATGCTGTTGGCAGGTTTGTATGAGTAGAGCATGTGCTCATTATAACATCCGTATTATGATGCCTGTAAGTTTTTCGACATCAAATTATTTGAGTGATCAGCTCATGTTGCAGGTTTGTGAAAACCCGTCATAAGTGCAACTTTGCTTTTAGCCGACAATGTATGTCTTGACAGTAGTGCTCGAATAATTCGATGACACTAAGCCTGCCGATGACTCCGTCGCTCGTTAGTACTTCTATAGTTTAAAGTACCGGTCATGGGCCTTATTGTAAGTATATGTTTGTTATCCTTGCTATCTCCAGCACTCGCGTAATCTTGAGGCTTGTCTAGCAAAGGATATAAAAAAATTCTCGCCAATTTTGCATCGCAGCACTCGTATTTTCAGAGGCTTTGGATTGCAATCTTGGGTGTAATTTCCAGTAAACCAATGTTCGCTATAGTATACGAAAAGAGGTCTTGATAAACTTGTTCGGGTGCCCCGAATTGCTGCGATACTTCAAATAAACGAAACTTGAATCTTTATTAATAAAGGAAGCTAATAACGAAGTGGTTAAATAAGCCTTATTAAAGGAAAATTCTAAGGGAGATAAGCACTCATAGAAAAGCCCATCTTTGTTTATACAGAAGGAGGGTTCTTCTTATCTTCAGTCTTGTCAAGGGAGCCGTTGGCTTTGGATGCATCGATGACTTCACTAGGAGCAGGCACCAAAGTTTTATCATCGTTGACTGAAGCCTTGTTAACAGCTGCCGAAGGCCCAACTGCCGAGACTCCTTGTATGGGATCATCTGGTTTCTTTTTTGATTTCTTGATTTTCTCATCCTTTTGATCCTTAAGCATCAATGACTTAGAAGGAAAATCAACATGCTCTTGCTTTACTCCAAACTTGGCAGCAATTTTTTGAAACTCCCGGTCACAATTATCTGAGCGTGAGAAACTTCCATAGACTGTGATGTTTGTCCCATTGTTCCCTGGCATCTTAAGCTTGAGATATGCATAATGCGGCACAACCATGAACTTGGCATAAGCTGGTCTCCCAAGTATAGCGTGGTACTGTGATTCCCAATTTACTACCTCGAACTCGATCTTTTCCTTCCTGAAGTTATCGGGTTTCCCAAAGAGACAACATTCAGGTAAACTTTGCCAAGAGAGTACGCCGGCAGAGTGGGGAGGATCCCATGGAAACAGGTATCTGTCTCCTCCAACATCCTCATCGTAATTCCCATATTTTTTATTGTGTCCAGGAATATCAAATTTAAGCCACTTCCTTCATCCATGAAGACCTTGCTCATATTAAATCCTCCTATTTGTGCTTCAACTACCAAGGCAGCATGACCTGGCTTTGGTATTGTCATCGGGTGGTCCGCTCTGCTGAACAGAATGCTCTGCGAAGACCAATTGATATATTCTGGAATATTGGCCATAATACTCTCTGCCAGGTTGATTTCTTGAGTGAGCCTGTTCATCTCCCTCCTAGAAACACCAGTTTTGTGGATCATGCTCATCTGCCCCTGCGGCGGAGGGAAGGCCTCATTAGAGTTGCGAGGCTGGACTTGCTGAACTTGATGCTGAGGTGGCGGTGGTGGTGGTGGGGGATTCGGCTGCTGCTGCTGGATAAATTTCTGCATCTCGATGAACTGTAGACAATCCCTGAGCAGGTGACTCTTCTTCTTCTTGTCATCCTTAGGATCAATGTACGCATGTAAGTAACAAGGTGCGTTTATCTGCTCAGCGAAAGGTAACTCTGGAATCCTTGAGGGTCGTGGTTTGTAGTTGCCACGATTCCCAGAGCTACTGCGGTTATTGTCCTGTCGATCATCTCACCCGTCGTCGTACCGATCGTCTCGTCGATCAGAATATCCTGCGGCTACTAAGTTGGCGTCATCGTATCCGCAGTCCTTCCTATTTTTGCGGTGATCCCTTCGGCCGCCCGAGTCATGCCTAGGGTGATCGTCGTCTCGTCATCACTGCGTGGGAGAGGCCTTCGTACGCTATCCTCACCATCAGCCCAACTATTAGCGATCTCCATTAGCTTGGTTATGGTCTTTGACTTCTTTCACCCAAGCTCCTCTATGTAAGTCTCTCGTCGAATACCATCGCTGAAGGCGTCGATTGCTCTGTCGACATAAACATCTTCGGCAGCGTTCAGGAGTTTGGTGAATCTCCCGATATACGCACGCATCGATTCCTTCGGATTCTGTTGACAATGTCGTAGTTCATTGATTCCAACGGGCCTTTTATACGTTGCCTGGAAATTTTTGACAAAATCATCCACCAGATCGTCCCATGATTTGATGGATCCCTTCGGTAGGCCTCTTAACCAAGCTCGTGTCGAATCTTTCAGGTAAAGCTGCAAGCATTGCATTGCTGCTATGTGGTTATCCTTGTGTAAGATTACGGTCTGCAGATAATCATCTATCCATGACCTCGGCTCCTGTTGTCCATCGTACTTAGCAGCGTCAGTGGGGGTGGGTTTGAACCTGATACGTCTCCAACGTATCTATAATTTCTTATGTTCCATGCTACTTTTATGACAATACTCACATGTTTTATACATACTTTACATCATTATTATGCATTTTCCGGCACTAACCTATTAACAAGATGCCGAAGAGCCAGTTGCTGTTTTCTGCTGTTTTGGTTTCAGAAATCCTACAAAGGAAATATTCTCGGAATTGGACGAAATCAACGCCCAGGGTCTTATTTTTCCACGAAGCATCCAGAAGTGGAGATACGAAGTGGGGCCACGAGGTGGCCAGACCATAGGCGCGCGGCGGGGGGGCCACGCCGCCCTATGGTGTGGGCCCTCGCGCCGCCTCCAACCCTACCCTTCCGCCTACTTATAGCCTTCGTCGCGAAAACCCTGTGCGAGAGCCACGATACGGAAATACTTCCAGAGACGCCGCCGCCAATCCCATCTCGGGGGATTTAGGAGATCGCCTCCGGCACCCTGCCGGAGAGGGAATCATCACCGGAGGGCTCTACATCATCATGCCCGCCTCGGATTGATGCGTGAGTAGTTTATCCTTGGACTATGGGTCCATAGCGGTAGCTAGTTGGTTGTCTTCTCCTCTTGTGCTATCATGTTTAGATCTTGTGAGCTGCCTAACATGATCAAGATCATCTATTTGTAATGCTACATGTTGTGTTTGGTGGGATCCGATGAATATAGAATATTATGTCAAGTTGATTATCAATCTATCATATATGTGTTGCTTATGTTCTTGCATGCTCTCCGTTGCTAGTAGAGGCTATGTCCAAGTTGATACTTGTAACTCCAAGAGGGGGTATTTATGCTCGATAGTGGGTTCATGCCTCCATTGAATCTGGGACAGTGAAAGTTCTAAGGTTGTGGATGTGTTGTTGCTACTAGGGATAAAGCATCAATGCTTTGTCTTAGGATATTTGTGTTGATTACATTACGCACCGTACTTAATGCAATTGTCTGTTGTTTGCAACTTAATACTGGAGGTGGTGCGGATGCTAACCCGAATGTGGACTATTTAGGCATAGATGCATGCTGGATGGCGGTCTATGTTCTTTGTCGTAATGCCCTGATTAAATCTCATAATGATCATCATGATATGTATTGAATCTTTATTTGTCAATTGCCCACCTGTAATTTGTTCACCCAGCATGTTAATTATCTTATTGGAGAGACACCACTAGTGGACTGTGGACCCGGTCCATTCTTTTACATCTGAATACAATCTACTGCAATCATTGTTCTCTGTTCTTTGCAAACAAATATCATCTTCCACACTATACGTTTAATCCTTTGTTTTCAGCAAGCCGGTGAGATTGACAACCTCACTGTTACGTTGGGGCAAAGTATCTTGATTGTGTTGTGCAGGTTTCACGTTGGCGCCGGTTTCATGGTGTTGCGCCGCACTACACTCCTCCACCAACAACCTTCACGTGTTCCTTGACTCCTACTGGTTCGATAACCTTGGTTTCTTACTGAGGGAAAACTTGCTGCTGTGCGCATCACACCTTCCTCTTGGGGTTCCCAACGGACGTGTGCTTCACGCGTATCAGAACCTTTTGGGCGGCATTGTCTCACGGATCTTATAGCCTAAACAATCAGCTCCCCTCATCTCGCCATCGTACTCTTGGCTTTCCTCAGAATCATCACTGTCGTACTCTTCTTTTGCCGCCCGTCGTCGCCTTGCTCTGTCGATTCTGCTCTAAGTGATTTCATCTCGAGCGTCTCTCGAACGGCGTCTTGAACCACTAGCCTGAAGCACATATTTATCTTTCCGCGGAACTAGGTTGTCTCCCAAGATTGCGAGGCTTTCCAGGGCCCCCCCCCCCCCGATGAGCTTGAGCCATAGGATCTTCGGGTGTTGGTTTCTGGTTGATCAAATATGCTGCCAGGTTGGCGGTGGCTCCTTCGACGGTTTTTGGCCTCAACATACCCGCGGTATCCGTGGTCATGAAAGACTTGGATAGGTTCGATGTTATCTCTCTGGCATCATCTTCCGAAAGTCGAGACAACCTTGACCGATGCTTCCCCGCACCTTGGCTGCTTCGCAAAGCACTTCCTCGTGACGCCCTTCGCAGTTCACTAGATTGATCTGCCGCGAGTAGGCGTCGGTCGAGAGTGGCCTGCTCATTCGATAATCGCTCCTGATTCTTCTCCAGAATAGAACGATATGCGTTGAGAGTCCCAACCGTAGTTCCAGCGGGGAGTGGCGTGTTGTTGACTACGGCAGCCCGAGCCGCTGCCCATTCTTCCTCTGCGATAGTTTAATCGCTATTGTTGTTACTGGTGCTGTTTTCAGACTTACGTCGCCTGCTGGAGCGGGGGGTGCGATCTCCTTCTCCGTTCCCCGCGTTTCCTGCGTTGAGGGTGGCATAGACTTGGTGGCGCGCTATCCTCCAGGTGGTCATCCTGACGGCGTTGTTGATACTTTCCTCTCCCGATGAATATCTGGCACTGGAGACGAACGGTGTGTCACTTGACCCCAGCCCATGCCTGGTGTCGCAGTTCAAGCAGTAGTATGAAGTCATATCGGATGACATAGAGTCATCGGATCCGAACTTCATAGGGGATATCGATCGGGGGGTCGATCGCGCCGACGAATTCGTCGAATCTATCAAACCAGCTGATAGGTCGATTGAAGAGGATGCGACCTAACTCGAAACTGATGGAGATGGCTTCCTTGTCGATCTGGAAAGGGACGGCTCAGGCATTCAAAGAATCCCTTCTGCGTTGACGTTGTAATGAACGCTTCCAAACATCATGCCCAAACCTCCTTGCAGATCTAAAAAGGTCGAGCGAGACGAGTCGTTTTGCGGGGTGAACTCAAAGGATCTGAAGCGAATCGAATTCCCCGAGGTTGGTGATGAAGGAGCCGGTGCTGAAGCCGGCGGTGTTGACGAAGCTGCCGATCACATGGCCGATGCTGCCGATGCCGGATCTTGTACCAATAGGTTTCCCACAGACGGCGCCAATTGTCGAAGGTGCTCCCCGGCAATGCCCTCCATAGGAGGCTTAGGGTAGATGGAATCCTATAGGCTGACACGAGACATCGGTTATCAAACAAGCGGGAAGAATGATTTACCCAGGTTCGGGGCCCTCGATGAGGTAAAACCCTTACGTCCTGCTTGTCTGATCTTGATTGCTGAAAATATCGGTTACAATGGGGTGCCGAAGGTTTCGGCTGTGACTTTCATCGAGAGGCTAAGTTCTATGATGACCTAACCCTAAACTTATGGTGATTAGAACTATTGATTATCCGTCCCTCGGCAGCCCCTCTCCTGGCCCTTATATTGGGGGCCAGGTCTCGAGAGATCTGTCCGGGTACGACTAGGTTACAAAAATTCCTAGGTCTAATCTTTCCTTATGTTCTCCGTCTTCTTTCCTTGTTCTTCAAGAATCTTTCTCAGCAACCGACGCAGTGGCCCACCTAGCCATCGAGTGCCCTCATGGGTCCCTGGTTGGGCCATAGGAGGTAGTGCAACATTAGTTACCCGAAGGGTAATGCCCACATCACCCGCACTGGGCCTGCAACTCGGAGAAGTGCGTCCGTGTTGGGGCCATGCACAACGACCTCCACGGCATGGGGAAGACTACTTCCTGGAGTAAAGTGCGGAATGACTCTGATATATACTCCACCATAACTATTACTTTGCCTTTGGAACTATTCCGGACATTTTCTCTCAACCACATACCATATGCACAACTATCACAAAAGATTGATAGACCTTAAGGGTGTGACCGAGCAGGTCCTATAACACGTGGACATGGCTCTAATACTTTTTTCGGACCAATAACCAATAGCGAGACTTGGATGTCTGTAGTGGCTCCCACGCATATACGAGTAACTTTGAGAGAACCTAGAGTTAATACATATATTTGTGCTTATTTTATCACTATACATAATGAAAATCCGAGGCGATATATAGGTCTCCCCATGAATTAACTCGTTGCATTAACTATAACATTGATCAAAAAATTATGATCATGAAACAACACATGAGCTAGTCCTAAATGCGGGAGTAGGAGCAACTTTATTTGTTTAGGTATCTACACATGCACATGACCTTTCCTTTGAATCTCATATTCGAGAACCACAACATTTTTAGCATAAATAAAGAAACATTAAAAATAAATATAGAGTTATTAATAAATAATTATATTATATTATTGCATCTAGGGTATAACTCCTTCAACTGTCGAGTGTACCTTGGTTTGTCATAGGTGGCTATAATTCCGCGGCTAGATGGAGTGAACTGACAATATGGATTCCCTGGCTCCCAGTCGGGTTATGTTACCAGGTCTCACTGGTGTTGCAAGGACTTAAAGAAAGTTTGTTTATTTCACAATTTCATTTCTACACCCTAAGTATGCATGTTACAAAGATATACTTGGGGAAGGATAGATTTTATGAAAGTAAATGAGTTGAGTTGAGAAGATCACATACACAAAGGTGTATCCCCTAGGCTCAAATTGTTTGCCCAATGTCCTCATGGAAAGGAGGATCAGACACAAAGTCCTCGGTTATAAATACTACATATACCCCTCCTTGAACGTGCACACAAATTATGTGTCCAATCACTAGGAGTACCACACGAAGTTGGGGATCTCCGACCTTCACAAATTTCTTGGCTCCTTAAGGCAACTTCAAGGCTTACAAGTAACACCTAGCTATCTAGGAGGTTTCATACCCTTCAAAAGGTAAAAACGACTTGGCTAACTCTTGGTTCTTGAGCCCTTGCAAAGATATATCAAAGGAAACACTCAAATCACAAAAGATTTCACTAGATTTGAGTGGAGTATACAGAATAGGTAAGAATATGAGTTCATCTCCTCTTGTCTCACTTTTCTCCACAAATGGGCAGAGCTATATGTAATGAAATTGGGAAATCCAGCCATATATTGTAGCGTTACTCGAGAATTTATTCCGAAGTATCATACCGGTTCAAAATCTGAATGGCCGGGTGAGAAAAATGGTTTCCTTAAAAAAAATTTAACATGGATATGGATGTACTAGCGTCTAGCATAGAGAGTTCGGCAAAGATTATAGTAGCAACCAAGAGAGACCAAGGATCACAAAATGATGGCATTTTAGTGAAAATTGGAAGGGGAAGGGTGTAAAACTTCGTCGTTGTTGATAATGGCTTGAGAGTGGTTAACAGGATGACATGTGTGTAGTTGTTTACAAGCTATGTAGATGTTGACCTGATTAGCTAGCTAGTCGTCGGGGCTGTCGGTTGATTATTGTATTTGACATACGGGCTCTTGCGGCAAAACTTGTTTTAGTCTGACTTCCTTATGAAACCTGTAGTAGGATGAAGCAACATATGGGGATGATATAAGTATATAACGTACTCGATCTGATCGCCAAATGAAAGCAAGTGAGAATATGAGATAACTTCTTTGCCAGGAAGTATGTCCAAGTTTTCGTTAATAAAACTAGGGGTGAATCCCCTTTTATTAGATTAAAAAAAAGATAACCCTTTTCTATCTAGGGATGTAAATGGTATGGATTATTTTCGGTCAAGATCTGCATCCGAATACGTTTTTGAGGATATAGTATGCATTTTTAGGAATCCGTCGGATATGGATGCAGATGTAGATATTTGCCAAGCGGATATCCGACGAATATGGTAGCAGATAATGTATTGATAATATCCGAGGTATACGGATTATCTGATATTTTTGTGGATTATTTAAGGTCCTCAAAGAGAATTATCCGATAAAATTAGTCCAACCCCAAATACAGACACATAATTGGCTAATCCATCGGCCCAACTATGAATGCACCTCCTCTCGTCATGCATGTCATGTTAGTTTCGGTATTGCACATTTCTACCATTATTGTTGCTCATTGCTAATGTGTATGGCGTCTTTAAGATTATTGTGAAGCACATTTTTAGCCAAAAGAACAAAATTCTAATTTCAAGTATGTATTTGTTCAATTATGTTTGATCCGAGTCCGCGCAGAATTCGCTCCATACCTGCAATCCGCTATAATCTACATATAAATTCACATCCGATCATTATCCTCTCCAATCCAAACGGCCAAAAAAATATGATAAAGAATAGAGAAATAACAATAGCCAATCCAATCTGTTTACACCTTACTTTTATCACAATCGGAGGCGGAGTTTGACGTTAGCGACGAGGCGATCGCTGAGTTCAGGACCCTGTTCGATTCGCCGGTTCGGGAGAAGCATCTGAGAGCCATGGCGGCCATCTTTGGCAAGACCATGCCGGCGCAGGGGGTGGAGCGGCAGCCTCGGGCGGCTGAGGTGCTTGTGCAGTAGGGAGTGCTGTTGGTGTCTTGGAGCTAAGTGTTTTCTCATGGATCACAACCCATAGATTTTGAACTTGAACGTGAGGGGCTTGAACGACCCTGTGAAGCGCGATGCGGTACGGGTGTTTGTCAGCTCGATGAGAGCTAATCTTGTGGCTCTGCAGCAGACGAAATTGGATGTAGTTGACTCGTTCTTGGTTATGCAATGCTTGGACCCGTCTTTCGACGGCTTCGCTTATTTGCCGGCCCAGGAAACTCGTGGTGGCGTCTTGGTGGCGTGGGACTCTTCGTGTCTGAGGCTTGCGCGTGTGTTGTTTGATACGTTTTCCATGAACGCGGAAGTTACCATGGCAGGGGTGGAACCGTGGTGGATCACAGTGGTGTATGGGCCACAGACTCGGGAGGATAAGCTGCAGTTTCTGACAGAGTTGAGGGAGCGAAGGTCGCTCTGTCCTGGACCGTGGCTCATTATTGGTGACTTCAACATGATCTTGCGTGCGTCGGAAAAGAACAACCTCAACCTTGATAGGCCGATGATGACGAGTTTCCGAGATTTCGTGGGACAGCTGGAGCTCAAAGACCTGTACATGCACGGGAGATTGTACACATGGAGCAATGGTCGTGAGACGCCGACGCTGACGAGGATTGATCGAGCCCTGGTTACTGTTGAGTGGGACTTGGCGTTCCCGGTTGCATTCCTGCAGGCTTTGTCAGCTACGCTTTCTGATCACGCGCCCCTGCATTTGTCTCTGAACAATGTCTTCAGGCCGAAGCACAGGTTCAGGTTTGAGGTGTTCTGGACGAAGCTACCAGGGTTCCAGCAGGCTGTTATGGATGCTTGGACCTATGATCCGAGGATCGTGGATCCGTTCAAACGGTTGGATGCTCTTGATGTCTACGGGTGCTTCTATTCTTGTAGACAGTGTTGGGCCTCCAAGAGCAGAGGTTTGTAGAACAGCAACAAGTTTCCCTTAAGTGGATCACCCAAGGTTTATCGAACTCAGGGAGGAAGAGGTCAAAGGTATCCCTCTCAAGCAACCCGTAATCACAAAGCAAGAAGTCTCTTGTGTCCCCAACACACCAAATACACTTGTCAGGTGTATAGGTGCACTAGTTCGGCGAAGAGATAGTGAAATACAAGTAATATGGATGTATATGAGTGGTAATAGCAATCTAAATAAAATATGGCAGCGAGTAAACATGCAACAGAACAGTAAATAAACGGTGTTTTCAGTATTGGAAACAAGGCCTAGGGATCATACTTTTACTAGTGGACACTCTCAACATTGATCGCATAATAAATACTTCTTCTCATATGTGCTACATACACTCTTGTTTGATAATGAACATCATTCGTTGCGTAGGATTACACGAACCCTCAATGCCGGAGTTAACAAGCTCCACAACATTCGATATTCATGTTTAAGTAACCTTAGAGCATAATAGATCATTGCAAAATAAACCAAGAACTAACATAGTGCACCCACTGTCCACATTACACTATGAAGGAGGAATAGATCACATCAATACTATCATAATGATAATTAACTCCACAATCTACAAGAGATCGTGATCATAGCCTACGACAAGAACCACAAGGTGCACACACTAATCACCTTTACACCAAGTAGGAGGAATAGACTACTTTAATAACATCACATGAGTAGCACACAACTAGTAGCGATACAAAGCTCATCAAATAGATCTCAATCATGTAAAGCAGCTCATGAGATCATTGTATATTGGAGTTCAGAGAGAGAGATTAACCACATAGCTACGGTAGAGCCCTCAGCCCCAGGGGAGAACTACTCCCTCCTCATCATGGGAACAGCGATGGCGGTGAAGATGGCGATGGAGACGGCTTCCGGGGGCAATTCCCCGTCCGGCGGCGTGCCGGAACACCTGTCCCCCGAATCTTGATTTCGCGATGGCGGCTCTGGAAGGTTTTCTCGGGTCTCGTCTTCTGTATCGGTGTTTTTAGGTCAG
Organism: Lolium multiflorum; assembly: GCA_030979885.1. NCBI lineage: Eukaryota > Viridiplantae > Streptophyta > Magnoliopsida > Poales > Poaceae > Lolium > Lolium multiflorum. Next base: position 283,590,271 of record CM061748.1, read on the forward strand.
GGACGAATAAATAGGCGAAGAGATGGAGTCGGAGGGGCCACGGGGTGCCCAGACCACAGGGGGGCGCGCCCCCCCGGCCCGCGCCGGGGTGTGGTGTGGGGCCCCCTCTCCCCTCTCGTCCCTCTCCGGTGCTCTGGAAGCTTCCGGGAATTATAAGGTCTTCGGTCTTTATTTCGTCCGATTCCGAAAATATTTCTTTACTAGGATTTCTGAAACCAAAAACAGCAGAAACAAGCTTTCGGCATCTCGTCAATAGGTTAGTTCCGGAAAACGCATAATAATGACATATAATGTATATAAAACATGTAGATATCATCAATAAAGTGGCATGGAACATAAGAAATTATCGATACGACGAGACGTATCAGCATCCTCAAGCTTAGTTCTCGTCCCCAGCAGGTAAAACGATAACAAAGATAATTTCGAAGTGACATGCCATCATAACCTTGATCATACTATTGTAAGCATATGAGATAAATGCAGAGATTCGAAGCAATGATGAAGACAATGAGTAAACAAATGAATCATATAACAAAGACTTTTCATGAATAATACTTTCAAGACAAGCATCAATGAGTCTTGCATAAGAGTTAACTCATAAGCAATAAATTCTTAGTAGAAAGCTTTGAAACAACACAAAGGAAGATATAAGTTTCAGCGGTTGCTTTCAACTTTAACATGTATATCTCATGGATAATTGTCAACACAAAGTAATATAACAAGTGCAATAGGTAAACATGTAAGAATCAATGCACACAATTTACACAAGTGTTTGCTTCTAAGATAGAAAGAATAGGTAAACTGACTCAACAATAAAGTAAAAGAATGGTCCTTCAAAGAGGAAAGCATCGATTGCTATATTTGTGCTAGAACTTTGATTTTGAAAACATATAGAGAGCATAAAAGTAAAGTTTTGAGAGGTGTTTGTTGTTGTCAACGAATGGTAGCGGGTACTCTAACCCCCTTGCCGGCAAACCTTCAAAGAGCGGCTCCCATTTTATTTTGTTTTTGGGTGGCACTCCTTCCAACCTTTCTTTCACAAACCATGGCTAACCGAATCCTCGGGTGCCCAACAATCTCATACCATGAAGGAGTGTCTTTTTATTTTAGTTTTATTATGATGACACTCCTCCCCACCTTTGCTTTCTCAAGCCATGGCTAACCTTCGGGTGCCGTCCAACAATCACATACCATGGAGGAGTGTCTATTTTTGTTAATTAATTTGGGACTGGGAATCCCATTGCCAGCTCTTTTTGCAAAATTATTGGATAAGCGGATGAAGCCACTAGTCCATTGGTGAAAGTTGCCCAACAAGATTGAAAGATAAACACCACATACTTCCTCATGAGCTATAAAACATTGACACAAATAAGAGGTAATAAATTTTGAATTGTTTAAAGGTAGCACTCAAGCAATTTACTTTGGAATGGCGGAGAAATACCATGTAGTAGGTAGGTATGGTGGACACAAATGGCATAGTGGTTGGCTCAAGGATTTGGATGCATGAGAAGTATTCCCTCTCGATACAAGGCTTAGGCTAGCAAGGTTATTTGAAGCAAACTCAAGTATAAAATGGTGCAGCAAGACTCACATATAAACATATTGTAAGCATTATAAGACTTTACATCGTCTCCTTGTTGTTCAAACACCTCAACCAGAAAATATCTAGACTTAGAGAGACCAATCATGCAAACCAAATTTTAACAAGCTCTATGTAATTATTCATTAATGAGTACAAGGTACATGATGCAAGAGCTTAGACAAGATCTATATGAGCACAACAATTGCCAAGTATCACATTATTCAAGACATTATATCAATTACTACATGTAGCATTTTCCGTTTCCAACCATATAACAATTAACGAAGCAGTTTCAACCTTCGCCATGAAAATTAAAAGCTAAGAACACATGTGTTCATACGAACCAGCGGAGCGTGTCTCTCTCCCAAACAATCATTTATTCAAACAAAAACAAAAACAAAAACATACAGACGCTCCAAGTAAAGTACATAAGATGTGACCGAATAAAAATATAGTTTCAAGAGAAGGAACCGATACTTTGTCGATGAAGAAGGGGATGCCTTGGGCATCCCCAAGCTTAGATGCTTGAGTCTTCTTGAAATATGCAGGGATGAACCACCGGGGCATCCCCAAGCTTAGACTTTTCATTCTTCTCGATCTCATTATATCACCCTCTTCTATTGACCCTTGAAAACTTCCTTCACACCAAACTTCAAGCAAACTCATTAGAGGGTTAGTGCACAATCAAAAATTCACATGTTCAGAGGTGACACAAACATTCTTTTCACTTCTGGACATTGCATAAAGCTACTGGATATTAATGGATCAAAGAAATGAATCCAACATAGCAAAAGAGGCAATGCGAAATAAAGGCAGAATCTGTCAAAAACAGAACAGTCCGTAAAGATGAATTTAAAGCTGGCACCAGACTTGCTCAAATGGAAAAACTCAAAACTAATGGAAGTTGCGTACATATCTGAGGATCACGCTCGTAAATTGGCAGATTTTCGAATTTTCTACAGAGGCCTGTGCCCAGATTTGTGACAGACATCAATGCTGTTTCTGCGCAGCGATCCCAAATATAACATCAACTTTAACATAGAAACTTTACTTGGCACAAAAACATGATAAGGAGAGGTTGCTAAAGTAGTAAACAACTTCCAAGACACAAATATAAAACAAAGTACTGTAGCAAAATAACACATGGGTTATCTCCCAAGAAGTTCTTTCTTTATAGCCATTAAGATGGGCTCGGCAATTTTGGTGATGCACCGCAAGAAATAGTATTTGAAGCAAAAGAGAGCTTCAAGAGGCAATTCAAAACACATTTAAGCCTAACATGCTTCCTATGCAGAAGAATCTTATACACAAATGAATTCATGAAGAGCAAAGTGGCAAGCATAAGAGGATAAAACACGAGTAACTTAAAGATTCTCAACATAAAGAGGGGAAACTTAATATTATTAAGATGCATATAACCATATTTCCCTCTCTCATAATAACTTTCAGTAGCATCATTGATGAAATCCACAATATACCCGTCACTTAAAACATTCTTATCATGGTTCATATGCATAGAAGTATCATTAATTTTGGCATAAGAAGAGTTATTCTCATTAATAGTAATTGGAGCAAGATTATTATCAAGAATTTGAACATGATAAACAAGTTGCATATTAAAAGAATTGTTTTTGGCAAGCCCATCATAACTATGACAAGTTTCATAAGGATAATTATAACATGTGTCATATACATCTCTATAGCAATTATCTAAACCTGAATATGTAATATCATCATTTTCACTAAAAGTAGAGGTCTCAAATACAGGATCTTCAAGCACAACATCCCCAAGCTTAGAGCTTTCAATATCATCGTTTAAGGGGACATGAATAATGCTATCATCATTAATTTCATAATCAGTACCAAAGAGATTTTCAATATCAAAGGCAGTGTGCTCATCCAAATCATGATCACTAATATGGGTAAAGGGTATAGGAAGATCATCGTACTCAGATTCATTATCATAATAATCATTAGGAGCAACATACTTACGGTTACCTAGCGTTATCTCATTCACGCGGGGATATTCTTTCTTTTATTCTCCTTCTTCTTCTTCTTCTTCTTCTTCTTCGTTCCTTCTTCTTCTTCTTCTTCTTCTTCTCCTTCTCCTCGTTCCCTTCTTTAGGAGGAAGAGGCTTGAAGGGTGGCTTGTCCGCATAACCTGATTTTCTTTTAGAAACAATAGAAGAAACTTGGGAGGATCCCTCCTTTTCATTAATTAATTGAAAACACACAGCTGTCCTATCATATTTTGGCAAGGTGTCATCTTCTAAAATATTCGTATGTAAGTATTTGTATGGCAATTATTAATAAGAAAGACACCCATGCAGGACATCATCAATATCAAGATCGTTAATATTCAACAAAGAAATTTTTCTTGATAACTCTTCACACTTCAAAAATAAGGTAAGTTCATCATGCTGATTAGGAATAATTTCATCATCACAATACAAATTTGCAGCACTTATGGGGTTCGAATTATCATTGGAGGAACATTGAAAATTAAAATGACCAACTCTATGGCAAAGTTCACAAATAAAAGGATAGAGGGCACACACTTTTTCTCCAAGATCATCTAGAGCTCTAGACCACTTTCTAGTTTTTTCATTCCTGTGATGGATACAATATTCATCTTCTATTTGATTAATTCCACAAGGTCTATGTATTCCACAAAAATTAACATGCTTATAGGAAATAGCATTCTTAGGAGTTTGAGCACGCTTATTGCAATTATTAACAACAATTTCATTCTTCATGCAAGCGTCTTTAAAAGGTTCATGATACTTATCAAAATTCTTCCTAGGCAATTCAATGTGAGAAGCAAAAGCTTTATAAAGATTTGCAGCAACTTGAGAGTCAAGACCATAAGTAGCACTCATATTTCGAAATTTACCACTATCCATGAAAGTTTCAATGCATTCATAATCATAATTTATACCGACTCTTTACTTTTGTCGTTCTCCCAATCTTCAGCGTTCTCCTTAATCCGATCAAGAAGGTCCCTTTTAAACTCTTCTTTATTGCTCGTGAATGATCCAGAACAAGTAGTATCCAGCAAGGTCTTATCTTGAAAAGAAAGTCTTGCATAGAAATTATCAATGATGATATTACCTGGAAGCTCATGATTGGGGCATTTGAGCATTAAAGTCTTCAATCTCTCCCATGCTTGGGCAATACTCTCTCCATCATGAGGCCAAAAATTATATATATGGTTTCGATCTTTGTGAATTTCACTTGGAGGATAGAACTTGGAATAAAATAGAGGCACAATATCCTTCCAATCAAGAGAGCGCCCGTCCTTCAATAGTTTATACCAATGCGCCGCTTTACCAGACAGCGACATAGAGAATAGTTTCTTCTTCACTTCATCCATAGAGATACCTGCACACTTGAATAACCCGCATAATCCATGCAAAAACAGTAAATGATCTCGAGGATGGACAGTTCCATCCCCTTCATAGCGGTTATCCATAACACGTTCAATAATTTTCATAGGGATTTTATACGGAATACTTTCAGCAGGTGGATTTAAAATATCAGAAGCATCATTAGAGTTATCGCATATGGGAGATAAAGCATTATCAGAGCAAAATATTTCTTCCAAAGTTGAGGAGCAAAAAAGATTAATTTTATGTAAACTAGCTTCCCCAAGCTTAGACTTCTTCATAGCATTAGCAGTAATTGCATTCATACTAATAACATTGCTACTATCATTTAAATAAGGTTCCATAGGTTTTTTAATTTTTGTATCAAACAATTCTAAATTAGGAAAAAGATTAAAAAGCTCTTTGTTGTCCATTATGCCTAACTAGTGTAAACAAGAAACAAAAAGATGTAATTGCAGAGTCTAAAGGAAATAGCTTCGAGTACACACACAATGGCGCGGAAAAGTACGACACCGGAGTGTGAGTACCTTTTACCTTTCCTCCCCGGCAACGGCGCCAGAAAAGTGCTTGATGTCTACGGGTGCTTCTATTCTTGTAGACAGTGTTGGGCCTCCAAAAGAGAGGTTTGTAGAACAGCAACAAGTTTCCCTTAAGTGGATCACCCAAGGTTTATCGAACTCGGGAGGAAGAGGTCAAAGGTATCCCTCTCAAGCAACCCTAATCACAAAGCAAGAAGTCTCTTGTGTCCCCAACACACCAAATACACTTGTCGGTGTATAGGTGCACTAGTTCGGCGAAGAGATAGTGAAATACAAGTAATATGGATGTATATGAGTGGTAATAGCAATCTGAATAAAATATGGCAGCGAGTAAACATGCAACAGAACAGTAAATAAACGGTGTTTTCAGTATTGGAAACAAGGCCTAGGGATCATACTTTCACTAGTGGACACTCTCAACATTGATCGCATAATAAATACTTCTTCTCATATGTGCTACATACACTCTTGTTTGATAATGAACATCATTCGTTGCGTAGGATTACACGAACCCTCAATGCCGGAGTTAACAAGCTCCACAACATTCGATATTCATGTTTAAGTAACCTTAGAGCATAATAGATCATTGCAAAATAAACCAAGAACTAACATAGTGCACCCACTGTCCACATTACACTATGAAGGAGGAATAGATCACATCAATACTATCATAATGATAATTAACTCCACAATCTACAAGAGATCGTGATCATAGCCTACGACAAGAACCACAAGGTGCACACACTAATCACCTTTACACCAAGTAGGAGGAATAGACTACTTTAATAACATCACATGAGTAGCACACAACTAGTAGCGATACAAAGCTCATCAAATAGATCTCAATCATGTAAAGCAGCTCATGAGATCATTGTATTGGAGTTCAGAGAGAGAGATTAACCACATAGCTACGGTAGAGCCCTCAGCCCGGGGAGAACTACTCCCTCCTCATCATGGGAACAGCGATGGCGGTGAAGATGGCGGTGGAGACGGCTTGGGGCAATTCCCCGTCCCGGCGGCGTGCCGGAACAGAGACTTGTCCCCCGAATCTTGATTTCGCGATGGCGGCGGCTGGAAGGTTTTCTCGGGTCTCGTCTTCGTATCGGTGTTTTTAGGTCAGGGACGAATAAATAGGCGAAGAGATGGAGTCGGAGGGGCCACGGGGTGCCCAGACCACGGGGCGCGCCCCCCCGGCCCGCGCCGGGGTGTGGGGCCCCCGGCTCCCCTCTCGTCCCTCTCCGGTGCTCTGGAAGCTTCCGGGAATTATAAGGTCTTCGGTCTTTATTTCGTCCGATTCCGAAAATATTTCTTTACTAGGATTTAAAACCAAAAACAGCAGAAAACAGCCTTCGGCATCTCGTCAATAGGTTAGTTCCGGAAAACGCATAATAATGACATATAATGTATATAAAACATGTAGATATCATCAATAAAGTGGCATGGAACATAAGAAATTATCGATACGACGGAGACGTATCAGCTCTGTACAGGAACGCGGCGGCATCGCTTCAGTCTTGGGGTCAACGCACCGTGGGTAACGTGAAACTGCAGCTCGCCATTGGTAACCTCATTATCTTACAGTTTGATTGTGCTCAGGAGCATAGGCAGCTGCTGCCGGAGGAGAGGTGGCTTCGTAATACCCTTAAGGCCACGGCCTTAGGTTTGTCGTCGTTGGAGAGAACCATTGCTCGACAGAGATCGCGACTTCGATGGATCCAGGAGGGGGATGCGAACACGAAATTGTTTCATGTCGTGGCCAATGGTAGGCACGTGAAGAATTTCATCCCAGTGGTGCGTGAGGGTGAGAAGCTTTTCATAGATCAAGGCGACAAAGAGGACGTGTTCTTCAGGGCTTACTCGCGGTTGCTTGGCGATTCCTCTGTCCGAGAACTCACAGTGGATTTGGAGGCCTTAGGGCTGCACCCAAGGGATTTGAGTGATCTTGATGCGCTTTTTTCAGAGGAGGAAGTGTGGAGGACGATCCAGGATCTCCCCCCGGATCGCGCGCCTGGGCCGGATGGGTTCAATGGCCTATTCTATCAGAAGGCGTGGGGGATTATCCGTCAGGATGTCATGGCGGCCATACTGAAGTTGGCTGTTGGTGACGGCCGGTGTTTTGGCAAGCTGAACAAATCCTTGATCACGCTTATCCCTAAGCGACCTGATGCGATCGAGGTGGGCGACTATAGACCGATAAGTCTGGTACATAGCTTTGGCAAGCTATTCTCAAAATTACTTGCTAATCGGCTGCGCAACAAACTGGGAGAGCTTGTTAGTACCAATCAGTCAGCGTTCGTTCGCGGGAGATGTTTGCATGATAATTTCCTTCTGGTGAGGCAGGTGGCAAGGAAGATCAATGCGAGAAGGAAGAAGGGGGTGTTTCTAAAGCTTGATATCGCGAGAGCTTTCGATTCGCTATCTTGGCCTTTCCTGTTTGAGGTGTTGCGGCAACTAGGGTTCGGGCAGATGTGGTTGAGGTGGATTGGCCTTCTGTTGCATACGGCTAGTGTCAGGGTGCTCGTCAATGGCGTCCCAGGAAGGACAATTAAGCTGGTTCGCGGGCTCAGGCAGGGGGACCCTACCTCCCCCCAGTTATTCGTCATTGCGATGGAAGTTCTGACCATGTGCTTTGTCAAAGCGGCGGAGGAGGGGCTCCTGGCAGACCTGTATGGATGTGCCCTTAAGCAGCGTGTCTCTATCTATGCCGACGATGTGGTGTTGTTTCTTAGGCCGGTGGTGCAGGACATTGTCACCACAAGGGAGATCCTGCGCTTTTTTGGTATGGCATCCGGGCTATGTGTGAACTACAGGAAATCGTGTGCTGTTGTCATTAGAGGGGAGGTGCTGGACAAGATGATGGTGAAGCATCTGCTGCGGTGCGACATTGGGGAGTTCCCCTGCAAATACCTGGGGTTGCAGCTGTCTACGGGGGCTCTAACCCGTGCACACTGGCAGCCTGTGCTCGACAAGGTCATCGCGGCCCTCCCGACTTGGCAGCGGGGACTTCTTGCCAGATCTGGCAGGCTGATTCTCATCAAATCAGTGGTAACGGCTCGGCCAATTCACCAGCTGCTCATCATGGAGGCGCCGGTCTGGATCATGGAGGAGATTGACAAGTGGACAAGGGCGTTCTTTTGGGCAGGTAAGGAAAGTGTCAATGGAGGGCAGTGTTTGGTGTCTTGGCAGCAGATTTGCAAGCCGTGTGCTATGGTGGTCTGGGCGTGCACAATCTCAGGTTGCAGGGATTTGCTTTGAGGATCCGATGGGAATGGCTACGGCGTACGGATCAGGCGAGACCCTGGCAAGGACTGCCGGTGATGAAGGACACGGAGGCGGTTGAGGCCTTCAACAGCTTGGTGGCGATCAAGCTTGGGGATGGTGCGAAAATCCTCTTCTGGACTGATCGATGGGTCAGAGGAGCGGCGATGAAGGAGTTGGCGCCGACAGTGTTTCAGTCCGTCAGTGTGCAGAAAAGGAGCAAACGCACAATCAGAGAGGCTTTGGAGAATCACAGTTGGGTCGGTGATGTCGGGCCTGGACTCGGGCCAGAGGGTCTACTCCAGTGCATGCGTATCCTGGAGATCATTTGCACCATACAGAGGGATGCGACGGCGGAGGATGTGTTCGCTTGGCCTTGGTCTTTGTCAGGGCAGTATGATGCAAAATCGACTTACAAGCTGCTATGTCAAGGATCGGAGAGATGGGAGGGCGCCAGTTGTGTTTGGAGAAGCTCAGCACCGCTCAAGTGCAAGATTTTCGCCTGGTTAGCGCTGCAATTTCGTCTTTGGACATCTGATCGTAGGGTTCGTCATGGGCTCCAGGACGCGGTGTCTGATTGCTATATCTGCTTGCAGGAAGTGGACACGGTCAGTCACGTTCTCGTGGGTTGTGTGTATGCTAGACAAGTCTGGTTCAGCTGTCTACAGAAGTTCGGGCTCTCGCTTCCGATCCCCACGGCTACGGATTCCTTGCAATCCTGGTGGTATGAGGCCCGGAAGAGGTTCAGGAAGAAGAAGAAGCGGGGGTTCGACACTCTGGTGATTTTGATTAGTTGGAGATTATGGTAGCAGCGCAACGCTAGGGTCTTTGGTAACATCTCCATACAATACTCGGACGAGGCTTTGGTGGACCAGATCATGCTTGATTGGGAGCTTTGGACCAAGGCTGGTCTAGGAGGGTGTGTTTTCTTCGCGAGAGTAGTTCACTAGGTTGTGGTGTGTGTGGTGTGGTGTGGTGTTCTTGACAAACGTTGCCGCAACGGTTTTGTCATGCTTGTACTTTGTACCGTTTTCTCTCTTCTATAAAGCTAAGGTACGCAATTGCGTACTCTCGAAAAAAACTTTTATCACAAAAGCAGACTACGCCAGCCCACGCGAACGAAAAAAGGGCCCAGTGGCCTGTCTTCGCTAGGGCCTGGTTTCCCTATCCCCCGAGAAGGCCTAACGCCTAAAATGCTGCAAGCCCAGAATACCTCACGTGCTGCTTTGCTCATCCCATACGAAATGCTAAATTATGTATGCGCGCATTCTAAGAAAAGACATATTGTGCTTCTTTTCCAGTTGGTGGTTAATGGGGCCGGCCGCTCCAACGTCAGTTGTGGAAGGCGTCCGGCGTGGAGCTATGCAGGTGAGCTCGGTGCACCGGAAGATCTTGAGTATCAAGTATCGGGGGATAAGTAAAAAGAACTGCACCGTCCGATTTTCTGTTCTAACCGACAGATATATCGTTGCACATGCATAAGTCAATTCCAGACCCACATGGCCGAATCAACGAGAATACTAAGAGGTGCGACGACCACATTCGTCTCTTTCCAACAGCTCTCTCCGAGAGATATTCGGTCCCTCTCACTCTGTGTATAGCTAAGCCCTAGTACTCCCTCCGATTCATGTTACTTGATGTTAATATAGATATATCTAGATATATTTTAATTGTAGATATATCTATTTTAGTAGCAAATAATATAAAACGGATGGAGTACTTCCTTTGTTCAATGATCCAAAATATTTTACCAAGCTATTTTTTTGCAGATAAATAATGAGCGTAAAAACATGGATTTGCCCTAAAATAATGAACGGCCGCATCTCTCACACATATTCTTTTATTTGGGATTGCCGCCCATCCTGAATTGGATCCTAATTCAGTTTACAAGCCTCTATATAAAGGGGTGGAACTGCAACTTCCCAAGGAGATGATTGATAATATTTTCAAGGAAGAGGTGGAACTGGCTGAGCCGATTTCTGCAATATTGTTCTATGGAAGCGAGTGAGCTGCTTTTTAGAAGTTCCGGCCGTTTTTGAATTAAAAAGGGAGCAAGAAGGATTGACCTTTCTAACACATATTTTCTTTCGAGGTTGACGGGAGGAAAACCCCCACCGCTTGTTGTATTCCATCGAAAGTCCCATGTTCTTACAAACAGATTCGAGATATTACAGGGGGATACAAGGGAGTAAAAGCAGAGTAAAAACAAAGAAATAATCTAGAACAAGGGGACACAAAAAGGAAGGGGAGGTTAGCATCCGAAGCCAACCGAACCCCCCTTAGGATGACATCATCTCAAGGGAAGACCACCACAATTTGGCAAGGCGAGCAATGGGTGACGACGAAGGACCTGCATAACCAAGACCAAGCACAGTTGAAAAGCGTCGGATAGCTGAAAATAGGGCGACGACACCGATGTGCCGACCCCGAGGTCGAAGGGCGATGTAAAATCGAGTGCCACCACAAGGCATGAATAAAAGCAAAATCGTAACCAGTACACCACCTCGAGCACCTCAGGCCGACAACCGGGAGGGATCTCCGGTGAGAAGCTCAACACTGAAGGCAAGCAAACCCAAGGAAAAGGTAGTGGAATACGTGGAGACCGGGCGAGAGCACACCAAGAATCGTCACCAGTACGGTCGAAGGCCGTCGGATAGCCGAGAACGTGCGACGATAACGGTGTTCCGTCGGCGAAGCTGAAGGGTGTTATGCCGCCGAGACCAAGCACAGCCAAAGGGCGTCAGATAGCCGAGACTGGGGCGACGACACCGATGTGTCGCCCCTGTGGTTGAAGGGCAACGCAAGCCAATGCCACCTTGGGACATCTAGGCAGCACTGCCCGGGCCACCATGACCACAACCTCGTCCGCAAGGTAACGAGCCAAAGGGCCGGCGAGAAGACGCGAGGTGATGCCGCCCGACATAGGTCAAGCTCCAAGGCGATGCCTCGAGAGAGGATCAGCGACGGGAAGACGACGCCATCGCCCAACCCGGAGAGGTCCGGGTCTAAGATTTCTCCCGGAGCACTGACAGGAGCTACACAGCTGTGCAACCCATGCAGCATCGGGACGAGCCGTCTTCACCACCTCGGCAGCGCCAAGGAAGAGATGCAGAGGGCCCTTCCCATAGCAAAGGGCAGCGGGCTGGGCTAGGCCCGCAGGACGCCCCACTGCCAGATTTACCGGCCGAGACCTTCCGTAGCCGGAGAAATCCAACTAGGACCAGGAGCCAGCCGCCAACCACCGGCGATGGGCACGAGGAGCAGCGGCCGCTGGCGCTGAGGCGACCAGCCACGGCGGGGAAGAGCGCCGCACGGGAGCGAAGCATAGCAGGTGGGGGAGGGGTGTTGGCGAGGGCGAAATAGTGGGCAGGAGCGCCTTGCCGCCGCCGGCGTCGCATGGGCTTTGGCGGCGGCGCCCTCTGATGGCGGCAGGGGGAGGACGGGATGTGGGTGGCTGTGGGGGTTCGGGCCTAGGGTTCCGCCCGGGCTGCTCGGGAGGAGCAGCATGGGGGCGTTTTAATTCTATGTTCTTTTCAAGTCTCCATCTCTAACACATATCTTGTCGTACCGTTGCATAATTCTTGTCATGCTGATATGTTTCTCCATTTTTTTCTTCTCTCTCAAAATAAAAGGTCTATTTCACCCTCTCCACCAAGCTCATGTAGGTAGCGAGGTTGGCGGTGACTCTTATGTTGGCACCTGTTAGCCAAATTCTTGGCGACACACTACTTCAGCCATCTTCGCTTCCATGACTTACTCAATCTCCTCTCCCCTTCTTCAATAGCGTATTCCCCGTACCACTGGGACGCTAAGCACTCGCCATTAACGTATCTTTCAAATTTTAAGTACATAAAGTATATGGAATGTTTTTATGTTTTTGAACATTCAAATATGCTTTTGTATTTGCAAATAAATGGCTCCGCGTAGCCCGGGAGCCATACTGATGCACATGCACTCACTGGATGAGCAGGGACATGCATGTGCCGGATATAGCATTTCTGGTTTCCGGCGCTGCTTAATTGATGCGGAAATGCAATTTGAGCTGCAGAAAACCGTGGCCTCCCCGTTTTTGTCGATTGTCATGTCCCCGCTTCTCTCGGAGCCTCACATTCCACAACACGCCATGCAAGAGATGCAGCGTGCGTCATTTTCCTCACCACGGAAGACGTGCGCTTTCCCCATCCATCCCCGCCTCCCCGACGACGCACGAGGCAATGGCGATAGGCGCCGTCCTCCGCGCGTTGCCAGCCCACAGGCTTGCGCCCCGGGACACGAACATGCGCCTCGTCTCTGCTGTGCCTGCGCTGTCATCCTCCTCCACCTCGATCGATTCCCCCAACCACTCGCCACCGCCGTCTACCCGATCGACCCGAACTCTATATAAGCCTTTCGACACACACACCGATCGATCGATCACTGCGCGCGTCCTGTTCGCCGCACAACTCGATCTTTGAGTGACGAGCTAGGTGCAGGCGTGCAGCTACGAAGCTTAATAATCAAGTGATGGCGGTGAGCTCCAAGAGGGAGGCCTGCGTGCTGGCGGTTCTCGTGGGGCTCTGCATTGCCGTGCGGACGGTGGTCGCCGGCGGCAGGATCGACGACGGGCTGTTGCTGGACTGGGGCCACGGGAACGTGTCGCCGGACGGGCAGGTCATCTCGCTGTACCTCGACCGGGACGCCGGCGGCTCGGGCTTCCGGTCCAAAGACACGTACATGTACGCCCGCACCGACCTGCAGATCAAGCTCGTCCCCAACAACTCCGCCGGCACCGTCACCACCTGCTACGTAAGTCCCCTCCGGCAATGATAATCGATCGATCAATATAATGTGCAATTCTAATCTGTATATCCGTGGGTTCATGCAGTTCATGTCGGAGGGGTCATGGGCGAACCACGACGAGATCGACCTGGAGTTCCTGGGCAACCTCAGCGGCCAGCCCTACACGCTCCACACCAACATCTACATCAACGGCACCGGCCAGAAGGAGCAGCAGTTCCACCTCTGGTTCGACCCTACCACCGACTTCCACACCTACTCCATCGTCTGGACTCCCCTGCACATCCTGTAAGTACCAGTTCTCACCGACATCCCAACTTATCCATGAGCAACCGAACTGACAATTCAAGTGAATTGCAGTGTGCTGGTGGATGGCACGCCGATCCGGGAGTTCAGGAACAACGCGAATAAGGGCGTGGCGTACCCGTCGTCGCAGCGGATGCGGCTGTACGGGAGCCTGTGGGACGCCGAGGACTGGGCCACGCAGGGCGGCCGCGTCAAGGCGGACTGGTCGGCGGCGCCCTTCGTCGCGCAGTACCGCAACTTCACCGCCACCGCGTCGTCGCCGGGAGGGTACTCCTACTACGACCAGGAGATGGACGCCACGGCGCAGCAGAACATGAAGTGGGCGAGGGACAATTACATGGTCTACAACTACTGCGCCGACACCAAGAGGTTCTCCAACGGCTCGCCGCCCGAGTGCTACATGCCGTAGAGATCCAGTTAAGGCTTCGATCATCGGGTGCACTTTGAGTGTAGAGTCGATCGATTACACATAGAGCAGAGTGCAGTAGGGAAAAAGGGTATACACATGGTAGCGTTGACCTCATTTCTTGTCAGGACCGATTCATTCTTTTGTGTAAAAAATAAGAGTAAATAGTAAAAATGTAAAATGCATACACGATTACTACAATGGATTCAGTAAACAGTAGTCTGCCAGCTGAACTGTAAATTCTTATTCCGGTCACTAAGGGCGCCTTTGGTATCCTCGAGAAGTGCCTCGAGCTCATGATGCATATAGATTGGTAGAGCTGGTGTCACGGAAAGCAGGAGGAATGCACTAACAATGTACTTGGGCAAAGCATCTGGTCCGATGACTTGTCTCTCATGGAATGCTCATCGGAAAATATGTCAGCTCGACCTACTATGGAGGATGTTATTGTATTTGAGGGAATTCCAAAAACCTCACTTGTATGGTTTTTTGGCCCGGTTTTCCTCATAAACTGGGTCAACCGGTCGTCTTGACCTTCTCCTCTATTGCGATGAATATAACAGTTCTCCTGTTGTTATTCAAAAAAAAAAAACCTCACTTGGAGTGAGGACTAGTAATAGGTTAGGATGCCAACCTAGAGTGGATATGCCCCAGATGGAGAAGGTAATGATGAATGCACAGTTGAGGGATGGTTCATCTAGTGGAGGTAAGCCTTTACCTCCAAAATATTCTATTGTTAATATCTCAAATTCTGAAATTACTCATAGGACGGATCGTTTAGGCATATCTTTAGGCCAATCCAAAGGGGAGGTAGTAAAATCTATTAAAGAAATTAAACTGTTAGAAGAGGAACATATTTTAACGATTTTGTAAAAGAATGTAGACGAGAATGTGAATAAGGAAGAAGGTCCTTCGACTCTTGTGATGTCAAAAGTATCTACTTTGTGTGAGGATTTGATTGAGGATGATGGCATCTCACTGGACTTAGATGATTATTTGGAACATCTAAAGCTAGTAGTCAAGGAAAAGAAAACTAGGACTAGAAAAATTTATGATACCAATAATATTCGGAAAAGTACTAGGAGAAGAATTAAAAAACAGTTTAAATAATACAGAATCTAAAATAAATAAATTGGAATCCTGGTGATTTTGGTGATATTATTAAACATTTGTTTGTCAAAGAGGCAATTAGGGAGCATAAATTAGATTTTGTAGCCTTGTTGGAGACTGGAAGATCTAATCAACTTGCTGCGGGGTACAACTACTCTTGGTTCTGTTTACCACCTCATGGTCGATCTGGAGGTATTTTAGTTGGAATTAATTCAGATACTCTCGAGGTGTTAAAGGTGAGTACTGGAGATTTTTGTGTAAAGGTCCATATTAAGTGTAAAAGAGATGGATTCGAATGGATTCTAGTGTCGGTCTATGGGGCTGCCCAAGACGCGCATAAAGGTGAATTTTGGTGGAATTAGTGCGAACATGTGAGGATGAAACATCACCTATGTTGATAGGTGGTGATTCAATATTATACGGAAGAGAGAAGAAAAAAAATTCAAGGCTCGTTGGCCTTTTGTCTTTAATGCAATCATTAAATATTT
Organism: Lolium multiflorum; assembly: GCA_030979885.1. Classification (NCBI taxonomy): domain Eukaryota; kingdom Viridiplantae; phylum Streptophyta; class Magnoliopsida; order Poales; family Poaceae; genus Lolium; species Lolium multiflorum. Next base: position 283,606,122 of record CM061748.1, read on the forward strand.
AAACTTGCGTAAAATTGCTCTGTCTGGGAGACAGTTTACGTGGGCGAGTCATCGAGAGGAACCAACTTATGAGAAGCTAGATAGAGTTCTAGCGTCCATCTCTTGGGAACAAGAATTTCCCTACTGTTCGTGCATTGATAAGGGCGGATTCCAATCATACACCAATTCTTATTGATCCAGGGGTGAAAGCACACTTGGGTAATAAGTCAAAATTTTCTTTTGAGTTGCATTGGTTGCGACAAGAAGTTTTTTTTGATATGATTGAAAAAGAGTGGAAATCGGTTATGGTGGGGTTGAATCCGATGGATGTTTGGTTGAATAAGCTAAGGCACATAAGAAAATTTCTTAAAGGATTGACAAAAAATCAATCTGGGAAGTATAAAGAAGAGAAAGAGAGACTACTAAGTATTATTGATCATTTAGATGTGAAAGCTCAAACAAATAACTAGACTTTGTTGGAAAGGGAAGTTCTAAAAAATGCAAATGACAATCTAAAGAAATTAAGAAGAGAAGAGGAGTCTAAATGGGCTTAAAGAGTGAAAGTTAAACATATTCAAGAAGGGGGGAACAATACGAGATACTTCCACTTGATTGCAAATGGGAAGCATCGAAAAAAAATCCAGTTAGAGCAACAAGAAGGAACCATTGTTGGTGTGGATAATCTGAAGGTCTATATTACTGAATTCAATAAGAAATTATTCGGGCACCGGCGCCAAATAATATTTCTTTAGTAGAGGAGGTGCAGGACATTCCACAGATCTCAGCTGTTGAGAATGATATTTTGACAGCTCCTTTTTCTGAGGAAGACGTATATGAGGCGATCTCACAGATGGAACATAATAAAGCTCCCAGGCCTGACGGTTTCCCGGCGGAGTTTTATCAAAAAAAATTGGGTGGTAATAAAAGACGACTTGATGGCGCTTTTTCATCAGTTCAGTAATGGAGATTTGCCTCTTTATAAACTGAATTTTGGCGTAACCACATTATTACCCAAGAAAGAGGATGCAGTTCAAATACAACAATATAAACCAATTTGTTTGCTTAATGTGTGTTTCAATTTTTTTACTAAAGCGAGTACAAATCGTATAACGGGGATTGACCCAAGGGTTATAAAACCAACACAATCAGCTTTTATGCCAGGTAGGAATATTTTAGAAGGGGTGGTCATTCTTCATGAAACCATTCATGAGTTACATAGTAAGAAAATGGATGGATTTTTGTTTAAGATTGATTTTGGAAAGGCATACGATAAAGTGAAATGGTCATTTTTACAACAGACTTTAAGAATGAAGGGCTTTGCTCCAGAATGGTGTAGAGTAGTTCAACAATTTGTTCAAGGGGGGAGTGTCGGAGTAAAGGTAAATGGTGACATTGGTCATTATTTTCAGACAAAAAAAGGTTTGAGGCAAGGAGATTCGTTGTCTCCAATGCTTTTTAATATTGTAGTTGATATGCTAGCCATCATAATTGAACGAGCAAAAGATGATGGTCAAGTTGGGGCGGCTTATTCCTCATCTTGTTGCGGGTGGCATGTCTATACTACAATATGTCGATGATACAATCCTTTTTTTTGGAGCATGACCTCTTGAAAGCTGTTAATATGAAACTAATTCTATGTTTGGTTGAAGAGCTCTCAGGACTTAAAATTAACTTCCACAAAAGTGAGATTTTTTGTTTTGGTAAGGCAAAGGATGAGGTTGATCAGTACAAGTAGATATTTGGATGCGACGCTGGTTCCTTACCCTTTAGGTACTTAGGTATTCCTATCCATTACAGAAAACTCAGAAATTCTGATTGGTATCCAGTGGACACCCGGTTTTAAAGTAAATTGGGATGCTGGAAAGGCAAGTTCTTGTCCTATGGGGATAGACTTGTCCTTATCAATTCAGTTTTAACAAGCTTACCTATGTTTATGTTGTCCTTTCTAGAGATACCTATTGGGGTAAGGAAACGATTGTACTTCTATAGGTCTAGATTTTTTTTGGCAGTCCGATGAAAATAAGAGAAAATAGAGACTTGCAAAATGGAATATTGTCTGCCGACCCAAAGATCGAGGGGGTTTAGGTATTGAGGTTCTCGAACTCAAAAATAGATGTTTATTGAGTAAGTGGATTTATAACCTTCTTAATGAGGATGTGGTGTGGCAAAAATTGCTACATAATGAATATCTAAGACAATGGACCTTATCTGAGGTGAAAGCTAAGCCTACAGACTCTCCCTTCTGGAAGGGATTGATGGGGTTAAGGATGACTTCTTTACTAGAGGTTTTTTCAAAGTCGGTAATGGAGCAACTACTCGTTTTTGGGAAGATATTTGGTTAGGAAAAATACTGCTAGCCCAGCAATATCCATCCTTATATAATATTGTGCATCACAACAATGTAATGGTAGCTCATGTGTTAGCTCAAACACCTCTGAATATCGTTTCGGACGGTTGTTGGTGGGTAACAAATGGACTTTATGGTTACAGTTATGCCAAAAACTTATGATGGTTAATTTAAATGGCGATTTGTTTGGAGTTTGACAACAAATGGCTTCTTTACAGTGAAATCTATGTATGAGGATCTTATGAATGACCACACACCTTTTTTGAGAAAATACCTATGAAAAGTTAAAGTTCCTCTTAAGATAAAAATATTTATGTGGTTTCTGAATAATAAGGTTTTACTTACCGAAGATAATTTAGCTAAACGATGGTGTAATGGGTGTACGAAATGTGTTTTTGCGGAGAGCAGGAGACGATTGAACACCTCTTCATACATTGCCCTTTAGATAAACTTCTTTAGCGCACGGTTAATTTCACGTATGATCTTCCACCTCCAACCAATATTACGAATATGTTTGGTAATTGGTTTAATGGAGTTGATAGACAATCTAAGGCATTCATACGTATTGGGGTTTCTGCCTTATGTTGGTCTATATGGAGGGTGAGGAATGATATTATTTTTAACAAAAAACTATATTTTCACTTTTTGCAGCTTATCCATATGGTGTCACATTGGGTTTAGCTGTGGGCTCGGCTGTCACTGGAGGGGTAGCGGGATGCTATGACTTCTGGATGCACACGGCTCCAGATGGTCGCTCAGGATATCTTGTGTCAGCCTGGCTGGTGACATAATAGGCGGCTACCTTGATGTGTAGTCATACTATGTTTTGTTTCTTTCACCGGTTGACTTTTGTATCAATTCTGGGCGATGCGTGAGATGTTTTAAACTCTGTACTCATAACTTCTTAATAAAATGCCATGTGCATCATCATGATGTAGTGATGCGGGGTGGCTTTCGGACACCTCCGCCTCAAGACCGTCAAACCCTCCTCGTAGGCCAAGGGCGCGAGCTCGGGCCAAAACCATGCAAGATAAGGTGAATTCACTCCTTTCTACACTTGAACTCGACACAACCTTGGACGGATTGCTACCTCATACCTATGCCTATGTATCATTAGGTACCAATCTCGTCAAGGACCCGAAGGGAGCGTCAAGGAACCAAGGAGAGGGAGACCAACATGGTTCAAGGAAGAAGAAGGGAAGACCAAAGAGAGGGAGAAGAAGTGCTCCAGCCGCCGGCCACAGCACAGGCCGGCACTGCCGCCCCCAACAGGCCGGCACTGCCGCCATGGCCGGCGCCGCCAAGCAAGACCTGCCGGCCCAGGCTGCCCCCCGAGCACGCCGGGCTGGCCCCATCGAAGTCAACTTCATCTCAGCCGTCTATTTATCATCTATGCTTAGAACTACTTTATTGTAATGCCCCTTTTACCCCTGGACGGATCTGGGCCTATATATACTTCATCCCCCACCTCAATTAGGGTTAGACAAGATTTAGGCTTAAACTACTTTGAGCTTTGTCTCCCTAGGGTTTCATCCCCTTTGTATCAAGGCTCTCCTGTGGATTTCTACTCTTCATGGATGATTCAAGGTCCCACCTCTCTCATCCAAGTTCTAGTTGGATCTCCTCACCAATCTCCCATTTCTTAGATTCTACCCAAGGGTCTCTCTAAGAAGTGGTTCTATTGGCTTGGTATAACCTACCAAGGGAGTAAATTGGTCTGTGTTGGGTTGTGTGTGTGTTTTGATTTGTGTTTGTGTGAGTTCTTCCTCTTTCCCATCTCTCCCCATCCACTCACTTGGTCAAATTCGTGGGATCTGGGCACAACCTAGCCCTTAGGCCTTATCAAATGGTATCAGAAGCTCTTGGTTAGCACGGATTTGACCCCACCCATCTAATTTCGCCCCAAAAATTTTCTAAAAATTTTCCCAAAAAATAGCCCTAAAATTGCTTTTGGTCAGATCTGCAATTTTGTTGAGTTTTGAGTGGTTTTGATCCATGGATTTCGTGTTCCTATGGTAGATCTACATCCCCACCAAATTTCCCTGTCAAATTCCTTTTATTCCTCCCACAATCGACGTTTTTCCGTCCGATTTTCGCGTTTTGGGACGAATAGCTCGAGCTGTTCTTGCTCGGCCGGCACTGTCGGGCAGGACAGGCCGGCACTGCCGCTCAGCCGGCACTGCTGGTGGGGCTTGGCCGGCACTGCCGCCAGCCCGCTCCCGCACCCAAGCTGCTCCCGCTCGCTCCACCTACCTCCCTGCATCCCCCTCCTCGCGCAACCACCAGCACACCTGTGCTCGCCCGCCCAGCCAAGCTTCACTCGCGGGTCAACGCCACCAGGCCGCGCCTCGCCTTGGCTCCTGCGCGCCTCGCGCGGAACCCTCCCGCATCCGCTCGACCAGCAGCAGCCGACCGCCCCAATCACCAAGCGCTCACCCGCTCCTGGCCCTGCTCGCCCAAGCCGCGCCCTACCAGCCCTACGGCCGTGCTCCACCAACCACCGCGCCCCCGGCCCACTCCACGCGCGCGCCCACCACCAAGCCAGCATCGCCCCGCGCCATCTGCAGCTTCATTACCAGCCCGCCCGCACGCAGCATCCTGGCCGCGTAGCAAAGCCACCACCGCATGCGCCAACTGCCCCGCGAATCCACCTGCTCCGTTCGCTCGCACCGGCAGTGCCGGCCGCATCACACCGGCAGTACCGGCCGAGTCACCCCGGCAGTGCCGGCCAATGGAGCTACATATGAAGATAGAGGACCTCCGCGATGGCATCATCATGTGGATCATCAAGAGCATCCCCAACATGTTCGGCATCTACACACTTCTCCGAGCTCGACAAGGCGCCACCATGAGAGTGCTTATGCACAAGATCAAGGACATCATATGGAGCATCAAGAGCGTCCCCAACATGATCGCCATCGACACACTAGTGGAAAAAGGGCTAACTGTGGCGCACCGAATCTTGATTCTGTGGCGCATATGGCCGTCGCCACAGTTGCCACGCGACTAGTATTAGAATTCTGTGGCGCACGAGCGGGTGCGCCACGAAGTTCAGTGGCGCAGCGCAGTTCGCCACAGAATCTTAGACTTCTGTGGCGCACCATTGATAGTGCGCCACAGAATTTGGCGCACTACCTTTCCATGCGCCACAGAATATTTATAAGTTTTTGTGGCGCACTGCCAGTTCATGCGCCACAGAATGTTAATTTTTGGATTTTCGAATTTTTTCCATTTCTGCAGTATATAGTGGTATTGCACAGGAAATATACAGATATATATAAGAAATACATAGCACATTCCAGAAATAACAGAATTACTCACAAATGACACACAAATGACATGATACACACAAGTCTTCATCATTACATCATTTAGATCCAAATTACACAAGTAGAAATGTGTTTGATCGTCGCATACACATACATGTGTGTTCATCTCGTCTCATATGCACATGCATCGTCACCGGCCACCTAGACTAAAGTAAAGTAGAGTACAACCGCGGTGGCGGTGAGTAAGAGGGGGACCAAGAACTTCAGCCGGTTCTTCTTCTTGCCCACGTGTGCCCTCCACTGTGCTACCGCCTCCTCTCTAGTCGCGTATCCCTTGTAGCTGTTCCCGCTGAACTTGTGCACCTGTTCGAGACAGTCCTGCCACTCCTCGTAGACACCTGGAACCCGACCCTTGTACACAACGTACGTCGGCATCTCTATTGACAAGGGCATATTAGTATATCATATTAGTACATCATGCATATATATATATGTTGATAAATATTAGACCAAAGTATATAGTAAAGTTGAGCACGGCAACAATAAGTTTGCGACACGCACACACAAGACGACGTCCACCGATACACATAAACCGATGAACATAGTACTTAGAGTTTAATTACGACCCACACAAAAGACCACGTCCATCGATATATATACAAACTAACCGATGAAGATAGCTAGTTTATCACACACTAAGTCAAGGCTCGCAGGGCTCCGGGAACGGCTTGTACAGATCTTTTGTAATCCACGTCCTCGTGTCACCCTGCGCTTTGAGGCGTTGCTCGATGTCCCTCTTGCATAACGCTCTACCCTGGTGCAAGGGCCCTCCCCCTGTGGTGACGTCTTGAGTGATGATATGTGATATCTTGACCCTGGTATCCTGGAAGTCTTCTCGAGGTCATCATCGTTGATCCGCGCCAACTTTTCGGCCCATCCTCGGAGAGCAGATGGTAAACGCAAGTTCTGGCTATCCCGGACAAACCCTTTTAGGTGATGCATGACATAGAAGGCGTCCAGAGTGCTGTTTTCCGGCTGCTTGACACAGGGGAACTCGAACAAGTGCTTGAACTTGTGTTTACCATCATCCCTGAAACATTCCGCCTTTTCTTTGAAGGCGCCTCCCTTTTTGAAGTAGCCCTCGAGAGCATCATCTAGCACACCCCTTATTCTGGCGTAGTTCTTCTTTTTCGTACTCCCCGAGTCGAAATAGGTGGCAAGAGAAAACTTCGGGGCAATGGAGATGAGTACGCAGTGCGTGTCTCTGCGCAACACAAATTTGGATCGAGGTTGGAAATGAGCAATGGAAAAGAAATTTATTACAGGGCTAGCGGATGTGTACTTACTCGGGAAAGTAAGCCAAGAGGATGTTGTCCTTCCTCTTGTTGTCCAAGAAGCACTTCTGTAGGTACAACGAAGCCCGTACCCGCACCGCTGATAAGTTCAACTGGCTTTCACGCATGTAGTAAGGATCCGCTATCGCGACGTCCGGGATACTCTCTCTCTTGATCTTCATCGCCAGATTGAGCGCGAATAGGCGGACCAAGTTATAGTCCAGCCTTCTCGCGTGGAATAGCTTGAAGATGTCCTCGTACGCTATAAAGAATATATCCGCGGGGACATCAGTGACGAAGCCCACATCTCTTGGCACCCTGACCGTGAAGACCGGGTAATTTGGATCTTTGTCCTTAAGAAGGATACTCTCTAGGACCAGGATACTGTCCTGCAGAGGCAGCATAGCTCCGGAAGCAAGGTGTAGCAGCTCCGGACCCAGTATTGGTTTGCCAGCTTCATGCATTCTGGTCAAGCCATCCTTGCTGGGAGGTACCATGGAGTCCCGATGACGGATCGTCGGAGGTGGCTGGCTCGCAGACTTCTCCTTGTTCTTACTAGGTCTTTTACGGGGCTTCTTCGGAGCAACGGGCCCCGACGCTTCAAACTGCTCGTTGACCTTGTTGATCAGCGTATTGGGGCTGAAGATGTTTGCGGCGGTTGGCTCTTGTGTATCGGCTGCCGGAGGCGTCTCTTGAGAGAAGCCGCGGAACACCAGGCGCTGTTTGGTTGCCTTGGGTGGGCCAGCTGGTTCGTCGCGAACGCGGTATGCTTCTTCATCCGCGCCCGCCATGTACAAATCATCTATGTCGGCGCCGGTGTTGAGGTAGGCATCGACGTCTACCGGCCCATCATCATCGATGTCATCTTCATTGGGTGATGGGATGGGCGATAGCGGTGCAGCGGCCTTGCCTTTAGGCTCCGCCGGTGGCGGTTGAGGCAGACTCTCCCAGCAGTTTCTTGTGGCGGCTTGTTGTGGCGGTGACGACGGGAGGAGCTGCCCTCCGAGGAGGCGGCCGGACGATCGGCTGCCGGATGATCGAGGAGGCGCCGGTGGAGCGACCCCCAAGACGGATCTGGGTCTTTGGCCATACCATGGTATAGCCATGGCAGTTCTCAAGCGTCAGGTGCTCGTCGGCTCCCTCGGGCTGTATTGGGGGGTCCATGTCTTCGCACCCCGGCAACACCCGACCCAAAGTGACCTTCAGGACGTTGGCGTCCATAGCCACGGTGTGCAACGTGGTGCTCTTCGGTTGTATGATCATTCCCGTGGCAACATCCTTCAACTCGCCGCCGGGCGCGCAGTGAAGGAGCACGCAAGGAGTGTCCTGAGTAATGTTGGGCATCATTAATTAGATAGCCGGGTATCAAAACGCATGAAGGAGATGGCATGGAATAACTAATTAGTTAAGTACCTTGGTGATGGCGTTGAGCTGTGCTAATGTGGAGACAGTGGCGGCCGGCCTATCAATCTTCGGGGGCTCGGGTGCATTATGAAGCACCGCCGCCGCCGGCTGCGCCTTGGTAGCCTCGGCAGGATCAGGGGGGCACCGGTTCATCCAACTCCATCGGCTGCCCCGCGGCGATGGTGGGCGGCGGGGTAACCAGATCCGGAGATGGCGACGCGTTGAAGATCGAGTTGCTGGCCCCGGCGCTAGGCACTTTTATCGACCCCACCTGACCGGCCGCATTCCACGCAGCTATCCCCTCGATGACCTGAGGGGGCAGGAAATCGCGGAGCTTCTTCTCGAAAAGCTTGTCCACCTCATCTTTGTCCATCGAGTTTGCCTGTTTTTCCTCGAGCATGGAGACCTTCTTCCTCAGCTCTTCCACCTCGGCTTTATCCTCTTCTGACATCGCGCTCCTCCTTCTCTTCTTGCTGTTTTCCTCTTTGTAGTACTCGCGAAACTTCATGCTTGTACCAAAGCCGCAGACACGTCCAGCCGACGTCGGCGGCTTGGATACTGGCCTCTCCTTGAGGATATTCAACGCCCTGTTGAAAGGCGTGTCCCACGGCTCCGTCGAGCCCTGGGACGACGATTCGGCCTCGGGGAGATCGGCCTTCGCCAACTGCTCGTTCTGCAGACAAGGATAGGGTGAACACATTTAGGGCATTGCATTCACGTCATATATGTAATATGTGCAGCAATGGTAAATTCCCTTACCAGCTTTTCCTCGAACTTCCTCACGTCGTCATGCTCGGTAACGAATTCCATTGTCTTCCTGTCCAGAGTGTAGCGGGCCCGGACAAAGTACCTCACCTGCAGGTCCGTAATTTTCAACCATGGGTTCGGTTTCCCAGCACGTGCAAGTTCTTCGTCCTCCTTTTCCCAAATGGGAATCTTTCCTCTATAACCGCCGCTTCCAAGGTGATGTGCTCCTAAGTTGAGCTCATGCATTTGTCTACCCCACTCCGTCCATGCTTTCGCATCGTCGCTATCCAGCCGCTCCTTGAATATCTGGAACTCTGCTTCATCGAGCATCGGCTCACCCTTCTTAATACTCTCAAAGCTTTCACCTTTGTCGATCTTGGCCTTCACCCGGCTTTTCCAGCTGCTCAGGGCGTTGCTCATCTTCGTGATGGCCAATTTATTCACCGGGTTGGATCTTTCCAAGTTATTGTATGGCGCCGGGAACTTGTACCGTCGGTGAAGCTTCCGAAGGCAGAGCTCGACCAAATGCTCATTGCCTTCACCTCGGATTTTCACCGTGTTGATCGACATGCTTTCCCGGACAATGCACCCGAGTTGCATGCCGTACCCAGCGGCAACAGCCTCCGGCTCCTGTGGCCCACTTTCGGAGACCAATGTGATCTCGCTGGTGGTGTTGGCGAGCACCGTCGGCTTCCGATCCTTCCGCGGCTTCTTCTTCTTCTTAGCAGCCTGGTTGCCGCTGCCGTCAGCCTCCCCGACGCCGTCACCCCGTGTGGGCGGCGCCGTCGGTGGTGGGTTCATACTCCTCCTCCTCCCCAGCTTCAGTCATCTGACGGTCAGCTCCGACTTCCTCCGCCGCCAAGTCCACCTCCTCCTCCTCTTGTCGCTGGGAGGGGCCGAATTCCCAGAACTCGACGTTCGCCGCTCTGGCTTCCTCTTCGAGGGTCATTGCGGCCTTAGAAGTGCCGGCCACGTTGTCGTCGGCCGACATATTTGCAATTTCTATAAAGAAGAGGATGAAATCTATTAGTACAATTGTCGGCCGGAAAATTCGGCATGACCTTTGCTAATTTTTGGACATAGGAGCCCCATTTCTCAACCGAAACGGAAGTGAATCAACGTTTCGGGAGAAATGGGCAGCTCATTTGAAGTCCCTGCAACATATAATGCAACATATACACAGTACCACCATCACCATCACCATCACATACACACCATCCCCACCATATATCACCAGCATACACACACCATCAGGTCCATCACCATCACCAGCACATACACACCATCCCCACCATCACCATCACCAGCACATACACACCATCCCCACCATCACCATCACCAGCACATACACTTAATTAATGTGCACCAGCAATACAACAACAGTAAATGATAGCTAGTGACTTATACAACAACAGCAGCAACAATATATAAATTTTATGATAGCAACAATTGCACTTATACACTTATACAGCAGCAGTAATAAAATTGTGTGTACAGCAGCATCACATACTGCCAATATAATGCACACTACTGCCAATATAATGCTCCATACACACCACTACTGCATGCCACTACTGCCAATATAATGCTCCAGTATACATGTACTGCCAATATGTGACTTAAGTATCCAGAGAAGAATAGAGAAGCAACACCAACTACTGCAGAGATGCACCAACAGCAAGCAAAAATTCAGAAATACTGTAGCCTATCAGAAAATTCAGAAATATTGTAGCCTATCCAAGACACAACACCAACTACTGCAGAGATGCACCAACAGCAAGCAAAAATTCAGAGAAGCATGTGTATGTGTTATTGTCTGAATTTAGCATACTCCAGTATACCAACAGGAGATGGATTTACCAACAGTATACCCACACTCTAGCTTGCTACTGCTACACAATCACTGCAATCACTATATGAGCAGGAGTAATTCAATCACTGCAATCTTAATTCAGTTTACAGGAGTATGAGAATATTGACAGCATAACTTCCAATATTTCCAAACTGGTCTTTGAACACATTACCAACAGATAAATGAATAAAATTGATAAACCAACATATTTTCCCTGGTAGAAATTAAATGGCCTTATTTAAATGGACTTATTACAATTAAGCAATGAGAAAAAAGCTACTCAATTAAGCACCCAAAAAAAGAATGTGTCTACTGTACCATATCAGAAATACTGTAGCATATCCATGCCACATCCTAGAACCCTATTGACTGACTAAATCATGCCACATCCACACACAACACATATTGCTAATTGTACCAATAAAAGCAGCTAATATGTATTGTTCCTTATTCAAATCAACTAGGAGAAGGGAATTCAAGTCAGACACATTTAGGAATTACAGCATTGGAGCAGAGACATTTGTGTGGTTTTCCCAAACTAGTCCAAGAATGTTTATACAGATAGATGAGCTGAGCTAGCACAAAGATGAAACTGAACAATGGGTGTGCTTTCTCGCTATGTTTCTCTGAATGTTGTAAATCTTCTTTCAAGGGAACCCAAGTAACTACCCTGTCAAAACTCAAAACTCCTCTATGTTCTATGGCAAATATTAGGAGCAAGCAAAGCGAAACAAAACATGGATTCTTTGATTTAGTTGTGGATCGAACCTAATGGAAATGAACCCTAGAAATTCAAGAACCCTAGAAATTCAAGAACCCTAGAAATTTACCACATGGAGAGGGGAGGGGGAGAAGCTTTACCAGAGGGAAGGCGCTCGGGCGGCGGTTGGACGGGCGGCGGGCGAGCAGCAGCGGGCGAGGGCGGCGCTCGGTCGGGCGGCGGTTGGACGGGCGGCGGGCGAGCAGCAGCGGGCGAGGGCGGCGCTCGGTCGGGCGGCGGTTGGACGGGCGGCGGGCGAGCAGCAGCGGGCGAGGGCGGCGCTCCTCCGTGTCCTGGGCGGCGCTCCTCCGGGTCTTGGGCGGCGGCGAGGCGAGCACGAGCGGCGGCGGCGAGGCGAGCACGAGCGCGGCGCGTAGCGTGTTGGGGATCGAAGAAGAAAGGTTTGGGGAAGAAGAAAGGGGGCGAACCGCTCGGGATATGCTAAGTGTGGAAATTCGTGGCGCACCAAACCTAGCATGCGCCACGAATTTTAGATCTGTGGCGCATGTTGGGTTTGGTGCGCCACAGAATTTCCATACTTAGGCATATAGTAACCGGCCGGCCGTGTGGGTTGTGGAATATGCCTAAGTGTGGCAATTCTGTGGCGCACCAAACCTAACATGCGCCACAGAATTTCAAGATTCTGTGGCGCATGTTGAGTTTGATGCGCCACAGAATTGCCACACTTAGGCATACTTTTAAATTCCTGCATCATATATTAGCTAGTGTTTTATGAATTTTTAAAGGTATTTCCTTTAATACATTCCTAGTGTATTATTCCAAGAAATAAATGAAGGTTCAATTATGCAAGTTAATTTATATAGATAATTCAAAAAAGTACATATATGGATGCTTGTGTCATACACACACATATACACACTTGTGTTTTTGCCAAAGTACATAGTACACAAAAAAAGCCACAATTGAACTTCTCGGTTCCGATCGGTGGCTAGCTAGCGTTTCTTGACAATGTTCTTGCCCTTCTTCATCGCGGTTGTTGAATACTTTAGCCCGGCCACCTTGAGATTTCTTCTTGTGTACGGGCAACCTTTAGCCGGTAGGGTGGTCTTCCTTCTTACTTTTGAATAAGTAGTAGGCTTGTCGAAGTACTTGTCAAATTCCTCTTCGATCTTCGGATCGCCGTTCTTGTCGATGTCTTGCTTGTCGGCTTCTCCTTCCATTCCGATGATGCTCCTCTTGCCCCTCCTCACGACCACACGGCTGGGCTTTGACGGGTCGGTAATGAAGAAGCATTGGTCAACTTGGGTAGCGAGCACCCACGGCTCATTTTTCGCGGAGGGGGTCTTCGATTTGGCATCGGGTATAACCATGGTGGTGAAATATAGTCCATCTTTTTCAACGCTCTTGGCCCATCTCACACGGAACATCGGTATCGTCACTCCAACGTAGTCGAGTTCCCAAATCTCCTCGATCCTTCCGTAGAATCTTTCCTTGACATCAGTCTTGTCATCGGTGTAGGATAGCATAGTTACTCCTGAGTTTTGATATTCGCTATTCTTGTCCTTTTCCTCGGTGTAGAATCTATAGCCGTTGATGTCGTACGACTGATAGGTCCTTACGTTGTGCCCGGGTCCCTGCGACAGGGAGAATATGAGTTTCTGCTCTTCAGTAGAAGGCATCGGTGCGGGACTTTCCAGTAGCCTTTTCTTGAACCACCCCGTGAAGTTGGAGTTGTGCTCTTTCGTAACGTCCCCTGTTTTCCTCGGCCGTCCTAGGTCGATGAACTTCTGCTCGATTAAGCTTTTGTGCTTATCCACCCAAGGGCTGACCAATTCTATGTGTTGTAGCGCGACTCGGTGTGCCCTGTCAAAGTCGGCGTGTCGACCAGCGATGCCGACATGCATTGCGCGGTAGCCCTCGCGGTGACCAAACCCTGCTAGCCTGCCGACGTGCTTCCTGGTGGGCAGACCGACATCCTCGTTCTCGGTGCTTAGGTAGTTCTGGCAGAAGGAGATGCACTCGTAGGTGAGAAAGCCCTTGGCTATGCTTCCATCTGGACGGGCCCTGTTGCGAACGAATCCTTTGATGACACCGTTCAACCTTTCGAATGGCATCATGTTGTGCAGGAATGTCGGCCCGAGGTGGATGATGTCATCCACTACATGGACAAGCAGATGCACCATGATGTCGAAGAACGCTGGCGGGAAGTAAATCTCGAGCTCGCATAGTATCTCGACGATCTCTTCTTGTAGCCTGTTGAGCTGCTTAACGCCGATGGACTTCCTAGAGATGACGTCGAAGAAGTTGCGGCCAAACAGCGTCTCGCGGACGTGGTCGTCCATTATCCCTCGCATCGCAACGGGAAGTATCTGTGTCATCAGCACGTGACAGTCGTGAGACTTCATCCCGCTAAACCTCTTCTTCGCTACGTCCGGATATCTGCTTATCTTCCCGAGTAACCGTGAGGAACTTTTACTCCTAGGAGGCACTCGAAAAACCTCTCGAGCTCCTCCTCGCTCAGAGTGAAGCAGGCAGGTTTAAGCACCACCACCTCATTCTTCTTAGCCCTTTTGTGGTGACCCTGAGTCGTTTCCGTCTGTTCATCATCATCATCACTATCGGTGGGGTACTGAAGTTCTTTCTTGAGGCCAAGCAATTTCAGGTCGGTTCTTGCTTTCGGGCCATCCTTGGTCCTCTCCGGCATGTTCATCAGAGTGCCAAGTAGGCTCTCGGTAACGGTTTTCGTGATGTGCATGACATCGAGGCTATGGGGCGTGTGGAGGACCTTCCAGTACGGCAGGTCCCAGAAAACAGACCTCGCTTTCCATACTCCCAGCAGCGGCGATTCCCGCGGTCGCTTCTTTCCCGGCGCGGGGCACTCTTCCCAATTTTCCAAAAGCTCGGATATTTCTTCGCCGCTCCTCGGTCGTGGGGCTCTTCCGAGCTCCTCTTCGCCGTTGAACAGATCCTTGCGTTTTCTCCACGGGTGATCGAAGCGAAGCCACATTCGAGTCCCTTGGAACACAGTTTTACAAGACCCGGGAGGCTTCGGCAGCTGCAGATGCGGGGTCTTATCCATGCACTTGACACATCCCTTGAATCCGTGGTTCACCTGGCACGATACATATGCGTAACCAGGATAGTCCTGCACTGTCGTTAGCAATGCGGCTCTGAGAGGGAAATATTCTCTTTTGTACGCGTCCCAAGTAGGGGCCGGCGTCTGCCACAGCGTGGCTAACTCCTCTTTCAACAGACCGAGATACAGATGCATGTCCACGCCCGGTTGTTTTGGCCCCTGAATAAGAATACTCATGTGTACGTACCGCTGCTTTGTGCACAGCCAGGGGGGAGGTTGTATGGCCATACAAACACGGGCCAGGTGCTATGCGTGCTACTCTGGTTTCCAAAGGGATTGAGTCCGTCGGTGCTCATGCCCAGACGAATGTTCCTCGGTTCGCTCCCGAACTCATCTGCGAACTCAATGTCCACCTTCCACTGGCTAGCGTCTGCAGGGTGTGTCAGGATCTTGCCCTTCTCCGGATCATCTGCGGGCTTCTCCCTTTCCGCGTGCCATTGCATGAGCTTTGCTTCCTTAGGATCTACGAAATACCGCTGCAGACGGGGAGTGATAGGAAAGTACCAGACAACTTTCAGAGGAACTTTCTTGTTCCCTCTCTTGTACCGTCCTTGGCCGCACACCGGACATGTGGTTCTATCCTTGTACTCATTCCGAAAAAGTGCACAATCATTGATGCATGCGTGGTACTTTACGTGCGGTAGGTCGAGTGGGCAAACTACTTTCTTGGCCTCGTCGATACTTGTCGGCAATGTGTTGTCCTTGGGAAGACGAGCATGCCAGGATTTCATGTTATCGTTGAAGCTGCTGTCGGTCCATTTGTGTTCCGCCTTCATCTCCAGACACTCGAGCGTTACACTCAAGCGTGTATCCTCGGGCCGGCACCCTGGATACAATGGAGTCATCCCGTCTACCTCCATTTGCGCCAGCTTGGCTTCAGGTTTGGCGTTGCCCGTGTCCTTCAGGAGAAGCTCTTGAACATGAGGGTCCCGCAGGGCCGACGTTAGCGGCGTCTGCTTCCTCTCGGCATCTCCACCACCATCTCCTCCGGCATCATCATCTCCTTCATCGGCCTCTCCTTCCTCATGATGAACACCATGTTCGGGAGACTCTTCGTCTTCTCGCCCGATGTCGGCCTCTTCTTCATGACCAACATTTGCCGCCGGCTCCTCGTTGAAGCCGAGCATGAAACCGCGCCTGAGCAGGTGTTCCTCCAGTTGTCCAGAATCAGGGTCGATCCACTGCCGGAGTCCGCATTTTCGACACGGACATCTTATCAGGGTCATGTTGTTCCTAACCATGTCGGCCTTCGCGTTCACCTTGTATCTAACCACTTGTCCTTCCCTCATATGGACGACCATGGTTGACTGCATCATACATATATAGAGCAAAAGAGAGTTAATTAGAACCACACACACCATGCATAAACACACATGCATGCATGATCGCCGGAAAATTTCGACATGACCTATCCTAAAAGTGGGACATATGGCTAGTGCAAGAATTTGCCGAAATGGAAATGAATCAACATTTCGGCAAACATCCATGCACCACACGCCGGCACAAACCAACAACACAAATAAGCTTCTTCGCAAGCAAACATTCAACCACAACACAAAGCTCAACACATATAAACATCATCTTCTCGCCACCGCAAACCGTCCGGGAGCGCGATAATAATCTTCACCTACAAAACATCCATACACACAAAACATGCATCCAATAGTACTCAACCTCTCACAAATCTACCAACATCATGGTGGAGCAAGAGGATGGGGTGGTGGAGACAAAACAATGGACCATGCAAGAGGGAAAGTGGAGGAGGAGGGAAAGAGAATTGTGGTTTTTAGTACCCCTCTACAAGTTGGTGTGGCTTCCCCTCACAAATATGCCCACAAAATAGGCTTAGAGCTATCAACAATGGAGAAAAGTATGACCAAAATGGAGTGGGAGAGAGGAGGAACACGAGCTGGTTGGAGAAGACAAGAAGGGAAAGGGTGGTGGGTGGAAGAAAAGAGGGGAAAGCTGCCTCCAAAAGTGAGATCTACTATTCACTTTCTGTGGCGCATTAGCGATATGCGCCACGAAACATCAACTTCGTGGCGCATAACAGCTAATGCGCCACGAATCATGGTGGCGTGAGCCGGGGGTGGTCCCCGCAGGAAATTCTGTGGCGCACGGACCAACGTGCGCCACGAAACTTAACTTGTGGCGCACGCTGGACCATGCGCCACAGAATTTCCTTCGGCCATGTGCAGTGGTGGACCCAGGGTGGGTCCCACGAACTTCTGTGGCGCACTGCTCACCGTGCGCCACAGAATCTCCATCTTCTGTGGCGCACGTGTAAGCATATGCGCCGCGAAACATAAATATTTTTATGGCGCAGTTTGGTGGTGCGCCACAGAAATATTTTGTGGCGCATGACCTGTTTGGTGCGCCACAGAGGTGATTTCCACCTATAATGGTTTTCCTACTAGTGACACGCTTCTCCAAACTCCTCTAAGCGCCGCAAGCAACATGCCAAGTCGCATGAGCCATCATCTAGACATGGCAAGGACCGTCATTGACTCACACCATCTCATGATCGTCCTCGTCCACCACCATCTCATGGTCTACATCGACATCCGCCCACACATGATCTTCGACGACACCACTCAAGACATGGTGATGAGGCAAGAAGATGAGAGCCTCGACATGAAGACCTTCCTCATAAGGCGACTTCTACCTCTTGTGCCACCACCACAATGGCCCCTACCTCGTCATATGCCTATGGACTCCGATGCTACAAGTGCAAGCAACAAGGCCACCTTCCACGGGAATGTCCCAATCTCCTATGTGAGGTGTGCAAGGCCAAGGGTCACATGGCATGGCAATGCACAACGCCAAGCGCCAAGAAGCTCTACTTCGACGAGCTCAATGCACAAGTCTCCAAGATACCACCACTTGAGGACGACTTAGGAGGCGATGGAGTTGAGCATGGTGAGCATGGGATTCTCCCTTCACCTACGGAGGCGCATGGAGTTGAGATGGTTGAGCATGGGAAGTTCCCTTCAACCAAGGACGCGCATGGAGATGAGCAAGTCGAACCTACTCCTATATGCTTGATCGATGAGTTGGTGCCAATCCCATGTGAGCATGAGAGCCACTTAGCCCACTTGAGCGAGAGTGATAGTGAGTTGAGTGACTTCCACCCCATATGTGAGTTTGAGTGCTTCCATTTGGAGGACATGATTGATACACAAAGTGAGTTGAGAGAGGTAGATGATAGGTCCATGGAGGACATCACATTTGCTAACACATTAACCTCTCCCTCGTTTGTGTCTTCTTATGTTGCACTAGGTTCCACGGAGGACGAGTTCCCGCTCATGGAGAAGATGTACATGGTGCATGAAGATGATGATATCTCACCATGCTTGCTCGCAATGGACATGTCGACCACATGGATCCTCCTACTTCCACAACACCTACTTCACATGAGTCGGCCTACAAAGGTAACAACATAGGTGTTGATGATGCCATGATCCCACTAGTGGACATGATGACTTATGAGTGCATGCATGATCTTAATGATACATTTGCTACGTCACTTGATTCTTTCATATTCCCATGTGATGCTTTGCTTGCTAACATTGTTGACCATGTGGAATTGATTGATTGTGATACCATGAACATGCCATGCTATGAGAGTTTCATATTTGCTCCGCTTGCTTGCAATGATAATGATTATGCTCATGCTTGTGTTGTGACACCCTTGATGAACACTTGCTCTTTCCATAGGGTTGTCGACAACAATGATGACATTAGCTTTCACATGCTTTGCCCAAAATGTTTACACCATTCCATGATCCTTGCATCCAAGATTGTGAACAATTGCTCTTTCTTATGCTTGGAATGCATAAATGCTTATTTTATTGTTCATGAGAAGGCCCCCATAGCCTTTTCACTTTTTGATGATCATGCGTTACCACATGCCACGAATGCACCTTCATGCCATATGCACTATCACCATACATTTCATACTATCTTGCTTGACACTAATGGTAATGTGCACAAGACATGGAACATCATGATGGATGATGTATTCATCTACCATGCACACACGCTTTTTGTCTTGTTTCTTCCATGTGTAGATACACGGACGACCACTTCCACCGCTACGGAGCATGAGCTCACGAAACGCGCAATTGAGAGCTACCCCAACAAGGACGAGATACATGATCCAACCCATGGGACTCACACCAAAGGGTATGTTTCCCAACGCCTTCGCCATCGTGTGTTTCCGACATTTCTTGTCGAGCTTCCGGTTTGGTCCAATTCCTCGTCACCTCTCTTGCTTCTTATGCAACATATCTTGAAACATCTTGTTGGCACAATGGTTGTTGTATGTCTTGATGATATCATCATACACTCCGAGAATCTCAAGGACCATGTCATACATGTGAGAGACACCTTATGCATCTTGTGCCACATGTTACACCAAAAGTTGCTTTTCTTTGGATTTCTCATTTCATCTTTGGCATTTGCAATGGATTCTTTGACACTTGAGGATACCCATAATCGGCTCACGCCAACCACACTTTCCCAAGCTAGAAGTCTCCATAGCTTTGCCATTGCACATAACAATTTTGCCCCAAATTTTGCAGCCAATACTTGCCTTTTGATTGTTCCATTTGTGTGGGACAATACGACACATCACATTTTTGACACTTTACAAACCAAACTTTTACACACAAACTTTTGCCCCACCAAATTTTGGATACATCGACACTCTTTTGATTACCATTTTTGCCAAATGCCTCTTGGAGAAACGACTTGATGCTTCGTATTTTATTGAGAGCCTCTTGTTCGCCGGTCACCAAATTGGCATACACAAGCTTTCCTTTCGCAAGTTGTTTTTCCCCATGTTCTTCTTCGACCAAGACTTTGTCCCTCCACCACTACATGGGAGACCTATTATGGACTACAACAAAGACGCCTGCACTACGACGAGCATCCCTAAGGACACAAGGGCACCTATACAAGTCCTTCACCAAGCTACAAGGATCAACGTCTACACCATCGGTGAGGAGGAACAAGAGTCGAGGACGACTCTTCCCCAAGGGGGGGAGATGATGCGGGGTGGCTTTCGGACACCTCCGCCTCAAGACCGTCAAACCCTCCTCGTAGGCCAAGGGCGCGAGCTCGGGCCAAAACCATGCAAGATAAGGTGAATTCACTCCTTTCTACACTTGAACTCGACACACCCTTGGACGGATTGCTACCTCATACCTATGCCTATGTATCATTAGGTACCAATCTCGTCAAGGACCCGAAGGGAGCGTCAAGGAACCAAGGAGAGGGAGACCAACATGGTTCAAGGAAGAAGAAGGGAAGACCAAAGAGAGGGAGAAGAAGTGCTCAGCAGCGGCCACAAGGCAGCCTTTGCCGCCCCAACAGCCTTGCCGCCATGGCCGCCTGCCGCCCAAGCAAGACTCGGCCAGCCCAACCGGCCGCTGCTTGCCACCCGAGCACCGCCGGCACTGCCGGCCCCATCGAAGTCAACTTCATCTCAGCCGTCTATTTATCATCTATGCTTAGAACTACTTTATTGTAATGCCCCTTTTACCCCTGGACGGATCTGGGCCTATATATACTTCATCCCCCACCTCAATTAGGGTTAGACAAGATTTAGGCTTAAACTACTTTGAGCTTTGTCTCCCTAGGGTTTCATCCCCTTTGTATCAAGGCTCTCCTGTGGATTTCTACTCTTCATGGATGATTCAAGGCTCCCACCTCTCTCATCCAAGTTCTAGTTGGATCTCCTCACCAATCTTCCATTTCTTAGATTCTACCCAAGGGTCTCTCTAAGAAGTGGTTCTATTGGCTTGGTCTAACCTACCAAGGGAGTAAATTGGTCTGTGTTGGGTTGTGTGTGTGTTTTGATTTGTGTTTGTGTGAGTTCTTCCTCTTTCCCATCTCTCCCCATCCACTCACTTGGTCAAATTCGTGGGATCTGGGCACAACCTAGCCCTTAGGCCTTATCATGTAGAATCCGGGGTTTTAATCCCCATTTCAAAAAAAATCTGGTCCGATGACACTAGCACTGTCATTATGAAGTAGCAAAGCTACATCATTGGCCTCCAACATTACTAAGTTGGTGCCTCGTATGAAGTAGCACCCACAAGGGAAAGAGATTGTCCCTAGACCAAGTCTAGTGCACAAGCAATATGCTTGCACATAGGGCAAGGTCTGTGGAGATCACCTTGCCTTAGTTTTTGGATTATTTTAATCATAGGCGCAAAGCATCACACACCTGTCACAATTGGGAGCCTCATATTTACATAGCACAAGACAAGCTAAAAGATGATCCTGCAAGACCAAGGAGCATGTGATGCATGTAAAATGCATACATGAACTTTTTCATTTATTGTTGCATATTTCGAATGATCCTCTTTATTTTGTTTATAACTCTGCAGAACGGGAAAATCATGTTTTGTGTATTTTTAAGTTTCCCAAGGACCTTACTGACGTGGGCATTACCCTTCAGGTACCCATTATTGCTATACCTAGTGCAGATTATGGAGATGGACTAGCACAAGAACTCGACAAGCTGGACCCGCATATAGTATCGACTAAGGAAAGCTCGAAGAATAAAACTCCAATATGTAATAAACTAGGACTCTTATAAAACCTAGCCTGGTTGCATTTATAAAGCCGGGTAGGGGCACCCCTTGAGAACACAACGCATAGACGCAACACACATAGACGCATACGATGATACCTGCATATTAGAACTAGACTAGATACAATTCGCCTACCGACGTCATCCTCCCTTCTAGTAGGTCCATCGCCCATGACAGAGGGTGTAAAACTGGAAGTTTGACTGAGGCATCTTCCTTTATTTCTTGCCAGAATTGTCTCGCCCAAGTGCATTCAAATAATGCATGAAAAAATGACTCCTCTTCAGCACCACATGTCTTGCAGTTTGCAATTTGATCCATATGTCTATGCTTCAGTATTTGACGGCATGGAACAACATTATGAATGACCCTCCACCAAAAATCCCTAACCTTTAGGGGCACAGGCAGATCCATAGCCGTTTCCAGCACAAACTCGCTCCATCTCCGGAACTAGACGGTCCATCATACTCACAATTCTTCCTCGCAAGTAGCCTATAACATGATCGGACAGAGAAGCTTCCATTCTTCTCTTCCGTCCAAGTCCAAACGTCTTCAGAAAATCTTTCTAAAGGCAGTCTACATATCGCCCCGGCATCTACAGCGATAAAATGATCATTGATTTTTTTGCTTTATCCCACGTCATCAACTCTTCATCAGTTAACTCATTCACATGAGTTACGCCCGCTTCAGGATCACGAAACAATGGTTTATTACCAGGGTTGGAGGGGACCCAGGGATCCTCCCATACCCGAATTGAAGATTCATCGCCTACTCGCTTAATCAGCCCTAGCCTGAGTGCCTCACGTCGATGTAGAATTGCATTCCATACATGTGAAGCGTTGCTCTTCTTTCTAGCTGACATAAAATGAGAGTCATGGTAATACTTCCCCTTGACTCCTTGAGGATCCTTGCACATAATGAATTTGGCTTGGATAGAAGTCTCCATCCTTGCTTGGCGAGCATAGCTTGATTGAATGATTTAAAGTCTCTAAATCTCATGCCTCCTTCTGTTTTCGGAATGGCAATTTTCTCCCACTTTTTACAATAAATTTTTCATTTATTTTTGTCACCACTCCACCAGAATCTTGCCACAACACTTGTGATCTTCTTGCACATATTCTTTGACAATCTAAAGCAGCTCATAGAATTGGTTCTCCTTTTTTTACTCAATTTTCTTTAGTTGTATTTATTGATTTATTTGGTTCTAATCCCACACACATATACATCTATTATGTATGAATATTTGGTTGGAAAAATCATGAGCCGAAGACAAGATAGGAACTCGCGGAGGAAACAAAGTTTCTGTAGCTTGTACAAGACAAAGTGGAGCTGATACCAGATTTCATCGGCGGCGCATCTATCGCAATAAATCTTCGACTACTTCGCCGTGTACAGTCGCCACACTCGGGTGCTCACCCATCGCGGATCCGCCACATCGGCTGCGTCCTCTTCATCGACTACTTCCGGCCAAGCGCCGCGCGACTACATCGACTGTGTCCACCGCACAACCTTCTTTCATACCGGCTTCGCCGCAGCCGATAAAAAAACTAAGTGTTCCTCTTCCAAGAGTTAATTATTACTTACTTTCGCCACACTATTACATCGTTACCGCAAATACACCTGATTACTCGTGTACCGCAAACTAAACTATCAAGATGACGAGGTATACACCTCAATATATATCTTCGACTCCGAGCATCTAACACCTCACATGCGACCTGAGTAGCTGTTGATCCTCGTCCGATCCTTGAAAACTCCAACCCAGTTGCAGCCCAACTGTCAGGTTGGTAAGGCATTGAGACTTTGGGCGGCAGGATAACGAAAAGACTTGACATATGGTAAGCACGCAATGGTTCCTATCACAGCCATCAACATTATAAGTCGCAACAACATTATAAGTCGCAAGCACAATATTTTTTGAGTCACAATATTTCATATCTTCTAACACTGTTTGCAGTTTACAAGATGGGTTGAGTACTTCCCTCCGCGCTTCAAAAACTCCCATCGGGAGCACGTGGATTCAAAAAAGTCGACATCTTCATTAAGTTCTTCGAGTAGTAAAAATTAAATCTACACGCGGCTGCAAGCACCCGCCCATAGACTCGGGGCTACTCCCATCGGGAGCGTTGGTCGTGCACCCGATAGAAAATAACTCGACTCTTCATCAAGCACAAGATTCAACATTCTTTGACTGATCAAGTCACTTGGAGGCGATATTCGTAATGCTTGAGTCTCTACGCAAGTCTTCGACTTTCCTAGATACTGGGGGGCTACTGACGTGGCATTATCCTTCGGGTATCCATTATTGGTATACCCAGTGCGGATCAAGGAGGTGGACTAGCACAAGGACTCGGCAAGCTAGACCGTCATATAGTATCGACTAAGGAAAGCTCAAAGAAGCAAACTCCAATATGTAATAGACTAGAACTCTTGTAAACCCTAGCCTGGTTGTATTTATAAAGCTAGAAAGGGACACCCCTTGAGAACACAAGGCATAGACGCAACACGCATACGACGATACCCGCAGATTTGAACTAGACTAGATACAATCCGCCAACGGTGGCACCCTGCACACATATAATCATATACTGGATTGCTAGCAGGACGTAGCGCTCCTCCACCGTGGAGACGTGAACCTGGGTACGTCGTGTCCCATCTCACTTCCGGAATCTCCATCGTCGCCTTCCGCTAACCCAGCCTAAGCCCCTCATGGTGGGCATTGCCGAGGAGCTCAAATGGACCTTGGATTTTTCTAGCATTAATATTTTTGTAAAAGGACCAAAAATTGAGCACCTGAAGTACACAAGAGGGCCCACGAGGCCCGAACGACGCCAGGTGGCTGAATCACCCCTGGATCGCACCACTGTAGCCCGTTCCCTCATTGAGTGCCGGATGCCGTCCATTTTAGTCTGGTTATCTTCGTTTTGACCTAAAACCGGCTATCAAAAGGGTCCCTAGGGCGATCCTGTAGAGAGGTGGTGAGGAGATCGAAAACAAAGAAACAGAGAGACAGAATGTTGTCGCCGTATGAGTTCGGAGTGGGGAAACACTGTCCGAATCACCTCCCGTAGGCTCCACCCCCTCAAGTGTGTTCATCATCACCATCTACAGCAACACCATCTTGATCTTCATATGGCAATCTCTTGGAAAACATGATGTGTGGTACAATTTATTATTTTCCCATGATATATTGTATCTACGTCTAAGTTTGAGTAGTGATCTGTTCTTCGCAATTGTGAACTACTTTGTTTATTGGTTGCATACACGTATGTTATCTTCTATGATGGTCTTATGTACTGATGTATGAGTGCAGATATATGTTGGGGGATGCATAAAGTTGTCACCGTTGCATTTTTCTAGGGGGGATGGACAGACCGACAGAAACCGTGCCACAAGTCTTATATGCATGCTATATTAATTCATAGTTAATTGACTGGAAGTAATATATTGAAGACCTTAGAACTTAAAGCAGTGGTTGGATATATTTATCTTAATGAAATCCCTTGTTAGCGCATTCACTTGGCTCAGGGACCAATCACTAGGGTGTGTAAGGGCATATTACTTGGTTGCACCTATTTATGGCCCACCTAGAAGAAACAATAGACTATCTTTAAAAGTGTTACGTGTTAGGCATCTAGCTAGTATAAGTTATTATGTTCTTCACTAATTATGCCATCCAAAACAAGTGAAATAATAATTTGCTAGAATACTCGCTCCCTAGAGTTATCCTCTCTTTACTTTACTTGCATTAGATAATTTTTCTTTCCGTATTTACTCAATAGTTTATAGTTTTCTAGTTATAATTAAAAAATATCTTACACACTTTAGTTCATTGTTTTACATGAAAGGTCATATAAGTGGGTTATAAGGATTTGGAGAATAGACAGTTTATGTTCAGCACATTGCTGCCAAAGCCGGCGAGTGGTTAAGCAACACGAAGAGCGGGAGGCTTCAAGGCGGCAGCGGGCCTGGTCCCTCGACGTCGTCCCGCAAATGCTCCGGCACACGACCTGGCGGCTGCAGGCGTGCCACGACCTATACCTGGCCAGGAAGGTGTGGATTGCTTCGATTAGTTCCCTGCATGGCAGACACGTAAACATTAAATACGAGCCCTATCGGCTCTCAGGTTGCCTGCGGATCGGCTCAAAGAGCCGATCGCCCCATGGTTCATGTTGGATTTTCAATGACATGGGGATCCTGCTTGATCACGACAAAGCTAAACCAATCTACGACAGTTTAGGGTTTTCACCGTATGATCGGAACATCCTACGCGTAGTTGAGCCTAATAGACACGAAAGATAATTGGAAAGCTAACCCTAAAAGAGGCCTAAAAACCAACATTACGTTAATTCCCGGAACATCCCTCTTAGGACTAACAAACCATACCTAACGCACTACCGGATCGTTCAACCCGTTTGCAAGGCCTAACCATACAGATATTAAACTAATCTTTGATGAACAAGGAGCAACTATAACAGATCGGATCTACTAAGTAACGAACAAGCAAGATGCCCTTACACCTGGATAGGTGTAAGGGCAGCTAGATATTGAGGGACGGCACAGCTAAGCAGATATGCGCAAGAAAAGCATCTATGCGGCCCCAAAACATCTACGATAAATAGTGCTACTCTCCATCAACAACGCTTCAGTACGAGCAACACAAGGTAAACGAATAAACGTTGTGCTGCCTAGATCGCAAGATGCGATCTAGGCAGCATGATGCTTACCCGGGATAAACCCTCGAAAGAAGGGGTGGCGATGCGCCTGATTTGTGTTTGTTGTGAACGTGATTGTCCTCCTTTTCCGATAACCCTAGATACATATTTATAGTCCAAGGGACTTTCTAATTTGGACGTGCACCTAACCGTGCACGGGTTAAACTCTATCTTTTATCTAAACTACGATGCGATCTACTATATTACAGATACACGGGCAATTAAGCCCAAACTCTTCGCGCAAGGCCGCTTCAAAGATGCTCACGTGTATATTCTTCAAGCCCATCTTCACTTACGGCCCATCTCCTGATTTGGCCAAAATCTGGTGATAACACATGCCCCCTGGTTTTGGTAATGATAATTTCAAAACCCTCTGTTTTACCTTCGAGTCATGTCGTGTGGAACCAGAATCACAGTACTCTTCATTATGACGCCTTGCCTTCTCAACTTCGCTGCACGATTTGTGTTCTGGCAACTCTTAATCAATCGGCTCTTCCTTCGTTCTTTCTCTTCTGAGCAATCAGCTCCGAATTAACTTAGCCGATAGTCAAAGTTAAACAGCCCCCAAAAGAGCCGATGGTATCGCATCGGCCCCTACCATAAAGCACGAGCAAGGCCAACCCAATTGCCCCTCCAAACGGTAACCTGCGACCTCCGTCTGAGAAAGCAAACTCAGATCCCCAAAATTGCCGCCCCAGCAACTCCACGAACCTCAGATCTCAACCGCGCCGTTCCAACTCCGCAGCGCCTCCAATGGCGGAATCATCCAACGCCAACGCCATGGTCTGGTCTGAAGGTAATACCCCGCCGCTTCTTCACCATTTGGATCAATATCAGGATCAAACAGAAGAACACCTGAATTAATGTTCTATTCCGTTATTAATTTTAGGTCTCCGACATCCTGATGCCGCACCCTTCTCTCCCAAATTCCATGTGCCTTGGCCCCCGTTCCTCCGAGAGTCCCGCTCACTTAATCTCATGCGAGGCCAATAGAATCCCCTTTGTGAACCAGGATTTAGATCTAACTTCTTGGGCCGACTGCCTGCGAGCCTGGCCTAATCCTCCTGAAGGTTGGGCAGCATGGTATAATCGAGTGTCTAAAACTCATTATGCCACCTGGGAAACGATAGGGATAGCCGATGCGCTGTCATTGTCATTGTCTCCCCTTGAAAAGAATGAAAACATTCTGAAAACCATCGGCTACTTCTGGTCTGATGCACTGAACTGCTTCATGTTCGGTCATGGCCCTATGACACCAACTCTACTGGATGTAGCCATGATTACAGGCCTGGACATTGCGTCCCCAAGCCCCTCTGCCTTTAAATTGCCAAAGGTCCCCTTCACTCTTTCCTCAAAAACAGAGTGTACAAGCTGGGGTGCCTACCTCAAGCGTTATATGAAAACCAAAGGCCCTGTAACCGAAAGAGAACACACGGCCTTTCTGAACTTCTGGCTGGAACACTTCATATTCTGTGGTCCCTCACTCGCCCCAACCAAGAATTACCTTTCCCTGGCCTACGAACTTGATAAAGGCACTCATCTTGGCCTCGGCAAACTGTTCCTTGGAGAGGTCTATCGATCTCTCCAACTGATGTCAGTCAAACTGTTCTCCCAAAAGACAGTAAAACAGGAGGTCCCTGGTGGTTTATTCAATTATGGGCTCAGCTGTACTTTCAGAACCAAATCCCAAACTTCCCACCTTTGGCCACATGCACCTTCCCAGATGCTAATGGGAGGGAGATCCGATGCACCAGTTATGGTCAAGCTCTGTATGGCCTCCCCGGCAGCAGGCTAATCCCTAAGGAAGCAGCAGAGTGGTTCAAGATTTTCTTCCAATGCTTGAGCAACCCCCTGTTCTTCCCTTACGCCGAATCGGAAAACTTTGAAAATCCAGTCTCCTTCCGTTTGGACAGCTTTGCCGATGACGTTAGCACCCGGCACTTGTTCTCTATCATGATCCGCCCTGTTTTCTCCCAGTCGGCATGAGTACCTCTAACCGGATCATCAAGCCAGGCTACGAGTCTTACCAACCGGTGGTAGTAGCTCGGCAACTTGGTCTCGGGCAATTGCCCCCACACTTCTTTCTTCATCACCTAACCGCAAGCAGAGCTGAACTGCCTGACATCCTTACTGGCCAAAGGTGCTACACCTTCTTTGATGCTCTGGAAATCCCAATCCCCCATAACCTCTGCTTCACCACCACTACCGATGGTTTCGAGACTTGGTGGACCATGTAGAAGACCCATGCCTTCAGAAGAGCTCTAGGACCGTCGCTGAAGCAGCTTGATGCCGAATACGACATTCCTACACATCAGGTATCATTGCATATAAATTTCTTGTGATCGTTCATACTGGTTGTCTGAAACCCTGGCTCTATCTTTTGGCAGGCACAAGATGGCCCAGAGCCCACGCAAACCGACGGTTCCCCCTTCACATTCCTTCCACCAGCCCCGGTGGTGCTCTTCTGCCGAAGCTCGCCATCCCTGAAGCAAGTCATAATGCAGGGCCAGCCGATTTCACCAAAATCGGCTTCCAAAAGTAAAGCATCCTCGGGCCGGTTGCCCCCGAGCCTCCACCCAAGCGAGGAAGGCGGTGCGGAAAGCTGCCAGGAAGACCCTGAAGCGCAAAGCTCTGTCGAAGAAAACCTGCACGTAAGCTAACCCGTGCCTTGATTACACTTGTCCGTACTCCCAGTCCTTCGCAACATGCTTACATTTCTTTACACAGACTTCCACCGAAGAGAACTCCAGCGAGGATGCACAGTCCAGACAAAGGGACACGAACCCGGGCAACTCCGGGAGATCCTCCACACAGAGCCAGACGGACTCGCCCACGTCGGTTTCTAGGCAAAGGTCGACTCCCGAACCTGCTGTTACCCCGGCTATGACCAAAACAGGGTCCCGGGTGAAACGTCGCTGTGTCAAAAGGGCTCGCAAAGACTCACAAGTTTCCTCGCCAAGCCAGGAGGTTTCAAACGTAAGTACCTCACCAGTCCATGCCTCTTGTCATCCCATTGCTATTTGGGTCGACTCACCAACTCTTTTGCAGACTAATGAGACTTCTAGCGGGGACGTTGAAGAGGTATTGATGCCTGATACGCGTAGATGCACACGTCCGTTGGGAACCCCAAGTGGAAGGTATGATGCGTATAGAAGCAAGTTTCCCTCAGTATGAAACCAAGGTTTAATCGAACCAGTAGGAGCCAAGAAGCACGTTGAAGGTTGATGGTGGCGAAATGTGATGCGGCGCAACAACAGGGATTTCGGCGCCAACGTGGAACCTGCACAACACAATCCAAGTACTTTGCCCCAATGAAATAGTGAGGTTGTCAATCTCACCGGCTTGCTGTAACAAAGGATTAACCGTATTGTGTGGAAGATGATTGTTTGCAAGAAAACAAAAACAAGTATTGCGAAGATTGTATGCTATGTAAAGAATAGGACCGGGGTCCACAGTTCACTAGAGGTGTCTCTCCCATAAGATAAAAGCATGTTGGGTGAACAAATTACAGTCGGGCAATTGACAAATAGAGAAGAGCATAACAATGCATATACATGATATGATAAATATAGTGAGATTTAATCCGGGCATTACGACAAAGTACATAGACCGCCATCCAACATCTATGCCTAAAAAGTCCACCTTCAGGTTATCATCCGAACCCCATTCGGTATTAAGTTGCAAAGCAACGGACAATTGCATTAAGTATGGTGCGTAATGTAATCAACAACTACATCTTTAGACATAGAATCAATGTTTTATCCCTAGTGGCAACAGCACATCACAACCTTAGAACTTTCTGTCACTGTCCTAGGTGTCAATGAAGGCATGAACCCACTATCGAGCATAAATACTCCCTCTTGGAGTTAAGAGTAAAAACTTGGCCAGAGCCTCTACTAATAACGGAGAGCATGCAACATCATAAACAACACATAAACAATAGATTGATAATCGCCATAACATAGTATTCTCTATCTATCGGATCCCGACAAACACAACATATAGTATTACAGATAGATGATCTTGATCAAGTTAGGCAGCTCACAAGATCAATCAATGAAGCACAATTAGGAGAAGACGACCATCTAGCTACTGCTATGGACCCATAGTCCAGGGGTGAACTACTCACTCATCACTCCGGAGGCGATCATGGCGATGAAGAGTCCTCGGAGATGAATCCCCTCTCGGCGGTGCCGGAGGCGATCTCGAATCCCCGAGATGGGATTGCGGCGGCGGCGTCTCTGGAAGGTTTCCGTATCGTGGCTCTCGGTGGGGGTTTCGCGACGGAGGCTATAAGTAGGAGAAAGGGTAGGTCAAGAGGCAGCACGAGGGCCCAGGAGACGGTGGCGCGGCCGGGGCCGGCGCGCCGCCTATCACCTGGCCACCTCGTGGCCCCACTTCGACTCCCCTTCGGTCTTCGGAAGCTTCGTGCAAAAATAGGACCCCGGGCGGTGATTTCGTCCAATTCCGAGAATATTTCCTTACTAGGATTTCTGAAACCAAAAACAGCAGAAAACAACAACTGGCTCTTCGGCATCTTGTTAATAGGTTAGTTCCGGAAAATGCGTAAATACGACATATAATGTGCATAAAACATGTAGGTATCATCAATAAAGTAGCATGGAACATAAGAAATTATCGATACGTTGGAGACGTATCAGCATCCCCAAACTTAGTTTGCTCGTCCCGAGCAGGTAAAACGATAACAAAGATAATTTCTGAAGTGACATGCCATCATAATCTTGATCATACTATTTGTAAACATACGTAATGAATGCAGCGATCAAAACAATGGTAATGACATGAGTAAACAACTGAATCATAAAGCAAAGACTTTTCATGAATAGTACTTCAAGACAAGCATCAATAAGTCTTGCATAAGAGTTAACTCATAAAGCAATAAATCAAAGTAAAGGTGTTGAAACAACACAAAGGAAGATTAAGTTTCAGCGGTTGCTTTCAACTTATAACATGTATATCTCATGGATATTGTCAACATAAAGTAATATAACAAGTGCAATATGCAAGTATGTAGGAATCAATGCATAGTTAACACAAGTGTTTGCTTCTTAAGGTGGAGGGAGATAGGTAAACCGACTCAACAATAAAAGTAAAAGAATGGTCCTTCAAAGAGGAAAGCATTGCTGTATTTGTGCTAGAGCTTTTATTTTGAAAACATGAAACAATTTTGTCAACGGTAGTAATAAAGCATATGAGTTATGTAAATTATATCTTACAAGTTGCAAGCCTCATGCATAGTATACTAATAGTGCTCGCACCTTGTCCTACTTAGCTTGGACTACCGGATCTTTGCAATGCCATGTTTCAACCAAGTGTCACAAGGGGTACCTCCATGCCGCCTGTACAAAGGAGAAAGCTCGCATTTTGGATTTCTCGCTTTTGATTATTCTCAACTTAGACATCCATACCGGGACAACATGGACAAGAGATAATGGACTCCTCTTAAATGCATAAGCATGTAGCAATTATTATTCTCATACGAGATTGAGGATATATGTCCAAAAACTTCAACCATGATTCATGGCTTTAGTTAGCGGCCCAATGTTCTTCTCTAACAATTTGCATGCTCCAATCATTAAGGTGGCAGATCCTTCAGACAAGACGGACATGCATAGCAACTCACATGATGTTCAACAAAGAATAGTTGATGGCGTTCCCCAGAAGCATGGTTATCGCACAACAAGCAACTTAATAAAAGATAAAGTGCATAAGTACATATTCAATACTACGATAGTTTTTAAGGCTATTTTGTCCCATGAGCTATATATTGCAAAGGTAAATGATGGAATTTTAAAGGTAGCACTCAAGCAATTTACTTTGGAATGGCGGAGAAATACCATGTAGTAGGTAGGTATGGTGGACACAAATGGCATAGTGGTTGGCTCAAGGATTTTGGATGCATGAGAAGTATTCCCTCTCGATACAAGGTTTAGGCTAGCAAGGTTATTTGAAGCAAACTCAAGGATGAACCGGTGCAGCAAAACTCACATAAAAGACATATTGTAAACATTATAAGACTCTACACCGTCTTCCTTGTTGTTCAAAACTCAATACTAGATATTATCTAGACCTTAGAGAGACCAAATATGCAAATCAAATTTTAGCAAGCTCTATGTATTTCTTCATTAATGGGTGCAAAGCATATGATGCAAGAGCTTAAACATGAGCACAACAATTGCCAAGTATCACATTATCCAAGACATTTTAGAATTACTACATGTAGCATTTTCCAATTCCAACCATATAACAATTTAACGAAGAAACTTCGCCTTGAACATTATGAGTAAAGCCTAAGGACATATTTGTCCATATGCAACAGCGGAGCGTGTCTCTCTCCCACAAAGTGAATGCTAGGATCCATTTTATTCAAACAAAAACAAAAACAAAAACAAACCGACGCTCCAAGTAAAGAACACAAGATGTGATTGAATAAAAATATAGTTTCGGGGAGGAACCGATGATGTTGTCGATGAAGAAGGGAATGCCTTGGGCATCCCCAAGCTTAGACGCTTGAGTCTTCTTAAAATATGCAGGGGTGAACCACGGGGCATCCCCAAGCTTAGAGCTTTCACTCCTCTTGATAATAATATATCATACTCCTCTCTTGACCCTTGAAAACTTCCTTCACACCAAACTTCAAGCAAACTCATTAGAAGGTTAGTGCACAATTAATAATTCATATATTCAGAGGTGACACAAACATTCTTTACACTTCTGGACATTGCATAAAGCTACTGGACATTAATGGATCAAAGAAATTCATCCAATATAGCAAAAGAGGCAATGCGAAATAAAAGGCAGAATCTGTCAAAAACAGAACAGTCCGTAAAGACGAATTTTAAAATGGCACCAGACTTGCTCAAATGGAAAAACTCAAAACTAATGAAAGTTGCGTACATATCTGAGGATCACGCTCGTAAATTGGCAGATTTTTTCGAATTTTCTACAGAAACTTGTGCCCAGATTCGTGACAGACAGCAATGCTGTTTCTGCGCAGCGATCCCAAATATAACATCAACTTTAACATAGAAACTTTACTTGGCACAAAAACATGATAAGGAGAGGTTGCTACAGTAGTAAACAACTTCTAAGACTCAAATATATAACAAAGTAATGTAGTAAAAACATGGGTTGTCTCCCATAAGCGCTTTTCTTTAACGCCTTTCAGCTAGGCGCAGAAAGTGCAAATCAAGTAACATCAAGAGTAGAAGCATCAACATTATTACCTTGAGAGCTGGGAGTTTTCTCAACCAAGCATAGTATATTGGATACATAAGTTTCAGCATCTCCCTTTTCATTAGTCTTGGGCTTGCTATTCTCATCGAACAAATTTTCAGGAACAAGCCAAGCATAGTTATTTTCTAGTGCATCATTCATAGCTAGGAGTTTACATGGTATTGGTGCTTTGATCTCCCCATCATCATTAATATTATTAGTGTACCTTATTCTATCCATGTCCATTTTTTCAAGGAGGCCAACAAAATTAGTATGAGAACCTAGCATATTAAATTTAGCAAAGACCTTTCTAGCCTCTCTTGCTAGACCACCAAATTCTCTAAGAAGAGTTTCTAAAACAAAGTCTTTCTTTTCCCCTTCTTTCATATCACCAAGTGTAAGAAACATGTGTTGGATTATAGGATTGAGATTAACAAATTTAGTTTCCAACATACGAACTAAAGCAGCAGCAGCAATTTCATAGGTAGGTGCAAGTCCTACCAAGTGTCTATCTTCAAAATCTTCAGTAATACTAACATGATTGAAAAATTCTTCTATATTTTTTCTCCCAACTATAGACCCACGTCCTACCGGTATGTCTTTTGTGGTAAAATTAAAAGGAAACATGATGCAATAAGCAAAAAGTAAACTAGGCAAATAAAGTAAAGACAAGTAACTAATTTTTTGTGTTTTTGATATAGAGAGCAAGACAGTAAATAAAGTAAAACTAACAACTAATTTATTTTTTTGTGTTTTGTTTAGGTGCAGCAAACAAAGTAGTAAATAAAATAAAGCAAGACAAAAACAAAGTAAAGAGATTGAGAAGTGGAGACTCCCCTTGCAGCGTGTCTTGATCTCCCCGGCAACGGCGCCAGAAATTTAGCTTGATACGCGTAGATGCACATGTCCGTTGGGAACCCCAAGTGGAAGGTATGATGCGTATAGAAGCAAGTTTCCCTCAGTATGAAACCAAGGTTTAATCGAACCAGTAGGAGCCAAGAAGCACGTTGAAGGTTGATGGTGGCGAAATGTGATGCGACGCAACAACAGGGATTCCGGCGCCAACGTGGAACCTGCACAACACAATCCAAGTACTTTGCCCCAACAAAACAGTGAGGTTGTCAATCTCACCGGCTTGCTGTAACAAAGGATTAACCGTATTGTGTGGAAGATGATTGTTTGCAAGAAAACAGTAAAACAAGTATTGCAGTAGATTGTATGCTATGTAAAGAATAGGACCGGGGTCCATAGTTCACTAGAGGTGTCTCTCCCATAAGATAAAAGCATGTTGGGTGACTGATGTCTACGTTCCCCCTCCTTTCCTGTAGACAGTGTTGGGCCTCCAAGTGCAGAGGTTTGTAGAACAGCAGCAAGTTTTCCCTTAAGTGGATCACCCAAGGTTTATCGAACTCGGGGAGGAAGAGGTCAAAGATATCCCTCTCATGCAACCCTGCAACCACAAAGCAAGAAGTCTCTTGTGTCCCCAACACACCTAATAGGTGCACTAGTTCGGCGAAGAGATAGTGAAATACAGGTGGTATGAATATATATGAATAGTAGCAATGGTGCCAGAAAATAGCTTGCTGGCGTGTAGTTGATGGTGGTAGTATTGCAGCAGTAGTAACACAGTAAAACAGTAAACAAGCAGTAGTAACTCAGCAGTATTTAGGGACAAGGCCTAGGGATTACACTTTCACTAGTGGACACTCTCAACATTGATCACATAACAGAATAGATAAATGCATACTCTACACTCTTGTTGGATGATGAACACATTGCGTAGGATTACACGAACCCTCAATGCCGGAGTTAACAAGCTCCACAATAATGCTCATATTTTAGTAACCTTTAGTGTAAGATAGATCAAAACGACTAAACCAAGTACTAGCATAGCACACTGTCACCTTCATGCATATGTAGGAGGAATAGATCACATCAATATTATCATAGCAATAGTTAACTTCATAATCTACAAGAGATCACAATCATAGCCTACGCCAAGTACTCACACGGTGCACACACTGTCACCTTTACACACGTGGAGGAGGAATAGAGTACTTTAATAACATCACTAGAGTAGCACATAGATGAATAGTGATACAAAACTCATATGAATCTCAATCATGTAAGGCAGCTCATGAGATCATTGTATTGAAGTACATAGGAGAGAGATTAACCACATAGCTACCGGTACAGCCCCGAGCCTCGATGGAGAACTACTCCCTCCTCATGGGAGCAGCGGTGATGAAGATGGCGGTGGAGATGGCAGCGGTGTCGATGGAGAAGCCTTCGGGGGCACTTCCTCCGGCAGTGTCCGGACCGGTCTGTCTGGCGGCTCGGAACTTTTCTCGTGGTCTGGTCGTGGACGGGGGATATAAGGCGAAGAGGGCGGGGTCAACGAGGGAGGGAGCGGGAGAGGCACGAGGGGGCGCGGCCAGGGCCATGGCATGGGGCCACAGCCCAGCGGCCCCTTGGTGACGGATGGTTCCGGAAAAAGGAGGAATGGGGGATTTCGTCCAATTCCGAGAATATTTCGTTACTAGGATTTCTGAAAAAAGAAAACAGGAACTGGCACTTCGGCATCTTGTTAATAGGTTAGTTCAGAAAATGCATCAAAACGATATAAAGTATGTATAAAACATGTAGGTATTGTCAATAAAGTAGCATGGAACATAAGAAATTATCGATACGTTGGAGACGTATCAGCATCCAAGCTGCTCGTCCCGAGCAGGTAAAACGATAACAAAGATAATTTCTTAAGTGACATGCCATCATAAACTTGATCATATTGTAAACATATGTAATGAATGCAGCGATCAAAACAATGGTAATGACATGAGTAAACAAGTGAATCATATAGCAAAGACTTTTCATGAATAGTACTTCAAGACAAGCATCAATAAGTCTTGCATAAGAGTTAACTCATAAAGCAATAAATCAAAGTAAAAGTGTTGAAGCAACACAAAGGAAGATTAAGTTTCAGCGGTTGCTTTCAACTTATAACATGTATATCTCATGGATATTGTCAACATAAAGTAATATAACAAGTGCAATATGCAAGTATGTAGGAATCAATGCACAGTTCACACAAGTGTTTGCTTCTTAAGGTGGAAGGAGATAGGTAAACTGACTCAACAATAAAAGTAAAAGAAAGGTCCTTCAAGAGGAAAGCATCGATTGCTGTATTTGTGCTAGAGCTTTTATTTTGAAAACATGAAACAATTTTGTCAACGGTAGTAATAAAGCATATGAGTTATGAAAATTATATCTTACAAGTTGCAAGCCTCATGCATAGTATACTATTAGTGTCCGCACCTCGTCCTACTTAGCTTGGACTACCGGATCTTCGCATGCCATGTTTCAACCAAGTGTCACAAAGGGGTACCTCCATGCCGCCTGTACAAAGGTCTAAGGAGAAAGCTCGCATTTGGATTTCTCGCTTTTGATTATTCTCAACTTAGACATCCATACCGGGACAACATGGACAACAGATAATGGACTCCTCTTAAATGCATAAGCATGTAGCAACAATTATTATTCTCATATGAGATTGAGGATATATGTCCAAAACTGAAACTTCAACCATGATTCATGGCTTTAGTTAGCGGCCCAATGTTCTTCTCTAACAATTTTGCATGCTCCAACCACTAGAATGATAGATCCTTCAGACAAGACGGACATGCATAGCAACTCACATGATATTCAACAATAGTTGATGGCGTTCCCCGAAGCATGGTTATCGCGCAACAAGCAACTTAATAAAATATAAAGTGCATAAGTACATATTCAATACTACGATAGTTTTTAAGGCTATTTTGTCCCATGAGCTATATATTGCAAAGGTGAATGATGGAATTTTAAAGGTAGCACTCAAGCAATTTACTTTGGAATGGCGGAGAAATACCATGTAGTAGGTAGGTATGGTGGACACAAATGGCATAGTAGTTGGCTCAAGGATTTTGGATGCATGAGAAGTATTCCCTCTCGATACAAGGTTTAGGCTAGCAAGGTTATTTGAAGCAAACTCAAGGATGAACAGGTGCAGCAAAACTCACATAAAAGACATATTGTAAACGTTATAAGACTCTACACCGTCTTCCTTGTTGTTCAAAACTCAATACTAGATATTATCTAGACTCTAGAGAAACCAAATATGCAAACCAAATTTTAGCAAGCTCTATGTATTCCTTCATTAATAGGTGCAAAGTATATGATGCAAGAGCTTAAACATGAGCACAACAATTGCCAAGTATCACATTATCCAAGACATTTTAGAATTACTACATGTAGCATTTTCCAATTCCAACCATATAACAATTTAACGAAGAAGAAACTTCGCCATGAATATTATGAGCTAAGAACACATGTGTTCATACGAACCAGCGGAGCGTGTCTCTCTCCCACACAAGGATGAACTTATTCAGAGAACTAAGATAACAAAACAAAAACAAAAATAAAAGCACACAGACGCTCCAAGTAAAATACATAGGATGTGATGGAATAAAAATATAGTTTCACTAGAAGAAACCTGATAAGTTGTCGATGAAGAAGGGGATGCCTTGGGCATCCCCAAGCTTAGATGCTTGAGTCTTCTAAAAATATGCAGGGATGAACCACCGGGGCATCCCCAAGCTTAGACTTTTCACTCTTCTCGATCACATTATATCACCCTCTTCTATTGACCCTTGAAAACTTCCTTCACACCAAACTTCAAGCAAACTCATTAGAGGGTTAGTGCACAATTAATAATTCACTCATTCAGAGGTGACACAATCATTATTTTCACTTCTGGACATTGCATAATGCTACTGGACATTAGTGGATCAAAGAAATAAATCCAACATAGCAAAAGAGGCAATGCGAAATAAAAGGCAGAATCTGTCAAAAACAGAACAGTCCGTAAAGACGAATTTAGAAATGGCACCAGACTTGCTCAAATGGAAAAACTCAAAACTAATGAAAGTTGCGTACATATCTGAGGATCACGCTCGTAAATTGGCAGATTTTTTCGAATTTTCTACAGAGAATTGTGCCCAGATTCGTGACAGACAGCAATGCTGTTTCTGCGCAGCGATCCCAAATATAACATCAACTTTGACATAGAAACTTTACTTGGCACAACAAAACACAAAACTAAGATAAGGAGAGGTTGCTACAGTAGTAAACAACTTCCAAGACACAAATATAAAACAAAGTACTGTAGCAAAATAACACATGGGTTATCTCCCAAGAAGTTCTTTTCTTTATAGCCATTAAGATGGGCTCAGCAGTTTTAATGATGCACTCGCAAGAAATAGTATTTGAAGCAAAAGAGAGCATAAAGAGGCAAATTCAAAACACATTTAAGTCTAACATGCTTCCTATGCATAAGAATCTTGTAAATAAACAAGTTCATGAAGAGCAAAGTAACAAGCATAGGAAGATAAAACAAGTGTAGTTTCAAAAATTTCAGCACATAGAAAGGTGTTTTAGTAACATGAAAATTTTTACAACCATATTTTCCTCTCTCATAATAACTTTCAGTAGCAACATGAGCAAACTCAACAATATAACTATCACATAAAGCATTCTTATCATGAGTCTCATGCATAAAATAATTACTACTCCCAACATAAGCATAATCAATTTTATTAGTTGTAGTGGGAGCAAATTCAACAAAGTAGCTATCAAATATAGGAGGTATATTGTAATCATAATCAAATTTATCCTCCATAACAGGTGGTAACAAAAGACTACTATCATTATAATCATCATAAATAGGAGGCAAAGTATCATCAAAGAAAATTTTCTCCTCAATGCTTGGGGGACTAAAAATATCATGCTCATCAAAACCAGCTTCCCCAAGCTTAGAATTTTCCATAGCATTAGCAACAATGGTGTTCAAAGCATTCATACTAATAACATTCCCATTATCATGCATATAAAGTTCCATGGGTTTTTTAATTCTCTCTTCAAACACATCATGTCCTAATTCAAGATAAAGTTCATAAAGATCTCTCATATTTTTGTTGTTTTCCATTATGCCTAACTAGTGTAAACAAGAAACCAAATGTCGCAATTGCAGAGTCTAAAGGAAATACCTTCGAGCACACACACAATGGCGCCGGGAAAGTACCCGGAACCGAAGTATGAGTGCCTTTTACCTTTCCTCCCCGGCGCCAGAAAATTAGCTTGATGTCTACGTTCCCCTCCTTTCCTGTAGACAGTGTTGGGCCTCCAAGTGCAGAGGTTTGTAGAAAGCAGCAAGTTTTCCCTTAAGTGGATCACCCAAGGTTTATCGAACTCGGGGAGGAAGAGGTCAAAGATATCCCTCTCATGCAACCTGCAACCACAAAGCAAGAAGTCTCTTGTGTCCCCAACACACCTAATAGGTGCACTAGTTCGGCGAAGAGATAGTGAAATACAGGTGGTATGAATATATATGAATAGTAGCAATGGTGCCAGAAAATAGCTTGCTGGCGTGTAGTTGATGGTGGTAGTATTGCAGCAGTAGTAACACAGTAAAACAGTAAACAAGGTAGTAACTCAGCGGTATTTAGGGACAAGGCCTAGGGATTACACTTTCACTAGTGGACACTCTCAACATTGATCACATAACAGAATAGATAAATGCATACTCTACACTCTTGTTGGATGATGAACACATTGCGTAGGATTACACGAACCCTCAATGCCGGAGTTAACAAGCTCCACAATAATGCTCATATTTTAGTAACCTTTAGTGTAAGATAGATCAAAACGACTAAACCAAGTACTAGCATAGCATGCACACTGTCACCTTCATGCATATGTAGGAGGAATAGATCACATCAATATTATCATAGCAATAGTTAACTTCATAATCTACAAGAGATCACAATCATAGCCTACGCCAAGTACTCACACGGTGCACACACTGTCACCTTTACACACGTGGAGGAGGAATAGAGTACTTTAATAACATCACTAGAGTAGCACATAGATGAATAGTGATACAAAACTCATATGAATCTCAATCATGTAAGGCAGCTCATGAGATCATTGTATTGAAGTACATAGGAGAGAGATTAACCACATAGCTACCGGTACAGCCCCGAGCCTCGATGGAGAACTACTCCCTCCTCATGGGAGCAGCAGCGGTGATGAAGATGGCGGTGGAGATGGCAGCGGTGTCGATGGAGAAGCCTTCCGGGGCACTTCCCCGTCCAGGGTGCCGGAACAGACTCTGTCCCCGGATCTTGGCTTCGCGATGACGGCGGCTGGAACTTTTCTCGTATCGTGGCCCTCTCCGTAAGGGTTTCGATGCGGGGGCTTTATATAGGCGAAGAGGCGGCGCGGGAGGGTCAACGAGGCGACGAGACCATAGGGTGCGCGGGGCCTGGGCCGCGCCACCATGTCATCTGGGCCCACCGGGCCCCCTCGGCGGTTCTCGTGTGTTCTGGATGGTTCCGGGAAAAATAGGAATCGGGAGGTGATTTCGTCCAATTCCGAGAATATTTCGTTACTAGGATTTCTGAAACCAAAAACAAAAACACTGGCACTTCGGCATCTTGTTAATAGGTTAGTTCAGAAAATGCATCAAAACGATATAAAGTATGTATAAAACATGTAGGTATTGTCAATAAAGTAGCATGGAACATAAGAAATTATCGATACGTTGGAGACGTATCAGTGACCAAATTACAGTCGGGCAATTGACAAATAGAGAAGAGCATAACAATGCATATACATGATATGATAAATATAGTGAGATTTAATCGGGCATTACGACAAAGTACATAGACCGCCATCCAACTGCATCTATGCCTAAAAAGTCCACCTTCAGGTTATCATCCGAACCCCATTCAGTATTAAGTTGCAAAGCAACAGACAATTGCATTAAGTATGGTGCGTAATGTAATCGACAACTACATCCTTAGACATAGAATCAATGTTTTATCCCTAGTGGCAACAGCACATCACAACCTTAGAACTTTCTGTCCTGTCCCAGGTGTCAATGAAGGCATGAACCCACTATCGAGCATAAATACTCCCTCTTGGATTTAAGAGTAAAAACTTGGCCAGAGCCTCTACTAATAACGGAGAGCATGCAAGATCATAAACAACACATAAACAATAGATTGATAATCACCATAACATAGTATTCTCTATCCATCGGATCCCGACAAACACAACATATAGTATTACAGATAGATGATCTTGATCATGTTAGGCAGCTCACAAGATCAATCAATGAAGCACAATTAGGAGAAGACGACCATCTAGCTACTGCTATGGACCCATAGTCAGGGTGAACTACTCACTCATCACTCCGGAGGCGATCATGGCGATGAAGAGTCCTCCGGGAGATGAATCCCCTCTCCGGCAGGGTGCGGAGGCGATCTCCTGAATCCCCGAGATGGGATTCGCGGCGCGGCGTCTCTAGAAGGTTTTCCGTATCGTGGCTCTCGACTGGGGGTTTCGCGACGGAGGCTATAGGCGAAAGGGTAGGTCAAGAGGCGGCACGAGGCCCAGGACGGTGGCGCGGCCGGGGCACAGGCCGCGCTGCCCTATCTGGCCACCTCGTGGCCCCACTTCGACTCCCCTTTGGTCTTCTGGAAGCTTCGCAAAAATAGGACCCTGGCGGTCATTTCGTCCAATTCCGAGAATATTTCCTTACTAGGATTTCGAAACCAAAAACAGCAGAAAACAACAACTGGCTCTTCGGCATCTTGTTAATAGGTTAGTTCCAGAAAATGCGTAAATACGACATATAATGTGCATAAAACATGTAGGTATCATCAATAAAGTAGCATGGAACATAAGAAATTATCAATACGTTGGAGACGTATCAATGCCATCTACCACACTAGATCTGGCTCCTTCGACGGGAGTGACTGACCAAGTGGCTGACCTAGCCAAGCCTCCGGAAAAGCCGATTGTCACACGATCGGCCGCTCCTCTTACTTTGGGAGAGGTACACTCCACTCCTTTGTCTCTACCTTTTCCTGTGTTGTATACTCATACCGCTCTTGTTCGCCTGTCAGGGATGTGATCTTTCAAGCTTGCTGACGTTCGATCCTAAATCCATCGAGCCAGCTACTTCCAAGGTCGGTAAAGAGTCGAGCCCTGGCGCAGTCCATGGTCCACTCCAGCGTCTCAAGACCTTGCTATCCTCCTCAGTTGAGACCCTGGTTGAAAACCCCGAGGCGGTCACGGGCATCCTTGAAGAAATCCAGTCCCATCTCCCCGTGACACTACAGGTGAAGCTCTGGCCAGCCGTGACCCTGTCGGCCTTCAGGTCAAGAGTGCGGCGCGTCAAAGAATTACCCTTCGCCACGCCCAACTCCCAATGAGAGCCGATATTGCAGAGAAGACGGCTCAATGAGAAAAAGGCTGCTCGGACGCCAAGACTGACACCCACCAATAGCGCTGAACTCGAGACCCTGCGAAAGGAACTGGAGAACCTTGAAGAGAGAGTTAGGGTGACCAAGCAGCTTATCCAAGAGAAGGAGACCCTCATTG
Source organism: Lolium multiflorum (assembly GCA_030979885.1). Taxonomy (NCBI): domain Eukaryota; kingdom Viridiplantae; phylum Streptophyta; class Magnoliopsida; order Poales; family Poaceae; genus Lolium; species Lolium multiflorum. Next base: position 283,648,944 of record CM061748.1, read on the forward strand.
CCCGCTCTCGAGAGGAAGCACAAAGCCTCACAGTCGATCTGAAAACTGATCTAGCTGAAATTCGCGCCCTGAGCAGTCAGCTGGTGACAGGCAAAGACGAGGACGACGAGGCTGAGATTGCCGAAGTGGATCGTATCCGTGCTGACGCCCTTCACGCTCTTGACGAGTTTCTTCAGAAGAACCTTTCTGTGTAGACTAATCAATGTTGTACTGAACTCGTACCTTGTCGTACTTCTTGAGACGATGGCTAAGCATCGGCTGTGCCGAATTTTTTTGTATTTTCGATACTTTATCAGCCGATCGATTTCATGAATCGGCTTCCCCTGGGTACATACTTCGTGGCCTTGTACCTTCTCCGTGTGTATGCCCACCGAGCCGAATCCTTCAAGTGATTGAAGATATCGGCTTTTCAGCCAATTTAAGTTTGTTTCTCCATGCACCATGCTAAATAGCACATCGGTGGACACGGGTGGTGGTGTAATTTTAGCCGATTGCTGGAATCGGCTCCCCGTGCGGTTGTCGGTCCGACTAATTACAGACTGTTGAGATTTCGAAAATCTATGGCAACGCGCCATCGGCCATCCTTTTCTCCACAGGTATTACATTGGAAATCCATTCAGCGTACCTGCATGGCCTGACGAACCCGGTGTCCAACAACTTCTTGATCTCCTTCTTGACTTCCTTAAGCTCTTCTAGCTCGTCAGCTGATGTAAACCCATACCCCAGCTTTCCGTCGCCTGCTAAACCCATGTCGCGCACCAGCAAAAGGCACGTTGAGGTTGGCTTTAGCCGATCGCTAGAATCGGCCTCTTTTTCCATCGTAATGTTTACTGAGGATTCACCACTTTTCACTGTTTGGGGCCGATCGTGTGGATCGGCCTCCTCTTTACCCGCGGGAGCGACTACTCTCGGGCTTATCCCCGTCATAGCGATCTGCGAGTCCTGCCATATTGATATCAAACGAGAAATCTGGCTCGCGTCCTATGCACTGACTAAGATCGACCATGTTGACCTCCGGAAACGGCTGCGTGTCAACTCTCATGGCAAACTGACCGAAGAGCAATCGGCCTTGTTCTATCGCCATCCGAATCTGTCCGCGCAGGACTTTGCAGTCGTTGGTGGTATGGGTGAACGTGTGATGCCATTTGCAGTATGGCTTGCCGTTCATCTCTTGTGGTGTGGGGATTTTGTGGCCTTCGGGTAACTTCAGTTGTTTCTCCTTCAGCAGATCGAAAATTTGCTCCGTTGTGCTCAAATCGAAGTCGAACCCCTCTCATCTGGTTGCTTCACCCACTTGCGGGACACGGGTTTGCCCCCGAGTCCACTCAGCTACGGCGACCTCCTGATCTCTGAGTCTTCATCTTCGTCGTCTCGATCGGGCGACGCGCTTGTACTTGTCTGGTACAATTCTGGATGGCTTGTTCATATGCTGTCAACTTCGAACCATGTGCATGAATTGTACTCTGCTTGAAGGTCACATCTTTGAGCGGCGTTGATAATCCTGCTACCGCCAGCTCGATTGCTTCCTTCTCGGATCGAACCGAATAACATCGGTTCGACGGTCTGAACCTCTATATGTACTCAGATACCGTCTCTCCTCTTCTCTGCCGAACTTGGGTCAGATCGGCAAGGCTAGCTTCCGTGGTTTCGAATGGTATTGTTCATGGAATTGCTCTTCCAACTTCCACGACCGAAGGCTGGTAGCACGAGGTGTACCACCCAAAGGGTGGACCCGTGAGAAGGCTGAGAAGAACCTCACACGTAGCTCGTCTGAGACCATGCCCAACTGTGCCAAGTATCGGCTCACGTGCTCGATCGAGCTGGTTCCTTCTAATCCACTAAATTTTGTGAAGTCAGGGAGCCGATACTTAGGTGGCAGCGGGATCAGGTCGTAGTCGTTGGGATACGGCTCGGAATAGCCGATCATCCTCTTCTTCGGCAGGATGCCGAACTTGTCTCTCATGATGGCGGTGATCATCACAAGTGGGAGGCGAACGTTCATGACTTGTTTGGTGGCATATTTAGTTAGCCACGCTGTTTCTCGGCATGCTCCAAAAGCGCTGCTCGGCGACTCCTCTGCCGTGGCGATCCTTCCTGTAACCTGGGTCATCCAGTCGTTGCAGTCCGGCACGAATGTGCATGTGCACACGTATCCATGTGGAATTTCCTTGGGCGGCTCATACAGGAATTGGTAGTCGTCTGGATCACCTCCAACCTTGTAGACGACGTAGGCCGGCGAACCTTGTTGCTGTGGAGCTGCAAACGTGTGTTGCGTGGTGGCCTTGTGTAGAGCGGTACCTCCCCTTGGTGAGTTCCTAGAGCAGGACCTGACGGAGAGCACTTGTGCTTCGTGACTTCTTGCACCACATTGAGCGCGACACGCTCCAGAGTATTCACCAAGCTCTCAGCATGCCGATGAAGAGAGTGAGCAACGGCATAGTTGACTTCTTGTCGCAAGGCTCTGGTATGTTCGTCCGAAGGGAGAGATAGATCTAGTCCATCTAGCGCGCCTTCAGGTTGGAACCCTTTGAACTTGATCCCGTGCGAACGGGTTTTCTCAAAAGCGCCGATGAGCTCGGCTTCCAAGATCGCCTTGAGATCATCATATTTCTTCTTATGCTCGGGAGGCAGATCCTCGTACTTGATGGTTCTCCCGCCGCAGATGTCGACATGGTTGCTGCGGAAGATTGTCCCGATGTCCCACCGGGCGTGCAGAATGTGTTGCCGCCAAAGCCTACCGGCGAGCAGTGGTTAAGCAACACGAAGAGCCGGGAGGCTTCAAGGCGACAGCGGGCCCGGTCCCTCGACGTCGTCCCGCAAATGCTCCGCACACGACCGGCGGCTGCAAGGGCGTGCCACGACCTATACGGCGGGAAGGTGTGGATTGCTTCGATTAGTTCCCTGCATGGAAGACACGTAAACATTAAATACGAGCCCCTATCGGCTCTCAGGTTGCCCTGCGGATCGGCTCAAAGAGCCGATCGCCCCATGGTTCATGTTGGATTTTCAATGACATGGGGATCCTGCTTGATCACGACAAAGCTAAACCAATCTACGACAGTTTAGGGTTTTCACCGTATGATCGGAACATCCTACGCGTAGTTGAGCCTAATAGACACGAAAGATAATTGGAAAGCTAACCCTAAAAGAGGCCTAAAAACCAACATTACGTTAATTCCCGGAACATCCCTCTTAGGACTAACAAACCATACCTAACGCAATACCGGATCGTTCAACCCGTTTGCAAGGCCTAACCATACGGATATTAAACTAATCCTTGATGAACAAGGAGCAACTATAACAGATCGGATCTACTAAGTAACGAACAAGCAAGATGCTGCCCTTACACCTGGATAGGTGTAAGGGCAGCAGATATTGAGGGACGGCACAACTAAGCGATATGCGCAAGAAAAGCATCTATGCGGCCCCAAAACATCTACGATAAATAGTGCTACTCGCCATCAACAACGCTTCAGACGAGCAACACAAGGTAAACGAATAAACGTTGTCTGCCTAGATCGCAAGATGCGATCTAGGCAGCATGATGCTTACCGGGAGAAACCCTCGAAAGAAGGGGTGGCGATGCGCCTGATTTGTGTTTGTTGTGAACGTGATTGTCCTCCTTTCCGATAACCCTAGATACATATTTATAGTCCAAGGGACTTTCTAATTTGGACGTGCACCTAACCGTGCACGGGTTAAACTCTATCTTTTATCTAAACTACGATGCGATCTACTATATTACAGATACACGGGCAATTAAGCCCAAACTCTTCGCGCAAGGCCGCTTCAAAGATACTCCACGTGTATATTCTTCAAGCCCATCTTCACTTACGGCCCATCTCCTGATTTGGCCAAAATCTGGTGATAACAGCTTCTCGTGGGTTCGACACTCATATACTTATCGAATTATACTACGGTGATTCCCTGCACTTGTGGATTATCAGTATGCAATATTAATATGTTTTTTTTTTGCATGGCACTAGGAATTGCAAGATCATCGTCATATCACATTATGCTACGGAATTTAATCATCAGCAAATGCAAGAAAACACTGACATAATGATCAAGGAAAGTGGGCATCATGTGTAATATGGACACAGAAATCTCAGAGATGGAGTTGACGAACGTAGCAGATTGCTAACTAACCATTGTATTAGTGCAGTTCACATGGTTAGATAACTTTATCACCCCTTGATTACATTGTCCTAGAGCAACCATCGGTCAAATATCACTACACTTCTGAACAAGCAAACATGACCTCACAGAATGATATTAGATGAGTAAGTGAGATAATCCACCATGTAGCAAATACCATGGATAACATCTATGCTTGTACACATCACATGCTAAATGGCGATTATCCAGGCATACTTACATGCTTAATAACAATCATCGGCCAAAGAACACAACACATATGTGTAAAGCAATGTAGACCTTATAAATACTCAATGCACAATAGTCGCTAAGATAATCATACATTTAGCATGTACAAAGCAATACTTCTGCTGTCGTACTCAACACTTGCTAAATGTTGATCATCTCACTTCTACTAACATAGCGTCATCTCATAATAATCTGCCTACAAATGAATAGAACTAGCATATGAGCAAGAAATGGATGAAGAGGCATCGACAAGTCTTTGAAAATGGTCATGCAAAACAACCATGCCTCCTATGAACTTTAAATCCAGTTCATCATTAATCCGCGATAGATCTATAGTGAATTTTCCGTACATGCGGGCAACAACTATTAGATCGAAGTACCACATTACTGGATTCCCAAAAACCATAACCTCCAAGTCCAAAATATCGACGCCGGGGAGGAAATCTACAGATCTAACCCTAACCTATCAGTTACCCTAACAGATCTAGTATACATGTAATTGGGATCTCTAGGACTATGCATGTTTGTTTAGATCCATGAAAAAGGAGCATTGAGAAGATAGTAGTTGTGCTTACCGTCATTCAGGGGCGGAGCTACACCCCAGGCAAGAGGGGCCATGGCCCGGGGCGCAGCAGTTTTCCCCGCCTACTACCTATGCAGATTTCTGATTTGGCCCGGGCATCGCATCTCCTTCTCCGCCAATGTCCCGCTACGCTGATCAGCTGCTTTCCTGCCGCTGCAGGCCCGTCCTACATGGCCGCCTCCATCCCTCCTCTGCGGGAACGCAATTGCTGGCCGGCACCGCTCGATTGCTGGTGCAGTGTTATGCATGTGCTCTACGACCTTGCTTTTCCTAGTACGCCCCACTAAATAACTGGACTAGGTAATTGACTCGGCTTAGGTGCGACTCCTCCTCTGATCAAGCTAGCTAGCACGTAATTGACTAACTCTATTCGTCTCCCTATCTCAGTTAAATTTATTAAATGATTGTCCACAAATGAAGAGAGTATTATCTTTTTTATCCTTATTATAATTTTTAGTCTTTTGTGATCTTTTATGTGTGTGTTGTTGGATCCAGTTGAAACAATATGTTTATTTTTGAAATTGTACTGTACTAAATATTTGCTATTAGATGAGTTTTTTTAGAATAGCTTTCTGGGCTAAGTTTTTGGCCCTGGGCTTGCTCTAATCCTGGCTCCGCCACTGCCGTCATTGGTGGCGGCCAGTGATGGTCGAGGTCGCTGTGCAGGCCGACACAACCCTCTCTCTTCCTCGACCATGGTGGATCCCGCCTGGTGCTTCAAGTCTCGTCCCGCACTTCCTCATCGTGGCAAAGTGGTGGATTCGTCGGCGGTAGTGCAATTGCCGTAGTGATGTGACAGGAGGGCCATACGAGTTAGAAGGGGGAGAGTGATAGGAGGGACAGCGGGCGGTGAGGAGATTTCATGGCGCATGTTCTTGAAGAGAAGCGGGGTCGCTCTCTCCTTCCCCGCGAGTGTAACTGAGAGGTGAAAATGGGCCAGACTCCAGGGAAACGTCTAATTCGACAGTTTCTACCTAGACGTGCGCTAAGAACCACGCTGGACATGACGCAGAGTCCTACCAGGCAACCAACCGGGTCGAATTCTGCTACACCTAGCTTGGCCCAAATGCATGCGAGCTACCAAACGCGACCTAACTGGCAGCTAGATCATATCAAGTTATGCAACCCAACAGCATTCAGCTTCGTTGAGTGGACCTAGCCATTTTTTTCAAGCCTGGGCACACTACGAACTAAAAGATTTCACTTTGGTCTATGAAGAACCACAAATATCATATATTTGGATAAACGGATATGATCAATAATCAATAATGTTTCATAGATCATAGATGTAAAAGAGACATAAAGTCCCCGCAAAAAAAAAGTAAAAGAGACATAAAGTAGCAAAAACTAAACTTACGAGTTGAGAATAGAAGTCCAATATGCTAATTCTATTGTTCAACCGATGCCCCCGTCCGCCAGATTGAAACTCGCATCGCCGGTGGTGCTATCGCCGCCTTGCCGCTTGCGCTTCCGCGCGTCACTATCACTCGGTGAAGTCACAGCCTGACGGGAGCGATGGCCTGGCTCCATTTTCCTTGCTCCGTTCCACGCCGGGGCCGCGCGCAGCAGCCGATCTCCCGTCGGTTTCAAATCGCGAGAACGACAGGATTCTAGAAACAGAGTCTCAAGACGAACCGATTAATACAGCGATCGAACATGGTGACCACTGACCAGCCCACCTAGGGACTTTGCAATGTGATGGGCCAAGTCTATTTCATGCTACGGAACAAGCAAGGCCCAAGCTGGCCTAGTTTTAACTATACAGGTGATTTTCATTGTGTTTTCAATCTAAATATCGTTGTTCCAGCTCCATAGGTCGGATGGAGAGATCGTCAGAGTGCCTGTAAGCGCCGGCGTCGAGCCCGGGGTTCCCGGACGGTAAATCCGCCCCTTCTTATGGTGTCTCTTCAACACTGACGTGTGTGCCACTGACTTCCAAGCCATGAGAAGAACATCCCTGTGTCACCATAACTCAAATAAGGTGGAAATTCGACCCATAAATTTGCCCGATTAACGTTAGTAAATCGAATATTTACTTTATATGATATGTGAACTTTGTTTAGTGAAGATACACATTACTCTCTTTGTTTCATATTAAGTGTTGTTGATTTAGTATAAAGTTGTACTAAATCAGCGACACCTAATATGGAATGGAGTGAGTAGTTATTTTCAATGGCTTGTCTCACCCGGCTCATGGGCTATTCTGCACGATGCGCACGGACATGTGGGACATGCTACTGCCTTATCCTCTTTAACCTATTGTAGACCACTAGTTCTTTTCTTTTCCCATGTTCTCTTCTACCTACATCCCTCTAAGTCAGGTGGGCACCATGGAAGCCGTCGATGGTCCAAGCAGCGCTGCTGAACGGGGCTCGCCGGTAACAACACGGCTGCCATGTATGTTGGCGAGGCCTAGTTTCCTCCCATCCTTCTTGTATCCCGCCTCCTCTATTTTGGTTGAGAATTCATGGAGCTTGCTACCGTGGACATCAGCGAGGGCTAGTCCCCTTCTGTTCTTCCCGTTTCCTCCCTCCTTTCCTCCGGCTGAGAAATCATGGAGCGTGCTGCCATTGATGACCTATTTGATGGAACTCAAAATAGAAGGTACTCCACGGTGTTGAGCCGAGGAAAGAAATAATTGATGAGGGAATTGCGTCTAGGGCTCCAGCTGCTAGATGCTCAAGGTAATTGGAATGTATACAAGGTTCGTCGGAAATTCATACCAATAGATGCTGATGGAATTCTCGAAATCAAAACATCTAAAAAAGGAGATGATGACATACTAGCTTGAAATCTGGAGAATAGTGTGCTCCACTTGTAAACTAGTCCTTCCTAAACACCCAGATAAATGTGCAATTGCCGGAACTAGTTTCATTCTTTATCATAAGAGTGCGATTTTCTGCTTTGGAAAGACCAAGGAGGAGGAGGACCAGTACAAACAGATCTTTGGATGTGACACTGGATCACTTCCCTTTAGATACTTGGGTATTCCTATCCATTATAGAAAACTCAGGAATTCTGACTGGTATCCAGTGGAGACCCATTTTGAGAGTAAATTGGGTTGCTGGAAAGGGAAATTACTATCATATGGTGATAGGTTAGTCCTTATCGATTCAGTGATAACTAGTTTACCTATGTTTATGTTGTCCTTCTTACAAATACCTGTTGGGGTAAGGAAACGTCTGGATTACTATAGATCTAGGTACTTTTGGCAATCAAATGAAAATTTTAAAAAATATCGACTTACAAAATGGAACATTGTTTGCCGACCCAAAGACTAAGGGGCTTAGGTATTGAGGTTCTCGAGATCAAAAATAAATGTTTATTGAGTAAATGACTCTTTAAACTAATTAATGAAGACGGGGTGTGGCAAGAGTTGTTACATAATAAATACCTAAGGCAGAAGACCTTATCTGATGCGCAGGCTAGGCCTACTGACTCTCCTTTTTGGAAGGGATTGATGGGAGTCAAGAGGGAGTTTTTTTCTAGAGGTTTCTTCAAAGTTGTAAATGGAATGAATACTCATTTCTAGGAAGATATCTGGTTAGGAAAAATCTCATTAGCCAATCAATATCTATTCTTGTATAATATTGTACATCACAAGAGTGTAACAGTTTATCATGTGTTAGCTCAAACCCCAATGAATATCACTTTCCGTAGATTGTTGAGTGGTAACAAATGGACTTCATGGTTACAATTATGTCGAAAATTGATGGGGGTAACGTTGAATGAAGATAAGGATCATTTTGTATGGGATCTGATATCCACAGGTTTGTTTACGGTTAAGTCCATGTATGAGGATCTTATGAGTGACCATACCCCTTTTCTACGAAAGTATCTCTGGAAGGTAAAGGTTCCCCTTAAGATAAAGATTTTCACGTGGTTTTTGAGTAACAGGATTTTGTTAACTAAAGATAATTTAGTCAAACGACACTGGAATGGGTGTAAGAAATATGTTTTTTGTGGGGATCAGGAGACTATTCAACATCAATTTATTGAGTGTCCTTTAGCTAAGCTTCTTTGGCATGCGGTTAATTTCACTTATGATATTCCACCTCCTTCCAATATTACCAATATGTTTGATAACCGGTTAAATGGAGTCGATAGACAATCTAAGGCTTTTATCTGAATTGGGATTTCGGCTTGATGTCGGTCTATATGGAGGGTCAGAAATAATATTATCTTTAACAGGAAACATTCTTTTCATTTTTTGCAGGTTATCCATATGGTGGCACATTGGGTCCAGCTCTGGGATCTCCTTTCACCGGAGGGGCAGCGGGATGCCATGGCTTCTGGATGCACACGGCTCCAGATGGTCGCTCAGGATATCTTGTGCCAGGCTGCCCGACGTCATACTAGGAGGCTATATTGATGTGTAGTCTTAGTGTGTTATGTTTTTTTCGCTGGTTAATTTTTGTATCAATTCTTGACGATGCTTGAATTGTAAACAATACCGAATTCAAATTTTATAATAAATGGTCGTGTGCAGCATCATGATGTAGAAGCCAGGGTATATTCCCATTTCGAAAAAAAAACCACATGATAAACTTTATGCTTGGAAGGCCGCCTCAAATGGACTAGCTACATAGGAAAATAAATTGCACAATCAAATGAGAGTAACAAGATACTGTAATATTTGTTGTTCAAAAATTGAGGATGTTACACACGCTTTGTTCAGATGTCCGCATATAATTCATGGATAGAGATGAGGATCTTGTTGAGTCTACCATCGGATGTTGATCTTCTAGGTCCACCAAATGGATGGCTTAAATCAGTCCTGCTACAAATACCAGATCATATGATTGGTATAACTTTGCAGGTGTCAAGGAGAGCGTGGTTTGCAAGAAATGAAGTCACACATGATAAACCTCTGCCGTCAATTGAAGGGGCTAAGCGTCCCCTTACCAATTATCTATGCTTGATTTGAGAGGTTAAGGTTATTCCTACTGAAACTCTGCTTAAAGGAAAACAGTTGTGGATATAGGGACCCTGCATGTCTCTTGCCAGAAACCCCAAGGTCCTCTTAAACCTTGGATGAAGCCACCAACTGGGTGGGTGAAGTTATCTGTTAACGGATCATACTGCATTACTGTGCATCGAATCATTCTGCTAGCATCAGGGTAACTCTTCGGGGTGAGGAAGGTTAGCTAATTTTCAGGGCCCGCCAATTCCTAGAATCTGTGTTTCACCTCTAGAAGCTGAGTTATGTGTCTTCTTGAATGGTTTGGAGCGAGAGGATCAATTTAAAGCATCTCCACTCGTCCCCCCATATAGGCTCCGGCGCAGCCTTTTTTTGGCCCATGGGTGGGGGAGCTCCGGCGGTAAATAAAATTTGGGGACCGGTCGGCCCCCAGCCATGACCCCCATATAAAGAAAATAAAACTATTTTTTATTCTACTACATAAATAAAAGACTAGTCGTACTCATATCTAGGTCTATAGTACATGTACTCGTAGTCGCCGTCGGCGTTGCTCGCCAGGCACGTTTCGAACCTACGAGGCGGCGGCGGTGGTTGCATCCGCATAGGCTTTGATGTCGCACGCGGCAGGGACAGATGGCCGCAGTGACTACAGCGTAGGCCATCGCCGCCACGGCATGCACGGTAGGCATGTTCCTCCTTCACCCACCAGGACCGGCCAGCCTCCACCGGTGACGGCAGTGGCGGTTTCAGAAAGGCGTGGATGGCCACGCGTTGGCCCGGGAAATCCTTCGGGTTGCCGGGGCACCTAAAGTCGTTGGCGACCATGGCGTCCGGGTAACGAAGCCGGTGCCATCGCTGCCACCCTTCTTCGGCGGCTGGAAGTGAGGGTATCGCAGGCGGGGGTAGTCGCCCGCCAAAATGTGGTTCATCACGCCCTCGAGGATCCGGCTGCCCACCATAGTTGCCGTCCGACCTCGTTGTTGTGCACGGGCGGCGGCCCGTCCCCCTCGTACCTGGCGAGCTCCATGTTCCGGTGATTGGCGAAGAAGGCGTCACAAGTTGTGGCGTTGTCGGGATCCCAGCGGGGATCCATGCGCTGCTCGGGGTGAGCTCGACGTAGTAGTGGTGAGTGATAGTCGCACGCCGAGCTGCACCTTCGGGGCCGGGGGAGACCGGCACGCCTCCGGCGCTCAGACGCCAGCCCGGGGGGCATATGAACCCCAGCGGGCAGGGGTAGTTTGAGGCGCTGAGCGCCTCCACCTCCGCATGCGTGAGTGCAAGATCACCGGACGCCATGGTTGAGATGCGTGGGAGAAATCTTTAAAACTAGGATGATATGTGGCCCTTTCACCACTTCCCGCCTTTTGTATAGCGGCGACAATGGCGGAAAGCGGAGGAAAGGCGGGAAGATATAGGCGGGAACCGGCGGAAGTGGCGGGAAGATGCATATCTTTCTGTCAAGGCTGGTCCGCGGCGATTTTCAAGCCGTCCGACGCCCCCGCTAGGCGCCGGATGTAAAGTTGGGCCGCGCCATATGAAAAATTATTTTGAGAGCCGCAGGTGGAGGCATTTTTGGACGCCGACGCCTCCCGAAAACGTATAAACGGCCTTTGGGAGGGCGAGTGAAAATGCTATTTGTCAACTACCGATGATAATTGAGTCCTGCCTGTAGGCTTAGCTTATCAAGCGCACGGTAGGCTCAGCTCTGCAATAAAAAGACACGTGGGGTCATTTCAATGGCATGCTTCTAGCCCACCGACAGGATACCATGAGCTGCTCGTAAAATCAAAAAGAAAAAACAAATGTCAGACACGATGGGAGAAAGGGCCGTTCGCTCAAAAAACAAAAAGGCAACACAAGCGCCGGTGGTGCAGGCTCCCTTTGCCCTGCAGTTGAGGTCGGTGCACCAGAAGATTTTTAGCATCAGTTTCAGCGGATAGCTGATTTTCGGGTGTAAGTGAATAAGTGATTGATATTGTCGCGCGCGGGACATTTCTAAGTCAACTTCAAACCCACAAATAGCCGTATCGACGACGAGACTATCAAAATTCAAAACGAGCATGCACGATTGTGGCCAGTCGGGCCGTGCTACCAGGCTTCGCGTGGAGACACACCCTTCCGTATAATATAACAAGAAACCTACAGCAACTGTCGATTGGTGGTTATCATATATGATCCGATTTGGCTGTATAACAGCTTGACATATACCCACCGCTGTCGCCGCAAAACGCGGTTAGCGTTTGTGCGTGTGTCCTGACGTTCAGAATGTATTCATTATTTTAATGTTTAGTTATGTTTCTTCCTTAATTGTTTACTGTAGTACAGTAGTATTTTGTAAAATAGGCAGCTACCCTTGGAGATCATTACTTGATAGTAAAGTGTCTAGGCTGGTCATAGCCGGACACTGGTCTATGTTATTAACTTCAAAGTCCATAGTATCATTGTGGTAGAATCATACTAGATAACTAAATTTATTAGCTTATATATTCATTTCTCTTGGTAAGTGACATGTTATGGTACTCTTCCCATATTATTTCACTTAAACGGCTTTAGTTCCGGCGGTCGTCCAAAGTTCTTATCTTCCGCGAGTACGACCAAAGGAGTGGTGTGTTTGTTGCAAAAAAATGATGTAGGCCGGATCCGTGCCCTAGGCGTGTAAATAGTAGGGTAGGTTGTCTGGGCGGCGCTGGAGGGGTGGTGGCTGCGGCGACGCCATGGAATAAGGGTGCTGGGGTTCGTTCCCCACCCCGGCGGCGCTCTTTGGGGCGTTGTCGGCGAGCTCCCGGCTCTGTTCTCGCCGGTGTGGTCCTGGCGAGGGGGACTTCACCGTGGGGCGAGCTTTTGTCCTCCCGGGTTTTCCCTCGTGTGGTCGTCGGTGGCTCCTGCGGCGACGGCAACCTTGTGGAGGAGGGGGATGGCGGCTCTGGTTCTCCAGGCCCTCGTCGTCCTTGTACAGGAGTAAGGCCTAGGATGCTCTGGACGGCTCGGGAGGTGGCTGGTTGGTGGTCTCACCGGAGCATCTTCCTCGACCTTCGGCGAGGAGCTCTGGCGTGGTTCTTGTGGGGCACGGGGAGCTTCCCCGGCTGTCGATGCGTGTTTAATGTTTTCAAGATCTCGCCTCCCGCGGCGAGCTACAATAGCGACGGCTCAAAAAGCTACAACGCGAGGTGCCCCTTAGGGACTTTGGGAGTTTGCTGCAGGTCTTCTTCGTCTCCGGCGACGGAAACGGCGGCGGTTTCCGGCGAAGATATACAGCTTGGTTTTGCTAGAAGTTCCAGGAGGACTGGATTGATTTTCTCCTTTTCTCCTTTGGGCTTTTGTGCAAATGTTGCTGGACAGCTGTCCTTCTGTATCCTTCTAGTCTTGTCCTTGTATTTGTACCCAATACTCTTTGTACTTTTCCTTACTACGGTATGAATACAAGTTCGTATGCCTTCGGGCGTACGGTTTCAAAAAAAAAAAAAAAAAAAAAAAAAAAGAGAGGTGAGCAATATGACGGGTGCCAAAGCTTTGGGCTTTCGAGTTTGATCCGTTCAACATTTTGGATCCGTTTGGTTCCCAGCCACACTTTGCCAAGCCAAAGTTTGGTAATTTGGCATGTGTTTGGTTCTTGCCACACTTTAGAGCTGCCACACTTGAGTATCCATATGGCCCACTTATCATAGAGTGAATTTTTTGCCAACTTTTGCCACACTTTGTGGCTTCCAAAATCCTAGCCACACTTTTGTGGCTGCCACACTTGCCAAAATTAGGCTTGGCAAAGTGTGGCTGGGAACCAAACAGGCCCACGTGATTTGGCTTTGGTTGCCGGAGATGGCAGGGATCGGAGAAATGGTTGCGGCAGCTGCAGGCGGAGGAGGAGGAGGAGGAGGAGGAAATGGATGGGGTTTTCCGCATCGCGCCCCCACTCCTAGTTTTATACCAATTTGATGGGCCATGGTGGGGTAGTACTACATCACGTTTCGCGATGCCGGCTGAAATGTGGCATTTGTTCGGGCCGTTTTTTTGGGACCAAAACCAGGAAAAGAACGCGGTGCAGGGAGGGATGCGGTAGTGTCTTCTATTACATCTTTTTAGATTTTTTTTTTAATTTATCAGGAGGAAGGATTAAGAAAACGCTAATAAGACCATATATAATGTACGATGCTTAGTGAGGTGGTTACAAAATAAATCTAACTTTTTAATAGACACTATGATTGTTCCTACAGAAGAGGTGCTTAATTAAACAGATTTCTCATATAATAAGCATTAATGTTTAATTAAAACCGGCTTATATTACTAAGCACCTTGCATTGTAGATGCTCTAATGCAGTACCTTTGCTTGGCATGGAACGCACACTGGTGGGACATTTTTTCCAGATGGAAGATACCTAGGCACTGCTTTATACTGAAGGCAACAGGTTCTTACAACATCTAACGTAATGCGAAAAACCCAGTTTACAATATCGCATCAACAACTTCCAAAAAACCAACAGCTAAAGAGCAAGTAAGTTTCACTCTTGAAGAGTGAAAATCTATCACCACCACACAGAGGGAAGCCGCATATCAAAACAACTACACATAACTAACTGAAAAGAGTTCAAGAAACATGAATGACTGACTAAACCTCCCCCCGCGTCTCCCCCCCCGCGTCGCCCTCCTCTGGCGACAGGGGGGAACCCTGCCGCCGCCTCTCGCCCCTCCTCCCCTCTCCCTCGCTTCGCCGTCGCCGGAGGGGGCCCGGCAAAGCCGCGCGCGCCCCCGGGGAAGGTGGCGGCGGGGCATTCTCTCCCCCTCCCGCGTCCCCTGGCGAGGAGGAGCTCGCCCGGGCGCGGCGATGTGCGGCGGGCGCGGTGGGCCGGCGGCTGGGCGCCGGCGGGGCTGCGGGCGGCCGGTGGTCCGTGGCCAGGTCGAGGTCGGGGCCGGAGGTGGTGCAGCGGGGCGCGGTGGGGCTTGGCGGCGCGTCTCTGGGCCCAGATGGGCTCCTGCGGGCCTGCCCGGGCTTGCTCCGGGTCGCGGCGGCCTGGCTCGGCGCCCCATCTGCACCCCCTGTGGTTCGAAGTAGCGCGACGGCGGGCGGAGCTCCGGCTCCTCCCAGATGTGGCGGCGTCGACGGCGGCTCACGGCTGCTGTCCGGCGAGGGTGAGCGGGGTGGCGGCCCCTCTCCCCTGCTTCTTCCTCTGCGGGTGGTGATCTGCCGGTTGTTGTCGGTTGCTCGTTGCGGCGGGCGTCGGCTCCTGCCGGCGGTGAGGTTGGTGGTCCTACGTGGTGTGGCGTCATCGCCGCGTGGGAGGTGCTTGTGCCAGTGGTTCGCAGGCCGGCGGCGTTGTGGGTCTCCCTCATCTCCGTTCGGCAACGTGGGAGTGCGGAGGTTCGGCTGCTCCGAAAGCTGATGGCGCGGCAGCTGCGGATGTCGCTATCCTCTTGGGGGCCTTCATGGAGCCTTCGACCTCCTCCGCTCCCGGAGCTTAGTTCTTCGGGTGAAAGCCTAGGCCGTGGGGCCGGACGACGGCGTCGACCCACGTTGCTTCCCTCTTGCGGGCGTCGTCTTGAAGACTTTGTTCCCCAGCGTGCTTTCCTGAGGCTGGACTTGTACGGCATCTCGGCGGGTGGCCGGTGATGTGTGAGGTCCGTGTGGCGGCTTGTGTGGCAACGATGGCGGTGGTGAGCGATGTTTTGGTAGCGTCAAGACCTTGGCTTCAGCGAGCGTCCGAGCTTCTTCGTCTTGTGTTTCGCTTGCGGTGGAGTCGGAGCTGCTATGGTTTGTCGAGTTTCTTCATTTGAGCAGCGTACGATGACCTGCTGGGTGGCCCTCTGGCGATGATCTTCCTCGGTGCATGTCTTGCGCTTATCCTCTTCGGAGCTCGTCATCAGAGTCGGAGCTGCCTGTTGCTTCACGAGGAGTCGCTTGTTTGGCGGTGGCCGGCTTGAGCTTCACGGTGCCGCTTCGGCGGGGTCTTGGTGGTTGGTTCTTCGGTGAAGTCGGAGTCGCTGAAGAGTGATGACGATGACGTTGAAGGTCAACCGCGAAGACTTCTCGCTTCGGAGGCCTGTGTATCTTGTGTGGTTTGCCAGGGTGGCTCTGTGCCCCCGCGGTCGTGCTCCATGACGAGCGTTGGGGCACTTGTTTCGGTTTTCGGCCGGTTTTCCGTTAATAAACTGGCCAAATTCTGTACTTCTTCTCTATTAATGAAAATGGCAAGTCTTTTGCCTCGTTTCAAAAAAAAAAAAAAAGTTCAAGAGACAAGCTACCCATATTCTTGCTTCACCCCATCAGCTCCTTGACACTTTCTCATCCTCGTAATCTTCTATCTACACTCTTATATCTAGACAAGTGGTAAGGGCTATACGTTGTTAGTAGGATGAGAGACTCTCCCCGGAGATGGACGCTAAAATGATGATAACCCGGTTTAAAGTCCACCCCTCCAAGCGAAATTAACATTAAATTAATACTCGGACCCGGGTGGGTTGGCTGCGCACTTGCAAGTATTGCCACTGAGTTAGCATTCACTTCTATAAAGAACATATGGTTCGACTCTTTTGAACTAGATCGATGCCCCAGGAATGAGAGTCTAGGAAGCAAGCTAGAAAAAAAATGGGGAACGTGTATTTCAAAGGAATGTTCTGCACCCAAGTATCATATATACCAGGATCTGGTTTTCTTACCATCTCCCACAACGTGAACTGCTCCCCACTGAAACCACTGTTTCACCTTCTGAAGACCATTCCAAAATTGAGAGCCTCTGGATTCGGACATTCTCACCTTCTGACTATTTTTCATTATTGAAAGCGCGGGATTTTTAGAAGTTTGCTTCGTGAACATCTTGAGCACTAACTTGTCAGCAACATAAGGATTGTAAATTGTTTCAGATTTTCAGAGAGGATAGAATTCTCCGAAATGAATAGACAATGTCGGCGATACCAGGTGCAGCACAAGATTTAGTACTACTATACAATTATCGCGCGTTGCCGGCCCCCCGAATGCGCCCAACATGTCTTGTGCTGTGCCCGGGCTGTCATTCTCCCCCTCGAACGGTTCTTTCATTCCCCCCAACCACCCGCCGAATGGGACTCTATATAAGCCTTGATCGCGAGAGACTAATCAGTCCATCGATCACGTCCATCACACACACACACACAGTTCTTTGACGAGGCGCAGCAAAGCTTACGACGCCATGGCGGTCAGCTCGAGGACGGAGGTCTGCGTGCTAGCGGTGCTCGTGGCGCTCTGCATTGCCGCGCGGACGGCGGTGGTGGTCGGGGGCATTATCGAGGACGGGCTAGAGCTTGACTGGGGACAGGGGAACGTTTCGAAGGACGGCCAGGTCATCTCGCTGTACCTCGACCGGGACTCCGGCGGCTCGGGCCTCCGGTCCAGAGACACGTACCTGTACGCGCGCACCGACCTGCAGATCAAGCTCGTCCCCAACAACTCCGCCGGCACCGTCACCACCTTCTTCGTAAGCCTTGACTTTCTTACGTCGATCGATCGGGTGAATGCGCAATATTTCTGGTTCCTGCCGAGTGCTGACGAACGTATATGCATGCAGTTCCTGTCGGAGGGGCCATGGGAGATACACGACGAGATCGACCTGGAGTTCCTGGGCAACGTGAGCGGGCAGCCCTACACGCTCCACACCAACATCTTCGCCAACGGCACCGGCCAGAAGGAGGAGCAGTTCCGCCTCTGGTTCGACCCCGCCACGGACTTCCACACCTACTCCATCGTCTGGACACCCAAGCACATTCTGTACGTAGTTCATCGATCAGTCGGCGACCAAATCACCAACATATATGTCTCGCGATTGAACTAACAATTGAGGTGAATTGCAGCGTGCTGGTGGACGGCACGCCGATCCGGGAGTTCAGGAACCACGCGAAGAAGGGCGTGGCGTACCCGTACCCGTCGTCACAGCGGATGCGGCTGTTCGGGAGCCTGTGGAACGCTGACGACTGGGCCACGCAGGGCGGCCGCGTCAAGACGGACTGGTCGGCGGCGCCGTTCCTCGCGCAGTACCGCAACTTCAAGGCGACCACGTCGTCGCCGGGCGGGTACGGCTACTACGACGACAAGGAGTTGGATGGGACGGCCAAGAAGAAGATGGAGCGGGTGCGTGAGGAATACATGATCTACAACTACTGCACGGACACCAAGAGGTTCCCCAACGGCGTGCCACCAGAGTGCTCCATGAAATAGAAATCCAGTTAATTAAGCGCCTTCAGTGCAGACTGCAGAGTCGGTCACCTGCCTCAGCAGAGCGGAGAGCACCAGGGAGAAGGCAGCGTACACACACACATGCTAGCATACGCTGCCCTCATTTCCCCTCACGATTTATTCATTCTTTCATGTAAAAAAGAGATAGTAAATAACAATATACACACGCATATGCTTATACTCTAAACTGGCCCTTCTTATTTAGCTGAGAAAATGACAAAAACTACCACAATTAAGGCAATTGTGTCACATAACTACCAAACTTGTTCGTTTTGTCACATGACTATCATTATTGAGGCATGCTGAAAAGCAGAAATTTCATTATTTAGATGTGTTAAACCGTTTTGGGCCCACATGGCAGGACTACATGGCAGGTGAAAACCTAACTCCTAGTTTCATTTTGCAAAAGTAACCTTAAAATATATTTTGTGTCACACACATATCCTATTCCCCACATACAAAAATAAAAAATAGAAATTCTCATTAATAAAGGGAGAGGGTCATCTCCTTCCTCTATAGTCTCCACAACTCCCCATCCCACCGAGCTAGGCCGCTAGTGCGCCGTCCACGCGCGTCAGGCCCCGGTGTGCCAGGAGGCTATCGTCGGTGCACTAGGAGGACCCCACACGCGTTGAGTCCACGGCCATCCACCTCCCCACGCATGGAACATAGCGCCGCCGGTCCTGTCCTCCATGACCGCCACCAGTTCAACGTCGAGAAGAGTTGTACCCGACGGCGCAACATCACGCCACCGCTGCAGACGCGCTCTCCCCTCCCCCATCCGTCTGTAACCTCTCTTGGGGAGGCCCATATCCGCCGCCCCTCAAGGCGCTCAACAGCAAGGACGGCGGCGGGTAGAGGTACCGATGGCACATAGCTGCAAGTCCTCAAACGCAGGGCGGAGGGACTCGGCGGAGATGGATTCGCGGGGGTTCCGACGGAGCAAGCTTGGCCAGCGGCGCCAGAGCCAAGCTGGCGGGGGCGACCGCTGTGGAGGACGTAGCGGGGGGTCGCCAGCGATCTCAGTCGGGTCCTCCAAGACGCGTAGCGGCTAGAATTTGGGCGAGGGAAGGGACGAAGGTTGAGGGCATGGGCGTGGGCGAGGATCGAGGGTTGGGAAGGGGAAGGGGGCGTGGGCGACGGTCGAGGGGCGGCACTGGCCAAACAGTCGGCCGACAGCAAGGGCTCGTCATCGTCGCGCGGGGACGAATTGAGCTAGCTGCTCACTTGACAGGGGTATTAGGACTTGATTGCTTTTGAGAAAGGGAGGTAGGTGTCAAAGGGATAACCTTATCAATGCCCATTGATGATAGACTTGGGTTTTCAGGAGAAGAGAGCGCTGGTGATTTCAAAGACCAATCTACCAAACTAGGTAGTTGACGAAAAGTATGATCAATGATAAAAGTCGTTGAGATTGTATTATGAATCTGGGGTTACAAGTGTGTCACGTGTTGTGAATCTAGATCCCTCCTCGGTGGCTCCTCCTAGCCCTTATATAGTGGGCTAGGTCTCAGAGTCCATCTTCGGGTCGGTTACATTGTATTGGTCGATTTACCTGATATGGGTCTAGCGTGTCTGTTTAACATAGCTATTGGCTTTAGCACCGTGCGGTATTCTTCATGGGCTTCCCCTATTCCTTCCTGAATTCGCACCAGGGATGATAACGTCGAGTACCTAACATGATATACCTATGTTAGTAGGGGGTCTTCTTTTGTTTTTGCCACGTAGGACCTTACTGTGGGTCCCAGTTGCTAGAAACCGGACTAATATGTGCAAAATTGGAAATTCAGTGCTCTTCATCACGAACATGCCCCAATAGTGGCTGTTATGTGACAAAACGAAAACATTTGGTAGTTATGTGACACGATTATCTCTATTGTGGTAGGTTTTTTTTGTCATTTACTCTTTTTATCTCGTTCGGATTTTCTCCCCTCTACAAGCATGCTCCCTAGTGTGGGTGCAGCGGTGCCGAACACTCTAATAACAATCTATCAGATACCATAAGATGGGTCATACCAGGATTCGAGTTGTAAAATGTGGAAGCGATATATGTGGTTTTTCAGCGGCTGACGATAAGGACTTGTTTAGCAGTTTTAGGCGGCTGGATGTATATTGGAGGGTCAAGATTTTATGGATCACCCCACTTTGGATCTTTTTATATTGGTATAGATATAGATTTGGAGGAAGCGGAGTGGTGAGGCTGAACGCTTCCCTATTTTGAAACACGAAAAAGATGCAAATATATAATTCAAAGGTCGTCTTATTTAAAACCTCAATCATCACATCCCCTCTCTCCCACTTCACGTCTTGGAATGCGCTGTTTTTATAGAGAGAAAGCCACTTTCCCGTCTTCTTAACCTGAAATGAAGGGGTCCCCGGGAAGAGATCCAGTGGAGACGGGTGGACCTGTAGCTCAGAGGATTAGAGCACGTGGATACGAACCACAGTGTCGGGGGTTCGAAACCCTCCTCGGCTCCTCGCCCACATCCTTCCGAAGGGGGAAGGGCCTTTACTTTTCCCCTGAGGAAATCATGAGGCCGAGGGGGCTGACACTGTTTTACCACAAAATATGGTATCACATAGATTGTTGGGTGAATGATCAATGGCTTCGATTTATTGACTCTGCCTCATGTGGATCTTTTACACCAATGCGCTGCTACGGATTATCGGTACGCTTTTTTAGACATGCGTGCCACGAGACCTTACTGAGCTCTATGGTGTCACTGGTATGGCTCCACCCCTTCTCATGCTCACTACCGACATCATGCCACCCTGCCCTCTCCTTCCTCAAATTCCCCACGCGTCGTCTTACTCGAAGACCGGTCGGCCTAAACCTCGTGTTGCCTAGCTTGGGGATCCATCGGCATGCACAACGCTTGTTCTTGGCTCGAGACACCAACGATATTGCACCATGCATCACCGTGGATCAAGGTCCCGATGGTCTTCACCCTACACTGCGCAGCTCGAGTGCCCAGTGCACCGCACCTTGCACCGCTCTACCTCGGGGAAGCATGGTCTTCACCTGCAATAACTTAGTGAGAAAATCAGTTGACAAACAATAGTAAACACACTCCGAGCGAGATTTCATATCACCGAAGCAATTGTTTGTACTAAAAGAAGTCTAAAAAAGAAAGAAAAATGAAACGACACACTCTCTAAAGACATATTATACCAGCTAAGAGTGAAGCGACGCATAAAATAAATAAGTTTATATTTGCTATTTTCATATTGGAACCAACAATCCAACATTATCATTGTAGTCTATCTAAATATTTAATTTTTCTATTTCAACAACGTTTAGTTTGTATTTGATTTCTAAACCTTTAATTTGAAACCTTGGCAGAATTGTTAAAACATATGGTTGGTGAGGATTCCTAAGAGAAAAAATCATGAACACTTAAATTTGGGATCAATCTATATTGTAGTATCTCCAGTAAAAGTTGCATGTTTTGCGGTCTTGTTTAACCTACTCACAATCTGAACCAAGAGTTGTCCACTTGTACGAGAAATAACCAGCATGTCAAATCTATCTATTATATAGTAAAAGCAATATAAAAAGATTTAATAGAGTCGCCACAATTAATCCACATCATTTAAATTAATTTTGATAGTTAGATCCAAAATATATAGCTAAGATTAAATAAAATATTAGTATCCGCACAATGTGGTAATACTATTTTTTAATCGGAGGACCTAAAGAGCGCACTTTATGAATTGTTTTGGAAGATTTTGCTTAGTTTGCACGGTAGACATATTTATATTATTGTGTCTGTCTTTCACTAGTGTATCCAAATCAACATAAGAGCACATTTCATTGAAATTTCATAATTAAATCAATGACTAATTTTTCCTTAACTATTATATCCAATACGCGTAGTAATTTTGTATAACACAAAAAATACATGAATATCAGAATAAGTTAAGAGTGTTCAAAACCTAGAGTCATACTTCTCAAACTTCCACTATTTATGTATAAACATGCTAACAAGTATGCGCAGAAGAAATCAATTTATCTTTAAGAATGTATTCATATAAAAATAATGGCCAAATTTTCCCCAGGTTCATGTTTCTAAAATATTGCACATTATGACATGGAGTAAGTAAATGGTAGGAAGAAACATCATAAGAAGATAATTCTTACTATTCAATGTAACGTACAAATTAAGGAGGATAAAGCTTTTTTTATCCTATCTCAACGATCTTTGTAATAAAAAATAGCTGACCTCTTGTACTTATCTAACATCATGTAGAAATATAATTTGATTTACAGATCCAATATCACTTACGTGGGTGTGTTAACATATGACCTGATAATCATTTGGCAAGAAATTTTAGATTGCCAAAGATGTTACTCGCTTACGTGATATTGTCTTACCCTTTTATTGTCACATAATGAGAATAATGTGAAGTCATATTTTTATTAAAAATAATAAACACTTTCAACCAACTACAGATAATGCCCTCGCAAGGGCCACCGTACTAGTATCAGTAAAAGCAATTCAGGCAAATTTGAGTAAAAACAGTAGCAAAATCTAGTTTTATAAACCTCAGCAGCAACTTCTCTCTTTTTCTCTAAAATCTATAATTTAAATAAACAACAGAAGATGAATTCTCTAAAAAATTTAGTAGCAGCAACTCTTCTAGTTCATATCAGAGTAGTAGCGAAGTAGCTAAGCCACTACGGGGGAGCTCCAGTCTGCCGACGGCCGCCAGCCATCGGCACAGGCTATGCCGACGGTGACCGTCGGCGTAGCGTCGTCGGCATAGTTCTGGTCGGGGACTGCTCGATCACCGTCGGCACAGACTGGCCGTCGGCATAGATTGGTGTGCCGACGGTTATACCGTCGGCATAGTATTTCAAAATTTTAAAAAAAAATTGAAAAAAGATTAAAAATATTTTTTTTGAAAAAAATATTTTTTTATTATTTTTTTCAATTTTCTTCTTATTATTTTTTACTTGTTAATCTTTCACAATCAAACTTACACTTAGTACATCTAATCTTAGGTCAAATTACACTTGTAGTCAAACTTCCCAGTTGGTCACCCATCCTCACACTACTCCCGCCCCAGCACACTTAACTTCTTGGTTCTCTTCGAATGAGCTTCCATGAAAGAAATGACGCCCTTGTTGTTAATACTACCATATCAATCATATTAACCCTTTGACCGTGCTGCCACATCTCTATATTTTTTAATTTTAAACAATTACTTAAGTAAACAACAATGAATATATATAAATAATAATAATATAGAATTTGAAAAACAATTAAATGATTTAATTTTTGTATTTTTATTTAATATGGAATAATTAATATCAGTAAATACGAATTTGGCAAATAATATGTCTAAATTGATCAGAAAAATAAGAGGAATACAAATATGACATCCATATCATATTTTGAACCTACAATTTAATTTACCCAAAAATCATGAGCAATAGATCAAGTACCTCTAGTTTAAATCTGGTTGACTTTATCGAAAATGAGGTGGGAAACGGCCTCGGCATGGCATAGTTTGCCGAAATGAGGTCATATTTGGCACGTGTGTGGGTCCTAGGATGGGAAGCAAGACCCCGGACGCGGATTTCTAATCCGACCCATGGGCGACCATATTTTCATTTTTAGCGTGCTCAAACGGTTTTTATTTGTGAAGCAGCTACATGGGCGCATTTTAGTATGACGTGAAACCTCCGTGCGATGATAGTAGACCACCTACGCACCACCTATCACATGGAATGTACACGCGTTAGCTATTTGAGAATCCATGCGGCTTCCGGTGGTGTC
The DNA here is from genome assembly GCA_030979885.1 of Lolium multiflorum. Lineage (NCBI taxonomy): Eukaryota > Viridiplantae > Streptophyta > Magnoliopsida > Poales > Poaceae > Lolium > Lolium multiflorum. The sequence goes on from CM061748.1 coordinate 283,672,811, forward strand.
CCGTCGATTCCGCTCGAAACTGACCGGATTTGAACTAGGACTCAACTATCAGTCACTCCAGAAATTCCGAAAAAAATGTTTTTAGTTCTACGACGCATCATTATATGTGCTAATTTTTGTCCGTTTAGTTTTTCGCGAATGGGTGCACCCGCACGCCCGTACGGCGATACCGCATGTCTGGAAGTTTTGGGAGATGGCAATTTGAACGAAGTCAAAAAATCTCACGGAGCCGCGTGTCGTCATTTTATATGTCATAGTAACTATTCCGTTTCTCAAAACTGGAATGTGGCAATTATTTTGGAAAACCCTTCACGAAAAGAGCTATCACGTCCGGAGTTCTATCGATTTCAGGGGAAATGAGGTGGGAAACGGCCTCGATATGGCATAATTTGCCGAAACGAGGTCATATTTGGCACGTGTGTGGGCCCTAGGATGGTAAGCAATACCCCGGATGCGGATTTCTAATCCGATCCACGAGCGACCATTTTTTCATTTTTGGCGTGTGTGAAAGCCATGAAACCTCGAACATTATAACTCATTTATAAGAAAATTTATTTAGGTATTTGAAATATTCTATTTTTGATATTTTTCTATGATAGATCTTATTTTTCTGCAAAATTTGATATATTATACTTATTTTTCTCAGTTAGAATGATTTAGTTATGCTTTTTTGAAGACTGCCGTTGAGAAATAGGAAAAAGCTATGCCGACGGTTCCGTCACCAGTGAAAAAAAGGAAAAAAATGTTGTGCCGACCAGGAAGTCTGTGCCGCCGGGACTATGACGGTGACCGTCGGCACCTCCAGCATGTACCGACGGCCAATTTAACGCCGACGGTCATGTAGGATAACGTTGCATAGAAAACAAAATTTTTCCTATCGCGAACACGCAATCCAAGCCAAGATGCAATCTAGAAGACGGTAGCAACGAGGGGATGATCAAGACTAACCCTTGAAGAGATTCCAAAGCCTATAAGAGTAGGCTCTTATTGCTGCGGTAGACGATCACTTGCCGCTTGCAAAGCGCGTAGAAGATCTTGATCACGATCGCTTCCGGCGCCACGAACGGGCAGCACCTCCGTACTCGGTTACACGTTCGGTTGTTGATGAAGACGACGTCCACCTCCCGTTCCGGCAGGCGGAAGTAGTAGCTCCTCTTGAATCCGACGACACGACGGCGTGGTGTCGGTGGCGGTGAAGAAGTCGGCGGAGCTTCGCTAAGCTACGCGGGAGATATGGAGGAGGGCGGCTAGGGTTTGGGAGGGGGTGGCCGGCCACTTCAAGGGCGGCCAGCTTGTGGTCTTAGGGTAGCCGGCCCCCTGGCCCCTCATTATATAGGTGGATCCCAAGTGTTGGTGTCCAAGTCTTCGAATAAGACCGAACCAAAAACCTTCCATAAGAGGGAAACCTAGCCCAACTAGGACTCCCACCAAAGGTGGGGTTTCCACCTCCCATATGGGGGGTTGGCCGGCCCCCTAAGGGGAGTCCACTTGGGACTCCTCCCCCACTAGGGGGCCATGGAGGTGGAGTCCCATGTGGACTCCACCTTCCTTGGTGGTTTCCGGACTTTTCTAGAACCTTCTAGAACCTTCCATAGAACCTTCCGCGACATTTTAATTCACATAAAATGACATCCTATATATGAATCTTATTCTCAGGACCATTCCGGAACTCCTCGTGATGTCGGGATCTCATCCGGGACTCCGAACAAATATTCGAACTCCATTCCTTATTCAAGTACTACCATTTCAACATCCAACTTTAAGTGTGTCACCCTACGGTTCGTGAACTATGCGGACATGGTTGAGTACTCACTCCGACCAATAACCAATAGCGGGATCTGGAGATCCATAATGGTTCCCACATATTCAACGATGACTTTAGTGATCGAATGAACCATTCACATACATTACCAATTCCCTTTGTCTCGCGATATTTTACTTGTCCGAGGTTTGATCTTCGGTATCACTCTATACCTTGTTCAACCTCGTCTCTGACAAGTACTCTTTACTCGTACCGTGGTATGTGGTCTCTTATGAACTCATTCATATGCTTGCAAGACATTAGACGACATTCCACCGAGAGGGCCCAGTATATCTATCCGTCATCGGGATGGACAAATCCCATTGTTGATCCATATGCCTCAACTCATACTTTCCGGATACTTAATCCCACCTTTATAGCCACCCATTTACGCAGTGGTGTTTGGTATAATCAAAGTACCTTTCCGGTATAAGTGATTTACATGATCTCATGGTCATAAGGACTAGGTAACTGTGTATTGAAAGCTTATAGCAAATAACTTAATGACGAGATCTTATGCTACGCTTAATTGGGTGTGTCCATTACATCATTCATACAATGACATAACCTTGTTATTAATAACATCCAATGTTCATGATTATGAAACTAATCATCCATTAATCAACAAGCTAGTTTAAGAGGCATACTAGGGACTTCTTGTTTGTCTACATATCACACATGTACTAATGTTTCGGTTAATACAATTATAGCATGATATATAAATATTTATCATAAACATAAAGATATAAATAATAACCACTTTATTATTGCCTCTAGGGCATATCTCCTTCAGGTCATCCTCGTCGCCGCGCTCTGGAGGCTACTATGCCGACGGCCCCGACATTTGGCCGTCGGCACATCGCCTGGCCGTCGGCGTACGGTAATTCTCCCGTAGTGAGCGGTAGGATAGAAGCAGCAAAACCGATTCAGTAGCCTAATAGCAGCAAAATCGAAATCGATGGACGTTATGTTTTTGCACCCGGTAGTAGATGCTCCCAGTTTTTGAAATAACTTCTAAATGTAGTCTAAAATGTTAAAAAATCCAAATGAAAAATTGATACATACATGTTGACGTTCTATGTGCTCATAAAGTTGTTTCGCCGAAAACCGATATTCTTTTGTGTCGTGTGCAAAAGGATAAATTTTGGTGCTTAAAGGAGTTTTTCATGACATATTTCTTTATCTTTCTTACAAATGGCATTAAAAATATCAGTTTTCCGCGAAACTTGGCACGCACCAAAATTTTGTTCATAACTTTTTTTACATTTTAAAATATTTTTCTAGATAGCATGAGCATATGCTTCCATGTTTAAAAGTGCATTTGCGCAAAATCAAGTACCATCTCTATTTATGCAGCAGAGCAGCCCGCTGCCCGCCCCGTGGCCTCATCTTCTCCATCGTGCCCACCTCAGAAGATTCGTATTTTGGCCGACGACACCTCTACCTTTTCTTCCTCGCCACCACCAGCGAGGTACATTTTTTCTGCCATTGCTTCTTTTAATTCGCCACCACCAGCGCGACATTCTTCTTTTAATCCCGCTCCTACATTAATTCTCATACCATACAATGATTCTGGAACTCCTTATACGGGAGCGAGGCGGGACTATCGATACAATATATCTATGCATTAAGGTGTTGAGCCATAGCGATAATCCGTTCTGTTCTCGTGAATTGTCAGCTCTTTGCTGGTTAATTGGTCCTCTCGGCCGCCGGCAAGGCCCGGCCTACAGCGATGACTAGCCCAGCGTGACCAACACCGCCGGCAAAGGATCGATGGTGAGGACAACGTGTTTAGTTTAGCTAGTGGCAACATCTGTAATTTTAATGCATAAATCTAGGTAAAGCGAAAACTGACGAAATTTTATGGAGAAATCTTAGTTCCTTTATTTGTAGGTGAATATAAAGACTAATCTTACTATGAGTACTCTAAGACTGCTCATAGTGGAAGTAACTTAGCTAGTAACATCACACAATCCAAGGCATTTTGGTGACATGGCATGACAATGAATGAAGAAAGAGAGTGAGGTGGTAACTAGCTATGTTACCATAACATCACACACCCCAAGACAAGTTGAGTCTACACCATAGTAAATGACACAATGCATGACACCACATATTGGTTACTACCCACTATGGAGGTAGTAACTTAGACTAGTAACATATGTCATGTTACTAATCTAAGTTACTCCCCACTATGACTAACCTAACACCAGGTGGTCAATTTTCTGATTCGTCACATGCCAATCTTGCGGCATTTTGTCTGCTTCGGTCTGCACTGATTGAGTAGCCAGCCCATAGTGCAAACTTGTTTACATCTTCCAAGAATTTAATGGGCGTCGCCTGAGTTCGATGCGGTCAATATGGCCCCATGTGGGCATTGACCCTGGTGCGTACAATCCAGTCTTCACTGACCATGGCCGACCGGTCCTGCCCCTTCCCCAAAACCGACCTAGGGGGAGTTGGAATCCAAACGGACTCGTTCCCCGCTCCTCCCAATCTGAGTCGAGGGAGGAGAATATAAGCTTCTCCTTCCTCGCGGCCATGGTGGGGCCCATGCGAACATGGCCCATGGTGCCCCTTCGGGCCTTCCCCTTCCGACCTTCTGAAATATTCCGGCCCCTTCCAAAACCTTTCGAAATAAATTTAGATCCTTCCGGAACCTTTCATATATGACTGAAACCACTCCATATCACTTCGGACATCCTCCGAACTCTTCTAGACTATTCCGAGACTCTCTGAACAACTTTCAAAACTACTTTCCTTCTTGATCTTCATTCGCACTCACATTGTAAATGTTACTATATGAGCGGCATCACTCACCGAAGTGCTATAAGACTACTCACAATGACAGTATCATAATAGTATCATGCACTACATGCATGTAAAATGCTGATTTGTCATATCAATTAATGATGAAAGAGATGAGACCGGTATCATAGGTAGATATGTATCATAGCACGTAGAACTAGAAAAATTAATACCAAACAAATCGTGTACACACTTTTGCACTGAGATTCTACAAATCATTAAATACATGTAACATATGATAGTACTGCATGATACTACCTCCGTTTCAGGGAATAAGGTGTCCTCGTTCTACGTGTTTTTTTGTTTAACCAAGAGTTACTTCGAATAGATAAAGATTGTTTGTGTGGAATTAGTATCATTAAAAAGTGATTTTCAATATGAATCTAACGACACTAATTACATACTCCCTCCGTCCTAGAGTGTAAGTCACAATCCTCTAATATCTTGGCCCAAGGCGTAACGTGATTGGAGCAGAAATTGTGATTAATTAGACCGGACTGCTGCAATAGCCAATAAAAACAACCCCATAATTATTGCATGCATGGTGGAGTGAGTCTTCTGCATGGCTGCATGTGGTGGAGAGGAAGGTGCGGCTGCATGCTTGCGCTAATTAACTCAAACTAATGCAAAATTGTGCCTTATTTGCCTCATATGCGGGACAACCTGAAAACGGGAATGTGACTTACACTCTAGGACGGAGGGAGTACAATATAATCAAGATTATTTTGCTCAATTTTTATGATCAAAGTTCGTCTTGAAATACGCGTGCGCCTTACTTTTTGAAACGGAGGTAGTACTATGCATTGTAAAGATAATATCGTACACTAGTATCATATGTATGATACTACTATATGATAATTCCGTTGTGACTAGTCTAATTAACCAACGCTAACACCAGGTGATCAATTTTCAGATTCGTTACGTGCGAATCTTCCGGCATTTTGTATGCTTAGGTCTTCACTGATTGAGTAGCTAGCCCATAATTCAAACTTGTTTACATCTTCCAAAATTTAATGGGCATCGCCGAGTTCGATGCGCTCCATATGGCCCCATGCATCTGGGCATTGACCCTGGTGCGTACAATCCAGTCTTCACGGACCATGGCCGGCCTCAGTGCCCCACACTTCACTCTCTCACGCACTCGGGGAAAGAAGCCATGGCACTGCCTAGAGCGTGGCACCTCCTATATACCCTATCGGCTCTTGTGCTCATGTTCGCCGCCGGAACCACTTCTCCGGTGGCCGGCGGTCGAATGACAGACAAGCTGGAGATACTGTGGGGCCAGACGCGGCTGCTCAACGACAGGCACGGTGACCAGACGATCGCGCTGACGATGGACAAAGCCATGGGGTCGGCCTTCGGGTCCAAGACCGCGTACCTCTTCGCCAGGATCGACATCTCCATCAAGCTCGTCCCCAAGAACTCCGCCGGCACCGTCACCACCATATACGTAAGTGACACACCATGCCCTTCTATCTGCCATGCGCGCATGCATGCTCGAGTTCCTGGAGTAATGTGCCGTGTGGTTGCATGCAGTTGATCTCCCAGAAGGACTGGAAGAAGCACGACGAGATCGACCTGGAGTTCCTGGGCAACGCCACCGGCCAGCCCTACACCCTGCACACCAACATCTTCGCCGCCGGCGAGGGAGGCAGGGAGGTGCAGTTCCAGCTCTGGTTCGACCCCACCGTCGCCTTCCACACCTACTCCATCTTCTGGAACAAAGATCAGATCCTGTAATTGAGCCTCCTTTGATCATTTCAACTTCCACATATATCACGTTACTGAAATCACTGGGGCTGTTTCTGCAGGATCCTGGTGGACGGCATACCGATCCGGCAGTTCAAGAACCACTGGGAGGACGGGGTGCCGTTCCCGGTGTACCAGCCGATGCGGCTCTTTGGCTGCCTGTGGGACGCCGACGACTGGGCGACGCAGGGCGGCCGGATCAAGACCGACTGGTCGCAGGCGCCGTTCGTGGCATACTTTGCCAACTACACTGCCTCTGGGTGCACGCCGAGCGCCGGCGGCTCGTGGACTTGCGGCCAGGACCCTTCAGTCTCCGGCTCCGGCAGCAGTGGCAGGGGTGACTGGATGACCCCGGGGCAGGGAGAAGAGCTGAACGACCATATGAAGCAGCAGAAGCTGATGAAGGAGATGCAGAGCAAGTACATGATCTACGACTACTGCACTGACCATAAGAGGTTCCCCAATGGCTTCCCAAAGGAGTGTGGCCTGGCTTAGGAATTGTTGGAGGATCGATAGAGGCGATTCTAAGTGTGAGATAAAAGAACATTTTTTGTATGGCAATTCTTAATTTCTTTCTGGGGAGCAAAAACTGAGCAAACATTTCCCGTAATACATAGAGTGGGGCAGAGATTGATTATACTACAACTCTATAGTCAGTAATGCTGACACAGCAGCTGCGGTGCTAATGTACTATGTTTGACAGTTTAAGCACGAAGCAAAGCAAGCTATTTCATAGAAACTAGTAAACTAAATTGCACCGAGATCTGCATTCATGGAAGTAAAGATGCCGCTGGGTAGCTAGCGCGGTCGATGCTTCCGAGATAAGTGTGATAAACTGTCGTGGTAACTTCATTGTCACCAGTTTCAAACATTTCATCAAACCAGTCGAAAAAAACATTTCTTCAAACGAGTAATCAGCGCGTAGGATTAGCTCATCGCCACGCCACATGTTTTCCGGTAGGCCGTATCTGCCAGCACAGTAGAAACCCCACCTTGGGAGTTGGGAGTGACCAAAACTGTAGTTTTTGTTTCTTGTTTCATTTCGGCTGGGCGTGTACAGAAGTAAGAGCCGATGTTTTTATCTCAAAAAATCTCATTGCTTGTCCTTGAGTGTTGACTTGTGTTGTGCAAGTGGAGAGGGGCCACTAAATGCATCATAGCCCAACAGTGAGGCTACAGGAGGTCATCCCAACCATCTCTAACGCGCCTAAGCTTCCAGCCAGCGTCGCAGCCTATTTTGATGAATATTTTAATGAAAATTTAGCTGGGCTTGCAGTGCCTCCAGGCTTGATAAAAATCTCGGATCCGGCCACTGAGTGAGGTCCGAGCTTATAAAAGCCTAAAGCTAAAAATGTAGAACCGATCCTAGCCCGGCTGTCAGGATGAGCCTAGCCCGAAACATGGAAAAGCTTGGCCCAACTCTTGCCTAAATCACGTATTTTCCGAGCCTGAGCCTAGCCTAGCACGATGTTTGAGCTCAATATTTAGACCCAAGCCTGGCCCGACTTGGCCTGGCTTGGCCCAAGATATTTCAGGCCGGCCAGGCTGCCATGCCCAGCTATAAGTGACACCATCCTGCTTAAGGTGGCTAAGTGGGGTCTCGCCCATATCCCACTTATATTTTGTTTTGATATTTCTTATGCAAATCTTAATCATAAATTTCCAATAAAAATATTAAAATAAACTACAAGTAGAATTTTGGTGGGATTCCACTTGCACATGCTAGGTTGAATTGGACTGGTTTTCCTCCTTTCTGGTATGAGGTCATTTTTTTTCTTTTTCTCTTGCACGGGTGGGCTTGTTTCTAGTTTCTTATCTATTCGTTAAGTTTTGTCTAAAACCTGAGTTTGCTATAAGGAAGCACCAGGAGGGATGGGTGTGATGATTCCTCTGTCAATAGCTTAGCAAGTCAACCACACCTCCAGATAGCACAGATACCGTCTGAGCCGGGCAAAACACTCCTATTTAAGTTGTGATACATTCTTAAGCGGATTGTACATATGAATAGTTCACTCTTTTGCATGGCCAAGAGAAAGAGCCAATAAAAGTGCAGTATCAAGTAGAAGTTGATTCCGGTTGAGGAAAAGAAGTGACTACTCTAGAACTAGCACTTGCTTGAGTAAGTGCTTGCTAAGAGAGGCATGTCATTTCTAAAATTGGTTGCATTGTTTAGGAATGTCACATTACTTTTTACATATAATCAACTTAAATAACAAATAAACAAAATGCAACTTATAAACATAATGTCACATTAATGTTTACATATAATCAATGTAAATAACAAATAAAACACAATGCAACTTATAAATTTTGAATTCTACATATTCATGCATACTAACAAGTGCATACTTTAATATAAGAACATATATCACATACTAGATGTTAAATGAACAATAATACCTAATTACTCATCACCAAGAACCAGGAGGGATACTACCTCGATCCCAAATCTTAAGACTTATATTATTTTTAGAAAGTCAAACTATATCAAGTTTGACTAACCTTTTACTAACATGCAAAATACAAAATGACAACATTAGATAGATAATGAAATATATTTTTATATGGTATCTACAAAATATCATATTTGTTGATAGATTTTTCTATAAGTTTGGTTAAACTTTACTTAGTTTGACTTTTCAAAAAAAAAAGCCTAAAACTTTGTGATGGAGGTTGCATGCGAAATCGAAAGAGAGTATTTGAGGACAAACTTACTAGTTTGACACTTTCTGAACTGGGATTTAAGGGTAGGCTCCTAGTTGGAAGTTCATATATTATAGAATTATCTATTTTTAAAAAAAATGGAGGATGAGACCCGTGGCGTCAACATCGAAAATATGCATATATTTTTAGTATTTTATTTAACAAAAAAACAGACAAAGAACATACATAAAAAAACAAGAAGCCTCCACACAACACCTACATACCTGATGCGTTAAGATCATGTCAACAAGGATGCCCGGAAAACAACGAAATCCCTCCATCGGCTAGGAACCAATAACATATCACAAACCCCGAGACAACCTCTAGGTGTAACGAGAGCTCTCGTCCGATTTAGCAGACTCACAGTGAGCACCCCATGTACACGCTACAAATGTCGTCACCTCCATCAAACTGCTAAGAAATATTCATGGTTCAGATTCGTATAAACTACGCCGATCCTGGTGATGACACCGCCATGGTGACAAATGACACCTCCTCCCTGCACGCGCACCTCAACACGCTCCTTCGTCAAGACTCTGTGGCACCACACTGCCGAGACCCACCATCATCGACGCAGTAAGAACCATGCCTCTCCACCTCAGAGCCCCTCCATCTAGCATTTTCTCCAGAAACGATGCCCGAGGAGGAAGAACAGCGTTGTGCGTTGCCATCGTCCAATCTGGAGACCCAAATCTTGGTTCCCCCAGAGCAGCCAGGGTAATGAGACGAAGGTTACAACAACGATGCTTCAACAAGGTATAAACATGCCGTCTTGATCACCACCAATTGAGGTCGATGTGACATCATCACCGGAGGTGCTATGCCATGACGCCCAAACACGCCATGGCCATGGCTACCTAGCTTGTCCATGACGGGAAGACGATGGTGCCAAACAGCATCCGCAACTAGGATGGAGCGCCCAGACGCCATTAGAATTATCTACTTAGTTCCACTAAATCTTGATAGCCTTGTGCTCAGATATCTTTGCCAATATATTTGCTAATTTCAAATACACTACAAACATGCAACCAAGTTCTATAGATTTGTAAATATATTGATACTACCGTTTACGTTATACATAGAAACACATTATAACACTTCAAGGACATACGTTAATTAGTAAAATAATGAGAAAATATTGGCTTTCATATTTGTGGCAATATATATATATATATACTTGAACTAGTTATTTTATTAAACACCCCCAAACTAAATAATACAAAATTTGCAACCAAAAAATAGTTAGTGCTATAAATGTTTGTAATGATAAATCCAATAATTGTATAAATGTTAGAATCATATAAAAAATTAACTAGTTTTTTAGATAGTATATCAAAGAATACTTATGAATAAGAGCACCATACATTTAATGACAAGCCAATTTATGATAAAATAAAAAAGTTCAATATTAATATATGGGTATTTTCCCTTTCCTAGTTGAATTAGTTGGTGAGAACCTGATGTATGTAGAAACTCTAAACTCATTGTAGTGAAGCACTGAACAAATTGTTAGTCTTCTCTAGGGTTGGATTTTTTAAAATATCAATGAAATCATGCTAAATGTATGTGCAAAATGTTTTCAACCTATTAAATAATATATTAAAATAATAGATTGTATGAATTCAAGAAAATAACTACATATTTTAAATAGGATAAAAAATGATATGTTATTTGGAATCCTTTAAAAGTACATCTTAACAATGTGTGCATGTAGCTAGTGTTTCAAAGAATTGGGCCGAATCTCAGTACGAGCAGCTAGTGCTCTGTCAGTTGTGCGTGAGTTTGATCATTGTGAAACTGAATCTTAAGTGTCTAAAAAAAGGTACCGGTAGAAAAGGTACTTCATTGACAAAGGTACATATTGTATTGAGTATTTAGTGGGTAATACGGATTTTGTGACTTGTTGAGCTATGTGTCTGTTGATGCACAACAACGTCTTTAAGCTAGCCAATTTTATTTTCTTTTATAGTCCGTATAGAACGCTAATCATTATGCATTTATAATATATGAGTGAAATGTGTTTAAGCAAGGCACTTCCATATTTCATTCTCTCTTCCATAATGATACACTTTAAAGCCCAGTCTACTGAGAATTAATTTAGTGCTTAGTAGAATGATGTCAGCATTTATTATAGTTGTTCTTTTTTATGTTTTTTCTCTTTTTTATAGTCTATTTTTTCTTCAAAAACACACAAGTTAAATTTCCCCCTCTCATATTCTATAAACAAAATTATGTGACAAAAAAATGGGTAACATTTTCATAATTTGAACATTTTAAAATATTGTCTATTGCAACCCCGCTTGCAACTGGAAAAAATTACAGTTGCAACCACACTTGCAACTAGAGAAATCTCGGTAGCAACCACAACAGTTATAACTAGATAAATCTTAGTTGCAACCACAGTTGCAATTGGAAAAATTCTCGATTGCAACTACACTTTTAATTGGAGAAATTCTCGGTTGCAATCATACTTGCAACTGAAAAATCTAGTTGCAGCGACACTTGCAACTAGAAAATCCCGGTTGCAACTTCACTTGCAACTGCAAAAGAAAATGTTAATTGCAACCACACTTGCAACTAAAAAATATTTTATTACCAAAAAAGTTTTATTTGCAAGCACACTTGCAACTATAAAAAATCTCAGTTGCAACTCCATTTGCAACTGCAAAAAACTCTCAGTTGCAATCATACTTACAACTGAAAAAAAGTTCAGATACAGCACAAAATATCTCGTTCGCAACCCCACATAATTAAAAAAACTCAGTTGCAACCCTACTTGCAAGCGGAAATGCCACTCTGATCCCGGGTGTAGATGCTCCGGCAGTTTCCACCAATGGGCGTTGGCCAAATCTAGACCAGCGTATCTTGTTTTATTCTGACTTTTTATGCATAGTGTTGGAGTTCACATCCATGGAGTACAGATGTGGCGCAGTTAATGCACCGTGGATTACACACCTACACTACCCGTTAATGCCCAACTACCTTATGCCCCAAACTCGATTAGCACTTTAGCAGCGAGTCATCGACCTAGTTCATCTTGCTCGCACAGCGCCAGAAAAATCTCGGGTAAGATAAAACGGGAAGTAGTCAAGCTGGCACCAGGACCATGTTCCTGTCCTTGGCCTGCCGGAGGCGTTGAGGAAGGGGGAAGTCAGATGGGACGAGGATATGGACATGGCGTGCTCTTCACGAACCATACGCCTCGAGGATGTTCAACGGTGTCAGCTCGTCCGTTCTCACCTTCATCACCTTCTTTCTCAGGCTGAGGTCTTGGTGGAGAAATGGAGATGCAAAATGGCTCCAATAATCTCGGTCGATAGACCAACATGACATTTAATGCCATGGGCCCTAATGTCGTGCGCAAAATAAACCAGCGGTACATACTCACATAGTTACACCTTAGTATATCCAACTTTGTCAAACGCTCGTATTCGGCAGGCAAAATACAGTAGCACAACTCCTGATGCTCCTTCTGCCCAATAACCGTGCAGGAGCAGATGAGCTCGAGAGCAGTAATAACCGGATCGGCGACCGAACCGGTAGGGCTTGGGGTTTATGGTTTAATTATCGAACCACTGGTTAGTTCGGTTCAAGTGCTAGTATTTAAAGGTAATGAACAAGACAAATTTTATAACTACCGTACATGGTATAGTACAAAATCTGTCCGTGTCTTGTTCTTACACCAAGCAATACTAGCTGAGTTGGTTAGTGCTTGAAGGCCGCTATGCCACTAGCGTAAGGTGCTGCCCGCCTGTGTTATTTTTGGAACGGTAAAAGCAATGCGTGAAAACAATTTGCAGGAATCTAGTTCAAAAAAAAAATTTGCACGAATCTTCACGCTGACGATTATATGGTTTACTGAGCCCTAAGCTAAATTTCAGTATACTAAGAATTAGCAATTAGCAAATCCGATGATATATATGGAGTTATTTGCAGCCGAAGGTACGAAAACGACGCAGAAAATGTTGACATACTTCCAAGAAAATCGCGCATGGTACTCGGCGCATCACACGTACGGGCGGCATGGGAAAACCGGTGGTGGGGCTCGTTCCGTTGGAGCGGGACCCGCGCCGGCCATCTCTCTCTTTCATCCCCTCGTCTGATCCTACTCTCGCGCCTCATCCGACAGCGCTGATCCGATCGCCCCTCTCCTGTCCGCCACGGCCACATTCCTCCTCCTCTGCCTCTTCTTCCCCCTTGCCCCTGTCTATCCACTCTCTCCCTCCGATTCTGGGGATTTTATTCAATTGGTCTCCGTCGATCAGGCCTGGTTCGTCCGAGAGATATCCGAATGGGGAGAAGGCTCGAGATCAAGGAAGGTTGGTTTCTCCTATCTTGGTTTTCTTCTCTCGTAATTCATTCAGATGGCATGCATGTTCGATCATTCAATCCATGTCTTCTCTAAGAAAAATCATATCTATAATTCTGTATTGCGGATCGTCTCTTGAATTCAACTTGGCAGATGAAATCAATCACCGGCTTATTTGTTTGCATTGGGTTTCATAATGCTACTTCCTCACAAGTTCTTAACACGGCGAGGTTAGGATAAAAGAACAAATGGAATTGCTGATCGACCCTTGGATTAGCCTCTCTTGTGGTCGGAGGCACCATTTGGAGTTTTGAATAATTTCTTCGTCTAACTGCATGTTCCGAGGGGTGAAGAACATGATTGTTCATTTCAGCAGTAAACATTGAATGATAAAATATGATGCACACGATTGTTAAAGTGGGATATTATTGAAACACATACCAGTGAAGCTTCATCATATAATCAGTGCATTGTTCTTGTTTAGCTTGTCCCCAAAGGATAGCCGGTAATTCCCTTCTAGGAAACCAAACTCCATTAGCAAAATTAAAAAATCCTAAAATACAACAAAAGTTTAATAGAAAACAAAATGTTGTAGAAACAATATAAAATTAAAAAACAATTTTTTCACCTAACAACTAACACCACAATTATTCATGCAATTTTTGTGGTTCTCCTTTTTTTCCATTAAGCTGCAGCCAAATAAATACATTGTTAAGAAATGAAACTTATTTTTGAAGTTTTTATTTTAAGATGCAACGCAGGAAAAAACCAAGATATAATAAATAAGAAATACAATATGAACATGGAATACGCAAGTGGAACCATATAAAAGATGAAACCCACTACTTTTTAGTATCATTAGACCTAACTCTCAAGCTTAGGTTTTTGGCTCAGAAAAATAAAATATTTAAACTGAGTCATGAATTTGCTCCATTATAAGAAGTGTCAACATGAACCTATCTATAATTCCATATAGATTTCCTTTTCCCGGTTTAGTGTTGGTTCTCCTATGTGTGCATGTGCGGTTCGTCTCTTGAATTCAAGATGGCAGATGAAATCAATCACCGGCTTATTTTTCGTATTGGGCTTGATAATGCTACTTCCTCACAAATTCTGAAAACGGCGAGGTTAGGATAAAAAAAACAAATGGAATTTCTGATCGACCCTTGCATTAGCCTCTCTTGTGGCCGGAGGCACCATTGGGCGTTTTGAATAGATTCTTCTTCTCCCTGCATGTTCCCAGGGGTGAAGATCATGATTGTTAATTGCAGCAGTATATATTGAATGATAAAATATGATGCACACGATTGAAAGTGGGATAGCATAGAAACACATAAAGCTTCATCATATATCAGCGCATTGCTCTTGTTTACTTGTCCCCAAAGGACAGCCAGTAAATCCCTTCCAGGAAACCAAACCCCACTCGCAAAATAAAAAAATCCTAAAAACCAACAAAATGAAAAATAGAAAAATAAAATGATGTAGAAAAAATAGAAAATAAAACAAAATGAAATAAATTCTTTCGGTTTTTCAACTAACAACTAACACCACAATTATTCATGCAATTTTTGTGCTTCTCCTTTTTCCATTAAGCTGCAGACTAATAAAATATTGTTAAGAAAGGAAACTTTTGCTCCCTCCGTTCCTAAAAGAAGCTTCTCGACTTTTTCGAGATACGGATGTACTTATAGCTAAAACATGTCTATATACCTCCGTATCTAGACAGCTGAGAAGGTTTTTTAGGAACAGATGGAGTATTTTTTATTTTAAGATGCAACTCAAGAAAAATCAAGATAGAATACATAAGAAATGCAATATGAAACTGGAATAAACAAGTGGAACCATATAGAAGATGAACCCCACTACTTTTTAGTATCATTGGAGCTCTCTCAAGCTTAGGTTTTTGGCTCAGAAAATTAAAACGTTTAAACTGAGTCATGAATTTGCTCGATTATAAGAAGTGTCAACATCAGGTTTGTTTATTCCACAGATGCGTGTTGAATTTATATACAAAATTATGAACTTAATGTTGACAAAACTTTAATTCGTGTAAGATTCAGATTTTTTACCACAATTGAATTGAGGTTTCAGTACAAAGAAACGCCACTGGGTAAGTTTTCTTAGATTTTTCGATTGTAGCGCATAAAACCTTGTGCATTGTAAAACCCCCCGCCCTATCCAGTAGATTAAGCCACAATAAATCACTCGAGAAAAATAAAGACCAGAAAAAATAAAATAAAACAGAAGCCATACTAGAGATGAGATGACCGCGAGTAAAAGTTATTCCGCTTTGGCTCAACAAAACGAAACCACACTACTGGGGAAAAGGCGTCACATTTTCTCATCTTGGATCTATTTTGTCTTATGGACATTTATTCTGCCCCCTTCTCTCTCCATGTGTTATTCTCTCCCTCCGTAATATTTCCCCAAAACGATCGAAAAGGTCAAACACCGCACTCATGCATGTGAGAGAGTTTGAGTCAGTACTAGTTTTCATATCCAAATGTTAGTTATATATAATCCTTGCAAGTTTCTGAATCGAAATGCAGAAGACCTATTTAGTCATAAGGTTGGTCACCTCTTATTCAGGGGTGCTATAATATGGGGAATTGCTTAATTGGGTAATTCTTGTAATATCGTGGATCTTGGACTAATAGTAAGATTGTTTGTGTGCTAATACGAGTGATCTTATTTTTATTTCTTGCTTGCAGCATAATACCAACACCTATTTGAGGCGAAATCATTCAAGGGTTCTTCAGCAACATCCAACATGTCAGTTTCTATGAAGGATTTGGATCCAGCTTTCCGTGGAGCTGGACAAAAGGAGTATCCTTTCGATTGCTTGAATCAATACTATTTCTATTTTTTTCATGTCTTAAATATTTGAAAATGACAGAACAAGATTATTCTCTCAGGCCGAAATAAAAAAATGTGGTAGATTTATGATCCATGGATAGAATGTCACCAACTCTTTGTGACATCAAACTTATTGAGCACTAAGAAGCTTATATTGTGCTTGCATGTTTGTCTATGAAATAAAGAGGACTTCCTCAAATAATTTTTCAGATAAAGCTAGTGTAGAATACTGCTAGTTTTATTTCATTGAACTACAGTGATTGCTGACTACTATTTCTGATAACCCTTAGAGAACTTGCTTTAAGTGCACGGTTTACATTTTAGTGGGTCAATTTTTAGGCATTTGTATTTTGAATATTAAGGATGTAAACAACAACTAATTCTTATTTAAATGTCTGCAATACTTTCCGTAAGTCGTAGTATCTTTTATGATTAAAATGCTACGACATGCTAACACACTATTCAGTTATTACCAACATGAAGTGAACACCTATCACGTTGTGAAGGCAAGAGAGACTTCTTTATACATGCCCCTCGTGGAATTTTCCATAGGATAATAATACACAACCTTTTAAGTATTATTATAGAAATAAGTAGAAGAAGGATACATACAATACTTTTTTTTGTGGGGGAACACTATATTGAAGATCGACTGAAAACTAGAAACAATGAAAACCCCCATGAATATTTAAGCAGATGATAGTAAATGCTGATAATAATGTATATTTTCCTTTTGAAGTCCCTCTCCATCATTGATTCTCATTAGGGTTCATGGGAGTTTCATACACATGCATAGTACTCCTTAATTACAATGCAGTGGTTTGGAAATATGGCGTATTGAAAATTTCAAGCCCGTTTCTATGCCGACGTCTTCATATGGAAAGTTCTACATGGGCGATTCATATATCATCTTGAAGGTGTGGATGTATTTATGCCTTGTTATTCATGAATTTTTAATTCTGTTGGAACATGGTTGGTGCATATAATTGAAGTACAAGATTTTTTTCACTTTAAGATAGAGCATTCTCTTTGTTGTTACTATATACTACAATGAAATCCTTAATAAGTTAGGTACATCACATGCTTGACTATCTTGATTCTCAGTTTGTACATGCCTCAAACTCAACGATGTCATTATGCTTATTTCACCAAGAGATTCCTCTGCTGATGTTCTTTTGTCTCTCGACAGACAACAGCCTTGAAAAACGGTTCCTTTCGCCATGACCTCCATTATTGGCTTGGTAAAGATACTAGTCAGGTACATTCTTAAATCATTTCGCAATGCATTACTTGATTTAGCAATTTCGAACTGCTACTCAGGTTTTGTGTTAACTAATAATTCTCTAATATGCTCAATATTTGCCATGGAAGGATGAAGCTGGAACTGCTGCAATTTTAACTGTGGAGCTTGATGCTTCCCTTGGAGGGCGTGCTGTCCAGTACCGGGAAGTACAAGGCAATGAAACTGAAAAATTACTCACGTATTTTAGACCATGCATCATGCCACAGCCAGGAGGAGTAGCTTCTGGGTTCAATCATGTAGAAGTTAACGAGCAGGAGCATGTTACCCGGTTATATGTGTGTAGAGGAAGCTATGTTGTTCATGTTAAGGAGGTAAGCTATCTAAATCAGTGTCTCTCTGTGTTTAATGTTCGTTCACTTCTTGATTTTGGTGCTACTTTACAAACCAGGTTCCTTTTGCTCGTTCGTCGCTTAACCACGACGACATATTTATTTTGGATACCAAGTCCAAAATTTTCCAGTTCAATGGCTCCAACTCATGCATTCAAGAGAGAGCAAAAGCTCTTGAAGTTGTGCAGTATATCAAAGACACTTTCCATGAGGGAAAGTGTGAAGTCGCTGCAGTTGGTAAGCAATTCTGACAATGTGCCTTGAGTATTTGAAATCACGTTTACAAAATCAGATAATTTGGAATCCGCTGTAGAGGATGGAAAGTTGATGGCTGATGCCGAAGCTGGTGAATTTTGGGCTTTGTTTGGTGGATTCGCTCCTCTTCCAAGGAAGACAGCATCAGAGGAAACTGGGGAAGACATGGAAGCTGCAGTCAAATTATTACGGTAAAATTTGATACCACCAAATACCTATATCACAATAGTATCAGAAGTAAATAACAGTGACAATTTAATTTTAACATGATATCATCCATATGAGTATGAGATAGATTAACTTTTGAAATTAGAAAATTGACTAGCTGATTATGTGCTTCTTAGTTTTAACCAAGGAAACCTGGAGCCTATTGGTTTTGAATCCCTGGCGCATGAGTTGCTTGAGACAAACAAATGCTACTTGTTAGATTGCGGGGCTGAAATGTATGTATGGATGGGCAGAAGTACTTCTTTGCAACAGAGAAAAGGTGCAAGCGAAGCTGCCGAGGTAATTCCGGTGCAATTTGGATGCACTAATACATGTTACTTCTGAAGATTTAATTATTTCTTTTTTTAAACGAGTGTATGAAGGTTTAATTATTTCTGTCTCAGAATGAAATAACTTTTTTTATACACTTCTGTGCTTAGGAAATGTACCACCTTGGTGAAATATTATGATAAGATTCTCTAGAAACACCTTTCTTTAGTTGTACGTTCAAAGCAAGCTCATGTTTTACATTTTTGTGTCGCTGCGTGCTCGGTACGCTCTGCTTTTCTACAGAAATTGCTTGTTGATGACAACCGAACAAAATCACATGTTATGAAAGTGATCGAGGGATACGAAACAATAATGTTCAAGTCAAAATTTAACAAGTGGCCAGCAACTCCTGAGTTAAAATTGTCTTCTGAGGATGGAAGAGGCAAAGTTGCAGGTTACTGTCTACAGATTTATCAGTTTCGGTACAATGGATTTCTGAAAGGTTCACTAAATCACACATATTTATCTATTGTTCTCTTTGTACAGCTCTCCTTAAAAGTCAAGGATTGGATGTTAAGGGCTTGATGAAAAGTGCACCTGTAAAAGAAGAACCCGAGCCTTATATTGATTGTACTGGTCATTTACAGGTATTATTTTGTATACCTTATTATGGATTTGTATTTTCATGAGTAGTAGTCGTGGTAACTGTCTTTTACTCTTGTGCATAGACATTTTAAGGTTCTAGTCTGCTAGATATAAATGAACACACCATAAACACCGATTTAGCAAATTACTTATGCAATAAAGAGGAAGCTGTCAACTATGTACTACATGCATAGAAATTAGTCATCTTATAACTCCCTAAACTCAACCATGGCACGGATCTGCATTCATTTACCTTTGATGCTCACCCAACAACCATTGTTTATTTCATAATTACATTCATCCACTTCATCTTCGTCCTGACAACAGGTATGGCGCGTAAATGGAAATAAGAAGACTCTACTGTCATCCACCGAACAATCAAAACTTTACACCGGAGATTGCTACATTTTTCAATACACGTATACTGGAGATGACAAGGAGGAATGTCTTATCGGAACTTGGTTTGGGAAAAAAAGTATTGAGGTACCATGAACTCCAGATATTAGTTTGCAATTGACATACATATGGATCTCTAGGACATGGACATATAGGTGATAAATCACCAATTGTTATCTGTTGCGAGGTTGTTAGTATGATTAATTGAAGATTAGTAGTCTCAAGATGCTAGCTGTTTCCTGTTCCCAGAAGACAGATTTTTGAACACATAGTTGTGTATCTACTCATGTTAAATGCAAATTTGTGCACTCTAATGATATTGATTGCTTCCAGGAGGAGAGAGCATCAGCAATTTCACTGGCCAGCAAAATGGTCCAGGCTGCAAAATTTCAGGCTACCATGGTAACCCATTGACTTTTCATATGTCAAATTAAATTTGCACTCAAATATTTTTCTTGCTTCTGTGCAGGCTCGCCTTTATGAAGGGAAAGAACCAATTCAGTTCTTTGTCACATTTCAGAGTCTCCAAGTGTTTAAGGTTTGCTTCTGACAGACTGGCACGGTTAGATAGATAATTTGAGTTGAACGTAAAATCTATTTTATCTCTGAATTTTCAATTTAGGGTGGCCTTAGCTCTGGATACAAGAACTTCATTGCTGAAAATGGTCTCGATGATGATAGTTACTCAGAAGCTGGGCTTGCGTTATTTCGGGTTCAAGGCTCGGGGTCAGAAAACATGCAAGCAATTCAAGTTGATGCAGTAAGTTCATAACTATATTTTGTTTGCAATTTAATTTATAACTTCATATAGTGTTCTTCATCCGTACTGTCCTTTTTCATTAGGTGGCTTCCTCATTAAATTCGTCATATTGTTACATTCTTCATGATGGAAACAGCGTGTTCACATGGATTGGGAACAATACGACCTCACTGGATCATGACTTGGTTGAGAGGCAGCTAGATGCAATCAAGGTCTGGATAATATACGCAACTATTTAATATTTTTGTGTATGCAAATTTCACCATGCTTGGTATATTAATGTCAATGTAACCCTTCATTACCTCCTACAAAGGTGTGCCATATGTCTGCAACAAATGGAATTTTAATATTTGAGCTTCTTAGCCTCAAGGGCACAATATGAGATCGTGTTCTCAGTGCATAGGATTAAGAACCCGAACACAAGGCTGATGCCATGCAGTGGCGTGACCACCTATCTATCTGTAATCTGTAGAATGTACCTTTTGAAGTAATGAAAATAAAAGAGAAAATGGCTTCTATTATTTTTTTATCACAATATACATAATTCTTATAATTATCTGTAGTGTTATTTGATGTTTTAGCCCTCACCATTGTCATCATCCTCCTCACTATCATGGTTTAGTGTTGTTTGGTTGTGCTCTGAAATAGATTTAATTTTCCTATGCCTAATCTTTGGTTTACGTTTTAATTTGTGCTCCACTTTTTGGTTATACAGTCAGATTTGCCATCCAGGTCACAAAAAGAGGGCAGAGAAACCGACAAATTCTGGGAATTGCTGGGTGGTAAATCAAAGTACTCGAACAAAAAAATAGAAAGAGAGCAGGAAAGTGATCCTCACCTTTTCTCATGTATCTTACCCAAAGGTAATCACTTACAAGGCATTGCATGAAGTCCTACTCAGAAGAGCTTACAGTCCAACATGTACTGACACTTCTTTTTTTGACGCGCTACCAATATTAATGTTCGGGTTTGAAGAAGGCACTTTGAAGGTAAGGAAAACAAATATTGGAAAGTTTTATACCTAAAAATGCTATCCATTTGTATGCCTAACGCCAATTTCTTTCAAATTCTGCTAGTACAGGTCAAAGAAATACATCACTTTAATCAGGACGATTTGATGGCAGAGGATGTTTTCGTTCTAGATTGTCACTCGTACATATTTGTTTGGGTTGGGCAGGAGGTTGATGCTAAAGTGAAAACACAAACTATGGATATTGGAGAGGTAACAGTATCAAAATTCTGTGTACTTTAATCGGTCTCAGAGGCTTGTTTTCTATGCTTTTTAGCATGGAAATCACAGCTCCTATTTGGTCTCTTACTTCCTCTTTCTCAATGCTATGGTGCCAGAAATTTCTAGTGCGTGATTTTCTTATGGAAAATCTCTCCCGGGAAACAACGATTTTCACTGTTTCGGAAGGAAGTGAACCTCAATTTTTTACTAGGTTCTTCACCAGCTGGGACCCTGCAAAATCCTCGGTACGTTTTTCTTGGTTTCTTGGTGAGGCATTGCTAATTGGTATGTGGAGTTCATGTGCTTTCTGTGAAATTAACTACAGTTTCTGTTACTTGTGATTACACAGGCTCCTCATTATCCTTTCTTTATTTTTATAAATAAAATGGATCATACTCACTTTTGTTTTCGTTGCAGATGCATGGCAGTTCATACCAAAGGAGGCTTGCCATTTTAAAGGGTGGAGCACCTCCATTGCATGATGTAAGTCTTAATAATCTAATAATCTTCAAACCCACCTGGCTTCGACGCGCATACTCGGCTCTTGCTTGTAAATAAAAACGTCACATATGCTAGTAACTTTTGGACGAGTATTTCTGCCTGAAATAAGGCGTACAAATTGGATAACATAACTAGAACTTGTCAGTAGTACACAATTTAACTGCTGGTCATGTCTGGTGGCAGTAGAATCTCTGAACTACAATCTATAGTACGTAGTATGCAACTTGGTGTCATTTTATTGTGCTGATAAATTGCTTAAACAAACTACTATCTGTGTTGTCAGAAGCCAAAAAGGCGAACAGCAGCGGTTTCAGGAAGAACTTTGGGACAAGATAAATCCCAACGCTCAAGAAGCATGTCAACCAGCCCGGATTGTCACCGGCTCCGAGGAAGATCTCCAGCCTTCGCAGCACTAACTTCTAGCTTTGAGAAACCTAGTACTAGGAATCTTTCCACCCCTCCGCCTGCCGTCAAAAAGCTTTTCCCCAAATCTGCCGGACCTGAAACGTCCAAACAGTCAGCTATCAGCGATCTCACCAGTTCTTTGAAAAGTACGATACCCAAGTCAGTAAAAGGTATGTGTAATATAGCTGTTTACATATTGCCAGTTGTGCTAGAACATGGATGGCAAACGTTCTATTGTCTTACGCTAATTAAGCTGGTGCAGAGGCGGAAAAGGCTATACAGGAGGAAGATGGAGCGGGCGGCAACGATGAGGCGGAAGACGACGAGGGGCGTACAGTTTACCCATATGAACGGCTGGTAACCACGTCTGAAGATCCAGCGCCCGACATCGACCTCACCAAGCGAGAGGTGCGCTGAGCAATTGTTCTTTTCCCGCTTCTCATTCTTTCAAATTGTTAACTGACATGTATTGCTGAATGCAGATCTACCTATCGACAGACGAGTTCAGAGAGAAGTTCGGCATGACAAGGGCGGCGTTCTACAAGCTTCCCAAGTGGAAGCAGAACAAGCTAAAGACTGCGCTACAACTCTTTTAGCTCGGCTCTGTCAAACGGCAGCCAATTTTGAGGAGTGGGGTTTTCTAAGCTCCGCTTCTTCTAGTAAATAGATTTTTGAGGAGCACTTTTTATACAGGTTCAGAGCTCAGTAGCTCACGCAGGTTCTGTCGTGGGGATCAGTGTTCCTGTATTCCTTTTTTTAGTTGGTCGCAGCAGAGAAGCATATGATTGAAGTGAGCTGTAGCCTGGTGCGAATTGTGATCGCGCCGAATCATATGTACTGAGCAAACTGCTGAACCCTTATACGGTGGCCATATTCGTTCGTTTTTATTCTAACATCAATAAAGGTTGATAATGTTCATGTAAAAAAAAAAGGTTGATAATGTTTTGCTGACCACGTGTGTGATGCCGAAACCGAGCTGAAGAGGGCCAGAGCCGGAGAGCGAGCCCTGGAAGCTAGCTGCATATCCCATGACTCCATCAGCCACACTGGTTCGGCCGCAGGATAGGTGCTTCGGTTTTAGGCACGCGACCTGGTGACCTAGAGAGCCTACTAGTTACCAATTTGGTAACAGAGACCCAATTTGATTTTGAATTGTGTCTTCCATTCATCACCAACTAACATGCGAATTTGGTGTTAAACACTTTCTAGAACGATAAAAATTAAGAGCTTATATCATTCAAATCCCGAAAACCCCTAGTCGCTGAGAGAGTTTTTGGAGGCGATCTGTAGGCGTGCGTCTGCCCCAGAGTCCAGGATTTGAGGCACTTGTGGTCTTCAGCACGCGAGAGAATGTCCTATTTTGTTTCAAGTTAGATTGTCTTGGCGAGATGTTCGCGGTGTCCTTGTTTCAGAATAGTCCTCCCCGCCCTGCCTCGCTCGACAAGGAGTTGTGGAGAAGGAAAACGATGTCGTTCCGCTGGACGATTCAGGAGTTTGTTCCTCCGCCTCCTGCGTGTGCCACGCGTCCCCGCGTGGACCCGGTCTTGATCTGGCCTTATCTTTTTTTTTCTCATGCGTTCATCTCTCTCGTCGTTCTCTTCCCGTTCCACTCCCGAAGGAGATCTCGCGCCGCGTAGCTGCAAGCCTGCAACTGCCACTGCCACCCTCCGTCAGCACGCACAATTTGACGACGCCGCGCCCACGTAACTTCTCCCTCCGGTCGCTTCTGAAATTAGGAGGAAAGAGCACGCTGCAATGTCGGACTCGCGTCGCCGCCTTTTCCCCAACTGTTGCCGGAGCGCCGCCGCGCTGCAGCTATTTCCGAGCGCCGCCGAGCCGCATCCTCATCGACATGCACGCCCTAATGTGTCTAACAGATCTCCTATTTTTCTATCCCGTAAAACGCGAGTAGAGAGCTATGTATTCATTTTTTATTGGCCGAAAATTCATCCGAGCTTCTCCACCCATAAAATATTACGGGGTGGGGATACGAGATATGCTAGCTCGGACGAGTTTTCAACCCCTCAAAACAGGGCTTTAGACAACAATTTCGGATCAAACATGTGATGCATAATTTAAAACATGTGATGCATAATTCTGATAAACATAGCACATCCAAAACATGTGATGCATAATTCATAGTTTTTACATCACAGCGCGATCAACCATCAGTGCGATCAACTAGCAACAGGTCCATCGCCAGCGCCGCCACCACTCGCCGGAGACTCACCTCAAGGAGTCGACGCACCAACATCACTTGCAGCACGAGCTTGACGCGCGAGCATCTTCCTCGCCATGATGTCCGCCTTGTTCTCCTTCCACCACGCCACCCGATCCTCGTCCATGTTCTCGGTGCGCATCATCATGATCTCCCTCTCCTCGGCCAAGAGCTCCTTCATCGCCTTGGCTTCTTTGAGTGCGATCATCCTCGATTCCAGTTCGGCCTTCACCTTGGCATGTTCCCGCCTTGCTTCCACCATGGCAAGCTTCACCTCCTTCTTCTTCTCGGTGATGAGGAGCTTGGTCTCCAATGTCTTCATCATCAATGCCTTCTTGGACTTCATGAATTGATCCAACTTCTTCTTGAAGCTAGCTGCTTCGCTTTCTACCTTCATCCTCTCCTTGGCTTTCTTGGAGCCCTCGGGCTTGCCTTTGTTTCTCGCACTCATGTCCTCCCCTTCATCATCCATGCTGAGCAGTGCTTCCTTCTTGCACTTTGGTTCAATGTCCCTCAACTTCCACTTAGGAAGATGTTGAAGCAAGGAAAATCAATGTTGGAACTGAAATTCCTTGTTCTTGGAGCCGGCCATGTCTTTGTACCTCAGTTGAGCATACTTGGGCTGCACAACAACAATATTAATGTGGTGTTTGCACATCATCAACACATAGTATGGATAGCAACAAACTTGAAAAACTTACATAGTCCTCCGGCACGCATCCACTAGGGTGGGTTGTCGGCCACTTGGTCCATGGCAGCACTCCAACGAGAACAAACTGGTTTGATGGTGTTCCACCGGCCTTCAAGAGAGTGGTAGGATCTGTCAGCCATACTCTTGGTGCGAGGCTTCAGCTGGTGGTAGAGATCCTAGATGTGCTGCCAATAGCGCTTGCCGGCTTGGTCCACTTCGTTGCACGCATCCATCCCCACCCTACTCCAAGCACGGACCAAGGTCGCGTCTTCAATCTCGGTGTAGTTCGAGGTGTGTGGCTTCGGCGGCGCGAAAGAACCGGCGGCAGCTGGATCAACCTCAACCACCTCCTCGTCATCGACCGCTTCATCACCCTCACCCTCCTCCTCCTCATCATCAATCCCTTCGACATTGTCCTCCCTATCGAACGCATCGATGCCAGCATCCATGTCCACCGAGGAATCGTTGAGCCTATACATGTACGATGTTGTTGACTCAACATCGAACACCTTGTCTACGTCCATGGAGGGTGGCGGCGGCGCGGGCGTCGCCGCGGATGGAACGGAGGGAGGAGGGGCCGTGGTCTTGGAGGGCGGTGGAGGCGCGAGGCCGATGCGTCTGACTTCCTTTGTCTTCACCTTGGTCGGCGGGACACCCCTCGGCCATGTCGCCTTCATCTTCGTTGCGCCCCCTTCTTGGCAGCTCTAGCAGTCACAGCCGGCGGAGCTGCGGCGGCCACATGGGCTTCGAAGAACTGCTTCGGGATCCTCTTCCTCTTCAACTGGATGGTGGCGGAGATCATGGCCGACATGTCGCGGGCATTTGGTGGACCTTCGACAGGGACATCAACCACCGCGGGCGAAGGTGGTGCACCGCCGGCGGTCGGTGGGCCTTGCGGGGGATCCATGGCAGTGAGATCGGGCGGCGGCGACGGGAAGGGCATGGCGGATGAGATCGGGCGGCGGCGGCGGTTGGGTTTCGCTGAAACCCTTCGCGCACAGTGGATGGGAGAATACTGGTTTGGCCCTCTATTCCCCTTCCCACCCCGCACAAGTAGGGGGCGAAGAGCCGCCCCGTAGCCCAAACTGGAAAAATTCGATACGGGGGCTGATTTACGGGGTCTGCTAGACGGCCGGGCAGAGCTCTACCCCATATATCAGCGGTTATTTTACAGGGTTGGGCCTTTTAGGGGGTCTATTAGACATGCTCTAAGGCGAGGTCGACTACCTCTCTCGACCCCCAACGGTGCACGGCAAGGCACAACACAATTATTCGCAGTTCGCGTGCATCTTCCCATCATGGCTGCTTCAAGTCCGGCATCGTGTTGCTGCAAGGGGCTGCCCGACTGGCACAGGAGTTGCAACCGGCAAGCGTTGATGCTACATGCAGTCACCGCTGATGCTACTTGCGGTGACCGCCGTTGCTACAAGGGCTGAGGGGCCATGGCGCCGATGCTACATGCGGCCACCACCGTTGCTACAAACGTCGTCCGTCTTTGCTACATGGACGCCGTTGTTGCTACAAGGGCCATGGCGTCGATGCTACTTGAGGCCACCGCCATTGCTACCTTCAGCCGTCGTCATTGCTACGAGGGCCATGGCGCTGATGCTACCTGCGGCCACCACCGTTGCTACATGCATTTGTCGTCGTTGCTACGAGGGCCATGGCACCGACGCTACCTGCGGCCACCGCCGTTGCTACCTGCGTCGACCGCTTGCTACAGCCGGTGCTGCAAGCGAGCGGCGTGATAGCTCGTCTTCTCCGGCGAGGGCATCTTCTCCGATGGCGGCGTGTGTCTCACTTGAGGACGTAGACGCACAACTTCTCCAAACCAAGGGGAGAGGTGTCTGCGGATTGGGAACGAGGTTCCACGGGCGGCCACCGGGGTTTAGGGCCGAGCTCCGCTGGCGCATGCCAGGTTCAGGGCCGAGCTAAGAGCATCTCTAGCAGATCCCCCAAACCGCAAACCCCATATCTGCCTATCCAGGCCACCCCAAACGCGTTTTGGGGGCCGAAAAACGGCCGCACGGTCCAGACGCGCCAAACATGGCCCGCATAACAGCATATTCCGTGTTTGGCGCGTCTGGACTGCGCGGCCGTTTTTTGGCCCGCAACTAGAAACCGCAAACGCAGGGTTTATCTAAATTATTCGATAATTCTCAAATGCAGCAACATAATCATGCAAAATAGATTGTTCAAAGTACTCAATCATACATGAAACACGGCACCAAAAGAAGATCGAACATCACATCATGAAAGAGGGAAGTGATCACGCGTCACCGTCGCTTGCCGGCGCATCGGCATAGCCGTTGCCGCTCGCTGTAGCGTCTCCACCTCCGGTAATCATCACGGCAGCCATGGCAGCGTGTGCAGCTTCCCTTCTCCGCGCCAAGATCTGCGTCTTCATGAGCTTCGAACACTCAAGGGTCTCCTGATCCATGGCCACCAGGTTCATCAACATAGTGGCATTCTCCGCCGCGATGAGCTCCGCCATGGCATGGTGCTCCTCGACGCGTGCTCTCTTCTCCTCAATGTCGGTCTTGCGCTTTGCATCCTCCCGGAGTGTCGCCCACTTCGCCTCTTTCTCCCTTTCCTTCGCCTCCATCATCTCCTTCTTGGCCGCCAAAGTCTTGATCATCATCGACTCTTTGGATTTGACCATCACACCGATCTTGAGAGACAATGAAGCGGCATCTCCTTGTCTCTTGATCTTCTCCTTGGCCGCCTTGCATCCATCCGGACTCTTGTCCTTGTTCTTCTTCTTCTCAAGTACGTCATCCTCCTCCTCTGCGTCTTCCAACTCGATGAGCTTGTGCTTCGGCGGTGGCACCTCTTGTTCCCTCAACTTCCATTTCGGATTGTGCTCAACAAGTGCGTAGCAATGAGCGAACTTGAACGGTACATGTGATACGTCTCCAACGTATTTATAATTTCTGATGTTCCATGCTAGTTTTATGACAATACCTACATGTTTTGCTCACACTTTATAATGATTTTATGCATTTTCCGGAACTACCTATTAACAAGATGAAGTGTCAGGCTGTTTTCTCCTGTTTTGGTTCCGAAAGGCTGTTCGGGCAATATTCTCGGAATTTGACGAAACAAAAGCGGAACATCTTATTTCACCGAGACGGACCAGAACACCCGGGGAGCCGGAGAGGAGGCCCAGGGCCCCCACACCACACCGGGCGCGGCCTAGGAGGGGGCGCGCCCCATGGGGTGGGCCCCCAGGCACCCCCTTGCACCGCCTCTTCGCCTATAAAATCCTCGCGACGTAAAAACCCTACACAAATTGACGAACCGAAAGACTCCAGGGACGCCGCCGCCATCGCGAAACTCCGTTTCGGGGACAGAAGTCTTTGTTCCGGCACGCCGCCGGGACGGGGAATTTGCCCACGGAGTCATCTCCATCGACACCACCGCCATCTTCATCGTCGTTGTTGTCTCCCATGATGAGGAGGGAGTAGTTCTCCCCCGAGGCTGAGGGCTCTACCGGTAGCTATGTGGTTCATCTCTCTCTCATGGTGTGATCTTTATGTGATCATGAGCTTTGTATAACTATTAATCTATGTGCTACTCTAGTGATGTTATTAAAGTAGTCTATTCCTCCTCCATGATGTAATGTTGACAGTGTGTGCATCATGTAGTACTTGGCGTACGTTATGATTGTAATCTCTTGTAGATTATGAAGTTAACTATTACTATGATAGTATTGATGCGATCTATTCCCCCTTTCATAGCTATTGTTGATAGTGTGTATGCTATGTTAGTACCTGTCTAAATTGACATTATGCCATCTGAGGATTACTTTTATGATGTTGTGGAGCTTGTTTACTCCGGCTTGAGGTGTGCTTTTGTAGCCCTACACAATGAATGGTGTTTGTTATCCAACAAGAGAGTGTTTGAAGTAGCACAAGTGAAGAGAAGTTATTTATTTATGTGATCATTGTTGAGAGTGTCCACTAGTGAAAGTATAATCCCTAGGCCTTGTTTCTAAGCATTGAAACACCGTTTCCAACAAGTTCTGCTACATATTCGCTTGCTGCCATTTTTATTTCAGATTGCAATTACTACTTACAATCATCCATATTACTTGTATTTCACTATCTCTTCGCCGTGTTGGAGATATGCCCAAGAGGCAATAATAAAAGTGGTTATTATATATCTTTATGTTTATGATAAATGTTTATATACCATGCTATAATTGTATTAACCAAAACATTGATACATGTGTGACATGTAAACAACAAAGAGTCCCTAGTATGCCTCTTAACTAGCTTGTTGATTAATGGATGATTAGTTTCATAATCATGAACATTGGATGTTATTAATAACAAGGTTATATCATTGTATGAATGATGTAATGGACACACCCAATTAAGCGTAGCATAAGATCACGTCATTAAGTTATTTGCTATAAGCTTTCGATACATAGTTACCTAGTCCTTATGACCATGAGATCATGTAAATCATTTATACGGAAAGGTACTTTGATTACATCAAATGCCACTGCGTAAATGGGTGGTTATAAAGGTGGATTAAGTATCCGGAAAGTATGAGTTGAGGCATATGGATCAACAGTGGGATTTGTCCATCCCGATGACGGATAGATATACTCTGGGCCCTCTCGGTGGAATGTCGTCTAATATCTTGCAAGCATATGAATAAGTTCATAAGAGACCACATACCACGGTACGAGTAAAGAGTACTTGTCAGAGACGAGGTTGAACAAGGTATAGAGTGATACCGATGATCAAACCTCGGACAAGTAAAATATCGCGTGACAAAGGGAATTGGTATCGTATGTGAATGGTTCATTCGATCACTGAAGTCATTGTTGAATATGTGGGAGCCATTATGGATCTCCAGATCCCGCTATTGGTTATTGGTCGAGAGAGTACTCAACCATGTCCGCATAGTTCGCGAACCGTAGGGTGACACACTTAAGGTTTGATGTTGAAATGGTAGAACTTGAATATGGAATGGAGTTCGAAGATTTGTTCGAAGTCCCGGATGAGATCCCGGACATCACGAGGAGTTCCGGAATGGTCCGGAGAATAAGATTCATATATAGGAAGTCATTTTATATGATCCAGAAGATTCTACGGAAGGTTCTAGAAAAGTCCTAAGAAATCACTAAGGAGGAGGAGTCCCGGAGGGACTCCACCTCCCATGGCCGGCCAACCCTAGAGGGGGGAGTCCACCTTGGACTCCACCAAGGTGGCCGGCCACCCCCCCACACACATGGAAGGGGGGAATCCCACCCCAAGTGGGATTCCCACCTTGGGTAGGTTTCCCTACTACATGGAAGGTTTTGGGTTGGGGTCTTATTCGAAGACATGTAGTCCAACACTTGGGGTTTCCACCTATATAATGAGGGGCCAAGGGGAGGGGGTCGGCCACCCCAAGACCACAAGGTGGCCGCACCCCCTTAGTGGCCGGCGCCCCCCCTCCCAAACCCTAGCCGCCCCTCTCTCCTCCAACACTCCCGCACGCTTAGCGAAGCTCCGCCGGAGTTCTCCACCACCACCTCCACCAAAAGCCGTCGTGCTGCCGGATTCAAGAGGATCTACTACTTCTGCTGCCCGCTGGAACGGGGAGGTGGACGTCGACTTCATCAACACCGAACGTGTGACCGAGTACGGAGGTGCTGCCCGATCGTGGCACCGTGATCAAGATCTTCTACGCGCTTTGCAAGCGGCAAGTGAACGTCTACCGCAGCAACAAGAGCCTCATCTTGTAGGCTTTGGAAATCTTCAAGGGTGAGTCTCGATCATCCCCTCGTTGCTACCGTCTTCTAGATTGCATCTTGGCTTGGATTGCGTTCTCGGTAGGAAATTTTTTGTTTTCTATGCAACGAATCCCTCAGTGGTATCAGAGCCATGTCTATGCATAGATGGTTGCACGAGTAGAACACAATGGTTTTGTGGGCGTTGATGCTCTTGTTGTCTTTAGTTTGAGTACTTTGCATCTTTGTGGCATAGTGGGATGAAGCGGCTCGGACTAACTTTACATGACCGCGTTCATGAGACTTGTTCCTCGTTCGACATGCAACTTGTATTGCATGAGAGGCTTTGCGGGTGTATGTCTCTCCTACTATAGTGAAGATTCAATTTACTCTTCTATCGACAACATTAGTATCACCGTTGTGGTTCATGTTCGTAGGTAGATTAGATCTCTCTCGAAAACCCTAAACCACGTAAAATATGCAAACCAAATTAGAGACGTCTAACTTGTTTTTGCAGGGTTTGGTGATGTGATATGGCCATAATGTGATGATGAATATGTATGACATGATCATTATTGTATTGTGGCAACCGGCAGGAGCCTTATGGTTGTCTTTAAATTTCATGTTGAGTAGTATTTCAAAGTAGTTGTAATAGTTGCTACATGGAGGACAATCATGAAGACGGCGCCATTGACCTTGACGCCCGACGATGATGGAGATCATGCCCGAAGATGATGGAGATCATGTCCGTGCTTTGGAGATGAAGATCAAAGGCGCAAAGACATATCATATCACATATGAACTGCATGTGATGTTAATCCTTTTATGCATCTTATTTTGCTTAGATCGCGATGGTAGCATTATAAGATGATCCCTCACTAAAATATCAAGATAATAAAGTGTTCATCCTTAGTAGCACCGTTGCCAAGACTTGTCGTTTCGAAACATCTCGTGATGATCGGTGTGATAGAATCAACAAGTGCATACAACGGGTGCAAGACAGTTTTGCACATGCGGATACTAAGGTGGCCTTGACGAGCCTAGCATGTACAGACATGGTCTCGGAACACGTGATACCGAAAGGTTTAGCATGAATCATATGGTTGATATGATGAACACTTTGAGTGTTCGCCATTGAAATTACACCTTGTCTCGTGATGATCGGACTTAGGTGTGGTGGATTTGGTTCGTGTGATCACTAAGACAATGCGAGGGATATTGTTTTGAGTGGGAGTTCACCTAGATTTTTAATTATGTTGAATTAAAATTTGAACTCAATTTGTCATAAACTTAGTCTAAACTATTGCAAATATATGTTGTAGATATGGCGTCCCCAATCAATTTTAACCAGTTCCTAGAGAAAGAAAAACTTAAGAGCAACGGTAGCAACTTCACCGACTGGTTCCGTCATGTGAGGATCTTCCTCGCTGGCGGAAATCTGCAATATGTGCTTGATGCACCGCTAGGTGACCCTCCCGCAGAAACTGAAACCGAGGAAGTAAAGAATGTTTACGCAACTCGGAAAACTCTCTCTCTCAGTGTGCCATCCGTGCCTGGAATCCGATCTTCAAAAACGTTTTGAGCACCACGATCCTCATGAGTTGGTCAATGAGCTGAAAGCTATATTTGAGACTCATGCGCCGTGGAATGCTATGAAGCATCGAAACATTTCTTGGGTATGATGGAAGAAGGCAGCTCCGTTAGTGAGCACATGCTCGTTATGACCGGGCATGCGAAGAAACTCATGACTTGGGAATAGTGATTCCTATCAGACTGGGGAT
This sequence comes from Lolium multiflorum, assembly GCA_030979885.1. Lineage (NCBI taxonomy): Eukaryota > Viridiplantae > Streptophyta > Magnoliopsida > Poales > Poaceae > Lolium > Lolium multiflorum. The sequence goes on from CM061748.1 coordinate 283,705,757, forward strand.
TAATCGTGTCCTTCAATCACCGCCACCAAGTTACAAGAACTTTGTGATGAACTACAATATGCAGAACATGAACAAAGAGTTACCTGAACTCTTTGGCATGCTAAAAGCTGCTGAGATTGAGATCAAGAAAGAGCACCAAGTGTTGATGGTCAACAAGACCACCAGCTCAAGAAACAGGGCAAGCCTAAGGGAAAATTCAAGAAGGGTGGCAAGAAAGCTGCCACGCCTCCTATGAAACCTAAGAACGGCCCTAAGCCTGATCGAGTGCTATCGCAAGGAGAAGGGACACTGGAAGCGTAATTGCTCCAAGTATCTGGCTGATCTGAAGAGCGGCCTTGTCAAGAAGAAGAAAGAAGGTATATCTGATATACATGTTATAGATGTTTATCTCACTGCTTCTCGTACTAGTACCTGGGTATTTGATACTGGTTCGGTTGCTCATATTTGTAACTCGAAACAGGAACTAAAGAATAAACGAAGACTACGAAAGATGAAGTGACGATGCACGTTGGAAACGGATCCAAAGTCGATGTGATCGCTGTCGGCACACTTCCTCTACATCTACCTTTGGGATTAGTTTTAAGCCTAAATAATTGTTATTTTGTACCCGCGTTGAGCATGAACATTATATCTGGATCTTGTTTAATGCAAGACGGTTATTCATTCAAGTCTGAGAATAATGGTTGTTCTATTTTTATGAATAATATCTTTTATGGTCGAGCACCTGAAAAGAATGGCTTATTTCTGTTAGATCTCGATAGTAGTGATACGCATATACATAACATTGATGCTAAGCGAATTAAATTGAATGATAATTCTACTTATATGTGGCACTGTCGTCTTGGTCATATTGGAGTGAAACGCATGAAGAAACTCCATACCGATGGATTACTTGAATCACTTGACTTTGAGTCACTTGATAGATGCGAAGCATGTCTAATGGGAAAAATGACTAAGACTCCATTTTCTGGTATGATGGAGCGAGCTACTGACTTATTGGAAATCATACATACCGATGTGTGCGGACCAATGAGTGTAGCATCGCGCGGTGGTTATCGTTATGTTCTAACCTTCACGATGATCTGAGTAGATATGGGTATATCTATTTCATGAAACATAAATCCGAAACTTTCGAGAAGTTTAAGGAATTCCAAAGTGAAGTAGAAAATCAACGTAACAAGAAGATTAAATTTCTACGATCTGATCGGAGGTGAATATCTGAGTTATGAGTTTGGCATGCATTTAAAGAAATGCGGAATACTTTCACAATTGACACCGCCGGGAACACCACAACGAAACGGTGTGTCCGAACGTCGTAATCGAACTCTCTTAGATATGGTTCGTTCTATGATGTCTCTTACTGATTTGCCGTTATCATTTTGGAGTTATGCATTAGAGACAGCCGCATTCACTTTAAATAGAGCACCATCAAAATCCGTAGAAACGACACCGTATGAATTATGGTTTAATAAGAAACCTAAGCTGTCGTTCCTTAAAGTTTGGGGTTGCGAAGCCTATGTAAAGAAGTTACAACCGGACAAGCTAGAACCCAAAGCGGAGAAATGCGTCTTCATAGGATACCCTAAGGAAACTATAGGGTACACTTTCTATCACAGATCCGAAGGCAAAATCTTTGTTGCTAAGAACGGAACCTTTCTTGAGAAAGAATTTCTCACTAAAGAAGTGACTGGAAGAAAAGTAGAACTCGATGAGATTGATGAATCTTTACTCGTTGATCAGAGTAGCGCAGTACCGGAAACTGTTCCTGTGCCGCCTACACCGGCAACAGAGGAAGCTAATGATAATGATCATGAAACTTCGAACGAGGAAACTACTGAACCTCGCAGATCGACAAGGGAACGTGCCACTCCTGATTGGTATGATCCTTGTCTAAATGTCATGATTGTGGATAACAATGATGAGGACCCTGCGACGTATGAAGAAGCGATGATGAGCCCAGATTCCAACAAATGGCAAGAAGCCATGAAATCCGAAATGGGATCCATGTATGATAACAAAGTATGGACTTTGGTAGACTTACCTGATAGCCGCAAGGCTGTCGAGAATAAATGGATCTTCAAGAGAAAAACAGATGCTGATGGTAATATTACTGTCTATAAAGCTCGACTTGTCGCAAAGGGTTTCCGACAAATTCAAGGAGTTGACTACGATGAGACTTTCTCACCTGTAGCGAAGCTAAAATCTGTGAGGATTTTGTTAGCAATAGCTGCATTTTTCGATTATGAGATTTGGCAGATGGATGTCAAAACAGCGTTCCTTAATGGAGACATTGAGGTGTAGGGATTCGTTGCATAGAAAACAAAAAATTTCCTACCGCGAGAACGCAATCGAAGCCAAGATGCAATCTAGAAGACGGGAGCAACGAGGGGATGATCAAGACTAACCCTTGAAGATTTCCAAAGCCTATAAGAGTAGGCTCTTATTGCTGCGGTAGACGATCACTTGCCGCTTGCAAAAGCGCGTAGAAGATCTTGATCACGGTGTCACAATCGGGCAGCACCTCCGTACTCGGTCACACGTTCGGTGTTGATGAAGACGACGTCCTTCTCCCCGTTCCAGCGGGCAGCGGAAGTAGTAGCTCCTCCTTGAATCCGGCAGCACGACGGCGTGGTGGCGGTGGCGGTGGAGATCTCCGGCGAGCTTCGCTAAGCGTGCGGGAGAAGAGGAGGAGAGAGGGGGCGGCTAGGGTTTGGGAGAGGGTGGCCGGCCACCTAGGGGTGCGGCCAAGCTATGGGCTTGTGGTGGTCAGCCCCCCTCCTATGCCCTCATTATATAGGTGGAAGCCCCAAGAGTTGTAGTCCAAGTCTTCGAATAAGACCCCAACACCAAAACTTCCCAAAGGTGGGAAACCTACTCAAGGAGGGAGTCCTACCCAGGTGGGACTCCCACCTTTTCCTTAGGTGGGGTGGCCGGCCACCTAGTGGATCCCACCTGGGACTCCTCCCTTAGGGTTTGGCCGGCCAAGCTTGTGGAGTCCCTCCGGGATTCCACCTTCCATAGTGCTTTTCCGGACTTTTCTAGAACCTTCTAGAACCTTCCATAAATGCACCGGATCATTTCCAAACTTGGAATATGACTTCCTATATATGAATCTTATTCTCCGGACCATTTCGGAACTCCTCGTGATGTCCGGGATCCCATCCGGGACTTCGAACAAAACTTCGAACTCCATTCCATATTCAAGTTCTACCATTTCAACATCAAACCTTAAGTGTGTCACCCTACGGTTCGCGAACTATGTGGACATGGTTGAGCACTCTCTCCGACCAATAACCAATAGCGGGATCTGGAGATCCATAATGGCTCCCACATATTCAACGATGACTTTAGTGATCGAATGAACCATTCACATACGATACCAATTCCCTTTGTCACGCGATATTTTACTTGTCCGAGGTTTGATCATCGGTATCACTCTATACCTTGTTCAACCTCGTCTCCGACAAGTACTCTTTACTCGTACCGTGGTATGTGGTCTCTTATGAACTTATTCATATGCTTGCAAGACATTAGACGACATTCCACCGAGAGGGCCCAGAGTATATCTATCCATCATCGGGATGGACAAATCCCACTGTTGATCCATATGCCTCAACTCATACTTTCCGGATACTTAATCCCACCTTTATAACCACCCATTTACGCAGTGGCGTTTGATGTAATCAAAGTACCTTTCCGGTATAAGTGATTTACATGATCTCATGGTCATAAGGACTAGGTAACTATGTATCGAAAGCTTATAGCAAATAACTTAATGACGTGATCTTATGCTACGCTTAATTGGGTGTGTCCATTACATCATTCATATAATGACATAACCTTGTTATTAATAACATCCAATGTTCATGATCACGAAACCATGATCATCTATTAATCAACAAGCTAGTTATACAAGAGGCTTACTAGGGACTCCTTGTTGTTCACATAACACACATGTATCAATGTTTCGGTTAATACAATTATAGCATGGTATGTAAACATTATCATAAACTTAAAGATATATTATAATAACCTTTTATTATTGCCTCTTGGGCATATCTCCAACAGTCTCTCACTTGCACTAGAGTCAATAATCTAGTTTACATTTGTAAAGATATAACACCTTGGCCTTCCGGTGCTTTATCATGTTTTGCTCACGGGAGAGGTTTTAGTCAACGGATCTGACATGCTCAGAACCGTATGTATTTTGTAATTCATTTGCGTCTCAACGCATCACTCATTTCCAAATGAGTCGGCATTAAATATGTTTGGTCTTCTGGTGGAACCTTAATTCCGCGGTCTGAAATATGTCACTAATATTGTCACACACAATATAGCTTCAAAGTTCTGACTCTGTCGGAACTACACCAAGTTCTAAAAGAACCTCTTGACTTAACATCCTTTGTCATTGTCAAAACAATGACATACTCTGCCTTCTTTTGTAGAATCCGTCACAATATTTAGAACTCTTCTAAATCTAGCATAGACAACTTCTAGCTCATTGTGCTACCTTTTAAACAACACTTAGTCTAATTTGAAATTGAAATTTTATTTTCATATGTGACAAAACAAATATCGGTGCAACACTTTACAGCGATTTGTTTGTCATTTCTTCATACAAAAACTATATATATATATATTCTTGGTTCTTCTTAAGTACTCAAGAATATTCTTACTGTTTTTCAATGATCATCACATGAATCATTCTGGTATATGCTCCTAACCTTTTAGAGCACAAGATATCTGATTATGTACATATTATTCATGATCTAAAATCACTCATGTGTTTTTACTCATCGAGTGTCAGATACACTCAAGTCTTGTTAAACCTTCACATGAAAAGAACTTTTTCTTAATATTTCTATATTGAACTATTTCAATATCCATTCTATGTACTTTGACTTAAACTTATTTTGTGTTTCAATCTATCTTCATAGATCTTGACACTAGATATGTTTCAGTCCATATCCTTTCATTGAAATTAATTTCTCAATGAAACCTTTTAATCAAGTATATAATTACATCATTTATAACCAACTATATGTCACCTACATAAAGTATTATAAATATGTCTTAGCGCTCCCACTTAATTTCTTGCAAATGCAAGCCTCTTCATCGTCTCTGATGAAATCAAAAAACTCTTTGACTATTTCATCTGGTGAAGATTCCAACTCCGTGATACTTACTTCATCCAATTGAAGTTCGTATACCTATCTAGTATTCCACGGACCAGCAAAACTCTTGGTTGTATCTTGTATACACCTTTAATACACACTTCTGATAAGTAATGTATTTTGCCATCCTATTAGCATATCTCATAAAATAAATATGTAGTGATTACTAGAATAATCCACATAGACTATAAGCATTGCTACGGAAGATCTAATCTTATCGTAGTCAACTCTTTGAACTTTGTCGTAAACAACTTTTCGATAAGTCGAGCTTCTTCAAGGATATTTCATCCAAGTCCATCAAATTTATAGATCCATTACTTTCAAAAAGTATTCATCTATCTTGGATTTCATGGCGTATAGCCATTTTAACGGAGTCAGGGCCCATCATAACTTCTTTGTTTGTAGTTGGTTTATCATTGTTCAAAATCAATCCTTTGTCCACAAATCATTTATTTGATCACAAAGTAAACCATACCTACAAGGTTCAATATGTACTTAGATCTCCATGGCTAAAACACTTTGTAGTCATGGGAGCCATGATCGTCGTGGCCGCTTCCGAAACCAATTCCGATGCTGCGCTACTCTGATCATTATGCTCAGGTTCATAAACCTTATCAAATTATATTGTCCTCCCACTCAAATACTTCACTAGAAACAATTTCTCGGAAATAAGAAACATTGACAAACACTTTTGTCTTTGTCTCGTGGGAAATATTAAATCTCTGGGATAACCAACAAAGACATTCATCCGATTTTGGTTGTAAACTTTTAGACCAAAATTTAAAGAAAGGACTATTAGGGTTTATACCCATGCCATAACTCGTATGGTGTCATTTCTACGGATCATGATGATGCTCTATTTAGTGTAAAAGCGGTAGTCACTAAAGCATAATCCACAAAAATATAATGGCATCATAATATTTTATCTCATCATTAATCCAACAAAGTTTGGATACATCTCTTGGATACTTCATCATCACTATGATACTCCAAGAAACGTGAGTTGTAGAACAATTACATAACTCTCTTAGATGTTCGCTAAAACTCGTAATTCAAATATTTCCACCATGATCCAATCATAGATATTTGACTTTTCTATTACGATGATTTCCACTTCATGCTGAAATTTATTTGAATCCATTCAAATGTTTCAAACTTCTTCCTTATCGAATATATCCACATATATATACTCAATTCATTGTTGGAAGTTTTCATGAAGTAGAAGAATCTCCCGCACACAACTATGCTAGTGAACCACATACATCATCATGTATTTTTCCACTAAGTTAGTTGCCCGTTCAACTCTTGGCCTATGAACGGTATTTTAATCATTCTCTTTAGAAAAGATTTGCAAGCGCCAAATGATTCAAAAATCAAATGACTCCAAAAATCCATTTACATGGAGTTCCTTCATGTGTTCCTTTCTAACATGACCTAAATAGCGGTTCCACAAATAAGTGGAATTCAAATCATTTGCCTTATGGCATTTTAGCGTCAGTGTTATGTATGTGTGTTTCACCATTAAGATTTATAATAACTTATCCATCATACATGGAGTAATGTCATAATTTGAACAACTCATTGTTTTCATTTGACCAGAGCAAAATAACAATTATTAAGTTCTTTATTATAAATTCTAAGGGCTAGATAGAATGCTAATGACGAACATAATAACACTTTATTTTGTTCCAGACGTGCATTCCTATCATATTCCTTGTCAGTCACTTAGGCCATTGTATTCTTGTATTGCGTTGTTTTGTATGACACTTCATACCAACCAATATAGTACTAATACCCAAGAATTTCATAGTGTGACTTAACTAGGAATACAACCATAACATGTATATCATTTATATACACCTGAGCTAGACTTTCTAGTCTTTTCTTTCTTTTTGCCAAAATATCTTTTGCAGTTTCTCTTTTAGCTTTCCTCATTATTCAGAAAAACACTTTAACATTATTAACTTCTAGGTTTGTTGGTCAAATACCAATAACCTTGAGGTTCTTACTTTAAGTTGATCATCATATGACAAGTGTTTCAGATTTCACTATTAGTAACTTTGTAATATGATGAACAATTTCACTCATAATTTTATCCATTATATCATGACGACTTTTCGAGACCATGTCTGTACATGCTAGGCTTGTAAAGTTTTAACCTTGGTATTCGCATGTGCAAATCTGGCTTGCACCCGTTGTATGCACACGTAGAATCTATCACACCCGATCATCACGTGATGCTTCGAAACGACGAGTCTTAGCAACGGTGCATACTAAGGATGATAACTTCATGGATATGCGAATATTATTAGTGCCCCAATAGTGGAGGATTGTGACGCCTGACGTCTTCAACCTTCATACATTCCCATAAAACTTATGAGTTTATGTAGTCTCACCAAATTTATATTCTATCATCTTGCAATAAGGTCTTAGATATCACATATATCTCATACCTTGATTATTTCTGAAAACTAAATTTTCAGCTCCTTACTTTTCAAACAAATTTGAACTTCAAGTTTCACGGAGACAAGATAACTTTAGGTACTAATTGAAACCATAGCTCTTTGAATCAACAATGTGAGGTTTACTAAAAGTTTGCAATAGGACTTAATCAATACTTGATTCTTTAACAATACGGTACCAATCCGTAAAGTTTCTTGTCAGATTTTAACAGTATTTCTATCTCAATAACAAGACTAGCGCATGGTAGAAAACGGATGCCAATACTACAAAATTAATACAAAATACTACTCAGACTATGTTTATGATAATTAGTTCATGTTTTAATCTAATTACTAATGAACTCCCACTTAATACAACATCCCTCATAGTTGTTAAGTGGTACACGATCCAAATCCACTACACCAAAACCGATCATCACGTGAGATGATGTAGCTTCAATGGTGAACATCAATCATGTTGATCATATCATCCATATGACTCGTGTTCAACCTTTCGGTTTCCGTTGTCCCGAGGCCATGTCTGTACATGCTAGGCTCGTCAAGCAAACCCAAGTATTCCGCGTGTGCAACATGGCTTACACCCGTTGTATATGAACGTTGAATCTATCACATCCGATCATCACGAGATGCTTTGAAACGACGAACTTTGGCAACGGTGCATACGAGGGGAGAACACTTTATTATCTTGATATTAATGTGAGGGATCATCTTATAATGCTACTGATACGTCTCCGACGTATCGATAATTTCTTATGTTCCATGCCACATTATTGATGTTATTTACATGTTTTATGCACACTTTATGTCATATTCGTGCATTTTCTGGAACTAACCTATTAACAAGATGCCGAAGTGCGAGTTGCTGTTTTCTCTGTTTTTGGTTTCAGAAATCCTAGTAAGGAAATATTCTCGGAATTGGACGAAATCAACGCCAGGGGCCTATTTTGCCACGAAGCTTCCAAGTCCGAAGACGAACGAAGTGGGGCCACGGGGTGCCCAAACCCAGGGCGACGCTGCCCCCTTGGCCGCGCCCCTGTCATCTGGGGCCCCGTGCCCCCTCCTGACTTGCCCTTCCGCCTACTTAAAGCCTCCGTGACGAAACCCCCAGTACCGAGAGCCACGATACGGAAAACCTTCCGGAGACGCCGCCAACGCCGATCCCATCTCGGGGGATCCAGGAGATCGCCTCCGGCACCCTGCCGGAGAGGGGAATCATCTCCCGGAGGACTCTACGCCGCCATGGTCGCCTCCGGTGTGATGTGTGAGTAGTCTACCCCTGGACTATGGGTCCAGTAGCTAGATGGTTGTCTTCTCCCCATTGTGCTATCATTGTCGGATCTTGTGAGCTGCCTAACATGATCAAGATCATCTATCTGTAATTCTATATGTTGCGTTTGTTGGGATCCGATGAATAGAGAATACTTGTTATGTTGATTATCAAAGTTATATCTATGTGTTGTTTATGATCTTGCATGCTCTCCGTTACTAGTAGATGCTCTGGCCAAGTAGATGCTTGTAACTCCAAGAGGGAGTATTTATGCTCGATAGTGGGTTCATGCCTGCATTGACACCTGGGACAGTGACAGAAAGTTCTAAGGTTGTGTTGTGCTGTTGCCACTAGGGATAAAACATTGATGCTATGTCTAAGGATGTAGTTGTTGATTACATTACGCACCATACTTAATGCAATTGTCTGTTGCTTTGCAACTTAATACTGAAGGGGTTCGGATGATAACCTGAAGGTGGACTTTTTAGGCATAGATGCAGTTGGATGGCGGTCTATGTACTTTGTCGTAATGCCCAATTAAATCTCACTATACTCATCATGATATGTATGTGCATGGTCATGCTCTCTTTATTTTTCAATTGCCCAACTGTAATTTGTTCACCCAACATGCTGTTTGTCTTATGGGAGAGACACCTCTAGTGAATGTGGACCCCGGTCCATTCTCTTTACTGAAATTCAATCTAAATATCTTTTTTTCGCAAACAATCATCTTCCACACAATACGGTTAATCCTTTGTTACAGCAAGCCGGTGAGATTGACAACCTCACTGTTTCGTTGGGACAAAGTACTTTGGTTGTGTTGTGCAGGTTCCACGTTGGCGCCGGAATCCGGTGTTGCGCCGCACTACATCCGCCGCCATCAACCTTCAACGTGCTTCTTGGCTCCTCCTGGTTCGATAAACCTTGGTTTTTTTGAGGGAAAACTTGTGTTGTGCGCATCATACCTTCCTCTTGGGGTTCCCAACGAACGTGTGAGTTACACGCCATCAAGCTAGATTTCTGGCGCCGTTGCCGGGGAGATCAAGACACGCTGCAAGGGGAGTCTCCACTTCTCAATCTCTTTACTTTGTTTTTGTCTTGCTTAGTTTTATTTACTACTTTGTTTGCTGCACTAAACCAAAATACAAAAAAATTAGTTGCTAGTTTTACTCTATTTGCTATCTTGTTTGCTATATCAAAAACACAAAAAATTAGTTTACTTGCATTTACTTTATCTAGTTTGCTTTATTTACTACTACTAAAATGAGTAATCCTGAAGTTGAAGTTCGTACGTTTAAGCAACGAGGGGGAGAATGTTTGAGAGATGCTTGGTATAGAATTAGTGATGCCCATAATAGATGCACTAAGAAACACTCCACCATTATTTTACTCAGGAATTTTTATGTTGGTATCTCTAGCTGGAATAGATATGTTCTTGATAGTCTCGCAAAAGGTGACTTCCTAAGTACTCCTGCATTAGAAGCTAGTTGCATTATTGAGAGTTTATTTGGAATACCCCCTGTTGATAAAGTTAAAACTGAAATCTCTCTTGAAGATGTTATGAAAAAATTGGAAACCATAGAGAAAAAATTTCCAAGTATTGAAACTAAATTGGAAATGTTACTTGATAAAACTGATGAACTTGATAAATCCTTAGGAGGAATTGATGAAAGAATTAGTGTCCTAGGAACTTGTGTTGTCCATGATGATCAAATCAATAGGATTGATGAACTTGAAAAGGCTATGGGAACCTTGGGTTCAACATTTTCTTCTCTTAAATATAAGGAGAAAGCTTATGTGGGTAAGGAGCAAAAGTTTATGTATGTCTCTAAAGTGCCTAAACCAAAGAAGTATTACTATAGGCCTAAAATTGACAAAGCCCTTAGTACCACTACGGATGGGGGAGCTCATAATAACGATACACCACTCTCCGATAATACTTGATACACACTTTCTGCGCCTAGCTGAAAGGCGTTAAAGAAAAGCGCTTATGGGAGACAACCCATGTTTTTACCTACAGTACTTTGTTTTTATTTTGTGTCTTGGAAGTTGTTTACTACTGTAGCAACCTCTCCTTATCTTAGTTTAGTGTTTTGTTGTGCCAAGTTAAGCCGTTGATAGAAAAGTAAGTACTAGATTTGGATTACTGCGCAGTTCCAGATTTCTTTGCTGTCACGAATCTGGGTCTACCTCCCTGTAGGTAGCTCAGAAAATTAAGCCAATTTACGTGCATGATCCTCAGATATGTACGCAACTTTCATTCAATTTGAGCATTTTCATTTGAGCAAGTCTGGTGCCATTTTAAAATTCGTCAATACGAACTGTTCTGTTTTGACAGATTCTGCCTTTTATTTCGCATTGCCTCTTTTGCTATGTTGGATGAATTTCTTTGATCCACTAATGTCCAGTAGCATTATGCAATGTCCAGAAGTGTTAAGAATGATTGTGTCACCTCTGAATATGTTAATTTTTATTGTGCACTAACCCTCTAATGAGTTGTTTCGAGTTTGGTGTGGAGGAAGTTTTCAAGGATCAAGAGAGGAGTATGATGCAACATGATCAAGGAGAGTGAAAGCTCTAAGCTTGGGGATGCCCCGGTGGTTCACCCCTGCATATTCTAAGAAGACTCAAGCGTCTAAGCTTGGGGATGCCCAAGGCATCCCCTTCTTCATCGACAACATTATCAGGTTCCTCCCCTGAAACTATATTTTTATTCCATCACATCTTATGTGCTTTGCTTGGAGCGTCGGTTTGTTTTTGTTTTTGTTTTGTTTGAATAAAATGGATCCTAGCATTCACTTTATGGGAGAGAGACACGCTCCGCTGTTGCATATGGACAAGTATGTCCTTGGTTTCTACTCATAGTATTCATGGCGAAGTTTCTCCTTCGTTAAATTGTTATATGGTTGGAATTGGAAAATGATACATGTAGTAATTGCTATTAATGTCTTGGGTAATGTGATACTTGGCAATTGTTGTGCTCATGATTAAGCTCTTGCATCATATACTTTGCACCCATTAATGAAGAAATACATAGAGCATGCTAAAATTTGGTTTGCATATTTGGTTTCTCTAAGGTCTAGATAATTTCTAGTATTGAGTTTGAACAACAAGGAAGACGGTGTAGAGTCTTATAATGTTTTCAATATGTCTTTTATGTGAGTTTTGCTGCACCGGTTCATCCTTGTGTTTGTTTCAAATAAGCCTTGCTAGCCTAAACCTTGTATCGAGAGGGAATACTTCTCATGCATCCAAAATACTTGAGCCAACCACTATGCCATTTGTGTCCACCATACCTACCTACTACATGGTATTTTCCGCCATTCCAAAGTAAATTGCTTGAGTGCTACCTTTAAAATTCCATTATTCACCTTTGCAATATATAGCTCATGGGACAAATAGCTTAAAAACTATTGTGGTATTGAATATGTAATTATGCACTTTATCTCTTATTAAGTTGCTTGTTGTGCGATAACCATGTTCACTGGGGACGCCATCAACTACTCTTTGTTGAATTTCATGTGAGTTGCTATGCATGTCCGTCTTGTCTGAAGTAAGAGAGATCTACCACCTTATGGTTAAGCATGCATATTGTTAGAGAAGAGCATTGGGCCGCTAACTAAAGCCATGATCCATGGTGGAAGTTTCAGTTTTGGACATATATCCTCAATCTCAAATGAGAAAATTATTAATTGTTGTTACATGCTTATGCATAAAAGAGGAGTCCATTATCTTGTCTATGTTGTCCCGGTATGGATGTCTAAGTTGAAGAATAATCAATAGCGAGAAATCCAATGCGAGCTTTCTCCTTAGACCTTTGTACAGGCGGCATAGAGGTACCCCTTTGTGACACTTGGTAAAAACATGTGCATTGTGATGATCCGGTAGTCCAAGCTAATTAGGACAAGGTGCGGGCACTATTAGTACACTATGCATGAGGCTTGCAACTTGTAAGATATAATTTACATGATACATATGCTTTATTACTACCGTTGACAAAATTGTTTCATGTTTTCAAAATCAAAGCTCTAGCACAAATATAGCAATCGATGCTTTTCCTCTATGGAGGACCATTCTTTTACTTTCAATGTTGAGTCAGTTCACCTATTTCTCTCCACCTCAAGAAGCAAACACTTGTGTGAACTGTGTATTGATTCCTACATACTTGCTTATTGCACTTATTATATTACTCTATGTTGACAATATCCATGAGATATACATGTTACAAGTTGAAAGCAACCGCTGAAACTTAATCTTCTTTTGTGTTGCTTCAATGCTTTACTTTGAATTATTGCTTTATGAGTCAACTCTTATGCAAGACTTAATTGATGCTTGTCTTGAAGTGCTATTCATGAAAAGTCTTTGCTTTATGATTCACTTGTTTACTCATGTCATATACATTGTTTTGATCGCTGCATTCACTACATATGCTTTACAAATAGTATGATCAAGATTATGATGGCATGTCACTCCAGAAATTATCTGTGTTATCGTTTTACCTGCTCGGGACGAGCAGATGCTGATACGTCTCCGACGTATCGATAATTTCTTATGTTCCATGCCACATTATTGATGTTATCTACATGTTTTATGCACACTTTATGTCATATTCGTGCATTTTCGGAACTAACCTATTAACAAGATGCCGAAGTGCCGTCGTTTTCTGCTGTTTTTCTTCAGTCCTAGTAAGGAAATATTCTCGGAATTGGACGAAATCAACGCCCAGGGCCTATTTTTCCACGAAGCTTCCAGTCCGAAGACGAAAGTGGGGCCACGGGGTGCCCAAACCCTAGGGCGGCGTGGCCCCTTGGCGCGCCGTCTGTCATGGGGCCCCCGTGCCCCCTCCCGACTTGCCCTTCCGCCTACTTAAAGCCCCGGCGAAACCCCAGGCGAGAGCCACGATACGGAAAACCTTCCAGAGACGCCGCCAACGCCGATCCCATCTCGGGGATCCAGGAGATCGGCACCCTGCCGAGAGGGGAATCATCTCCCGAGGACTCTACGCCGCCATGGTCGCCTCCGGTGTGATGTGAGTAGTCTACCCTGGACTATGGGTCCATAGCAGTAGCTAGATGGTTGTCTTCTCCCCATTGTGCTATCATTGTCGGATCTTGTGAGCTGCCTAACATGATCAAGATCATATATCTGTATTTCTATATGTTGCGTTTGTTGGGATCCGATGAATAGAGAATACTTGTTATGTTGATTATCAAAGTTATATCTATGTGTTGTTTATGATCTTGCATGCTCTCCGTTACTAGTAGATGCTCTGGCCAAGTAGATGCTTGTAACTCCAAGAGGGAGTATTTATGCTCGATAGTGGGTTCATGCCTGCATTAACACCTGGGACAGTGACAGAAAGTTCTAAGGTTGTGTTGTGTTTGCCACTAGGGATAAAACATTGATGCTATGTCTAAGGATGTAGTTGTTGATTACATTACGCACCATACTTAATGCAATTGTCTGTTGCTTTGCAACTTAATACTGGAAGGGGTTCGGATGATAACCTGAAGGTGGACTTTTTAGGCATAGATGCAGTTGGATGGCGGTCTATGTACTTTGTCGTAATGCCCAATTAAATCTCACTATACTCATCATGATATGTATGTGCATGGTCATGCTCTCTTTATTTGTCAATTGCCCAACTGTAATTTGTTCACCCAACATGCTGTTTGTCTTATGGGAGAGACACCTCTAGTGAACTGTGGACCCCGGTCCAATTCTCTTTACTGAAATTCAATCTACTGCAATGTTTTACTGTTTTCTCGCAAACAATCATCTTCCACACAATACGGTTAATCCTTTGTTACGCAAGCCGGTGAGATTGACAACCTCACTGTTTCGTTGGGACAAAGTACTTTGGTTGTGTTGTGCAGGTTCCACGTTGGCGCCGGAATCCTGGTGTTGCGCCGCACTACATCCCGCCGCCATCAACCTTCAACGTGCTTCTTGGCTCCTCCCGGTTCGATAAACCTTGGTTTCTTTCTGAGGGAAAACTTGCTGCTGTGCGCATCATACCTTCCTCTTGGGATTCCCAATGACGTGGGATCATCTTATAATGCTACCGTCGCGTTCTAAGCAAAATAAGATGCATAAAGGATTAACATCACATGCAATTCATATGTGATATGATATGGCCCTTTTGTCTTTGCGCCTTTGATCTTCATCTCCAAAGCACGGACATGATCTCCATCATCAACGGGCATGATCTCCATCATCGTCGGCGTAGCGTCAAGGTTCATGGCGCCGTCTTCATGGTTGTTCACCTCATGTAGCAACTATTACAACTACTTTGAAATACTACTCAACATGAAATTTAAAGACAACCATAAGGCTCCTGCCGGTTGCCACAATACAATAATGATCATCTCATACATATTCATCATCACATCATGGCCATATCACATCACCAAACCCTGCAAAAACAAGTTAGACGTCTCTAATTTGGTTTGCATATTTTACGTGGTTTAGGGTTTTCGAGTAAGATCTAATCTACCTACGAACATGAACCACAACGGTGATACTAGTGTTGTCAATAGAAGAGTAAATTGAATCTTCACTATAGTAGGAGAGACATACACCCGCAAAGCCTCTTATGCAATACAAGTTGCATGTCGAACGAGGAACAAGTCTCATGAACGCGGTCATGTAAAGTTAGTCCGGCCGCTTCATCCCACTATGCCACAAAGATGCAAAGTACTCAAACTAAAGACAACAAGAGCATCAACGCCCACAAAACCATTGTGTTCTACTCGTGCAACCATCTATGCATAGACACGGCTCTGATACCACTGTATGGATTCGTTGCATAGAAAACAAAAATTTCCTACCGCGAGAACGCAATCCAAGCCAAGATGCAATCTAGAAGACGGGAGCAACGAGGGGATGATCAAGACTAACCCTTGAAGATTTCAAAGCCTATAAGAGTAGGCTCTTATTGCTGCGGTAGACGATCACTTGCCGCTTGCAAAAGCGCGTAGAAGATCTTGATCACGGTGCCACGATCGGGCAGCACCTCCGTACTCGGTCACACGTTCGGTGTTGATGAAGACGACGTCCTTCTCCCCGTTCCAGCGGGCAGCGGAAGTAGTAGCTCCTCCTTGAATCCGGCAGCACGACGGCGTGGTGGCGGTGGCGGTGGAGATCTGGAGCTTCGCTAAGCGTGCGAGAGAAGAGGAGGAGAGGGGCGGCTAGGGTTTGGGAGAGGGGTGGCCGGCCACCTAGGGGTGCGGCCAAGCTATGGGATTGTGGTGGTCAGCCCCCTCTCCTATGCCCCTCATTATATAGGTGGAAGCCCCAAGAGTTGTAGTCCAAGTCTTCGAATAAGACCCCAACACCAAAACTTCCCAAAGGTGGGAAACCTACTCAAGGAGGGAGTCCTACCCAAGGTGGGACTCCCACCTTTCCTTAGGTGGGGTGGCCAGGTGGATCCCACCTGGGACTCCTCCCTTAGGGTTTGGCCGGCCAAGCTTGTGGAGTCCCTCCGGGATTCCACCTTCCATAGTGCGTTTCTTCCGGACTTTTCTAGAACCTTCTAGAACCTGCCATAAATGCACCGGATCATTTCCAAACTTGGAATATGACTTCCTATATATGAATCTTATTCTCCGGACCATTCCGGAACTCCTCGTGATGTCCGGGATCCCATCCGGGACTTCGAACAAAACTTCGAACTCCATTCCATATTCAAGTTCTACCATTTCAACATCAAACCTTAAGTGTGTCACCCTACGGTTCGCGAACTATGTGGACATGGTTGAGCACTCTCTCCGACCAATAACCAATAGCGGGATCTGGAGATCCATAATGGCTCCTGATGGCGTGTAACTCACACGTTCGTTGGGAACCCCAAGAGGAAGGTATGATGCACAGCAGCAAGTTTTCCCTCAGAAAGAAACCAAGGTTTATCGAACCAGGAGGAGCCAAGAAGCACGTTGAAGGTTGATGGCGGCGGAATGTAGTGCGGCGCAACACCAGGGATTCCGGCGCCAACGTGGAACCTGCACAACACAACCAAAGTACTTTGCCCCAACGAAACAGTGAGGTTGTCAATCTCACCGGCTTGCTGTAACAAAGGATTAACCGTATTGTGTGGAAGATGATTGTTTGCGAAAACAGTAGAACAAGTATTGCAGTAGATTGTATTTCAGTAAAGAGAATTGGACCGGGGTCCACAGTTCACTAGAGGTGTCTCTCCCATAAGACAAACAGCATGTTGGGTGAACAAATTACAGCTTGGGCAATTGACAAATAAAGAGGGCATGACCATGCACATACATATCATGATGAGTATAGTGAGATTTAATTGGGCATTACGACAAAGTACATAGACCGCCATCCAACTGCATCTATGCCTAAAAAGTCCACCTTCAGGTTATCATCCGAACCCCTTTCAGTATTAAGTTGCAAAGCAACAGACAATTGCATTAAGTATGGTGCGTAATGTAATCAACAACTACATCCTTAGACATAGCATCAATGTTTTATCCCTAGTGGCAACAACACAACACAACCTTAGAACTTTCTGTCACTGTCCCAGGTGTCAATGCAGGCATGAACCCACTATCGAGCATAAGTACTCCCTCTTGGAGTTACAAGCATCTACTTGGCCAGAGCATCTACTAGTAACGGAAAGCATGCAAGATCATAAACAACACGTAGATATAACTTTGATAATCAACATAACAAGTATTCTCTATTCATCGGATCCCAACAAACGCAACATATAGAATTACGATAGATGATCTTGATCATGTTAGGCAGCTCACAAGATCCGACAATGATAGCACAATGGGGAGAAGACAACCATCTAGCTACGCTATGGACCCATAGTCCAGGGGTAGACTACCTCACATCACACCGGAGGCGACCATGGCGGCGTAGAGTCCTCCGGGAGATGATTCCTCTCCGGCAGGTGCGGAGGCGATCTCTTGGATCCCCCGAGATGGGATCGGCGTTGGCGGCGTCTCTGGAAGGTTTTCCGTATCGTCTCTATCGTTTCACGGAGGCTTTAAGTAGGCGGAAGGGTAGGTCAAGAGGCGGCGCGAGGTGCCCAGACCAGGGCCGCGCGGCCGGGTGGGCCGCGCCGCCTAGGTTTGGCCACCCCGTGGCCCCTCTTCGTTTCGTCTTCGGACTCCGGGAAGCTTCGTGGAAAAATAGGCCCCTGGGCTTTGATTTCATCCAATTCCGAGAATATTTCCTTACTAGGATTTCTGAAACCAAAAACAACAGAACAAAGAATGGCACTTCGGCATCTTGTTAATAGGTTAGTTCCAAAATGCACGAATATGACATAAAGTGTGCATAAATCATGTAGATAACATCAATAATGTGGCATGGAACATAAGAAATTATCGATACGTCGGAGACGTATCAGCATCCAAGCTTAGTTCTGCTCGTCCCGAGCAAAACGATAACAGATAATTTCCGGAGTGACATGCCATCATAATCTTGATCATACTATTTGTAAAGCATATGTAGTGAATGCAGCGATCGAAACAATGTATATGACATGAGTAAACAAGTGAACCATAAAGCAAAGACTTTTCATGAATAGCACTTCAAGACAAGCATCAATTAAGTCTTGCATAAGAGTTAACTCATAAAGCAATAATTCAAAGTAAAGGCATTGAAGCAACACAAAAGAAGATTAAGTTTCAGCGGTTGCTTTCAACTTGTAACATGTATATCTCATGGATATTGTCAACATAGAGTAATATAATAAGTGCAATAAGCAAGTATGTAGGAATCAATGCATAGTTCACACAAGTGTTTGCTTCTTGAGGTGGAGAGAAATAGGTGAACTGACTCAACATTGAAAGTAAAAGAATGGTCCTCCATAGAGGAAAAGCATCGATTGCTATATTTGTGCTAGAGCTTTGATTTTGAAAACATGAAACAATTTTGTCAACGGTAGTAATAAAGCATATGCATCATGTAAATTATATCTTATAAGTTGCAAGCCTCATGCATAGTGTACTAATAGTGCCCGCACCTTGTCCTAATTAGCTTGGACTACCGGATCATCACAATGCACATGTTTTAACCAAGTGTCACAAAGGGGTACCTCTATGCCGCCTGTACAAAGGTCTAAGGAGAAAGCTCGCATTGGATTTCTCGCTATTGATTATTCTTCAACTTAGACATCCATACCGGGACAACATAGACAACAGATAATGGACTCCTCTTTTATGCATAAGCATGTAACAACAATTAATAATTTTCTCATTTGAGATTGAGGATATATGTCCAAAACTGAAACTTCCACCATGGATCATGGCTTTAGTTAGCGGCCCAATGTTCTTCTCTAACATATGCATGCTTAACCATAAGGTGGTAGATCTCTCTTACTTCAGACAAGACGGACATGCATAGCAACTCACATGAAATTCAACAATGAATAGTTGATGGCGTCCCCAGTGAACATGGTTATCGCACAACAAGCAACTTAATAAGAGATAAAGTGCATAATTACATATTCAATACCACAATAGTTTTTAAGCTATTTGTCCCATGAGCTATATATTGCAAAGGTGAATGATGGAATTTTAAAGGTAGCACTCAAGCAATTTACTTTGGAATGGCGGGAAATACCATGTAGTAGGTAGGTATGGTGGACACAAATGGCATAGTGGTTGGCTCAAGTATTTTGGATGCATGAGAAGTATTCCCTCTCGATACAAGGTTTAGGCTAGCAAGGCTTATTTGAAACAAACACAAGGATGAACCGGTGCAGCAAAACTCACATAAAAGACATATTGAAAACATTATAAGACTCTACACCGTCTTCCTTGTTGTTCAAACTCAATACTAGAAATTATCTAGACCTTAGAGAAACCAAATATGCAAACCAAATTTTAGCATGCTCTATGTATTTCTTCATTAATGGGTGCAAAGCATATGATGCAAGAGCTTAATCATAAGCACAACAATTGCCAAGTATCACATTACCCAAGACATTAATAGCAATTACTACATGTATCATTTTCCAATTCCAACCATATAACAATTTAACGAAGGAGAAACTTCGCCATGAATACTATGAGTAGAAACCAAGGACATACTTGTCCATATGCTACAGCGGAGCGTGTCTCTCTCCCATAAAGTGAATGCTAGGATCCATTTTATTCAAACAAAACAAAAAACAAAAACAAACCGACGCTCCAAGAAAAAGCACATAAGATGTGATGGAATAAAAATATAGTTTCAGGGGAGGAACCTGATAATGTTGTCGATGAAGAAGGGGATGCCTTGGGCATCCCCAAGCTTAGACGCTTGAGTCTTCTTGATATATGCAGGGGTGAACCACCGGGGCATCCCCAAGCTTAGACTCTCCTTGATCATGTTGCATCATACTCCTCTCTTGATCCTTGAAAACTTCCTCCACACCAAACTCGAAACAACTCATTAGAGGGTTAGTGCACAATATAAATTGACATATTCAGAGGTGACACAATCATTCTTAACACTTCTGGACATTGCATAATGCTACTGGACATTAGTGGATCAAAGAAATTCATCCAACATAGCAAAAGAGGCAATGCGAAATAAAAGGCAGAATCTGTCAAAACAGAACAGTTCGTATTGACGAATTTTAAAATGGCACCAGACTTGCTCAAATGAAAATGCTCAAATTGAATGAAAGTTGCGTACATATCTGAGGATCATGCACGTAAATTGGCTTAATTTTCTGAGCTACCTACAGGGAGGTAGACCCAGATTCGTGACAGCAAAGAAATCTGGAACTGTGCAGTAATCCAAATCTAGTACTTACTTTTCTATCAACGGCTTAACTTGGCACAACAAAACAGAAAACTAAGATAAGGAGAGGTTGCTACAGTAGTAAACAACTTCCAAGACACAAAATAAAAACAAAGTACTGTAGGTAAAAACATGGGTTGTCTCCCAAGAAGTTCTTTCTTTATAGCCATTAAGATGGGCTCAGCAGTTTTGATGATGCACTCGCAAGAAATAGTATTTGAAGCAAAAGAGAGCTTCTAGAGGCAAATTAAAACACATTTAAGTCTAACATGCTTCCTATGAAGAGGAATCTTGTAAATAAACAAGTTCAAGAAGCATAATGCAACAAGCGTAGAAAGATAAAACAAGTGTAGCTTCAAAAATTTCAGCACATAGAGAGATGTTTTAGTAACATGAAAATTTCTACAACCATATTTTCCTCTCTCATAATAACTTTCAGTAGTAACATGAGCAAACTCAACAATATAACTATCACATAAAGCATTCTTATCATGAGTCTCATGCATAAAATTATTACTCTCCACATAGGCATAATCAATTTTATTAGTTGTAGTGGGAGCAATTTCAACAAAGTAGCTATCATTATTATTCTCAACATCAAATATAGGAGGCATATTGTAATCATAATCAAATTTATCCTCCATAACAGGTGGTACTAAAAGACCAATATCATTATCATAAATAGGAGGCAAAGTATCATCAAAGTAAATTTTCTCCTCAATGCTTGGGGGACTAAAAAGATCATGAAAACCAGCTTCCCCAAGCTTAGAACTTTCTATATTATTATCAACAATGGTGTTCAAAGCGTTCATACTAATATTACTACCAGCATGCAAATAAGATTTCATAGGTTTTTTAATTTTCGCATCAAACAATCCATGTTTTAAATCAGGAAATAGAATAAGAAGATCATTCTTGTCCATTATACCAAACTAGTGAAATAAAAACATGCATGATATTAAGTAAAGTAAAACAAGTAACTAATTTTTTTGTGTTTTTGATATAGCAAACAAGATAGCAAATAAAGTAAAACTAGCAACTAATTTTTTTGTATTTTGATTTAGTGCAGCAAACAAAGTAGTAAATAAAACTAAGCAAGACAAAAACAAAGTAAAGAGATTGAGAAGTGGAGACTCCTTGCAGCGTGTCTTGATCTCCGGCAACGGCGCCAGAAAATATGCTTGATGGCGTGTAACTCACACGTTCGTTGGGAACCCCAAGAGGAAGGTATGATGCGCACAGCAGCAAGTTTTCCCTCAGAAAGAAACTAAGGTTTATCGAACCAGGAGGAGCCAAGAAGCACGTTGAAGGTTGATGGCGGCGGGATGTAGTGCGGCGCAACACCAGGGATTCCGCGCCAACGTGGAACCTGCACAACACAACCAAAGTACTTTGCCCCAACGAAACAGTGAGGTTGTCAATCTCACCGGCTTGCTGTAACAAAGGATTAACCGTATTGTGTGGAAGATGATTGTTTGCAAAAAATAGTAGAACAAGTATTGCAGTAGATTGTATTTCAGTAAAGAGAATTGGACCGGGGTCCACAGTTCACTAGAGGTGTTCTCCCATAAGACAAACAGCATGTTGGGTGAACAAATTACAGTTGGGCAATTGACAAATAAAGAGGGCATGACCATGCACATACATATCATGATGAGTATAGTGAGATTTAATTGGGCATTACGACAAAGTACATAGACCGCCATCCAACTGCATCTATGCCTAAAAATTCCACCTTCAGGTTATCATCCGAACCCCTTCCAGTATTAAGTTGCAAAGCAACAGACAATTGCATTAAGTATGGTGCGTAATGTAATCAACAACTACATCCTTAGACATAGCATCAATGTTTTATCCCTAGTGGCAACAGACAACACAACCTTAGAACTTTCTGTCACTGTCCCAGGTGTCAATGCAGGCATGAACCCACTATCGAGCATAAGTACTCCCTCTTGGAGTTACAAGCATCTACTTGGCCAGAGCATCTACTAGTAACGGAAAGCATGCAAGATCATAAACAACACGTAGATATAACTTTGATAATCAACATAACAAGTATTCTCTATTCATCGGATCCCAACAAACGCAACATATAGAATTACAGATAGATGATCTTGATCATGTTAGGCAGCTCACAAGATCCGACAATGATAGCACAATGGGGAGAAGACAACCATCTAGCTACTCCTATGGACCCATAGTCCAGGGGTAGACTACTCACACATCACACCGGAGGCGACCATGGCGGCGTAGAGTCCTCCGGGAGATGATTCCCTCTCCGGCAGGGTGCCGGAGGCGATCTGGATCCCCCGAGATGGGATCGGCGTTGGCGGCGTCTCTGGAAGGTTTTCCGTATCGTGGCTCTCTACTGGGGGTTTCGTCACGGAGGCTTTAAGTAGGCGGAAGGGTAGGTCAAGAGGCGGCGCGAGGTGCCCAGACCATAGGGCCGCGCGGCCAGGGGTGGGGCCGCGCCGCCCTAGGGTTTGGCCACCCCGTGGCCCCTCTTCGTTTCGTCTTCGGACTTCTGGAAGCTTCGTGGAAAAATAGGCCCCTGGGCTTTGATTTCGTCCAATTCCGAGAATATTTCCTTACTAGGATTTCTGAAACCAAAAACAGCAGAAAAAACAGAATCGGCACTTCGGCATCTTGTTAATAGGTTAGTTCCAGAAAATGCACGAATATGACATAAAGTGTGCATAAATCATGTAGATAACATCAATAATGTGGCATGGAACATAAGAAATTATCGATACGTCGGAGACGTATCAGCTCCCACATATTCAACGATGACTTTAGTGATCGAATGAACCATTCACATACGATACCGATTCCCTTTGTCACGCGATATTTTACTTGTCCGAGGTTTGATCATCGGTATCACTCTATACCTTGTTCAACCTCGTCTCCTGACAAGTAATCTTTACTCGTACCGTGGTATGTGGTCTCTTATGAACTTATTCATATGCTTGCAAGACATTAGACGACATTCCACCGAGAGGGCCCAGAGTATATCTATCCGTCATCGGGATGGACAAATCCCACTGTTGATCCATATGCCTCAACTCATACTTTCCGGATACTTAATCCCACTTTTATAACCACCCATTTACGCAGTGGCGTTTGATGTAATCAAAGTACCTTTCCGGTATAAGTGATTTACATGATCTCATGGTCATAAGGACTAGGTAACTATGTATCGAAAGCTTATAGCAAATAACTTAATGACGTGATCTTATGCTACGCTTAATTGGGTGTGTCCATTACATCATTCATATAATGACATAACCTTGTTATTAATAACATCCAATGTTCATGATCACGAAACCATGATCATCTATTAATCAACAAGCTAGTTATACAAGAGGCTTACTAGGGACTCCTTGTTGTTCACATAACACACATGTATCAATGTTTCAGTTAATACAATTATAGCATGGTATGTAAACATTATCATAAACTTAAAGATATATTATAATAACCTTTTTATTATTGCCTCTTGGGCATATCTCCAACATGAGGAAGAGTTGTATATGGTACAACCCAAAGGTTTTGTCGATCCTAAAAATGCTGACAAAGTATGCAAACTTCAGCGTTCAATCTATGGACTGAAGCAAGCATCAAGAAGTTGGAACCGACGCTTTGATAAGGTGATCAAAGACTTCGGGTTTATACAGTGTCATGGAGAGGCCTGTATTTACAAGAAAGTGAGTGGGAGCTCTGTAGCATTCCCGATATTATATGTAGATGACATATTATTGATTGGGAATGATATAGAACTATTAAGCAGTGTAAAAGGTTATTTGAATAATAGTTTTTCAATGAAAGACCTTGGTGAAGCGTATATATTAGGCATCAAGATTTATAGAGATAGATCAAGACGCCTAATAGGGCTATCACAGAGTACATACCTGGACAAGATTCTAAAGAAGTTTAGAATGGACGAAAGTAAGAAAGGGTTCTTACCTATGTTACCAGGCAAGGTCTTGAGTAAGACTCAAGGACCGGCTACGGCAGAAGAAAGAGAAAGGATGAGTAATATCCCCTATGCCTCGGCAGTAGGATCTATCATGTATGCCATGCTATGTACTAGACCGGATATAGCACATGATGTTAGTTTGACTAGCAGATATCAAAGTGATCCAGGAATGGAACACTGGACAGCGGTCAAGAATATCCTGAAGTACTTGAAAAGAACTAAGGATATGTTTCTTTGTTATGGAGGTGACCAAGAGCTCGTTGTAAAGGCTACACCGATGCAAGTTGGAACACCGATCCCGATGACTCTAAGTCACACCTGGGTACGTGTTTATATTGAATGGTGCTGCAGTAAGCTGGGCAAGCTCAAGCAGTGCACGGTGGCGAAGTCTTCAATGGAATCAGAGTACATAGCGGCTTCAGAGGCTTCATCAGGCGGTATGGATGAAGAGGTTCATTGTAGAGCTCGGTGTGGTTCCTAGTGCATTGGACCCACTAGTCATCTACTGTGACAACATGGGTGCCATCGCCAATGCACAAGAACCAAGGTCACACAAGAGGCTGAAGCATATCAAGCTACGTTACCACTCGATTCGCGAGTACATCGAAGATGGAGAAGTAAAGATTTGCAAAGTACACACTGATCTGAATGTAGCAGATCCGTTGACTAAAGCTCTCCCTAGGGCAAAGCATGACCAACACCAGAATGCCATGGGTGTTAGGTACATTACAATGTAATCTAGATTATTGACTCTAGTGCAAGTGGGAGACTGTTGGAGATATGCCCAAGAGGCAATAATAAAAGTGGTTATTATATATCTTTATGTTTATGATAAATGTTTATATACCATGCTATAATTGTATTAACCGAAACATTGATACATGTGTGATATGTAAACAACAAAGAGTCCCTAGTACGCCTCTTAACTAGCTTGTTGATTAATGGATGATTAGTTTCATAATCATGAACATTGGATGTTATTAATAACAAGGTTATATCATTGTATGAATGATGTAATGGACACACCCAATTAAGCGTAGCATAAGATCACGTCATTAAGTTATTTGCTATAAGCTTTCATACATAGTTACCTAGTCCTTATGACCATGAGATCATGTAAATCACTTATACCGGAAAGGTACTTTGATTACATCAAACGCCACTGCGTAAATGGGTGGTTATATGGTGGGATTAAGTATCCGGAAAGTATGAGTTGAGGCATATGGATCAACAGTGGGATTTGTCCATCCCGATGACGGATAGATATACTCTGGGCCCTCTCGGTGGAATGTCGTCTAATGTCTTGCAAGCATATGAATAAGTTCATAAGAGACCACATACCACGGCATAGAGTAAAGAGTACTTGTCAGAGACGAGGTTGAACAAGGTATAGAGTGATACCGATGATCAAACCTCAAGTAAAATATCGCGTGACAAAGGGAATTGGTATCGTATGTGAATGGTTCATTCGATCACTGAAGTCATCGTTGAATATGTGGGAGCCATTATGGATCTCCAGATCCCGCTATTGGTTATTGGTCGGAGAGAGTCAACCACAACCGCACAGTTCGCGAACCGTAGGGTGACACACTTAAGGTTTGATGTTGAAATGGTAGAACTTGAATATGGAATGGAGTTCGAAGATTTGTTCGAAGCCCGGATGAGATCCCGGACATCACGAGGAGTTCCGGAATGGGGAGAATTAGATTCATATATAGGAAGTCATTTTATATGATTTAAAATGATACGGAAGGTTCTAGAAGGTTCTAGAAAAGTCCGGAAGAAATCACTAAGGAAGGAGGAGTCCCGGAGGGACTCCACCTCCCCATGGCCGGCCAACCCTAGAGGGGGGAGTCCACCTTGGACTCCACCAAGGTGGCCGGCCACCCCCCCACATGGAAGGGGGGATCCCACCCCAAGTGGGATTCCCACCCTTGGGTAGGTTTCCTACTACATGGAAGGTTTTGGGTTGGGGTCTTATTCGAAGACTTGTAGTCCAACACTTGGGGCTTCCACCTATATAATGAGGGGCCAAGGGGAGGGGGCCGGCTACCCCAAGACCACAAGGTGGCCGCACCCCCTTAGTGGCTGGCGCCCCCCTCCCAAACCCTAGCCGCCCCCTCTCTCCTCCAACACTCCCGCACGCTTAGCGAAGCTCCGCCGGAGTTCTCCACCACCACCGCCACCTCGCCGTCGTGCTGCCGGATTCAAGAGGAGCTACTACTTCCGCTGCCCGCTGGAACGGGGAGGTGGACGTCGACTTCATCAACACCGAACGTGTGACCGAGTACGGAGGTGCTGCCGATCGTGGCACCGTGATCAAGATCTTCTACGCGCTTTTGCAAGCGGCAAGTGAACGTCTACCGCAGCAACAAGAGCCTCATCTTGTAGGCTTTGGAAATCTTCAAGGGTGAGTCTCGATCATCCCCTCGTTGCTACCGTCTTCTAGATTGCATCTTGGCTTGGATTGCGTTCTCGCGGTAGGAAAATTTTTGTTTTCTATGCAACGAATCCCTACACGCCAAACTAGTGCACATATACATCTGACAAGTGTATTAGGTGTGTTGGGGACACAAGAGACTTCTTCTATCTTAATTGCAGGGTTGCTTGAGAGGGATATCTTTGACCTCTACCTCCCTGAGTTCGATAAACCTTGGGTGATTCACTTAAGGGAAACTTGTTGCTGTTCTACAAACCTCTGCTCTTGGAGGCCCAACACTATCTACAGGATTAGAAGCGTGCGTAGACATCAAGCTATTTTCTGGCGCCGTTGCCGGGGAGGTAAGGTAAAAGGTATTCACATCCTCCGACTACTAAGCTATTTCCTAGCAATGTTGCCGGTGTGTGAGTGCTCGAAGCTATTTCCTTTAGATCCTGCAATTATATCTTTTTGTTTCTTGTTTTTATTTCACTAGTTAGGCTTAATGGAAAACAACAAAAATATTAGAGATCTTTATAGTATTTATCTTGAGTTAGGACATGAGGTGTTTGAAGAGAAAATTAAAAAACCTATGGAACTTTATATGCGTGCTAATGGCAATGTTATTAGTATGAATGCTTTGAACACCATTGTTTCTAATGCTATGAAAATTCTAAGCTTGGGGAAGCTGGTTTTGATGAGCATGATATTTTTAGTCCCCCAAGTTTTGAGGAGAAAATTTTCTTTGATGATACTTTGCCTCCCATTTATGATGATTATAATGATAGTGGTATTTTGGTGCCACCTACTATGGAGGATAAAGTTTATTATGATTATATCATGCCTGCAATTTATGATTATTACAATGATGGTTGTGATAGTTTTACTCCCACTATTACTAATAAAATTGATTATGCTTATGTGGAGAGTAATGATACTTTTATGCATGTGAATAAGAATGCTTTATGTGATAGTTATATTGTTGAGTTTGTTCATGATGCTACCGAAAGTTATTATGAGAGAGGGAAACATGGTTATATGCATCTTAATAATATTAAGTTTCCCCTCTTTATGTTGAGAATCTTGAAGTTGCGCTTGTGTTGTCTTTCTATGCTTATTGCATTATGCTTACATGACTTGTTTATTTACAAGATTCCTTTTCATAGGAAGTGGGTTAGACTTAAAAGTGTTTCTTATTTGCTTTTAGTGCTCTCTTTTGCTTCAACTCTTATTTCTTGCGAGAGCATCATTAAAATTGTTGAGCCCATCTTAATGGCTATAAAGAAAGCACTTCTTGGGAGATAACCCATGTTTTTATTTTGCTACTGTTTTGTTGTGTCTTGGAAGTTGTTACTACCTGTAGCAACCTCTCCTTATCTTTATTTTATTGCATTGTTGTGCCAAGTAAAGTCTTTGATAGTAAGGTTGATACTAGATTTGGATTTCTGCGCAGAAACAGATTTCTAGCTGTCACGAATTTGAGTAGGTCTCTCTGTAGGAAACTCAGAAAAATCTGCGAAAATTCATGAGTGATCCTCAGATATGTACGCAACTTTCATTCAATTTGATATTTTTCATCTGAGCAAGTTAAGTGTCTCTACAAAATTCGTCTTTACGGACTGTTCTGTTTTGATAGATTCTGCCTTTTATTTCACATTGCCTCTTTTACTGTGTTTGAATGGATTTCTTTGCTCCATTAAATTTCAGTGGCTTTGGGTAATGTCCAGAAGTGTTAGGAATGATTGTGTCCTCTCTGAACATGTTAATTTTTGATTATGCACTAACCCTCTAATGAGATTGTTTTGAGTTTGGTGTGGAGGAAGTTTTCAAGGGTCAAGAGAGGAGGATGATACAATATGATCAAGAAGAGTGAAAAGTCTAAGCTTGGGGATGCCCCGTAGTTCATCCCCGCATATTTCAAGAAGACTCAAGCATCTAAGCTTGGAGATGCCCAAGGCATCCCCTTCTTCATCAACAACTTATCGTCACCTCTAGTGAAACTATATTTTTATTCCGTCACATCTTATGTGCTTTACTTGGAGCGTCTGTGTGCTTTTATTTTCGTTTTGTTATTTTCATTCTCTGAATAAATTGGATCCTAGCAATGCTTGTGTAGGAGAGAGACACGCTCCACTTGTTCATATGAACACTGGTGTTTTTAGCTTTACTTTTAATGTTCATGGCAAAGGTTGAAACTGCTTCGTTCATTGCTATTTGGTTGGAAACAGAAAATGCTCCATGTGGTAATTGGTATATGGTCTTGAATAATTTGATACTTGGAAATTGTTTTGAGTTCTCAAATAGATCATGTTTAAGCTCTTGCATCATGTACTTTGAACCTATTAGTGGAGAATTACCGTAGAGCTTGTTGAAATTTGGTTTGCATGATTGGTCTCTTAAAAGTCTAGATATTTTCCGTAAAAGTGTTTGAGCAACAAGGAAGACAGTGTAGAGTCTTATAATGCTTGCAATATGTTCTTATGTAAGTTTTGCTGTACCGGTTCATACTTGTGTTTGCTTCAAACAACCTTGCTAGCCCAAGCCTTGTACTGAGAGGGAATGCTTCTCGTGCATCCAAAACCTTGAGCCAAAACCTATGCCAAGTGTGTCCACCATACCTACCTACTATGTGGTATTTCTCTGCCATTCCAAGTAAATAATTCATGTGCTACCTTTAAACAATTCAAAAGTTATCATCTCTTTATTTGTGTCAATGTTTTATAGCTCATGAGGAAGTATGTGGTGTTTTATCTTTCAATCTTGTTGGGCAGATTTTCACCAATGGACTAGTGGCTTCATCCGCTTATCCAATAATTGTGCAAAAGAGCTGGCAGCGGGGTTCCCAGCCCCAATTAATTAACTTTCATTAATAATTCTCTTCACATGTTTTTTTTTGATTCATCAGTAAGCAACTTAATTTTGCAAATAGACACTCCTTCATGGTATGTGAATGTTGGAAGGCACCCGAGGATTCGGTTAGCCATGGCTTGTGAAAGCAAAAGGTTGGGAGGAGTGTCAACCATAAATAAAACTAAAGTACATGTGTAAACAAAAGAGAAGAGGGATGATCTACCTTGCTGGTAGAGATAACGTCCTTCATGGGAGCCGCTCTTTGAAAGTCTGTTTGATGAGGGGGTTAGAGTGCCCACTACCATTCGTTGACAACAACAAACACATCTCAAAACTTTACTTTTATGCTCTCTATATGATTTCAAAACTTGAAAAGCTCTAGCACATGATTTAATCCTGCTTCCCTCTGCAGGGTCTTTCTTTACTTTATGTTGAGTCAGTTTACCTACCTTCTATCTTAGAAGTAAACACTTGTGTCAACTGTGCATTGATTCTTACATACTTGCTTATTTGCACTCATCATATTACTTTGTGTTGACAATTATCCATGAGATATACATGTTGAAGTTGAAAGCAACTGCTGAAATTTATATCTTCCTTTATATTGCTTCAAAACCTTCTATTAAGAATCTATTGCTTTATGAGTTAACTCTTATGCAAGACTTAATGATGCTTGTCCTGAAAGTACTATTCATGAAAAGTCTTTGCTATATGATTCAGTTGTTTAGTCATTATCTTTACCATTGCTTTGAATCACTTCATTCATCTCATATGCTTTACAATAGTATGATCAAGATTATATAAGTAGCATGTCACTTCAGAAATTATTCTTTTTATCGTTTACCTACTCGAGGGCGAGTAGGAACTAAGCTTGGGGATGCTGATACGTCTCCAACGTATTTATAATTTTCGATGTTCCATGCTAGTTTTATGACAATACCTACATGTTTTGCTCACACTTTATAATGATTTTATTCATTTTCCGGAACTAACCTATTAACAAGATGCCGAAGTGTCGATGTGTTCTGCTGTTTTTGGTTCCAGAAAGGCTGTTCGGGCAATATTCTCGGAATTCGACGAAACAAAAGCGAAACATCTTATTTCACCGAGACGGACCGAACACCGAAGGGGAGCGGAGAGGAGGCCCAGGGCCCCACACCACACTGGGGCGCGACCTAGGAGGGGGGCGCGCCGTCCTATGGGGTGGGCACCCCCTTGCGCCGCCTCTTCGCCTATAAAATCCCTCGCGACGTAAAAACCCTACACAAATTGATGAAACTCCAGAAAGACTCCAGGGGCGCCGCCGCCATCGCGAAACTCCGTTTCGGGGACAGAAACTCCGTTCGGCCGGGACGGGGAATTGCCCCCGAGTCATCTCCATCGACACCACCGCCATCTTCATCGCCGTTGTTGTCTCCGATGAGGAGGGAGTAGTTCTCCCCCGAGGCTGAGGGCTCTACCGGTAGCTATGTGGTTCATCTCTCTCTCCCATGGTGTGATCTTTATGTGATCATTAGCTTTGTATCACTATTAATCTATGTGCTACTCTAGTGATGTTATTAAAGTAGTCTATTCCTCCTCCATGATGTAATGTTGACAGTGTGTGCATCATGTAGTACTTGGCGTAGGTTATGATTGTAATCTCTTGTAGATTATAAAGTTAACTATTACTATGA
Organism: Lolium multiflorum; assembly: GCA_030979885.1. Classification (NCBI taxonomy): domain Eukaryota; kingdom Viridiplantae; phylum Streptophyta; class Magnoliopsida; order Poales; family Poaceae; genus Lolium; species Lolium multiflorum. Next base: position 283,737,341 of record CM061748.1, read on the forward strand.
TAGTATTGATGCGATCTATTCCCCTTTCATAGCTATTGTTGACAGTGTGTATGCTATGTTAGTACTCGGTCTAAATTGCAACGTTCTATTATGCACTCTAGAGGTTACTTTAATATGAACTCCGGATGTTGTGGAGCTTGTTTACTCCGGCTTGAGGTGTGCTTTTGTAGCCCTACACAATGAATGGTGTTTGTTATCCAACAAGAGAGTGTTTGAAGTAGCACAAGTGAAGAGAAGTTATTTATTTATGTGATCATTGTTGAGAGTGTCCACTAGTGAAAGTATGATCCCTAGGCCTTGTTTCTAAGCATTGAAACACCGTTTCCAACAAGTTCTGCTACATGTTGCTTGCTGCCATTTTTATTTCAGATTGCAATTACTACTTACAATCATCCATATTACTTGTATTTCACTATCTCTTGGCCGAACTAGTGCACCTATACATCTGACAAGTGTATTAGGTGTGTTGGGGACACAAGAGACTTCTTGTATCTTAATTGCAGGGTTGCTTGAGAGGGATATCTTTGATCTCTACCCCTGAGTTCGATAAACCTTGGGTGATTCACTTAAGGGAAACTTGTTGTTGTTCTACAAACCTCTGCTCTTGGAGGCCCAACACTGTCTACAGGAATAGAAGCGTGCGTAGACATCAACATGCTTCAAACCCGGCATCTCCCGGAACCGTTGCTGCGCAATATCTTCCCAATCGCCGGCGTTGGTGCCGCTCGGTGGAGCGTTCCTCACGCCCTCGATGCAACCTAACCACCGGCTACACGCCGTCTTGATGGTGTCCCATCGGCCTTGGAGAAAGAGGTAGGAGCGGATCGGAGTAGTAGAGAGAGGCGGCATCAATTGGAAGAATTTATCCTCAATGCGTTGCCAATACCTCTTGCCGGTTTGGTCGGTGCCGGTCACGGCATCCATCGAAACCGCCTCCCAAGCACGGATCAAGATCACGTCTTCGAACTTGGTGTAGTTGCCGATCCGGATCGCTCTCCCCTTCGCCTTGACCACCGCCCCATCGAACGCCCCCTCCTCGATCTCTTCCTATTCATCTTCTCCATCACCACCGGCGTCTTTTTCCTCCTCAAACTCCTCCCCTTCGAGTCCCTCCTCCAATCCGTCGCTGTAGTCACCGTAGTCCGCAAGCGGCAGCGTGTCGATGTCCACGGCAGCATCGTTGAGCATGTCAACATACGACTCTGGCACGTCATCAACCGCGGGACTTTCATCGACCACCTTGCGCGCATCGGCCGGCTCCGGCAGTGTAGGCACCAACGCCGTAGTCAAGGCAGCAAAAGACGCCATCTTCGCCACCGGTGGCTTCTTCGCAGTCTTCTTTGGACCCGACTTCTTCGGCGCCGGTGTCGCGGCTGCCACCTTTCTGCTCGGCCGCTTCACCCGCTTGGCCAGGAGGACATGGACAACTGCAGCGGGGAGCGTCGGGCCAGCGGGAGGCGCGGGGACGACGTGCTGCCCTAGCCGCTTCCGCTTTCCGGCCGCTGCAGCAGCGAGAGGCGCGGCGACGATGGCGGGGACGGTGGTGGCTTCCGCGGCAGCGCTAGATCCGGATGCAGTCGCTGGAGCTGGTCCGCGCGGTGCGGCATTGCCCGGGAGTGGCGGAGGGGCGGCTGCGTCCATGTCGGGGCGGTCGCGGAGGCTCCGGTGGCCGAATATGGGCGGGGACGGCGAAATCGGGCGCGGCGGGTGGAGCGGAAGCGGGAATGGGAGGAGCTGAAACTTCCTTCGCGCCAAGGGGGGAAATGGATGGAGACGGGCCTCGCACAGCCCCTCCGACCCGGGGACTTGGGTGTTGCGCGGCACAAATCGTGGCGGTCCGGATTTTTTTATAGAAATGAGGGTCCGATGTGGGATCTGAATGCCACGTTTTTGCCATCCGAACTGGAAATTGATGGTTATTATGCGGATGGGATCTGCTAGAGATGCTCTAAGCCGGCTCCTAAGCGAGCTCCACTGGATTTTTTATCGCTCTTTTTTGTTTTATTTCTTTCGTGTCCCCTCAGCGTGAGTCTGTGCGTGCGGAGAATGGAGATGGGATTAGAGAAGCCAGGCTGGCGAGAGGAGATCAGACGGTTGAGTACGACTCGATTGGACGGTACCAAGGCGGAGGATCGGGTGATTCTATCGTCTTGGTGACGCCCAACAGTCCCCTTAGAGTAGTCACAATGGGGAGTATCGTATAGTAGTATCATGCATATGATACTAATGTGTGATACTATCTTCACAATGCATAGTACTCCCTCCGTCCCGGTTCACAGGGCTCACTTTGAAAAAACATTTGTCCCACATTAGTATCACTTCTAAGGCCTACATGCAATTAATTATGTGCAGTAACCCCCTCTAATCACACTTCATTTTCCCTTTCTCCTTTTTTTAATTGATGTGGTAGCCTGTAGGAGGCGCGGAGTGCGCTCTGTCGTGTGTGGTGGCGAAGCTCGATGGGGAGCAAGGGGAACACTCGCTGGAAAGATCAGGCGGAGGTGTTCGCCGGGAGAAAAGCAGGGGTGGCGCGCTCACCGGGGAGTAGCCGGGCTGGCTCGCTCGCTGGGGGAGGAGCATGAGACACTCACGGGGGAGGAGCAGGAGGCGCTGGCCGGGGAGGAGCGGGGCCGACGCGTTGGCCGGGGGAGGAGCAGGAGGCGCTCACCGGGGAGGAGCGGGGCCGTCACGCTGGCCGAGGGAGGAGCAGGAGGCGCTCGACGGGGAGGAGTGGGGCCAACGTGCTGGCCAAGGGAGGAGCAGGAGACGCTTGCCGGGGAGGAGCCGAGCCAGCGCGCTCGCCGGGGAAGAAGCAGTAGGCACTCCTCTGGGGAGGATAGGCGCTCGACGGGAGGAGATAGTGTAGGATAACGTTGCATAGAAAACAAAAATTTTCCTACGGCGAACACGCAATCCAAGCCAAGATGCAATCTAGAAAACGGTAGCAACGAGGGGGTATCGAGTCTCACCCTTGAAGAGATTCCAAAGCCTACAAGATGAGGCTCTTGTTGCTGCGGTAGACGATCACTTGCCGCTTGCAAAGCGCGTAGAAGATCTTGATCACGATCGGTTCCGGCGCCACGAACGGGCAGCACCTCCGTACTCGGTCACACGTTCGGTTGTTGATGAAGACGACGTCCACCTCCCGTTCCAGCGGGCAGCGGAAGTAGTAGCTCCTCTTGAATCCGACAGCACGACGGCGTGGTGTCGGTGGCGGTGTAGAAGTCCGGCGGAGCTTCACTAAGCTATGCGGGCAATATGGAGGAGAGGAGCTTGGCTAGGGTTTGGGAGGGGCCGGCCACTCTGGGGGGCGGCCAGCTTGTGGTCTTGGGGTTGGCCGGCCCCCTCCCTTGGCCCCTCATTATATAGGTGGATCCCAAGTGTTGGTGTCCAAGTCTTCGAATAAGACCCGAAACCAAAACCTTCCATAGGAGGGGGAAACCTAGCCCAACTAGGACTCCCACCCAAAGGTGGGATTTCCACCTCCCATGGGGGGTGGCCGGCCCCCTATGGTGGAGTCCACTTGGGACTCCACCCCATCTAGGGCTGGCCGGCCATGGAGGTGGAGTCCCTTGTGGACTCCACCTTCCTTGGTGGTTTCTTCCGGACTTTTCTAGAACCTTCTAGAACCTTCCATAGAACCTTCCGCGACATTTTATTTCACATAAAATGACATCCTATATATGAATCTTATTCTCCGGACCATTCCGGAACTCCTCGTGATGTCCGGATCTCATCCGGGACTCCGAACAAATATTCGAACTCCATTCCATAATTCAAGTGCTACCATTTCAACATCCAACTTTAAGTGTGTCACCCTACGGTTCGAGAACTATGCGGACATGGTTGAGTACTCACTCCGACCAATAACCAATAGCGGGATCTGGAGATCCATAATGGCTCCCACATATTCAACGATGACTTTAGTGATCGAATGAACCATACACATATATTACCAATTCCCTTTGTCTCGCGATATTTTACTTGTCCGAGGTTTGATCTTCTGTATCACTCTATACCTTGTTCAACCTCGTCTCCTGACAAGTACTCTTTACTCGTATCGTGGTATGTGGTCTCTTATGAACTCATTCATATGCTTGCAAGACATTAGACGACATTCCACCGAGAGGGCCCAGAGTATATCTATCCGTCATCGGGATGGACAAATCCCACTGTTGATCCATATGCCTCAACTCATACTTTCCGGATACTTAATCCCACCTTTATAGCCACCCATTTACGCAGTGGTGTTTGGTGTAATCAAAGTACCTTTCCGGTATAAGTGATTTACATGATCTCATGGTCATAAGGACTAGGTAACTATGTATCGAAAGCTTATAGCAAATAACTTAATGACGAGATCTTATGCTACGCTTAATTGGGTGTGTCCATTATATCATTCACACAATGACATAATCTTGTTATTAATAACATCCAATGTTCATGATTATGAAACTAATCATCCATTAATCAACAAGCTAGTTTAAGAGGCATACTAGGGACTTCTTGTTTGTCTACATATCACACATGTACTAATGTTTCGGTTAATACAATTCTAGCATGATATATAAACATTTATCATAAACATAAAGATATAAATAATAACCACTTTATTATTGCCTCTAGGGCATATCTCCTTCAGTCTCCCACTTGCACTAGAGTCAATAATCTAGATTACATTGTAATATACCTAACACCCATGGCATCTGGTGTTGGTCATGCTTTGCCCTAGGGAGAGCTTTAGTCAACGGATCTGCTACATTCAGATCAGTGTGTACTTTGCAAATCTTTACTTCTCCATCTTCGATGTACTCGCGAATCGAGTGGTAACGCAGCTTGATATGCTTCAGCCTCTTGTGTGACCTTGGCTCTTGTGCATTGGCGATGGCACCCATGTTATCACAATAAATGATTAATGGGTCCAATGCACTAGGAACCACACCGAGCTCTACAATGAACCTCTTCATCCATACCGCTTCTGATGAAGCCTCTGGCTTATGTACTCGATTTCGTTGAAGACTTCGCCACCGTGCACTGCTTCGAGCTTGCCCAGCTTACTGCAGCACCATTCAATATAAACACGTACCCAGATTGTGACTTAGAGTCATCAGGATCAGTGTTCCAACTTGCATCGGTGTAACCGTTTACAACGAGCTCTTGGTCACCTCCATAACAAAGAAACATATCCTTAGTTCTTTTCAAGTACTTCAGGATATTCTTGACCGCTGTCCAGTGTTCCATTCCTGGATCACTTTGATATCTGCTAGTCAAACTAACAGCATGTGCTATATCCTGACTAGTACATAGCATGGCATACATGATAGATCCTACTGCCGAGGCATAGGGGATGTTACACATCCTTTCTCTTTCTTCTGCCGTAGCCGGTCCTTGAGTTTTACTCAATACCTTGCCCTGTAACATAGGTAAGAACCCTTTTTACTTACGTCCATTCTAAACTTCTTTAGAATCTTGTCCAGATATGTACTCTGTGATAGCCCTATTAGGCGTCTTGATCTATCTCTATAAATCTTGATGCCTAATATATACGATGCTTCACCAAGGTCTTTCATTGAAAAACTATTATTCAAATAACCCTTAACACTGCTTAATAGTTCTATATCATTCCCGATCAATAATATGTCATCTACATATAATATCAGGAATGCTACAGAGCTCCCACTCACTTTCTTGTAAATACAGGCCTCTCCATGACACTGTATAAACCCGAAGTCTTTGATCACCTTATCAAAGCGTCGGTTCCAACTTCTTGATGCTTGCTTCAGTCCATAGATTGAACGCTGAAGTTTGCATACTTTGTCAGCATTTTTAGGATCGACAAAACCTTTGGGTTGTACCATATACAACTCTTCCTCAATATCTCCATTAAGGAACGCCGTTTTGACATCCATCTGCCAAATCATAATCGAAAAATGCAGCTATTGCTAACAAAATCCTCACAGATTTTAGCTTCGCTACAGGTGAGAAAGTCTCATCGTAGTCAACTCCTTGAATTTGTCGGAAACCCTTTGCGACAAGTCGAGCTTTATAGACAGTAATATTACCATCAGCATCTGTTTTTCTCTTGAAGATCCATTTATTCTCGACAGCCTTTCGGCTATCAGGTAAGTCTACCAAAGTCCATACTTTGTTATCATACATGGATCCCATTTCGGATTTCATGGCTTCTTGCCATTTGTTGGAATCTGGGCTCATCATCGCTTCTTCATACGTCGCAGGGTCCTCATCATTGTTATCTACAATCATGACATTTAGACAAGGATCATACCAATCAGGAGTGGCACGTTCCCTTGTCGATCTGCGAGGTTCAGTAGTTTCCTCGTTCGAAGTTTCATGATCATTATCATTAGCTTCCTATGTTGCCGGTGTAGGCGGTACAGTACAACTTCCGGTACTGCGCTACTCTGATCAACGAGTATAGATTCATCAATCTCATCGAGTTCTACTTTTCTTCCAGTCACTTCTTTAGTGAGAAATTCTTTCTCAAGAAAGGTTCCGTTCTTAGCAACAAAGATTTTGCCTTCGGATTTGTGATAGAAAGTGTACCCAATAGTTTCCTTAGGGTATCCTATGAAGACGCATTTCTCCGCTTTGGGTTCTAGCTTGTCCGGTTGTAACTTTTTTACATAGGCTTCGCAACCCCAAACTTTCGAACATTAGGTTTCTTATTAAACCATAATTCATACGGTGTCGTTTCTACGGATTTTGATGGTGCTCTATTTAAAGTGAATGCTGTCTCTAATGCATAACTCCAAAATGATAACGGCAAATCAGTAAGAGACATCATACTACGAACCATATCTAAGAGAGTTCGATTACGACGTTCGGACACACCGTTTCGTTGAGGTGTTCCCGGCGGTGTCAATTGTGAAAGTATTCCGCATTTCTTTAAATGCATGCCAAACTCATAACTCAGATATTCACCTCCACGATCAGATCGTAGAAATTTGATCTTCTTGTTACGTTGATTTTCTACTTCACTTTGAAATTCCTTAAACTTCTCGAAAGTTTCGGATTTATGTTTCATGAAATAGATATACCCATATCTACTCAGATCATCCGTGAAGGTTAGAACATAACGATAACCACCGCGCGATGCTACGCTCATTGGTCCACATACATCTGTATGTATGATTTCCAATAAGTCAGTAGCTCGCTCCATCATACCAGAAAATGGAGTCTTTGTCATTTTACCCATTAGACATGCTTCATCTATCAAGTGACTCAAAGTCAAGTGATTCAAGTAATCCATCAATATGGAGTTTCTTCATGCGTTTCACTCCAATATGACCAAGACGACAGTGCCACATATAAGTAGAATTATCATTAAGTTTAATTCGCTTAGCATCAATGTTATGTATATGCGTATCACTACTATCGAGATCTAATAGAAATAAGCCATTCTTTTGTGGTGCTCGACCATAAAAGATATTATTCATAAAAATAGAACAACCATTATTCTCAGACTTGAATGAATAACCGTCTTGCATTAAACAAGATCCAGATATAATGTTCATGCTCAACGCAGGTACATAATAGCAATTATTTAGGCTTAAAACTAATCCCGAAGGTAGATGTAGAGGAAGTGTGCCGACCGCGATCACATTGACCTTGGATCCGTTTCCAACGCGCATCGTCACTTCATCTTTCAGTAGTTGTCGTTTATTCTTTAGTTCCTGTTTCGAGTTACAAATATGAGCAACCGAACCAGTATCAAATACCCAGTGTACTAGAACGAGAACCAGTGAAATGAACATCTATAACATGTATATCAAATATACCTTCTTTCTTCTTCTTGACAAGGCCGCTTCAGATCAGCCGATACTTGGAGCAATTATTGTCCCTTCTCCTTGCAAAGAATAGCACTCAGCATCGCTTAGGGCCGTTCGTAGGTTTCATAGGAGGCGCAGCTTTCTTGCCACCCTTCTTGAATTTTCCCTTAGACTTGCCCCTTCTTGAAACGGTGGTCTTGTTGACCATCAACACTTGGTGCTCTTTCTTGATCTCAATCTCAGCAGCTTTTAGCATGCCAAAAAGTTCAGGTAACTCCTTGTTCATGTTCTGCATATTGTAGTTCATCACAAAGTTCTTGTAACTTGGTGGCGTGATTGAAGGACACGATTAATCCCCAGTCTGTTAGGAATCACTATTCCCAAGTCATCGAGTTTCTTCGCATGCCCGGTCATGGCGAGCATGTGCTCACTAACGGAGCTGCCTTCTTCCATCATACACTGAAGAAATGTTTCGATGCTTCATAGCATTCCACCGCCGCATGAGTCTCGAATATAGCTTTCAGCTCATTCATCAACTCATGAGGATCATGGTGCTCAAAACGTTTTTGAAGATCGGATTCAGCATGCACAGATGGCACACCGAACTTGAGAGTACCGAGTTTTCCGAGTCGCGTAAACAGCTTTTACTTCATCGGATTCATCTTCTGCAGGAGGGTCACCTAGCGGTGCATCAAGCACAAATTGCAGATTTCCGCCGAGAGGAAGATCCTCACATGACGGAACCAGTCGGTGAAGTTGCTACCGTTGCTCTTAAGTTTCTCTTTCTCTAGGAACTGATTAAAATTGATTGGGGACGCCATCTCTACAACATATATTTGCAATAGTTTAGACTAAGTTTATGACAAATTGAGTTCAAATTTTAATTCAACATAATTAAAAACCTAAGTGAACTCCCACTCAAAACAATATCCCTCGCATTGTCTTAGTGATCACACGAACCAAATCCACCGCACCTAAACCCGATCATCACGAGAAAAGGTGTGATTTCAATGGCGAACACTCAAAGTGTTCATCATATCAACCATATGATTCATGCTCTACCTTTCGGTATCACGTGTTCCGAGACCATGTCTGTACATGCTAGGCTCGTCAAGGCCACCTTAGTATCCGCATGTGCAAAACTGTCTTGCACCCGTTATATGTACTTATTGAATCTATCACACCCGATCATCACGAGGTGCTTCGAAACGACAAGACTTGGCAACGGTGCTACTAAGGATGAACACTTTATTATCTTGAGATTTTAGTGAGGGATCATCTTATAATGCTACCGTCGCGATCTAAGCAAAATAAGATGCATAAAAAGGATTAACATCACATGCAGTTCATATGTGATATGATATGGCCCTTTTGTTCTTGCACCTTTGATCTTCATCTCCAAAGCACGGATATGATCTCCATCATCTTCGGGCATGATCTCCATCATCGTCGGCGTAGCGTCAAGGTCAATGGCGCCGTCTTCATGATTGTCCTCCATGTAGCAACTATTACAACTACTTTGAAATACTACTCAACATGAAATTTAAAGACAACCATAAGGCTCCTGCCGTTGCCACAATACAATAATGATCATCTCATACATATTCATCATCACATTATGGCCATATCACATCACCAAACCCTGCAAAAACAAGTTAGACGTCTCTAATTTGGTTTGCATATTTTACGTGGTTTAGGGTTTTCGAGAGAGATCTAATCTACCTACGAACATGAACCACAACGTTGATACTAATGTTTTCAATAGAAGAGTAAATTGAATCTTTACTATAGTAGGAGAGACAGACACCCGCAAAGCCTCTTATGCAATACAAGTTGCATGTCGAACGAGGAACAAGTCTCATGAACGCGGTCATGTAAAGTTAGTCCGAGCCGCTTCATCCCACTATGCCATAAAGATGCAAAGTACTCAAACTAAAGATAACAAGAGCATCAACGCCCACAAACCATTGTGTTCTACTCGTGCAACCATCTATGCATAGACACGGCTGATACCACTGTAGGATAACGTTGCATAGAAAACAAAAATTTTCCTACGGCGAACACGCAATCCAAGCCAAGATGCAATCTAGAAAACGGTAGCAACGAGGGGGTATCGAGTCTCACCCTTGAAGAGATTCCAAAGCCTACAAGATGAGGCTCTTGTTGCTGCGGTAGACGATCACTTGCCGCTTGCAAAGCGCGTAGAAGATCTTGATCACGATCGGTTCCGCGCCACGAACGGGCAGCACCTCCGTACTCGGTCACACGTTCGGTTGTTGATGAAGACGACGTCCACCTCCCCGTTCCAGCGGGCAGCGGAAGTAGTAGCTCCTCTTGAATCCGACAGCACGACGGCGTGGTGCTGGCGGTGTAGAAGTCCGGCGGAGCTTCGCTAAGCTATGCGGGCAATATGGAGGAGAGGAGCTTGGCTAGGGTTTGGGAGGGGTGGCCGGCCACTCTGGGGGCGGCCAGCTTGTGGTCTTGGGGTTGGCCGGCCCTCCCTTGGCCCTCATTATATAGGTGGATCCCAAGTGTTGGTGTCCAAGTCTTCGAATAAGACCCGAAACCAAAACCTTCCATAGGAGGGGAAACCTAGCCCAACTAGGACTCCCACCCAAAGGTGGGATTCCCACCTCCATGGGGGTGGCCGGCCCCCATGGTGGAGTCCACTTGGGACTCCACCCCATCTAGGGCTGGCCATGGAGGTGGAGTCCCTTGTGGACTCCACCTTCCTTGGTGGTTTCTTCCGGACTTTTCTAGAACCTTCTAGAACCTTCCATTGAACCTTCCGCGACATTTTATTTCACATAAAATGACATCCTATATATGAATCTTATTCTCCGGACCATTCCGGAACTCCTCGTGATGTCCGGATCTCATCCGGGACTAACAAATATTCGAACTCCATTCCATAATTCAAGTGCTACCATTTCAACATCCAACTTTAAGTGTGTCACCCTACGGTTCGAGAACTATGCGGACATGGTTGAGTACTCACTCCGACCAATAACCAATAGCGGGATCTGGAGATCCATAATGGCTCCCACATATTCAACGATGACTTTAGTGATCGAATGAACCATACACATATATTACCAATTCCCTTTGTCTCGCGATATTTTACTTGTCCGAGGTTTGATCTTCGTATCACTCTATACCTTGTTCAACCTCGTCTCCTGACAAGTACTCTTTACTCGTACCGTGGTATGTGGTCTCTTATGAACTCATTCATATGCTTGCAAGACATTAGACGACATTCCACCGAGAGGGCCCAGAGTATATCTATCCGTCATCGGGATGGACAAATCCCACTGTTGATCCATATGCCTCAACTCATACTTTCCGGATACTTAATCCCACCTTTATAGCCACCCATTTACGCAGTGGTGTTTGGTGTAATCAAAGTACCTTTCCGGTATAAGTGATTTACATGATCTCATGGTCATAAGGACTAGGTAACTATGTATCGAAAGCTTATAGCAAATAACTTAATGACGAGATCTTATGCTACGCTTAATTGGGTGTGTCCATTATATCATTCACACAATGACATAATCTTGTTATTAATAACATCCAATGTTCATGATTATGAAACTAATCATCCATTAATCAACAAGCTAGTTTAAGAGGCATACTAGGGACTTCTTGTTTGTCTACATATCACACATGTACTAATGTTTCGGTTAATACAATTGTAGCATGATATATAAACATTTATCATAAACATAAAGATATAAATAATAACCACTTTATTATTGCCTCTAGGGCATATCTCCTTCAGATAGAGATGGGAATCGGAGGAAGAGATGGCCAGCATTAGGATAAGATATGGTCGGACCCATCCACATGCGACCCGCCTCTCCACAGAAAAGGAACGACCGATTTTTTCTCCCAGATCGGTGAGCTGATGGGAAGCATTTTCCGGAGATGGAAGGAGGCTTTAGGGTCAGACATGTTTTGGTGTGAATCCAATAATGACATCCCATGCACTCAGCTCACCTCACCCCTCTTGGAAAATCAACCCCTCATTTCCTCCCTCTCCAGCAACCGGCATCTACTACATCTACATAAAGCATGTGGTCGTCTCCTCGGCTCTCATGGCGGTATGCACCCTCCCTCTTCCCGCACACATACTACCGTAACTCTCTATTCGCAACCAATAATGAAATAAGAAACAAATCTGGGCCCATTTTATACAAGGGGATGAGTAACTCGAGATATTTCAACCAAGTACAAAATATATGTGCAATAAGCCTCATTTCCGAACAAAGAATTAGTGAAATGCATCTTTTATCAAGAATGAACTGTTATAATCGAGATGCACAATAAACGAAGAACGAAAAATAAAAACACTGCAGGGGACACGAGATTTTAACGTGGAAAACCCTTGCAACACACAAGGGAAAAACCACGGGCGCCAGCCAGCAAAACTTCGCTATTTCGGTGGTGTTTACAAACGCCGTGGGTGTACAATGATGCGATAAAACCCTAGCGACGGCTTACAGGGAATATATATAGATGGTGGCAACAAACTTGATATACACACAACTATCATACTGAGATCTCTCAAAACGATGTGTAAGCATAAATGAATCAAACCTTTTGTACCACTGTCGTGGCGACTGTTTCAGACCATAAAGGGACCTCTTTAATTTGCAAACAAGATCCTCCTTACCAGGCACAACATAACCTTCAGGTTGGTCCATATATATCGCCTCCTCCAACTCACCATGCAGAAAAGCAGTCTTTACATCTAGCTGCTCAAGCTCAAGATCATGCATAGCAACAATACCAAAGAAAGCACGAATAGAACTATGCTTCACAACCGGGGAGAATACATCATTATAATCAACACCTGGAATTTGACCGAAACCTTTTGCTACTAACCTTGCCTTAAACCGTGGAGGCTCATTAGGAGACAAACCTTTCTTTCTTTTAAATATCCACTTGCAGCGGACAGCCTTCTTTTGTTTAGGCAAGTGCACAACATCCCATGTGCCATTCTTCTCAAGCGATTGCATCTCTTCTTTCATCGCACCTACCCACTTCTTTTTATCAACCGAAGCAATGGCTTCAGTATATGTAGCTGGTTCAATATCATGCTCCACCTGTTCCGCACAACTCAAAGCATAATCAACAATATCACATTCTTGAATTAATCGGGTAGGAGGTGTAATATTTCTCTTAGGGCGGTCAGCAGCAATAGACCGTCCTTGTCGTTGAACAAAAGGTGGTGAAGGTGGAACATCATTATCATCATTGTTGGTTTCAGGAACCACATTTTCATTCTCCTTTGCGTGCTCCACCTGCACGCCAATTCTGTGCTGCTCATCATCAGAATCATCAAGAGAATCAATAGCATCAGAAATATCAGTAGACGGACTATCATTAAACATAACCGCCTCATTAAAAACGACATTCCTGCTCAACACAATTTTCTTAGTTTCAGGATTCCATAATCTATATGCCTTAACTCCTGAACCATAACCAAGGAAGATGCACTTAACAGCCCTTGGCTCCAACTTTCCATTATCAACATGAGCATAAGCAGTGCAACCAAAAACTCTCAAATCTGAATAATCAGCAGGTGAACCAGACCATACCTCAATTGGAGTTTTCTTATCAAGTGGAACAGAAGGTGACCTGTTGATGAGATAACATGCGGTGGAGGCTGCTTCAGCCCAAAAACTTCTATGCATCTTTGCATTAGACAACATGCACGAGCCCTCGAAATAATGGTCCTGTTCATGCGTTCAGCCACGCCATTCTGTTGAGGGGTGTACGGAATGGTATGATGTCTTACCATCCCATCATTGCTGCAAAACTCATCAAATTCATTTGAACAAAATTCCATACCATTGTCAGTACGGAGTATCTTAACCTTCTTTTCAGTTTGAGTTTCTACCATAACTTTCCACTTCTTAAAAGCATTAAAAACATCAGATTTATGTTTCAGGAAATATGGCCACACTTTCCTTGAGTAATCATCAATAATAGTAAGCATGTAATTAGCACCACCATTAGAATTTCTACCAGACGGACCCCAAACATCAGCGTGTACATAATCTAAAATGCTTTTGGTGGTATGAACGGAAGCATTAAATTTTACTCTTTTATGCTTACCAAAGATGCAGTGCTCACAAAACTCAAGATTACCTAAATCGCAGCCTCTCTCTCTTTGCCAATTCTGCCATGCCAAGCTCACTCATATGTCCAAGACGCTTATGCCAAAGTTAGTCTTACTAGTTTCATCAGAACACAGCAGCAATACCAGGCAAAGTGCTACCTCTAAGAACATATAATTTCGCAGAATTCATATCACCAATCATAATAATGAGAGAACCTGATGATACCTTCAAAAGTTTGTTCCCACCTTTGTACTTGTACCCGTCACAATCAAGGGTACTCAAAGAGATCAAATTCCTCGCCATGGAGGGTATGTGTTTCACTCCTGTCAACGTGCGTGTCATCCCATCATGGGTCTTGATCTGAACAGAACCAATGCCAACAATGCTGCACTGGTTGTCATTCCCCACACGCACAAAATCTCCACTCTGCACAGACTCATAAGAACTGAACCAATCTTTGTTACAGCAAATATGAAACGAACATGCAGTATCAAGAATCTATTCATCATCACGTGAAACACATGCAGCCAAAACAGCTAAGCAATCTCCATCAGAACTATCATTACCAGCAACAACAGCAGCCTCACCCTTACCGGTGACAACGGCAGCCTTACCATTACCATCATTATTTTTCGGTTGGTAAGTTCCGTTTTCTCCTTGTTCTGCAGCTTCCAACAATCATCAATATTGTGGTTAGATTTCTTACAATACCTGCAGAACTTGTCACGTCCTTTGGACTTTGAGCGACCTCTGTCGCCCTTGCTCTTATCTCTGTTGTTGTGGTAGTAGTTATCTCGCTGCTCAGGCCTGCCACGGACCTCTAATGCCTCTGCCTTGGAGGATGAACTTTCAGCCTGCACCATAGATTTCATTTTCTCCTTTTGTTGGAGAGCATCATAAACTTCCGCGAGAGTTAGTTTGTCGCGGCTCAATAATATGGTGTCACGAAAATTACTGAAAGAATTAGGCAGCGAGCATAAAAGAAGAAGACCCAAATCCTCATCCTCATACTTAACTTCTATAGACTGCAAATCAGAAACAATCTCTTTCAGGAAGATAGGTGATTCATTACCGAACCTCCCTTGCAACTTATGCGAGAACAGCTTCATCTTCACGTGCAATCTGCCCGTGAGATCCTTGGACAAACAGATCTCCTCTAGTTTGACCCATAACTCGGCGGTGGTTTTCTCCTGCAGCACTTCCTGCAGAATATTATTGGACAGATGGAGTTGAATCAACGATAAAGCCTTACGGTCTTTCCGCTTCTCCGCATCGGTCCAGGTATCCTTCGCTTTCTCGCCGAAAGCATCGATCGCTTCATCCAGATCTGAAGATTTGGCGAGAATCGTCCTCATCTTCACTTGCCACAAAGCAAATCTCGTGGTGTAGTCCAGCTGCGGTAGATCGAACTTCAGTGACGACATCTCGTAAACCCTAGATCTAAAGAACACGGGTTCTGATACCACTTGTTATAATCGAGATGCACAATAAATGAAGAACGAAAAATAAAAACACTGCAGGGGACAAGAGATTTTAACGTGGAAAACCCTTGCAACACACAAGGGAAAAAACCACGGGCGCCAGCCAGCAAAACTTCACTATTTCGGGCCGTGGGTGTACAATGATGCAATAAAACCCTAGCGGCGGCTTACAGGGAATATATATAGACGGTGGCAACAAACGCTTCGGCCCAAGCCTCCGGCGATGGGCCTCACTCCGCTCGTCAGAAGTTAGCCTCCCTTTAGAATATGAATTTGGATCACAATATAACATGAACCATGAAAAGAACAATGCCAATATTTTAGGACAAATCCATTGCAGACACCACTACGGGAAAAAAGGCCATTGCTGTCCAGCCAATCTTTGTCGTGAGCTGCTGCACGGCAAAGACATCTTTGCCGTGCGCAGCAACTAGCACGCACGGCAAAGATTACTTTCACAGCAAATTATGAGCGCAGCGCACGGCAAAGAAGACATACACGGCAACGTTAGCAGCGGCGCACGGCAACGATCCTGCGCACGGCAAAGACTAGCTAAAGCGCACGACAAAGTAACTACGACGACAAAGATCCTACAAGCCGCACGACAAAGATTGGCTGCACGGCAATGGCTCTGGACGGTGCCGTGCCGCTATCTTTGCCGTGAGGGCACGCTTGTTGCACGGCAAAGGTCATTGCCGTGCAAATGGTCGACGCGCACGGCAATGTTGCCGTTGCAGTCGGAATCTTTGCCGGGCAGTCTTTGTCGTGCGTCCACGCACAGCAACGTCTTTGCCGTGCAAATAAGGTCCTTTGCCGTGCAAAGTGGTGCACGGTAATGGCCGTTTTTCCCGTAGTGCACCTTATTTTTTCTAGAATGTTCTACTAACTCACACTTAAATATATATTCGTACAATATGAAAACCTCTATAGAGGTAGATGTTAGACCGCACTTCAGTGTTCTCTGTGAGGATATTTAAAAATATAAAATAGAAACAAACACAAATATATAACTATAGTTTGTCTATGTTGCAAAAACTAATCGTGGATACATACAACTTATTTTATTCTTATTTTCTTTAATTCTAAGGAATTTTTTTTAACCAAAGGTGGGTTGAAGGAGAAATTTCTCAAAGATGATAAAACTAACTTATATTTCCTTACAAACACATGGTTCAGATTTAATGAAGAAGTCTTCGCCATGATAAATGGTAGAACTGTATAATGAAAATTTGATCATAATATGTAAGAATGTTATTACATGGAAATTTTTTGAATGTAACAACACATGTATTGATTACTAATCGTCTATCAAGAGAATGTGTTATAAGTAAGTAAAAAAGTATAAATATTTACTACTAAATTGGAATCGTCTGTGGTGGGTGATGGTATGTCCTTGCTGGATAGACGTATGACAGAAGAGTCTATGTGCATATGATCCCTATATGGCATGGGAGAGTCCACATGGTTAAATAGCAATCAATGAAAAACATCATGTGCTAATTCAGATGAGGACGATCGATTGCAAACGAACAATTGCATGCAATGAAAAAACACTAGTTTGTTACCAAATGACATTGCATATTTCTCTTTACCTATTTTTTCTCTAAAACTATAAATTCAGCAAATAATATTTCATCTTAATTCGACTTTTTTGGCGAGTGTTTTCCTTTTCTGTGTATGTAAATAGTGCTTATATCGACGATAGCTTTGCACAAGAACACCTGCACCGAGTTTCTTCCATATATGTTGTCCATTGTGCATCCAAATATATTTGGAGTTACAACATTAAGATTCTAAGGAAATAACCTCTAATCCCACTTCTCTCTTTTCCACACCATTAAATATATGTACATATTTTTTATTTCAAACAAAAATGACACCATATATTTTGTACCAAATATTGGAATCGATTTCACCAAGCTGAAAGGGCTCACCCACACACAGCCTAACATGTGCTAAAATGCTACCCCGAAATATATCGAGCAACGCTGGCGCACATAAGAGCGCATGCAGGCTCCCTACACATGAGAAGGAAGTCGGTGGGACGACAAGATTGGCCACTAGGACATCCATTCAAATTTACAAACAAAAATGTCACCGTATTTTGAACCAAATACTGGAATCAATTTCACCAAGACGAACGCGCGCACCAAAATACATGGTGATGTGTGCTGCAGTGCTAGCCTGAAACGTCGAGCATCGCCAACCCACAAATGAGAGCATGCATGCATACCACACATGAGAAGGAAGTTGTTGGGACTACAAGATTGGCCACTAGGACATCCAGATATGCCCGGCAAATTAGTTGTGCCGACAACTGAGGGACACATAGCGACGCAGGGGGAGAGAGTGAAGACCACAAGTACGGGAGGGAGGTAGCAACGGGGCTGCCAAGGATATAGTGGGGAGAAGAGAAGGAACGAAGGCGGCACTAGCACCTAGGGGTTGTGTTGCCCCAGTCTTGCTCGAGAACGACATGGGAGGTTTAGACGAAGGGTCCTGGAGCAGTTATTAATTCATTTTTTGACTGAAAAGGCAATGCAGAGCTGCTTTTCATTGATAATAGAGGAAAACGTTACAAAATTAAGGATGAGCAAGAAACAATAGTAAAAAACTAAGCTAAGCTACAAAAACTCAACAACAACAGAGTACGGATTAGTCAGGTTCTCGTGGTCTTTGGAGAAGCTCGCACACTTTTCTGCATCCAACAATCAACCATTGATCCGCTTCATCCAGAATTTTTGCAATGATGTTTGCTATTGAGTTTTCACGCGTCTGAAAAATACACTTGTTTCTTTCCTTCCAGATGGTCCACCAGACAAGTTGTGTTTGAGCGAATCCAACCTTTGTGCTTGTTCTTGGGTAGCAGGTTTCACGTGTTTGAGATCCATTCAAGCAGGGGTTGATGCTGTGATCGAAGGAAGCACGACAGTAGATTGGTCAAAGGCAAGATTCGACACCACACCTGAATCGTGAAGGGGCAACAACCCAGCAGATGATGTGCATATTCTTCAGTAGCCGTGCAGAGGGTGCACGTGTTGTTGTGAGGCCAACCTCGCCTTGCCAACATATGAGCGGTTATTAATTCATGTGATGGATAGTTTGATCTAAGACATCAAATTGTAATACAACATTATTGTTGTTATAGTCCATAGCAACACACATGTATTATGGTAGTAATAGTACGTAGTTGTTCATTTGGATTTGGCTAGGGTCCAACAAACTTATAAGTACTCCCAACGGAAGACCATAGAGCAAAATTGGTAACACGAAGATGAATCCCATAATATATGAGGGCATTAATTGATGGACAGTTATATGGTGCAGTTTTTACTCTCCCACGTCAATTCCCCCATCATTTTTTTTTGAAACAAGTACGATAGGGGAGTACCCTACAATAACTTCTTTAAGTAATAAGAAACCAAATATGCGTCTGTGGAGCCTTGAACTGGGGTGGCTGGGTTGTACATTCGCTTCTCTACCCATAAAACACCTCTCTAGGTCTTTGAATTGTAAGAGAGATTGGGAGGGATCAAGAATCCTAATTCTTGCTATTTGGAATGGATCCAATTATATTGAATCTGACCCTAGTGATTGCAGAACTTTGGTCACTGAATCAAATTAACCTTGATGAATAACTAATTATTTCTCTTCTTTTAGCCATTTTTTCATTAATAAATAACTTGCCTCCACAAGAAGAACATGCAGGGCCCCTCCCGACCTTGCGGAAACGAAAAAATGAAATGAAAGTAAAGGCGCGGCCCTCCTCTTTAAAAGCAGTTTGCTAGTTGTTTGTCTTAGTGAATACCCGATTTGTTTGTCTTAGTAAATATCTGATTTATCCTAGCCCTTTTCGGCTCTGTAGCGCCCCAAAGAAGATAACTAATGAGATAGTTTTATTACATTTTAAATTGTGTGATTTCCACTACACCAGTTAATTGTATAAAGTGTTAATCCAATAGAAAATTTATTTGTGGTGGCAGGTTTTAGGGAGTTAACACATCTAGCCTTTCATACCCAAACTATCTGGTTTTGGTCTATGGCCTTCCATACTCGAGCAAAAGAGTAGTCGGCTTCGTTCATACAACATAATGTGAGGCGGCTAATTGGAAATCATGTTCACTTGAGAAATGAGACATGTAGGTGCCGAGAACCTTCAAAGAAAACCAACTATTATCGCAGGTTTCTACTTCCTCCATCCCACAATATAAGACACGCTTTTTTGCACTGTCTTCAATGCACAACCTGGACTACCAATATATAATTATACAAAAAAAAGAATGTGCAAATGGTATGGTCACATTCGTATGTATACAGTTTTTGTTAGCATATTATAAATACGAATTATAGTCAAATTTATAAGTTGTTGACCAAAGAAATTTAAGGGTGCCTTATTTTTGGAACAGAGAGAGTACATCAAATAATAAAATGAGAGCTTTGATTTTGTAAAATACAGATGCTAACATTTAATGTGATCCTACTCACTTAGTATAGTATTTAGTCTTTGGAATTGGAGTATAATTGCCCTATGTGTGGTTGACTATGTTTATCGGTGTACTAGTACTAATTAAACTAATGGATCAAAAGACTAATGGTACAAAGCGAATATACATCTATATAATTTCTTTATGTTGCTATACTGCCCTTGGAAATCTGCCTTTCGTCAAAAAAAGACACTTAACCACTTAAGTTAAGATATTTTGTATATCTTAACTCAATGTGAATGGAAATAATAATACCCCATCCATTTCTTCTAAAGTATGCACATGTCATTGTTGTAGAGAGCAACATCTTAACTTAAGTGGTTAAGTGTCTTTTTTTACGGAAGGCCGACATGCTCGTGCTTTCATTCTTCTATCTTCTAGTGGTTAAGTATCTTAGCATGTCCATTCTTCATTCCTTTAGCCCACGCTACGCCTTTTCATGGAAAACGCATGCGCACAAGTTAGGTGGTTACAACTTACAACAAAGGAAGAGAAAAATAATTTATTTCTCCGACACAATGCCAAGTTTTTATTTTGCGAAATTCTACAAGAGTTGCCTTTATTTTGCATCAGAATGTAAGCCATGGGAACAAGAACACCGTAGCTGAACATTAATCCCAACCGCTGAACAGCAAAACCGTCAAAAGGAACACCAAATAAGCAATGATTATGATATACGCAAGTTAGGAAAGCCGACGACTTAAACTAGGTATTTGTGTCGCCATCTACGTACTTGCTCAAGATTACTTAGCACATGAAACCCACTTCCGAGTTGAAACATGGAAGCTAAGATATAGACCGCCGAATTGAAAATATATTTTCATATGCCCATTTTAGGATCAAGGTGAAGGTGATAATTGCAAACCATCTGCGAAAGAGGGATCAGCTTAAGAAGGTCATCATGTGAAGCGTCACATTTAAGATGGCATGCATATACATCCATGATTGTGAGAACCTGTTTAAGTGTCAGGTTTCTCTTAAACAACTATAACATATATCAAAACATGAGCATGCAACCTTGAGGCCATGGATCTTTCTAAAAGATAATGTATGTACCATTAAAAATGTACGAGTTCAACTGAACATGAAAATGTTTTTAAGTCATTTGTCGATGAGAAATGATAGGCCACTCCATAAAAGACCCGTTCTAGGGTGACCCGCTCTCACCTTTCCCTGGTAGACATAGAGATAAAAACTAGTATGATATCTGATCACTTGAACGATTTTAATGTCTCCCTAGATGTTACTTCCTTCGTTTCATAGTTTTTATCGTGGTTTTAGTTCTAAACTAAAATCACGATAAAGACTATGGAACTGAGAGAGTGCCTTTTTTAGGGAGAGGGGGAGGCGTGGACACAAATATACGTGCGTAACTCCGGACACAAAATTAGTGTTGAAATATAGATAGTGTCCATATGTAGTAATCTATATTAGATTTTAGATTTTTCTATAAATCTCAAAGACTACGTACATGGTAGCCCATGTGAGTTTGTGCCTAATTATTCAACATTTAGAACCGCGGGAACCAAAATCTGATACCAGATCAACAATTAGCTGTTAAGTGAACCTGAACTCGCTTTGAGCGTCAAACTTTACCTAACCATGATGATGCAACGGAACGGACGGTGATCATTATCCATTGGCATATATACGACCAGGGGTGTGTTAGGTCGGCGTCACCGATCAATTCCGCCCTCGTGTGGATATCGTATTCGCAAGAGACGACGCAGGTCGCGCGCGCTCGGGTCCATGTCCATTCCTTGTCTCCGCGGCTCGGCAGGCGTTCCTCTTCACGTGTCCCGACCATCCGCCGACGCACCCGTTTGGTTGCACAAGCGTGACCGGTTGGCTGTCTTCAGCCCCGTTTCGCATGCCTACGTCGGCCGATCACCATCCTCAGATTTATGTCTCTGCATTTGGTTTGCTCTCTGGCCAGAAGAACTGAGCCAGGCTTCGGTGTGCTCTGTACGCAAAACCAAATGTTCAGATTATGCAGCCGCATGCTCATTTGACACAAGCAACAATGAAGATGACGAGGAAGAAATACAGTACTCGAGTTAGTATCAGACACTTGAACGAGACATTCAAGTCGAACAGAAAAAACGTTCCCTCGAAACAAGTCGAACAGCAAAACGTGCTCCCAGCAGTCGTACGCCATAGTTGACTTGAGCGAATAGGAGTCCCCCACGTGCCACCATGGGAGGCGGAGGTTAAAAGCCTCCTGCGTGGGCCGGGAAATGGTGTGCTCAAAATGCTGCGGTGGTGCTATGCCCAGCATAGTGACGGTGACAGGTCGCCGAAGTATTAGACTGCTCATAGTGGGAGTAATATAACTAGTAACATCACACATCTTATCAAGAACAACAAAAATCCAAAAATGCACCATTCCCAAAGTGGCAGGTAGGCCCAAGTATTATTAGTACACATGTTAAAAAGAGGATTATCTTTTTAAAACGAGAGGATTATATTAGTGCAAAGGACAAAAACCAAAATGTCGCGCTATGGAGGTCTAAAGCCACAATCCGGCTAAGAAGAGGCTTAGTGCTCAAGATAATACTGACAATGAGTCTTTTGATAGAGAATGGACATTGTGACTTCTTTTTAGGGAACTCGAATTTAAATTTGTACGAAATATTATAAAGAGAAAAACCCTAATTTAGTCTATGAAGTTGCCTAAGATGTTTTGCTCACGAACTTGTAAATCGTGAATTGGGTCACGGAGTTGCCCCGCACGAGTGTTTTGGGCAACATTTAGTTCGATGATGTGGCCAATTGGCTTTTTTGCAAATTGGCCCCCAAAATTTTATTTTTTTCTGATTTTCTAGTCCCTAGTTTAACTTTTTAGGGGGGGGGGCAATTTGTAAAAACACAATTGGCCACATCAGCAAACTAACAGTGTCTGTGACGGAATGACGAAAACACTAGCGCGGGGCAACTTCTTGATCCAAAATTCACGATTTGCAACTTCGTGACCAAAGCGCAACTGAGATTTTCTCTATTATAAATAAACAAATTATGCAAATCCGCTTTCAACACGTCATGAAGCATTCCTCTATCCTTTTACCTATTTGCATCTTTATAACATGGGCACCATAGATAACATTAGCTTTTATGGTATTCATGCGGAATACTTAAATAAAAAATTCACAAAGTATTTTAAACAAAATTCAACATGCCATCACATATCGGTCATTCAGTTTATTTCATGTTACTGCATTTGTATAACAACGGTGAGTCCTTTTACACTTGGACATGCATCTTGTGTGTCGGCGCAGCAGGTTGTTGACATCAGGTTGCGTGGCCAAACCCGATGGATGATGGCGCATGCGATGCTCGTCATGCTCGCGTGGCACCCGTATCTCGTAGAGTGGACGCTAACGCTCACGCTCCACATACTAGCGCAGGCCGCGCGCCCCAGCATTGTACCTTTGCGTGTACGCTTCGATGGTAGAGGCACCGGACAAGGATGAGCTGGACAAGGAGATCACACTTTTCCATGTGCGACATGGCGCTACTCCTCGATGCCGTCGTGGCCGGCTAAGAACCCTTGGTTTCCATTCCATACCACCGCCCAAGGATCAACAATGTGACTCTATAAGCTATATAGCTACTCCTCCATTCCATATTAGTTATTGCTGATTTGGATGTATCTAGAAATATTTTGTGTATAGAAACATCTTAATCTATGATAATTGGTATGAAGCACCGAGAGTACTACTTTAACCACCTCATATCACTCAAACCAAACACAAAATAGGAATGGTGGCTGGTCATATAATCTCAGGAAATGCTCAAATCTATATATGCCTGAATTTTAGGGTTCAAATCATCTTTTTTAGAATGAAAAAAGAATATATTTCCCCTTAAAAAAGGCAGAGCACACGAATCCAAAAGGAAGGAAATTTCACAAGAGCGCCGACGGCGGCCAATTAGTAGTGTAAGCCAACCAACGCTGCTCCTATAAACAGTGCCCAAACAGCATCATCAGCCTCGCGGTGTCAGCAGGAGGAAGGTGATCGAGTTGAGATCAACCCGCAGCTCGGATCAGCAGCAGTGAGGAGGCCTCCGAGTGGGCGTCCAGGCTGGCCACCGCGGCGAGGATACCGGCGCCGGTGGTGCGCGCGGTGATGGCCTGGTGGCGGAAGAAGATCGTCCTCCCGGCGCGCCGCGTGCTGGCCGCCGTCTCCACCCGCGTCGTGCGCGCCCGCAACACAGGTACGCCGCCGCCCTCGGCCACCTTTACCCAGCAGCACAGCACCGATCATCGAGCATGGCTTCACCACCCATTGATAGGTGGGTATGGCTACTCTATTTACCAGTTACATAGCCAGGGATCTTCTTTAACTTTCCGACCAATTTGGTCGCGATCGTTGCATGCGGTTCTTCTGTTTACGATGTGAGATCTCAGTGTCTGCTCTGTTGCTGTGCTGAGAGGCTGCGTCAGTTGCTTTTCATTGATCATTACAGGAATTCACTTACTCACTCAGTGTCTAGATAGTTCACATGCGCGTGGCTGACGATTATTCAGGTTAAACTGCAGTCGCCTAGATGAGCAAGCAGAGAATTCCATACTATTCAACCGGACAGTCATAGACTAGCCATGCTTACTGTCATTTTTTTTATCTCCTACAATTCAGATAAACTTACTGTAAGAGTCCTATGCTCTTGAAGCTGCTAGGTGATAGATAACTCAATCTGCACAACTTGTCAACAGCCTCTACTAAAAACCAATGTTTTTCCATGCCGTTTTGTACACTTTAATAAACCTTACTTTAATCAAAGTTCCGTCAGCAGTTCTTCGCCCTTACGGCATTGACCACTCGTCAATTTCGTCGACCTGTGCCAAAGACTCGTATCCATTGTGGAATGTGATTCTTCTCCACTAAAAATGCTGCTGCTAGGTAGATTGGATTGGACTTTGCAGGTTCAATCAGTCTAGAAACAACTCCTCTGAACCTCGTCAGCTCGCACTAGCATCCTCCAAAAATCTAGTTCCCACGATATATTCTAACATTGACATGTGGGGCCAATGTGAAAAGCCTTTTCTGGTTTCTTTCTCTTTGGCTCCTGGCCACCCATGCCCAAAATTTCCACGAGATTTCAGAGGTTTTAGTTAGGTGTTACCCCACGGGCAATAATATGAAGGCCAAAAAACTCCCAACTTGCACGAGCACCAAACTGAATGCTCATCGAAGGAAGTCAACCACCCTGTCGGTACAAGCCTGTACACGGTCGGCAGCAACTTGCGAGGAATTAGCAGCACAGCAACAGTGTGAGATCTCGTCATTGCAAATACCCAGTACCTTCGCACTGTGCTGCCAGCCAAGTGCCACGAGGCCATCTAGTTCTTCCGTACAACGAGTTACAGATAATCGTTCCGTAGCAAAATCTCTAGTGAAAAGGGCAGTACGGTGTGTCAAGTGGATTCTTGTGCTTGTCGCGCACTACTTTCGTGCAGCTTCTCCTGTCTGATCTTCAGACCTTGCGGTGGCAAGTGTTCCCAATAATTCTGCTCTTGCCGTCTGAACGGAGCTTTCGCCGTTCTGACGGTGCAAGCGGATCGAGTGGTCTATCACCGCCAATGATTCTTTGGAAATGTGGCACTTGACAACACAATCATTAGGAGATAGTGTCGTCCACGGATACGACCATACACAATTTTTACCACCAACTTGTCTACAAGATCTTACGGCTCCAAGCACCGGTAGACTCTAGCTATGAGTACACTTCAAAAATCAAATTTGGCCCTGGCCCATGCAAAATACAGTTAAACTTCTTATGGGATGGACATCTTTGGTGATTCAATTTCTTGGCAGAACGTTATTTAAACCGAATTCTCGCAACTGAACATTGCAAACCAGTGCATTGCACATAGCTAGCTTACTGCCTTTTCTGTTGGAGCTAGCAGTCCTAGTTGGTGACAACCTTTTCAATTTTTTGTATCTTTGTGGAGCTATCTCCTTTCCTTTTTGTCCCCAGCCGTCCGTTGCAACGACATAAAGTCAGGTCACCATGTCAGTAGACCTGCGGTGCTCGATCCTTCTGGTTTGGGGTTGGGAATAAAAGCCATATGTCTTGATGTGCCTTTGAGGTAAAGTTTTGTACATTATGCAAATTAAAGGAGGCGAAGAAGCTTCGCGGTGAGAACCCTGGGAAAAAATGTTCTTGGTCGAGGCAACGGGGAGAGGGGATTGTTTTGTTTCTAGATAAGGATGACGGAGTGCAGGTAGCTATCACACAGTAGAATATCCAATGTGCCAGGAAAGTATAGTGCCCCCTTTACCCATTTGTTTCACCTTTTCCCTTGGGTGAGAATACGATGCTAGTCGCTCTGAGCTCATTGGCAGGCTCTGTCGCCTCGTCGCCCCGCCAAGCGCATGCTCCTCATCGAGCTCACGTTGAGGTCTCGTTTCCATCCAATGTGCCTCATCGTCGGTTTTGGGCGTGCTCCTTTTGGCCTCAGCGGATATGCAATCCACTTTGGAGGAGCAAGCTAAGTTGCTCCAGGAGGCCATCCGTCCTCTCCACGAGGCCGTTGACTCCTTGCACGCCTTTGGAGGCTTTCTGGGGCGAGCGGAAGCTGCGTTGGGTATGCTCTCCCGGACGCCTGCCGATCCATTGGTTCCGCCTGATGTTGGCAAAGTGGGCGCGAGCGAAGCGGGCCTTTATGGATGTTTCTCTCCGCACGCTAGGATGGGCTCGACGGTCACGGCTCCGGTCATTCAAATCATGCTCGAGTCGTGTGGTGATGCCTCCTTCCGTCGACGAAGTGCGGTCAGACTCGCACGTGATCTCGGATGTGGCTTCTCCGCCGAGTCAAGCACTTTTCTTTGAGAAGAGTTGTGATGTTGATGTTGCCGTATCTCTTTCGCCGGAGTCTAAGAGGCATGTGGTGCCTATTGGTGTTGGGGTTGCTAAGTCTGACAATAGGGCCCGGCGCTGTCGTCGCTAGAGAGGTTTGTGATTTTCTCGCCACCTTGTCTGCTGCCTACCCTGGATCTGCAGTGATTTGATGGGTGTCCCCAATGTTATTGGTTGTCTTTGTCGGCGCGGTGTTGGTGGGTCGTGTTTGAAATGTTTGTTCATGTCACTTCATGGTCTTAGGTGTTGACTAGAGCGGGTGTGGCCCTGTTGTTTCGGGTCTCTTAGGGATGGATGAGCATATGTGGGCTTAGCCGTGTTGTTGTAGATTTTCGTCCGGTTTTCTTCTAAAAACTGAGCACTCTCTTCTTAATTAATGAACGAGGCAAAGCATTTGCCTCTATTTCAAAAAAAAATGCGATGCTAGTTCATCTTTGTACTCCTCTTTTTGGGAGCTTTCTTTCTCCAGATATCTTAGTTTCAGGGGTTTCTGTAGCCAGTAGCCTGCAAATATTGTTATGCCATTGTGCTCTTGAGCAAGGAAGTACACGGCCTTTTGATCCAAAGTAGTATGAAAAGACGCACCTGACTCGGCAGTTAGACTTAGATCTCCCGTGGGAGCCCATTACTGTTTATCCGCCCTATAGCCTAATAATAGGTACAGTACACAGGCCTTAGTGCCTTTGCCATTTGTGCCAGGCCCATGATCCCAGTTGCCAACTTGTACCTCAACCTATTAACGGGAAGGAAAGCCATTTTCCAAGAGCCCAGCCAAGCGAGTTGCTTTTTTTTTTTTGAGGGTAACCAAGCGAGTTGCTAGTTTGCCGTTGATGTGCCGATTGATGAACAACATAAGATGAGGAAAGGTGAAAGAGGAGTTATTATTACCATTCAAAAGAACTTAAAGCAACTTTTAGTTTATTATCAGGATCCTCTGTTGTTCGTGTTCGTTTACGCTTTTTCAGTCCACTGTAATGTCTTCATTTAATTTATAATTCTCCTAGATAAAATCATTTTTTTTGCAACAAAGAATCAAGAAAAAAGAATGAACTCTTAAAATAGTAAGAAAAAAGAGAAGTATGACACAGCGAGCCGAAGTGTCTTTCCATTTGCATGAGTGCCAACAAATGTCACATATCTTTCATCTCTCCACAAAACTGTAAGGTGTAGAAGAAGCCAGCATAGTTGCTGCTTTCTCTCCCACTAACAAAGTGTGGGGGAGAATCCACGACAGTGACAAAACCCTTATCTGAAACCAACCCTTTCGTGCGTGCGTGCAGGCAGTGGAGGCAGCATACTGAAGCTTCACGAGGATGTGCAGACCTGTGGATACAAGGACGTGCAGGTGATGTTCGAGATGCTGACATCAGAGTTGGAGGATCCCAAGAGGCACAAACAGCCGGCGACCTGCTGGAGGCCGCCTTCAGCATGGTCCGGCCGGTCCTCGTCGATTGCGGCTGCGCAATAGAGACGATATGAAGCGGACGTGAAATGGAGCAGCTCGGCTCGTTGGGGGCACCAGGTTTATAACAAGATAAGAATGCAAATTAGTAAGTAATCGATCATCAAGTATTGATGATTGTAGTTGATTAGTATGGCACTAAAGCCTAATACCAGGTATCAGTCATGCATCCCCCTGCCAGTCATCTATCCGGAAGAAGAGCGAGAACTTCAGCAGCGTCAGGCTGCAGAGTGGGTCATAAGCCTCTGAAAGTCTGAACGTTTTTGTTCATGTTATATGTCGATTGTGCTGAATTTTCGTCGGATAAATGACAGAGCAAGAGGGGTTTAATTTTCAATCGTATCTATGTCCGGTTTTCAGCCATTCATGTGTCTTTCATATTGAACAATATTGTTTAATCGACAGGTTTTACTGTTATACTTGTGTGATATGGCAGAATAAAGACAATTAGCAACGAAAATCGTGTTCAAGGGCTCTGTATTTTGTAAGGCCGGTTTAGTGGATCATGACAGGACAGGTAGCAACTTGCAGGGTTTCTTTCATGCCGGAAGTTGACACTTAACAGAAAATCGAGCCAACCAAAGAGAAGCGACACGTTATGGGCCGTTAATTCCCTTGGCAAGAGGCGACCATAGCACTATCTATCGACATGTCCTTTTAATAGTGCCAAACTGCCAATTTGACACGAACATCCAACATCACGTTGCAGATTATGGTTTGGCACTACCATCTGTTTTCTGTTCAGGCCGGACTTAACATGGGTTGGCTTAACGGTTTGGCGCGAGTTATTTTTATTGGTAGACAAGATGATTCTAATTTTGCTAGAACTGAAACCTCAAATCAGTGTACGTATGTCTATATATCCTTCTTTTATGAACAAATGGCCTGAAGAAACACATACAACATACATATAAGGTACATGAAGTCAAGAAACAAAAACAGTAGAGTTTGGAATCATCACTGCTCAAGTAGTGCAAGTCTGTAAGAAAACCAATTCTATACACCATTGCTTGTACTCCGATCCTTTCGTTTTCTGAGGAAGAAAGCTACTAATAGGAAGACCGAGGGGGCGACTGAGACCATGTCCTATCAAGCACTCTGAATAATGATTGTTCTGAGGAAGCTAAACGTATAGGAGAACCTAAATAATAGGCCTAGAAGATGGCCGTAATCCACATCATGTAGTGCCGTGCCGTGTCGAATTATTACACCAACAACACGCTGAAAGGTACTTCCAATTCAAAAAACCAAAGTCATTTGAGCTCTTTGATTGCTGCATCATGTGATGTTACAGACATTTATATGAATCTTAGTAGTCCATGGTGCTGGGAATTGCCATTTGCCATCCATCCATCCGTCCACCTCTGGATGGAAAAACAAAAAACGGAAAAACTTTGGACGGCCTGTGTATGTGTTGAATGATAGCCAGAATTGAATAGAAACTATGATAGCATGACGTTGATACGGCACGAGGAGAATATAATAAGTACAGGACGGTCAGAGCCATGAGGACGGATGCAAAGTAAAGCTAAGACAAAGGTATCCCAATGTGTGTGACTTTGTCTAACACAAAGTACGCATTGGAAAAAAGGGTAGGCTGGCTCCTAGTATTATAATTGTGTAGCTTGCTTGCTCGATTCCTTGTGTAATCATGCTGACACACACAAAGGATATGAAAAAGGTGAGACCTTCAGATCCCATGGCTGCTATGATTCATGTGTGCAGGAGTGTGAGTGAAAATTCCTAAATTGTCGATCTCCCTATGGTGGCCATGAAAAGATAGCTTGCACTATGAGACAGACGAAAAACTACAAAGAACATAGAAAACTCTAAGCAGACTCAAGTCAGGTGAAAGTTTTATATTGTGCTTTCGACCATGTGTTATTCCCATATCAACGTCTGTTGCTGAACTTGACAAATGGAGATGACAAGTGACGACGACCATGTAATGCTATTCTTGGAATTCTTCGAAGTCCAACTACTTCTATTTGTTGCGTAAATGCTACTAATGTAAATCATGGAATATTTCAACACTCCATGTCCACATACATATGTCATTATTATCATATAAACTATCTAGTTAATAGTCAAACCGGTTCGATGTTCCGCCTAACTCTGCTCAACATATGATCCTTTTTTTAAATACAAATGTTTACTTTCCGCTATCAATTTTGGCATCGTGGACACACAACACCATGAGGAATATAATATCCCTCTTACAAACCCAATTAACCACACAACACCATGTCGTTCGGTTGGCTTTTGGTACGAGTTCATATCCAGCCAACTCATATTCAAGGCTGGTGTCCACATTGTGGATCTTGGTTGTCTCTTCTTACTATAAAATGTCACAGGGGCTTCTCTCACAGGCATTCTAGCTAAACATGGTGTAATTTAACCTAAATGTGTGTTCTTTAATTTTCGTACCAAAAACTATATGACTTATATCTAGGAATGGAGGGAGTATGTATTATGTATTAATTTAGTGAATTAATATTTAATAATATATTTATTTAATATTAAAAGGTGTGGCCATCTTAATGGGCCCTTCCCGGAGGGAAGCCACCCCCCCGACACACACACACACACACATGGGCTTATGGTTTTGGAGGTAGGGGAGCATGGGCCCTTTGTGGCCCATCCGGACAACCCCCGCCCCTTGGCCCAGTTGGCCAACCATGCCCTCCTTTTAGTCCCACATTGTCTAGGTATGAGCCTCCACCCCTCCCCTTCCCCCTATATATAGTGGTGCATATGGAGGGAGGAGGACACACAATTGACTTGAAAAAATGGAGAGCCCCCTTGGGCACCTCTCTCTCTCTCTCTCTCTCTCTCTCTCTCTCTCTCTCTCTCTCCCTCACGCGGTTCCTCAAAGAGTTGCGCACGAGGGAGTCCACTCCACCCAGTACGTGGGAACGCTGCTGGGATCTGAATCCAGAAGATCTACTTCTGCACCTCTTCTTGAACGGAGACGGGAGCGTTGTTGAGCACCATATGTGTGCGAAACTATGAGGTGCTACACATGTGGCACTTGACCTCATACCAGGAGGACTTCACTCGACACTGGGGTTGGCGACGAGTACGGATACATCATCCATGTTCTAGTGGAACGTTAACCGCTTTCGTTCTACGAGGATACGTCACTGAAACTATCTCTGTTACAACATTACTTCTGGATAGATATGGGAAACTGCGTTGCGCTAGTTAGAATTTTTGTTTTCAACTACGAATCCCTACAAAAAAATAGAGCCCTAGCTAGATTAGGTTCAGTGTAAAAAGTATTTAAAACATAAAAATTCTGATATGACAAAACCCAAAAACCCTAACGAAACTTTGAAAAAATATCAAAAATTAATACAACTCAAAAAAATTAATATGAGTAACCAAAATTATCCCACAAGAATAATATATCCAAATAAAATGGAATCTTGAATTTTTGAAACAAAAATTCAAATAGTCAATAAACAGTGTGTGTGCTATTTTCCTTTCAATGGAATCCCGTAAAAATAGTATTTTGAGTGATGAATTTCTAAAAAAAAAATGTGGATTATTAATTTGTTAACTAATAAAAATCATGATAATGAGATGTTTACTTAATTTTTTTGAATCACTCAAATTCCATTTATAAAATTTCAAAACCCTAATAATAACATTTCCTTAATAAGAAATAATATCTTGTGGGAAATAAAATTTAACCAAAAATTAACACTTGAGTAAGACCAACACCACACTTCAATAAGTAATCACAATATTCGTAAACCTGATGATTAAGTACTAATCTTAAACCCCAAGAATTGAAAACACTTAATAAAGACCAAACCACACTATAAGAACTAATTCCCATGACCAATAAATACCAAACCACACTATAAGTTGTTGGTAGAAGAAAAGAACGGGGCTGTAACTTAATACCCAAGTCACTATCTGATATACTTGATTTAACACCTAAAAATTAAGCCACCATAAGTAGTAAGCTTTAAAATAAAAATCCACTTAAACCTCTAAGAAAACGTTCTTCAAAAAATCATTCTTTTTGCTAAAATAAAATAAATTCAAATGACCTATTTTCGTAAAGGCGTAACCCACATAAAGGAATATTCTAAAGTAAAGTTCTTACACTTAAGAATAATGATGCATTGTATTGTTTAATGACTGCAGTGATGTGCTTTGAGTGAAACCCTAATTGTCTGAGTTTATTTAAATGAGTGAAGTAAATGTAAACCTAAACCCTATCCTTAAGGATATCACCAACCCTAAACTTAAGTCAAATCTATGAAAGAAATCAATGGGACTTGGGTTCGAGGCTTTAGAACTCTTGCATGCATCACATCATATTGACAATCTTCAAACATTAGTCCATAATGGATCTTTCATCTCAATCGTATGACGATGTTAAAGTGTGTTGGTTGCCTAATTTGGCACTCAGGAGGCAAGTTCAACACTTGCATAAATCCTTGACTTATTTTACTCCTTTTACGGAAACCTTTCGAAACTACATACCTTATCACCTGCATAAAAAAACAATTTTCTAAATATGAAATGAGGATTACTGGCCCGCGAGACACGTAATCTATTGGGTGGGCAATGGAACCATGGTTGAGGGTGATAGCCTATGGTGGAGGTTCCTTTGTGCTCACAACACCATTAGGCTTAAGTAACAAATGTAGTCATTCATTGTAGCACCATATAGACAACGTTGACCACATATCCCGGTGTGGGAAGAGTAAGTCAACTGGATCGCATTGATTTCGCATTCCTCACATATCTGGTTGGGATGGTTCCGTGGGGGAACTCAGCAGGGTGGGAGCCCGTAACATACCCTTCTGTTTTGTGGAATGGCAACTGTGGAATCTTACAACAGAGGGTCTCAAACCTTGGAAGTCTGAACGGGAATATGATTGCAAGCACTTTGTGGTGACCCGGCATACCACTGCATGGTGTAGTATGCAAGTCTGATATAACACCAATGAAACACCATTCCACTAGTATTATATCGCTCAGAGTGGTACAACAGAAACATATGCGGGTCCAAGGCATGTCTATAGAATTACAACATTGACTCTGTTACATAAGATCATCACAGCCTCCTACTTTATAATGAGGTAAAACTGCAAATAAACTCCAAAAGAATGACTCGTAGTCTAATCCTATCACGAACTCTATATGTAGAGTATTTAACTAGCTATAGAGGCTATGAATAGATTCTAGCTAAATAGGAGCTAGTTTTAGGAAGCTAGTTCCCTTCTATGGCTAATCTAGGTTTTCTCCTTGCTGGATGTGGTATCTGACTCCTCTGGCAGGTCCTGTCCCTTGAAGTAGTTGTTGACTCCTCGGTCATCGAGTTGCACTGTAGATCCTCCTTCGATGCCTCCATATCTAAGCAGGAGATTTAAGAGTGGGGTGAGTACGAGCGTACTCAACAAGTTCATTTTAGGAAAGAGGTGTTTAATGCTAGCTACGCATTAGACCAAAGTCTAATACCAATGCAGGTTTTCATAACCATTTCTTCAAAAGGTTGGTTTTATTCAGAAGAACTATGTCCTTCACCGGTTTACTAGAACTTCATGGAGTTCCTTTCGGCAGCGTTCGCAGTTCCATATCCGGAACAGGAGTGACAAGTCACGATTCATTACACTCTGCAGGTGTGTTGCTTTACCCATAAGAGATCTTAACCTTGGTGCCAACCAGGTGTACATTCCCGTCCACACTTCCTTTGGTGTGAGGCCCGGTATAAGGTCATAGCCAATCATATTCCTCCGCTACCCACACCCACCCTTTGTTGCATACCCCGACCCTGGGTCCTCGCTCGTACCAATTAAGGACGGCCCCCGACCACGACAACAATCTGGGATCGAACCAAACTCCTTCGCGGGTAGCTGCAACCCATCATAGACCGCAATACCGTGGGGACTTTATTGGGACCCCCACCCTACAACCTGCTCCTCGGGCGACAAGTGTACTACGGTCTCTACCGTGGGGACTTTTCCCAGCCTACCGCTTGCCCCTTGGAATACAAGTGTCTACGGTAAAGCGCATCCGTTGATGTACAAGAGGTGGAAATACAATTGACTATTCCGTCCCCACCAGATCTTATGGTTAACACGGGTATTACGGCACAAGAATCACTGGACGACATTTGTTGTTAATCCTAGATGGATATAAACCCTTGCAATGGAACCTCCACCATATCAACACATACCATGGTTCCATTGCCCACCACATAGTCATATTCATAGTTATGAAAATAGTACTTTTGCTTTTTATGCAAGAGTGATAAGTATAGTACTTTGCAAATAATTTGGTAAAAATACTCAAATGACATGAGCAAGCGATGAACTTGCCTTTCTTGACTACAAGATTATGCAGACAAGGTCTTCGATACGCAATAACTCCAAATTTCGAAATAGCATCATCGTCCGGTAAGGACGGTGTTTAAAAGATTGGCAAGGATGCAATAATGCATAAGTATGAGATGCAATCCTAAGCGTGACCTAACCCCGATGATTTAGGATTAGTTAGTTGAAATGATTTGCTTAGGGTGTGTTGCACTTTTAGAGTGATTCCACAAACAAGGTTCTTATTATGGTTTTGTTGTCTTAGAATCATAAAAAGTGGTATAATGCAAAGTAACAATCATACACACCAAGGAATAGTAGTTATATAGTAAGTAAAGAGCAGTTGTTAATTTTAAGTCCTATAGTGCGTGGTTGATGATTACTTATTATATAATTCAAAAGAATAACTTTTGAAGAACATGTTCTGGAATAAAGAACAAGTATGATAATTAGGTGTGTGGGGTTCTATGGTTTTCTATGGTTTCAACTAGTTTCTGTAGTAAGTATTAGATGGATCCCAACAATGTTGGATTCATCAACACCTAGGCTTGCAAGGTTGAGTTAAGCCTAGGTATCCTAAGCAATTATTTATACATGGTTGCTGTCAAGGTTGGTTATATCTTACTGGTGATAGTTGACTATTGGTTATAGGCTTTATTAGGCAGGATTGATGATGATTCTTAATTTGCTTCAAAAGAATAACTTTTGAAGAACATACTTCTTAAGTAATAAGAAGTAATTTAATTAAGGTTGAGGTTGTCTAGGTTTGCTATTGAATCCACTAAGTAAGGAATAATTGGCTCCTAAGTAGGATGGTTCATAATTATGAAGTACTTGTAGGGTTTAGTGGACTATGGTTATTTAATGGTAGACATTGGGCATAGATGCTATTGGAGTTCATCACAATGGTGTGATGCTAAGCATGGATAGGTAAGGTTGTTGTCTCTGAGGATAGGAACTAGATTTTACATTTGGTTAACCCTAATTGATCATCTAGGTCTGATGAAGATGAACACATGGAGTACCCATCTTATTAGTGATAGGTCTTCTACATTTTATGTGGTCATGACTAGTATCTAGGTCCTATATGGTTCTATTACTACTACTATTGAAGTAAGATGATCACATGTTAACTTTGGTGTAGGTTTGGAAACCATTTAGGGTTTACATGTAATAATGGAGCTAGGGTTTCTAATTGAATTAGGGTTTTAGGTTTCACATGAAATGATAGGGTTGTAACATTATTCAATATGGAATTAGGGTTTGCTGTTTACCATATAGTTTTATGATTAATAACTTCATTTTGAAGTTGAAGTTATTAATAACTTTGAAATAAGACTAATATTGAATTTGGCATTTTATTACTTTTAAACAATTAATAATTAGGGTAATTATTAATCAGGGTTTAAATCCCACTGAAAAGGATTTAATAATATAATGATAAAATAAAATTATTTTTAGTGTTTTCTTTAATTTCTTACTAGTTTTTATTTAACTTAGAAAATCTTCCTAATTATTGAATTTTAAATTCAATTAAGAATTAAAGAAAATGCTTAAATAACAAGTATTAAATACTTAAATTTTTATTACAAATAAAAATTTCATATTATATTTTTATTAGAAAGATTTTTCTTTTCTAAGAATTTTGATATATTATTTTCATTTTTCTGAGCTTTTATGAATTTTCTAGATTTATTTAAAGTTGCAGAGATTATTGGATTTGAATTGAAACGAATGGAACTGCTAAACGTACCCGGCCAGGGTACACCCACAGTCAATGACTGGTGGGGTCCTAGCCACGTCACATGCCACGTGGTCATTGACTGAAGTCAAAATCGAAGAAATGGTCTGGGAGCTCTCTGCCGGCGGGAATTTAACGACGGCTGATACGTCTCCGACGTATCGATAATTTCTTATGTTCCATGCCACATTATTGATGATATCTACATGTTTTATGCACACTTTATGTCATATTCGTGCATTTTCTCGGAACTAACCTATTAACAAGATGCCAGTGTGCCATTTTCTGCTGTTTTTGGTTTCAAATCTAGTAATGAAATATTCTCGGAATTGGACGAAATCAACGCCAGGTCCTATTTTGCCACGAAGCTTCCAGAAGACCGAAGAGGAGAGGGCCACGAGGCGGCCACACCCTAGGCGGCGCGGCCTGGCCCTTGGCCGCGCCGATGTGGTGTGGGCCTCGTGTGCTCGACCGCCCTTCCGCCTACTTAAAGCCTCCGTCGCGAAACCCCCGCACCGAGAGCCACGATACGAAAACCTTCCAGAGACGCGCCGCCGCCAATCCCATCTCGGGGATTCGAGGATCGCCTCCGCACCCTGCCGGAGAGGGGAATCATCTCCGAGGACTCTACGCCGCCATGGTCGCCCTCCGGAGTGATGTGTGAGTAGTCTACCCCTGGACTATGGGTCCATAGCAGTAGCTAGATGGTTGTCTTCTCCCCATTGTGCTTAATTGTCGGATCTTGTGAGTCGAACATGATCAAGATCATCTATTTGTAATTCTATATGTTTGTTGGGATCCGATGAATAGAGAATACTTGTTATGTTGATTATCAAAGTTATGTCTATGTGTTGTTTATGATCTTGCATGCTCTCCGTTACTAGTAGATGCTCTGGCCAAGTAGATGCTTGTAACTCCAAGAGGGAGTATTTATGCTCGATAGTGGGTTCATGTCTCGTGAATCTGGGAAGTGACAGAAATCTCTAAGATTATGGATGTGCTGCCACTAGGGATAAAACATTGGTGCTATGTTCAAGGATATAGTTACTGATTACATTACGCGCAATACTTAATGCAATTGTCTGTTGTTAGCAACTTAATACTGAGGGGTTCGGATGATAACCGAAGGTGGACTTTTAGGCATAGATGCATGCTGGATAGCGGTCTATGTACTTTGTCGTAATGCCCAATTAAATCTCACTATACTCATCATAATATGTATGTGCATGGTCATGCCTCTTTATTTGTCAATTGCCAACCGTAATTTGTTCACCCAACATGTTGTTTATCTTATGGGAGAGACACCTCTAGTGAACCTGTGGACCCTGGTCCAATTCTCTATACTGAAATACAATCTATGCAATACTGTTCTATTTTCTCAAACAATCATCATCCACACTATACATCTAATCCTTTGTTACAGCAAGCCGGTGAGATTGACAACCTCACCGTTTCGTTGGGGCAAAGTACTTTGGTTGTGTTGTGCAGTTCCACGTTGGCGCCGGAATCTCCGGTGTTGCGCCGCACTACATCCCGCCGCCATCAACCTTCAACGTGCTTCTTGGCTCCTACTGGTTCGATAAATCTTGGTTTCATATTGAGGGAAAACTGCCCGTACGCATCACACCTTCCTCTTGGGGTTCCCAACGGACGCGTTTCGTACTCAAGCTCTTTTTGGCGCCGTTGCTGGAGATCAAGACACGCTGCAAGGGAGTCTCCACATCCCAATCTCTTTACTTTGTTTTTGTCTTGCTTAGTTTTATTTACTACTTTGTTTGCTGCACTAAATCAAAATACAAAAAATTAGTTGCTAGTTTTACTTTATTTGCTATCTTGTTTGCTATATCAAAAACACAAAAAAATTAGTTACTTGCATTTACTTTATCTAGTTTGCTTTATTTACTACTGCTAAAATGGCCACTCCTAAAAATACTAAGTTGTGTGACTTCACAACCACAAATAATAATGATTTCTTATGCACACCTATTGCTCCACCGCTACTACAGCAGAATTCTTTGAAATTAAACCTGCTTTACTGAATCTTGTTATGCGAGAGCAATTTTCTGGTGTTAGTTCTGATGATGCTGCTGCCCATCTTAATAATTTTGTTGAACTATGTGAAATGCAAAAGTATAAAGATGTAGATGGTGACATTATAAAATTGAAATTGTTTCCTTTCTCATTAAGAGGAAGAGCTAAAGATTGGTTGCTATCTCTCGCCTAAGAATAGTATTGATTCATGGACTAAATGCAAGGATGCTTTTATTGGTAGATATTATCCCCTGCTAAAATTATATCTTTGAGGAGTAGCATAATGAATTTTAAACAATTAGATACTGAGCATGTTGCACAAGCATGGGAAAGAATGAAATCTTTGGTTAAAATTGCCCAACCCATGGACTGACTACTTGGATGATCATCCAAACCTAATTCTATGCAGGACTAAATTTTTCTTCGCGGAATTTATTGGATTCAGCTGCTGGAGGTACCTTTATGTCCATCACTCTTGGTGAAGCAACAAAACTTCTTGATAATATGATGATTAATTACTCTGAATGGCACACGGAAAGAGCTCCACAAGGTAAGAAGGTAAATTCTGTCAAGAAACCTATTCCTTGAGTGATAAGATTGATGCTATTATGTCTATGCTTGTGAATGATAGGACTAATGTTGATCCTAATAATGTTCCGTTAGCTTCATTGGTTGCCCAAGAAGAACATGTTGATGTAAACTTTATTAAAAATAATAATTTCAACAACAATGCTTATCGGAATTTCTAGTAACAACTATAGGCCATATCCTTATAATAATGGTAACTATGGTAATTCTTATGGGAATTCTTACAATAATAATAGGAACACACCCCTGGACTTGAAGCTATGCTTAAAGAATTTATTAGTACACAAACTGCCTTTTAAAATCTGTTGAAGAAAAGCTTGGGAAAATTGATATACTTGCTTCTAAAGTCGATAGTCTTGCCTCTGATGTTGATCTTTTGAAATCGAAAGTTATGCCTAGTAGGGATATTGAAATTAAAATTGTTACTACAGCAAATGCCATCCAAGTTAGAATTAATGAGAATATAAGATTAATGGCTGAATTGCGTGCTAGGTGGGATAGAGAAGAAAATGAAAAACTAGCTAAAGAGAAGAATGTAGCTAAAGTTTGGACTATTACCACCACTAGTAATGCTAATGCTACACATGTTGCTGCACCTCCTACTATTAATAATAAAAGAATTGGTGTTAGCAATGTTTCCACTTCTAATGCAAAGCGCGAGAAACTGCCTGAAACTGCTAAAACAAACTGTGATAAAACCGCTGAAATTTTTCCAACATTGGGGATGATGATTCCATTGCTTTAGATTATAATGGTTTGAATTTGATGATTACCACATCTCTGAAGTTATAAAGTTCTTGCAAAAACTTGCTAAAATTCCTAATGCTAGTGCTATAAATTTGGCTTTCACGCAACATATTACAAATGCTCTCATAAAAGCTAGAGAAGAGAAACTAGAGCGTGAAGCCTCTATTCCTAGAAAGCTAGAGGATGGTTGGGAGCCCATCATTAAGATGAAGGTTAAAGATTTTGATTGTAATGCTTTATGTGATCTTGGTGCAAGTATTTCCGTTATGCCTAAGAAAATCTATAATATGCTTGACTTGCCACCGCTGAAAAATTGTTATTTGGATGTTAATCTTGCTGATCATTCTACAAAGAAACCTTTGGGGAAAGTTGATAATGTTCGTATTACCGTTAACAATAACCTTGTCCCCGTTGATTTTGTTGTCTTGGATATTGAATGCAATGCATCTTGTCCCATTATATTGGGAAGACCTTTTCTTCGAACCGTTGGTGCTACTATTGATATGAAGGAAGGTAATATTAAATATCAATTTCCTCTCAAGAAAGGTATGGAACACTTCCCTAGAAAGAGAATGAAGTTACCTTTTGATTCTATTATTAGAACAAATTATGATGTTGACACTTCGCCTCTTGATAATACTTGATACACACTTTCGCGCCTAGCGAAAGTTAAAGAAAAGCGCTTATGGGAGACAACCCATGGTTTTACTACAGTACTTTGTTTTTATTTTGTGTCTTGGAAGTTGTTTACTACTGTAGCAACCTCTCCTTATCTTAGTTTAGTGTTTTGTTGTGCCAAGTAAAGTCGTTGATAGTAAAGTTCATACTAGATTTGGATTACTGCACAGAAACAGATTTCTTTGCTGTCACGAATCTGGGCTGTTTTCTCTGTAGGTAACTCAGAAAATTATGCCAATTTACGTGAGTGATCCTCAGATATGTAACTTTCATTCAATTTGAGCATTTCATTTGAGCAAGTCTGGTGCCTCGATAAAATTCGTCAATACGAACTGTTCTGTTTTGACAGATTCTGCCTTTCGCATTGCCTCTTTTGCTATGTTGGATGAATTTCTTTGATCCATTAATGTCCAGTAGCTTTATGCAATGTCCAGAAGTGTTAAGAATGATTATGTCACCTCTGAACATGTTAATTTTATTGTGCACTAACCCTCTAATGAGTTGTTCTAAGTTTGGTGTGGGGAAGATGCAACATGATCAAGGAGAGTGAAAGTAAGCTTGGGGATGCCCGGTGGTTCACCCTGCATATATCAAGAAGACTCAAGCCTCTTAATGGGGATGCCCATCCCCTTCTTCATCGACAACATTATCAGGTTCCTCCCCCTATATTTATTCATCACATCTTATGTGCTTTGCTTGGAGCGTCTTGTTTTTGTTTTTGTTTTGTTTGAATAAAATGGATCCTAGCATTCACTTTGTGGGAGAGAGACACGCTCCGTAGCATATGGACAAGTATGTCCTTAGGCTCTACTCATAGTATTCATGGCGTTTCTTCTTCGTTAAATTGTTATATGGTTGGAATTGGAAAATGATACATGTAGTAAATTGCTATAATGTCTTGGATAATGATACTTGGCAATTGTTGTGCTCATGTTTAAGCTCTTGCATCATATGCTTTGCACCCATTAATGAAGAAATACATAGAGCATTTGGTTTGCATATTTGGTCTCTAAGGTCTAGATAATATCTAGTATTGAGTTTGAACAACAAGGAAGACGGTGTAGAGTCTTATAATGTTTACAATATGTCTTTTATGTGAGTTTTGTTTCATCCTTGTGTTTGTTTCAAATACTGCTAGCCTAAACCTTGTATCGAGAGGATTACTTCATGCATCCAAAATACTTGAGCCAACCACTATGCCATTTGTGTCCACCATACCTACCTACTACATGGTATTTTCGCCATTCCAAAGTAAATTGCTTGAGTGCTACCTTTAAAATTCCGTCATTCACCTTTGCAATATATAGCTCATGGGACAAATAGCTTAAAAACTATTGTGGTATTGAATATGTACTTATGCACTTTATCTCTTATTAAGTTGCTTGTTGTGCGATAACCATGTTCACGGGGACGCCATCAACTACTCTTTGTTGAGTTGCTATGCATGTCCGTCTTGTCTGAAGTAAGAGAGATCTACCACCTTATGGTTAAGCATGCATATTGTTAGAGAAGAACAAACTAAAGCCATGATCCATGGTGGAAGTTTCAGTTTTGGACATATATCCTCAATCTCATATGAGAAAATTATTAATTGTTGTTACATGCTTATGCATAAAAGAGGAGTCCATTATCTGTTGTCTGTCTTGATTATGGATGTCTAAGTTGAGAATATAGCGAGAAATCCAAACGAGCTTTCTCCTTACCTACATCATACCCCTTTGGACATTAAACATGTGCATTGCATGATCCGGTAGTCCAAGCTAATTAGGACAAGGTACGGGCACTATTAGTATACTATGCATGAGGCTTGCAACTTGTAAGATATAATTTACATGATACATATTTTTATTATACCGTTGACAAAATTGTTTCATGTTTTCAAAATCAAAGCTCTAGCACAAATATAGCAATCGATGCTTTTCCTCTATGGAGGACTATTTTTATTTCATTGTTGAGTCAGTTCACCTATTTCTCTCCACCTCAAGAAGCAAACACTTGTGTGAATGTGCATTGATTCCTACATACTTGCATATTGCACTTATTATATTATCTATGTTGACAATATCCATGAGATATACATGTTACAAGTTGAGCAACCGCTGAAATTTAATCTTCCTTTTTGCTTCAATGCCTTTACTTTGATTTATTGCTTTATGAGTTAACTCTTATGCAAGACTTATTGATGTTCTTGAAGTACTATTCAAGTCTTTGCTATATGATTCACTTATTTACTCATGTCATATACATTGTTTTGATCGCTGCATTCACTACATATGCTTTACAAATAGTATGATCAAGGTTATGATGGCATGTCACTCCAGAAATTATCTTTGTTACGCTCGACTGCAGAAGCTTGGGGATGCTGATACGTCTCGACGTATCGATAATTTCTTATGTTCCATGCCACATTATTGATGATATCTACATGTTTTATGCACACTTTATGTCATATTCGCATTTTGGACTAACCTATTAACAAGATGTCGAAGTGCGCAGCTCGCTGCTGTTTTTGGTTTCAGAAATCTTAGTAATGAAATATTCTCGGAATTGGATGAAACGCCCGTGTCCTATTTTGCCACGAAGCTTCCAGTAAGACCGAAGAGGAGGCGAAGTGGGGCCACGGCCACACCCTAGGCGCGCGGCCCCCCTTGGCCGCGCCGATGTGGGGCCTGTGGCCCCCGACCTGCCCTTCCGCCTACTTAAAGCTCGTTCAACCCCAAGATCGAGAGGCACGGAAACCGCCGTTAATCTCCGGGATTCGGAGATCGCCTCGCACTGCCGAGAGGGAATCATCTCCTGGGCTGCCATGGTCGCCTCGGGAGTGATGTGTGAGTAGTCTACCCCTGGACTATGGGTCTATAGCAGTAGCTGGTTGTCTTCTCCCATTGTGCTTAATTGTCGGATCTGTGAGCTGCCGAACATGATCAAGATCATCTATTTGTAATTCTATATGTTGCGTTTGTTGGGATCCGATGAATAGAAAATACTTGTTATGATTATCAAAGTTATGTCTATGTGTTGTTTATGATCTTGCATGCTCTCGTTACTAGTAGATGCTCTGCCAAGTAGATGCTTGTAACTCCAAGAGGAGTATTTATGCTCGAGTGGTTCATGTCTCCGTGAACTGGGAAGTGACAGAAATCTCTAAGATTATGGATGTGCTGTTGCCACTAGATAAAACATTGGTGCTATGTTCAAGGATATAGTTACTGATTACATTACGCGCATACTTAATGCAAT
Source organism: Lolium multiflorum (assembly GCA_030979885.1). Classification (NCBI taxonomy): domain Eukaryota; kingdom Viridiplantae; phylum Streptophyta; class Magnoliopsida; order Poales; family Poaceae; genus Lolium; species Lolium multiflorum. Next base: position 283,780,907 of record CM061748.1, read on the forward strand.
TATCAAGTTGTTAGCAACTTAATACGAGGGGTTCGGATGATAACTGAAGGTGGACTTTTAGGCATAGATGCATGTGGATAGCGGTCTATGTACTTTGTCGTAATGCCCAATTAAATCTCACTATACTCATCATAATATGTATGTGCATGCATCTCTTATTTGTCAATTGCCCAACTGTAATTTGTTCACCCAACATGTTGTTTATCTTATGGGAGAGACACCTCTAGTGAACGTGGACCCCGGTCCAATTCTCTATATGAAATACAATCTATCGGCATCGTTTTGTTTCGCAAACAATCATCATCCACACTATACATCTAATCCTTTGTTAAAGAAGCCGGTGAGATGACAACCTCATCAGTTTGTTGGGGGGTATTTTGGTTGTGCGTGGTTCCACGCTGCTCATCTCGGTGTTGCGCCGACATCCCGCCGCCATCAACCTTCAACGTGCTTCTTGGCTCCTACGGTTCGATAAACCTTGGTTTCATACTCGGGAAAACTTGCCGTACGCATCACACCTTCCTCTTGGGGTTCCCAACGGACGCGTGCTGTACGCGTATCAACGGCGGCGAGACTCCAGATGATCTACGGGCTCGAGTGGATGCTCTGGTTACTCTATGTGACACGGGGAAGCTAATGATGGTGGCGCCGCCTATTTTTGGTCGCCGGCGTTTGCCCGATGCTGGCGCAAAGTTGACGTGGGAGTTAGAGATCTCTGTGATGTAACTTTTCTTCAGGTCCCCGGCAACGGCGCCGTAAAATGTTTTGATACGCACAAGACGCGACCGTTGGAAACCCCAAGAAGAAGGTGTGATGCGTACATCGGCAAGTTTTCCCTCAGTAAGAAACCAAGGTTTATCGAACCAAGAGGAGCCAAGAAGCATGTTGAAGGTTGATGGCGGCGAGATGTGTGCGGCGCAACACCGGGATTCCGGCGCTAACGTGGAACCCGCACAACACCAAAGTACTTTGCCCCAACGAAACAGTGAGGTTGTCAATCTCACCGGCTTGCTGTAACAAAGGATTAGATATATAGTGTGGATGATGATTGTTTTAAAACAGTAGAACAAGTATTGCAGTAGATTGTATTCGATGTTAAGAATAGACCGGGGTCCACAGTTCACTAGAGGTGTCTCTCCCATAAGAATAAATAGCATGTTGGGTGAATAAATTACAGTTGGGCAATTGACAAATAAAGAGGGCATCACAATGCACATACATGATATGATGAATATTGTGAGATTTAATTGGGCATTACGACAAAGTACATAGACCGCTATCCAAACATGCATCTATGCCTAAAAAGTCCACCTTCAGTTATCATCCGAACCCCTTCCGTATTAAGTTGAAAACAATGCATAATTGTATTAAGTATGGTGCGTAATGTAATCAATAACTACATCCTCGGACATAGCATCGATGTTTTATCCCTAGTGGCAACAGACATCCACAACCTTAGAACTTTCTCACACTCAAAGATTTAATGGAGGCACGAACCCACTATCGAGCATAAATACTCCCTCTTGGAGTTAAGAGTAAAAACTTGGCCAGAGCCTCTACTAATAACGGAGAGCATGCAAGATCATAAACAACACATAGATAATAGATTGATAATCAACATAGCATAGTATTCTATATTCGGATCCCAACAAACACAACATATAGCATTACAGATAGATGATCTTGATCATGTTAGGCAGCTCACAAGACCCGACAATGAAGCATAATTAGGAGAAGACAACCATCTAGCTACCGCTATGGACCCATAGTCCAGGGTGAACTACTCACTCATCACTCCGGAGGCGACCATGGCGGTGAAGAGTCCTCCGGGAGATGATTCCCCTCCGGCAGGGTGCCGGAGGCGATCTCCGAATCCCCGAGATGGGATTGGCGGGCGGCGTCTCGGGAAGGTTTTCCTTATCGTGGCTCTCGGTGCGGGGTTTCGCGACGAAGGCTATAAGTAGGCGGAGGGATAGGTCGGGGCCACACGAGGCCCCACACACTAGGTCGGCGCGCCAAGGGCTGGGCCGCGCCCTACCGTGTCGCCAGCTCGTGGCCCCACTTCATATCATCTTCGGTCTTCTGGAAGCTTCGTGTAAAATAGGCCCCGGGCGTTGATTTCTTCCAATTCCGAGAATATTTCCTTACTAGGATTTCTGAAACCAAAAACAGCAGAAAACAGCAGCGGCTCTTCGCATCTCGTTAATAGGTTAGTGCCGGAAAATGCATAAATATGACATAAAGTATGCATAAAACATGTAGATATCATCAATAATGTGGCATGGAACATAAGAAATTATCGATACGTCGGAGACGTATCATCCCCACTTGTTCTGTCCCGAGCAGGTAAACGATAACAAAGATAATTTCTGGAGTGACATGCCATCATAACCTTGATCATACTATTGTAAGCATATGTAATGAATGCAGCGATCCAAACAATGGTAAATGACATGAGTAAACAAATGAATCATATAGCAAAGACTTTCATGAATAGTACTTCAAGACAAGCATCAATAAGTCCCGCATAAGAGTTAACTCATAAAGCAATAATTCAAAGTAAAGGTATCGAAGCAACACAAAGGAATATTAAGTTTCAGCGTTGCTTTCAACTTGTAACATGTATATCTCATGGATATTGTCAATGTAAAGTAATATAACAAGTGCAATATGCAAGTATGTAGGAATCAATGCACAGTCCACACAAGTGTTTGCTTGAGATGGAGAGAAATAGGTGAACTGACTCAACATAAAAGTAAAAGAATGGCCTCTTCGCAGAGGGAAGCATCGATTGCTATATTTGTGCTAGAGCTTTGTTTTGAAAACAAGAAACAATTTTGTCAACGGTAGTAATAAAGCATATGTGTTATGTAAATTATATCCTACAAGTTACAAGCCTCATGCATAGTATACTAATAGTGCCCGCACCTTGTCCTAATTAGCTCGGATTACCTGGATTATCATTGCAATGCATATGTTTTAACCAAGTGTCACAAAGGGGTACCTCTATGCCGCATGTACAAAGGTCTAAGGAGAAAGCTCGCATCGGATTTCTCGCTATTGATTATTCTCAACTTAGACATCCATACCGGGACAACATAGACAACAGATAATGGACTCCTCTTTTATGCATAAGCATTCAACAATTATTAATTTTCTCATATGAGATTGAGGATATTTGTCCAAACTCAAACTTCCACCATGGATCATGGCTTTAGTTAGCGGTCCAATGTTCTTCTCTAACATTATGCATGCTCTAACCATTCTAGCTGTAAATCTCCTTACTTCAGACAAGACGGACATGCATAGCAACTCACATGATATTCAACAAAGAGTAGTTGATGGCGTCCCAGAACATGGTTATCGCACAACAAGCAACTTAATAAGAGATAAAGTGCATAAGTACATATTCAATACCACAATAGTTTTTAGGCTATTTGTCCCATGAGCTATATATTGCAAAGGTAAAGGATAGAAATTTAAAGGTAGCACTCAAGCAATTTACTTTGGAATGGCGGAGAAATACCATGTAATAGGTAGGTATGGTGGACACAAATGGCATAGTGGTTGGCTCAAGGATTTCGGACGCATGAGAAGTAATCCCTCTCGATACAAGGTTTAGGCTAGCAAGGCTATTTGAAACAAACACAAGGATGAACCTGTGCAGCAAAACTCACATAAAAGACATATTGTAAACATTATAAGACTCTACACCGTCTTCCTTGTTGTTTAAACTCTTTACTAGAAATTATCTAGACCTTAGAGAGACCAATTATGCAAACCAAATTTTAGCAAGCTCTATGTATTTCTTCATTAATAGGTGCAAAGTATATGATGCAAGAGCTTAAACATGAGCACAATAATTGCCAAGTATCACATTATCCAAGACATTATAGCAATTACTACATGTAGCATTTCCTGATTCCAACCATATAACAATTTAACGAAGAAGATTCAACCTTCGTCATGAACACTATGAGTAAAGCCTAAGGACATATTTGTCCATATGCAACAGCGGAGCGTGTCTCTCTCCACACAATGAATGCTAGGATCCATTTTTTATTCAAACAAAACAAAAACAAACAGACGCTCCAGTACAAATACAGAAGTGATGGAAAAAAATTTAGTTTCACTAACAATGATAATGTTGTGAAGAAGGGGATGCCTTGGCATCCCCAAGCTTAGACGCGAGTCTTCTTGAAATATGCAGGTGAACCACCGGCATCCCCAAGCTTAGAGCTTTCACTCTCCTTGATCATATTGTATCATCTCCTCTCTTGATCCTTGAAAACTTCCTCCACACCAAACTCAAAACAACTCATTAGAGGGTTAGTGCACAATTAAAATTTACATGTTCAGAGGTGACACAATCATTCTTAACACTTCTGGACATTGCACAAAGCTACTGAAAGTTAATGGAATCGAAAATCCATCAAGCATAGCAAAACAGGCAATGCGAAATAAGGCAGAATCTGTCAAAACAGAACAGTTCGTAAAGACGAATTTCTAAGAGGAACCAGACTTGCTCAAATGAAAATTCTCAAATTGAATGTTGCGTACATATCTGAGGATCACTCACGTAAATTGGCATAATTTTCTGAGTTACCTACAGAGAATTAGGCCCAGATTCGTGACAGCAAAGAAATCTGTTTCTACGCAGTAATCCAAATCTAGTATGAACCTTACTATCAATGACTTTACTTGGCACAACAATGCACAAAACTAAGATAAGGAGAGGTTGCTACAGTAGTAACAACTTCCAAGACTCAAATATAAAATAAAAGGTGCAGAAGTAAAAACATGGGTTGTCTCCCATAAGCGTTTAACGCCTTCAGCTAGGCGAAAGTGTGTATCAAGTATTATCAAGAGGTGATGCACCAACATTACCTTGGGTTTTGCATCTACCTTTCTTGTTCTTTTTCTTACTCTTTGATTTAGGGAATACATGTCTACCCCCGGTGTAGAGGTGAATTTTAGGGTGCCTTCTCCCATATCTATGACTGCTCCCAATAGTTTCAGCAGGGATCTTCCGAGTGTGATTTGTCTTGTTCCTACACATTCAATAACAAGATAATCAATGGATATTGTTCTTCCAAGAATGGTTGTATGCACACCCGCAGCTATTCCCTTAGGAATTATAACAGAGTTATCAATAAGAGTTATTCCTTCTCCCTTTCAACGAATCCCCAAAGTGCCAAAGATTCATGAATACTCTTAGGCATTAGGCAAAATTCAGACATAATATCACAATTAGCATGAAGAGTTTGATCACCGATAACAATTTTAATAGTAGGATCCCATAATGAAGGTTCGGAGTTCACTAAAACTTGATCAAGACGGTTACGAACATATCTATAATTTTCGTTCAAGCGAGATGCACTTGTCTCAAGAGTGTTTAATCTATTATAAATGCTAATAAGAGCTGAATCAAAGTTATTAGCTGAATCATGTGATGCAACCAACTTCTTTATGGCATTAAAAGCTTGATCCCCATTGCAATGAAGGAAATCTCCTCCCACTAAAGCATCCAAGGCATATCTATAGCGAATCATAAGACCAAAATAAAAGTTACTAAGAAGCAAACTTAGATTCATTTGAGGTTCAACTTTACGATAAGAATCAAAAATTCCGGACCAAGCATCTTTAAAACTCTCCTCATCCCCTTGTTTAAAAGTGAAGACTAATTCCTCAGGTGAAGAAGTAACAGGTGCAGAACTAAACATGGTAACAAAAGTAAAATGCAAGTAACTAATTTTTTTTTGTGTTTTTAATATGGAGATTGCAAACAAGATAGTAAATAAAGTAAAGCTAGCAACTAATTTTTTTGTATTTTGATATAATGCAGCAAACAAAGTAGTAAATAAAATAAAGCAAGACAAAAACAAAGTAAAGAGATTGGAAGTGGAGACTCCCAACATGTCTTGATCTTCACGCAACGGCGCTTTGAAACAGCTTGCCGCGCAAAGTTGACGTGGGAGTTAGAGATCTCTCGTGATGTAACTTTTCTTCAGTTCGGAACGGCGCCGTAAAACAGTCTTGATACGCGTACAGCACGCGACCGTTGGGAACCCCAAGAGGAAGGTGTGATGCGTATAGCGGCAAGTTTTCCTCAGTAAGAAACCAAGGTTTATCGAACCAGTAGGAGCCAAGAAGCACGTTGAAGGTTGATGGCGGCGAGATGTAGTGCAACGCAACACCAGGGATTCCGGCACCAACGTGGAACCTTCACAACACAACCAAAGTACTTTGCCCCAACGAAACAGTGAGGTTGTCAATCTCACCGGCTTGCTGTAACAAAGGATTAGATGTATAGTGTGGATGATGATTGTTTGCAAAAACAGAGAATAAGTATTGCAGTAGATTGTATTCGATGTTAAGAATGGACCGGGTTCACAGTTCACTAGAGGTGTCTCTCCCATAAGAATAAATAGCATATTGGGTGAACAAATTACAGTTGGGCAATTGACAAATAAAGAGGGCATGATAATGCACATACATGATATGATGAATATTGTGAGATTTAATTGGGCATTACGACAAAGTACATAGACCGCTATCCAGCATGCATCTATGCCTAAAAGTCCACCTTCGGGTTATCATCCGAACCCCTTCCAGTATTAAGTTGAAAACAACAAAATTGCATTAAGTATGGTGCGTAATGTAATCAATAACTACATCCTCCGACATAGCATCGATGTTTTATCCCTAGTGGCAACAAGACATCCACAACCTTAGAACTTTCTGCACCGTCCCAGATTTAATGGAGGCATGAACCCACTATCGAGCATAAATACTCCCTCTTCGAGTTAAGAGTAAAAACTTGGCTGGAGCCTCTACTAATAACGGAGAGCATGCAAGATCATAAACAACACATAGATAATAGATTGATAATCAACATAGCATAGTATTCTCTATCCATCGGATCCCAACAAACACAACATATAGCATTACAGATAGATGATCTTGATCATGTTAGGCAGCTCACAAGACCCGACAATGAAGCATAATTAGGAGAAGACGACCATCTAGCTACCGCATGGACCCATAGTCCAGGTGAAACTACTCACTCATCACTCCGGAGGCGACCGTGGCGGTGAAGAGTCCTCCGGAGATGATTCCCTCCTCTCCGGCAGGGTGCCGAGGCGATCTCCCGAATCCCCCGAGATGGGATTGGCGGCGGCGGCGTCTCTGGAAGGTTTTCCGTATCGTGGCTCTCGGTACTGGGGGTTTCGCGACGAAGGCTATAAGTAGGCGGAGGAGATAGGTTAGGGGGCCACACGAGGGCCCCACACACTAGGTCGGCGCGGCCAAGGGCGGGCCGCGCGCCCCACCGTGTCGCCACTCGTGGCCCCACTTCGTATCATCTTCGGTCTTCCTCGAAGCTTCGTGCAAAATAGGCCCTGGGCGTTGATTTCGTCCAATTCCGAGAATATTTCCTTACTAGGATTTTTAAACCGAAAAGTTAAAACAAAGAATGGCTCTTCGGCATCTCGTTAATAGGTTAGTGCCTGAAAATGCATAAATATGACATAAAGTATGCATAAAACATGTAGATATCATCAATAATGTGGCATGGAACATAAGAAATTATCGATACGTCGGAGACGTATCACCCGACGACAATGGCGAGCGGCGGAGCTCGCAGGTCTCCGGCGATGGCACGGTACAGGATGCTAGGGAGAGAGTGGAGTGGGCCACGAGGAGCAGAGGCTCACCACGAATGCGTAGGAGGGCTTAGGCGAGGCAGAGGTGGCCGGACGGCGACTCCACCGTCGACGGAGACGATGGCCGGGAGCAATGAGGATGAGCTCAGTGAGGTCGCCTCGGAACGCTTCGGCTCAATTCCTCGTGCCGGTAGAGCAAGTGGAGTATGGCGGTGACGATGGCGTCCACGGCGGGGCCTAGGGCTTCCCCAATCGGCGGCGAGAGGTGGTGGTCCGGGAGCTTGGGTTTCCAAAATTGGGATGATTGAGACGAATAGAGGTCAAATTGAGAGCTTCTACACATTTTATAGGGTCCCTAGCGTGTGCTGGCGGTCAACATCGCCGGCGGTGATCACGAGACGTGGCGTTGGGCGTCGCGGTGGCGAGCCCCCGTGCGTGCACTGGAGGAGACGAAGACGGAGACCCCCTCCTCGTGTCTATCCGAAGCGAAGGGGTACTAGACTGGTTTTGGGTTCTAGTGGGCTTGGTTGCTGGGTTGCGCATTGGGCTCCTCCTGGGCTGCTCTGATCTGCCAGGTAAGCTAGGTAAGCCCTCTTCCTTTCCTTTTATTTTCTATTTTCATTTCTTGTTTTGAATTCTATTTTGAATTCAGATTTGAATTATTTTCTATCTTGTCGGTATTACTCATTTAATTCATACAAGGATTGGTCCAGGGTACTACAAATTATTGAGTGGTGTATTTGCAAATTTAATATAATACTATAACATTAGTTTATTAATTAGTATTGGTATGTGGATTAAATTTCCATATGGACATGAATTTGAATAATAACTTTGAATTATTCAAATTGTTTTCTACATGATATTTTAATGTCACTTTGAAATACTTAGAGTTAATAATACTCTTATCATGGTTTAGTTTTGATATATGGAAATAGGTGGTTGATAGCCACCCATATAGTTTCAATTATAAGATTTAGAACTAGGTTCATCTTATGTTCCATAATGAAACATAGGATTTAATTAGAGTGCACTTATAGGGTTATATTGCTATTTATCTAATGATACATGGATTGGAACTTAATTGTAGCTTGGTCTTAGTTGGGATCATCCAAGTGATGCACAAATTAGGGTTGAGTTATAATTATAAATTACAGAGATGAGATGATACCATATTACATTAGTTAGGGTTTAGTCTCCCCTATCCATGATAGGATGGTTACTTGCTTAATTGTTTATGTGCTTCTTTAGTGAATGAGGACTTGGGAATTGGTTTTACCTTCTACCAATAGATCTCTGATATTAGCCTTAATCTATCATTAAGGTAATTAAAGTGGTTATGGTTCTTTTTATAGTTAACTTTGGTTATAATGATGGATGGTTTCTCACCATATAAAGTATAGAGTTTGACTCTAAGGTTTTCTTATGTTCTTTAATTGAGGGATAAGTGGAATATAAATGTGGTAGGATTCTACTTATGATCACCAAGTGAATCACAAGTTAAGGTTGGGATATAAGCTTAGGGTTGCTTACTAGTTACCTCCCTATGATTTCATGTGGTGAGTAATATCTACGTATCCTATTAGGATTTAACTTATCCTCACATACCTCAAGAGCATGATCATGGATTAGGCATGATCAACTTGTTCTTAATATCTCTACCTCAAGTTCTTAGGGTTTATGATCATCACTCAATTTATAATGATCAAGGTTTGGCTTCCTAAGGTATCTCTCATTAAATGGGTTTATCACTTCCATGATCAAGCATTGTCTTGATGAACTAAGGTATAGCACTTCTATTTTACTTTCTAGGATGGGCTATTATGGTGGCCTCTATAGTTTATATCCCAGGAGAATGCCTGAGATATTCACTTAGAGTTCTCTCACTGAATGATGATTTAATCATCAAGATGTATGGGTAGTTCTCTCCCTCAATTCCAAGTGTTGCCTCAACTATCTTGAGTGTAACACCATAGCTTGAGTTCTCTCATGTAGGAATAGTTATTCTAGAGTTTATGGTGTACTCCTAATATTTATTTAGGTAGCTAAGCTAAAGATTCAATTGTCTAACTTAGTTGGATTAGTCCAATCCTTATTTCACTAATTCATGGATATAGTCTTATTTCATTTGGTATTTGGTTATCTCACCACTCCAAGATGAAATGGTTTACCTCCTAATACTTTAGTTCAAAGGTTGTCCTCGATTCCTTAATAAGTAAGGCTGGAATTGGTATGAATGGTCTCTCTCATTTTGGGAAGGACTTTAATACTAACTTAAGGTTAGGCTCCATAGGGATTGATGTGATCATCAATATCTATGTTTAAAATAAATGGTTTCTCTCTCTAGGAATGTCTTGAATAATATCCTAGGGTTACTCTTAAAGATGATGATTTGAATACTTGGATGTATATCCAAGGTTTAGCTCAAGGTTTGTTATTGCTTCTTTAATAATTAATATAGAACTCTCACCTCTCTAGGTTTGATGTATAATAATATGGAATAGAGAAGGATATGTATTTCTAGAGTTGATCTCTTTGTTATGTTTCCAAGAATGGAGTAAAATGAATACCATGAGGTTCATGGTAGGATCAAGGATTAGTTTTAAGACATGGAAAAGATAAGGTAAGAATAGTTTCTCCATTTTATTGTTACTTGATTTGTAATTGAATAGATGTTCTTATGGTATGGCAAGGATTACCATATTATGATCTGTTATAAGATCAAGCAATGGATCATTGATTAAAGTGTTGTTGTGTTAGATTTAATTCCATTTGATCTAACCCCTTAGATCAATCCATCTCTACCCAAAACAAGGTTTTATCAAAGGTCACATTGAGGTTTATAGCACTTGACTTGATGAGCTACTTCAGTTCCACCAAGGTCAAGTGAAACTTCAATTACTGTGACTGTTTTACTTTAAAGCGCGAAAATTCCCCAGATTTTCTATGCATGAATGCAATGCACACATCTGTTTCCTCTATTTTTGTAACCCCAAATCCTGGGATATTACACACTTCCCGGTTGTGTAACATGGCTAAATATGTTTGTGAGTAAAGTAGCGTACCTCTCGAGAGTGTAGAAAATATGTCCTCCATGTTCTTGGGCAAAGTATTACGATCGTGGCGGGAAAGGAACTCCATGAAAGTTCTCACAACCTGTGAAGGCTGACACGGGCATAGTTTTAAAATCTAAACTTACATTTTCTAAAAACCTGTATTCGAAAACCTTGCATGCCTAGGATCCCCTGATCCACAGTCGTAGATAGTGCATCAGACACCCTCATAGTTGAGCTTGCTGAGTACGCCCATACTCAATCTATCTTCTTACCCCTTTATAGACCCTAGAGGAGACAAACATCCACCCAAACCTCAATAGGACGACGAGGAGGACCACTACAAGGAGCGGACGTCAGTCAGCCGGAGCGTAGTAGTTAGCAACTGAGTTTTGATATAGTGGAGACTAAGATAAAATATAGGAGGGGATCAATACCCAAACCCTAGAACCGATCTGTTGAAGTCTTGTTGTAGTAGCAAGGATAATCCCCGTAGTACTCGAGATAGGTCTCATCATGGACTAGTCGACGAGTTGCTTATTATGGATCTTGGTTTGAACATGAACTTAGAGCATCTCCAACAGGCGCACTACATTTCGGCGCGCTATGTGTCGCTGCGACCGCGCTGTAAACGTTTATCGCGCGATGCGCTGAATTTTCCCCCACCGGACGCTCAAAGATACCGCGCGTGCGCGGGCGCTAAAAAACTTCCTCCGCCGGGCGCTCCAAAATACAGCGCGCGCGGCGGATGGTTCATTGGTGGAGGCGGCGGCAGAGGCTGCGCGCGCCGGGCCGTGGTCGCCTTCACTTTCTTCAGCGGCGGGTTACCGGCGCCCGCGGCTGCGGACGGGCGTTTGGACGCCAGCACCTTCCTCCTATGCGCGCCCACGCCTTGCCGGGGGCCTTGATACGTCTCCGACGTATCGATAATTTCTTATGTTCCATGCCACATTATTGATGATATCTACATGTTTTATGCACACTTTATATCGTTTTTATGCGTTTTCCGAACTAACCTATTGACGAGATGCTGGAGGGCCAGTTCCTGTTTTCTGCTTTCAAATCCTAGTAAGGAAATATTCTCTTAATCGGACGAAATCAACGCCGATCTTAGAATCCCGGAAGCATCCGAACACCCGAGAGAGGCTGAGGGGGCCACAGGGCCACCACACATGACCCTGGCGCGACCAGGGGGGGCCCGCGCCCCCCTAGTGTGTCGTCGCCTCGTTGACCTTCTGACGCCGCCTCTTCGCCTATAAAAAGGTCCCTGACCTAGATCTTCGATACGAAAAGCCACGGTACGAGAAACCTTCCAGAGCCGCCGCCATCGCGAAGCCAAGATCTGGGGGACAGGAGTCTCGTTCCGGCACGCCGCCGGACGGGGAAGTGCCCCGGAAGGCTTCTCCATCGACACCGCTGCCATCTCCACCGCCATCTTCATCAACGCTGTGTCTCCCATGAGGGGGAGTAGTTCTCCATCGAGGCTAAGGGCTGTACCGGTAGCTATGTGGTTAATCTCTCTCCTATGTACTTCAATAAAATGATCTCATGAGCTGCTTTACATGATTGAGATTCATATGAGTTTTATATCACAATTCATCTATGTGCTACTCTAGTGATGTTATTAAAGTAGTTTATTCCTCCTGCACGGTGTAATGGTGACAGTGTGTGCATCGTGTAGTACTTGGCATAGGCTATGATTGTGATCTCTTGTAGATTATGAAGTTAACTATTGCTATGATGGTATTGATGTGATCTATGCCTCCTTTCGTAGCGTGAAGGTGACAGTGTGCATGCTATGTTAGTACTTGGTTTGGTTATGTTGATCTGTCATGCACTCTAAGGTTATTTAAATATGAACATTGAATATTGTGGAGCTTGTTAACTCCGGCATTGAGGGTTCGTGTAATCCTACACAGTTAGTGGTGTTCATCATCCAACAAGAGAGTGTAGAGTCTAGCATCTATTTATTTATTCTGTTATGTGATCAATGAGAGTGTCCACTAGTGAAAGTATGATCCCTAGGCCTTGCTCCTAAATACTGCTATCGCTGCTTGTTTACTGTTCCACTGCATCTGTACTGTCCGCAATATTACCACCATCAACCACACGCCAGTCCTGGGCAGCAAAGCACTTTTCTGGCGTGTTACTACTGCTCATACTTATTCAGACCACCTGTATTTCACTATCTCTTTGCCGAACTAGTGCACCTATTAGGTGTGTTGGGGACACAAGAGACTACTTGATTTGTGGTTGCAGGGTTGCATGAGAGGGATATCTTTGACCTCTTCCTCCCTGAGTTCGATAAACCTTGGGTGATCCACTTAAGGGAAACTTGCTGCTGTTCTACAAACCTCTGCTCTTGGAGGCCCAACACTGCCTACAAGAATAGAAGCACCCGTAGACATCAAGCACTTTTCTGGCTTGCGGGAGGAAAGGTAAAGGCACTCATACTCTCCAGTGTAACTTTTTCGCGCCATTGTGTGTGTGCTCGGCTATTTCCTTTAGATCCCGCAATTGCATCTTTTTGTTTCTTGTTTACACTAGTAAGGCATAATGGACAACAATGAGCTTCTTATTCTATTTCCTGATTTAAGACATGGATGGTTTGATCCGAAAATTAAAAACCCATGGAACATATTAGTATGAACACTTTGAACACCATTGTTGCTAATGATATGGAAAATTCTAAGCTTGGGGAAGCTGGTTTTGATGAGCATGATCTTTTTAGTCCCCCGGGCATGGAGGAGAAAATTTACTTTGATGATACTTTACCTCCTATTTATGATGATTATAATGATAGTAGTCTTTTGGTGCCACTGTTATGGAGGATAAATTTGATTATGATTACAATATGCCTCCTATATTTGATGATGAGAATAATAATGATAGCTACTTTGTTGAATTTGCTCCCACTACAACTAATAAAATTGATTATGCCTATGTGGAGAGTAATAATTTTATGCATGAGACTCATGATAAGAATGCTTTATGTGATAGTTATATTGTTGAGTTTGCTCATGATGCTACTGGATATTATTATGAGAGAGGAAAATATGGTTGTAGAAATTTTCATGTTACTAAAACACCTCTTTTGCTGAAAATCTTGAAGCTGCACTTATTTTATCTTTCTATGCTTGTTGCATTATGCTTCTTGAATTTGTTTATTTACAAGATTCCTATGCATAGGAAGCATGTTAGACTTAAATGTGTTTTGAATTTGCTTCTTGATGCTTTCTTTTGCTTCAAATACTATTTCTTGCGAGTGCATCATTAAAACTGAGCCCATCTTAATGGCTATAAAGAAAGAACTTCTTGGGAGATAACCCATGTGTTTATTTTGCTACAGTACCTCTACTTTATATTTATGTCTTGGAAGTTGATACTACTGTAGCAACCTCTCCTTATCTTAGTTTTGTTGCATTGCTGTGCCAAGTAAAGTCTTTGATAGTAAGGTTCATACTAGATTTGGATTTCTGCGCAGAAACAGATTTTTTGCTGTCACGAATCTGGGTCTAATTCTCTGTAGGTAACTCAGAAAATTATGCCAATTTACGTGAGTGATCCTCAGATATGTACAAAACTTTCATTCAATTTGAGCATTTTCATTTGAGCAAGTCTGGTGCCTCAATAAAATTCGTCTTTACGGACTGTTCTGTTTTGACAGATTATGCCTTTTATTTCGCATTGCCTCTTTTGCTATGTGGGATGGATTTCTTTGTTCCATTAACTTCCAGTAGCTTTAAGCAATGTCCAGAAGTGTTAAAAATGATTGTGTCACCTCTGAACATGTGAGTTTTTGATTATGCACTAACCCTCTAATGAGTTTGTTTCGAGTTTGGTGTGGAGGAAGTTTTCAAGGGTCAAGAGAGGAGGATGATACAATGTGATCAAGAAGAGTGAAAGCTCTAAACTTGGGGATGCCCCGGTGGTTCACCCCTGCATATATCAAGAAGACTCAAGCGTCTAAGCTTGGGGATGCCCAAGGCATCCCCTTCTTCATCGACAACATTATCGTTCCTCCCCTGAAACTATATTTTTATTCCATCACATCTTATGTACTTTGCTTGAGCGTCTGCTTGTTTTTGTTTTTATTTTTGTTTGAATAAATGCTTGTGTGGAGAGAGACACGCTCCGCTGGTCGTATGAACACATGTGTTCTTAGCTTTTAATTTTCATGGCGAAGGTTGAAACTGCTTCGTTAATTGTTATATGGTTGGAAACAGAAAATGCTACATGTAGTAATTAGTAAAATGTCTTGGATAATTTGATACTTGGCAATAGTTGTGCTCATGTTTAAGCTCTTGCATCATATACTTTGCACCTATTAATGAAGAAATACATAGAGCATGCTAAAATTTGGTTTGTATAATTGGTCTCTCTAAGGTCTAGATAATTTCTAGTAAGAGTTTGAACAACAAGGAAGACGGTGTAGAGTCTTATAATGTTTACAATATGTCTTTTATGTGAGTTTTGCTGTACCGGTTCATACTTGTGTTTGTTTCAAATAGCCTTGCTAGCCTAAACCTTGTATCGAGAGGGAATACTTCTCATGCATCCAAAATCCTTCAGCCAACCACTATGCCATTTGTGTCCACCATACCTACCTACTACATGGTATTTCTCCGCCATTCCAAAGTAAATTGCTTGAGTGCTACCTTTAAAATTTCTATCCTTTACCTTTACAATATATAGCTCATGGGACAAATAGCTTAAAAACTATTGTGGTATTGAATATGTACTTATGCACTTTATCTCTTATTAAGTTGCTTGTTGAGCGATAACCATGTTCCTGGGGACGCCATCAACTACTCTTTGTTGAATATCATGTGAGTTGCTATGCATGTCCGTCTTGTCTGAAGTAAGGGAGATTTACCGCTAGAATGGTTAGAGCATGCATAATGTTAGAGAAGAACATTGGGCCGCTAACTAAAGCCATGATCCATGGTGGAAGTTTCAGTTTTGGACAAACATCCTCAATCTCATATGAGAAAATTAATAATTGTTGAATGCTTATGCATAAAAGAGGAGTCCATTATCTGTCTATGTTGTCCCGGTATGGATGTTTAAGTTGAGAATAATCAATAGCGAGAAATCCGATGCGAGCTTTCTCCTTAGACCTTTGTACAGGCATAGAGGTACCCCTTTGTGACACTTGGTTAAAACATGTGCATTGCGATGATAATCCAGGTAATCCGAGCTAATTAGGACAAGGTGCGGGCACTATTAGTATACTATGCATGAGGCTTGCAACTTGTAAGATATAATTTACATAACACATATGCTTTATTACTACCGTTGACAAAATTGTTTCTTGTTTTCAAAATCAAAACTCTAGCACAAATATAGCAATCGATGCTTTCCTCTTTGAAGGACCTTTCTTTTACTTTTATTGTTGAGTCAGTTCACCTATTTCTCTCCCATCTCAAGAAACAAACACTTGTGTGAACTGTGCATTGATTCCTACATACTTGCATATTGCACTTGTTATATTACTTTGCATTGACAACTATCCATGAGATATACATGTTACAAGTTGAAAGCAACCGCTGAAACTTCATCTTCCTTTGTGTTGCTTCCATACCTTTACTTTGAATTATTGCTTTATGAGTTAACTCTTATGCAAGACTTATTGATGCTTGTCTTGAAAGTACTATTCATGAAAAGTCTTTGCTATATGATTCATTTGTTTACTCATGTCATTTACATTGCTTTGATCGCTGCATTCATTACATATGCTTACAATAGTATGATCAAGGTTATGATGGCATGTCACTCCAAATTATCTTTGTTATCGTTTACCTGCTCGGGACGAGCAGAAACTAAACTTGGGGATGCTGATACGTCTCCGACGTATCGATAATTTCTTATGTTCCATGCCACATTATTGATGATATCTACATGTTTTATGCACACTTTATATCATTTTTATGCGTTTTCCGAACTAACCTATTGACGAGATGCCGAAGGGCCGTTCTGTTGCTGTTTTTGGTTTCGTAAATCCTAGTAAGGAAATATTCTCAATCGGACGAAATCAACGCCAGCATCTTAGAATCCCTGAAGCATCCGAACACCGAGAGAGGCCACAGGGGGGCCACAGGGCCACCACACATGACCCTGGCGCGGCCAAGGGGGGGCCCGCGCCCCCCTAGTGTGTCGTCGCCTCGTTGACCTTCTGACGCCGCCCCTTCGCCTATAAAAAGGTCCCTAACCTAAATCTTCGATACGAAAAAGCCACGGTACGAGAAACCTTCCAGAGCCGCCGCCATCGCGAAGCCAAGATCTGGGGGACAGGAGTCTCTGCCCGCACGCCCGGACGGGGAAGTGCCCCGAAGGCTTCTCCATCGACACCGCTGCCATCTCCACCGCCATCTTCATCAACGCTGCTGTCTCCCATGAGGAGGAGTAGTTCTCCATCGAGGCTAAGGGCTGTACCAGTAGCTATGTGGTTAATCTCTCTCCTATGTACTTCAATACAATGATCTCATGAGCTTCTTTACATGATTGAGATTCATATGAGTTTTGTATCACAATTCATCTATGTGCTACTCTAGTGATGTTATTAAAGTAGTTTATTCCTCCGCACGGTGTAATGGTGACAGTGTGTGCATCGTGTAGTACTTGGCGTAGGCTATGATTGTGATCTCTTGTAGATTATGAAGTTAACTATTGCTATGATGGTATTGATGTGATCTATGCCTCCTTTCGTAGCGTGAAGGTGACAGTGTGCATGCTATGTTAGTACTTGGTTTGGTTATGTTGATCTGTCATGCACTCTAAGGTTATTTAAATATGAACATCGAATATTGTGGAGCTTGTTAACTCCGCATTGAGGGTTCGTGTAATCCTACACAGTTAGTGGTGTTCATCATCCAACAAGAGAGTGTAGAGTCTAGCATCTATTTATTTATTCTGTTATGTGATCAATGAGAGTGTCCACTAGTGAAAGTATGATCCCTAGGCCTTGCTCCTAAATACTGCTATCGCTGCTTGTTTACTGTTCCACTGCATCTGTATTGTCCGCAATATTACCACCATCAACCACACGCCGCCCTGGGCAGCAAAGCACTTTTTCGCGTCACTACCTCACGTTCATACTTATTCGACCACCGTATTTCACTATCTCTTAGCCAAACTAGTGCACCTATTAGGTGTGTTGGGGACACAAGAGACTACTTGCTTTGTGGTTGCAGGGTTGCATGAGAGGGATATCTTTGACCTCTTCCTCCCTGAGTTCGATAAACCTTGGGTGATCCACTTAAGGGAAACTTGCTGCTGTTCTACAAACCTCTGCTCTTGGAGGCCCAACACTGTCTACAAGAATAGAAGCACCCGTAGACATCAGGCCTGCCCGGCGGCGCTTGTGTGCAGCGTCGGGCGCGGTGGGACGAAGAGAGCTCGGGCCACGGCGGTTGTGTTGCCGGCCTCGGCGCCACCGCTAGGGTTTGGCGCATGGGGTGGCGGCTCGACGGAGGCGACGGCGGCAGGTGGAATGGAGTAGGGAGGGTCGGTGGGGTGCTGGAGGGCGCGTCCATCTCTGGAATTGTGCCGGCGGCCGCGCGGAGGCGAGGATTGGGCGGTGGGGCGGCAAGGTGCGGGGGAAGTTTCAGCGCAAGGTTTCTTCGCGCGTGCATCGAGCGATACCGCGCGCTGCAGCCAGAGCCCAAAGTTTAGCCCTTAGGATAGGACAAACTAGCCCGCCCAAAAAAATTGCAGCGCCTGCTGGAGGGACGATTTCACGCTCCGGCGCTGCATATCGGCGATTTATATAGCGCGTCTGTTGGAGATGCTCTTACTTAGCAAGTTCATTGTGCCAAGGAGGTTCCGTAGATATTCTTTACGAAGATATTTTGAGATGAAATACTACAGTCAGACACCTTTGGACCCATGATGTTTTTGTTGTCAGTCCGTTGGGTGTAATGTTCATGGAACGGTGTTCCGTAAGTGCTATGACAACGACTTATACACTACAACATCCAGTGGTGTGCGCGGTCACTACAGCTGGGGACATGGCCAATTGAGATATATCCCTCTTGTTTTGTTGCATGCAATGCATTCCTTTGAAATTGTAACCCTAGGTTTGGCTGCCTGCATTTGAGAAAATATGGCTCTGCTAAAGCAATAGCACCCTAATATGTTATAGAAAAGTGACCCGCTAAAGCAATAGTGCTAATACTATCGAACTAAACCATTATACTCCAATAACATAAGAGACTACAATGCTTAGTACATCAATCTGAAAGATCGTCATCAGTAGCAGCCAATCCTTGAATTACCACAAAAGTTGGCTCAGCCCATTTGGCCATCTTTGCGGGTGGTGTGTATATTTACAACACGCCAGTAATATTTAGGTTACTCGTGGCGCGTGGCGCACACACACACCACTAGTAGATTTTATCGTGGCGTGGCAATATGGGATCTCCACTAATGTGTCTACTACTAATGGCATGCCACCCTCACGTCACCAGTATCTATCAGTGGCCTGCTGACATTGGCACACCACTAGACGCCACGAGTATGATTGTTACTAGCAAGGTGGATCCATGCCACTAGTAATGTCTATGAGTGGTGTGCCATTGACACGCCAATAATATCGATTGCATCAACTACATATAAGCAACAAAATTTTCCTCATTTTTTAGGGATCTATCGCACGCAAAAACTAGCATGAACCATTTGCGATAATAATTACAAAAACGGGTTTTCTAGTTTTCAGCTAGCCGAGAATTAATTTTGCTGTTAGTCAACTCCTACACCATTAGATATGCATCGTGACTCATATACTTATGAGTTGTAAGTTGGGTTGCAACTATGATTTTTTTTTTTTTGCTTCGTGAATCGTTCTAATTGTGAGTTGCAATATATATTGCAACTAAAATTCGATGACATCACTTGAACGGGAATTAAGTTAATTCTTATGCACTGGGAATTAGTCGCACCCTTAAGAAAAAAGGCATGCTCCTCAACTTTTTCTTTTTGACTCATGTAGCCGCCTTGAGGGTTGAACTAGAAGAATCTCCTACACATGGTGCTTGCTCCGGTCCAGACGACTGTCTTTCACGCCGTCGCCATTTGACCACCCCAGAGCATCCATGCATACGGCGTGTGTCATCCGTCGACATCTTCTCCACTATCATGATTCCACATGTCTACTTACCTGTGTATTAGGATGTCAATTGGCTGCTCCAAAATCAAATCAACATGGAAAAGCAAAGGGGTTAAACTAGGGTACCGTCCAGCAGCTCCCGTACGTCAACTGCCGGCTCCTTTTCCCTCCGGCCGGTTCTTTCTTCTGTGAAGCCGGCCGGCCTGCACTGCACCCACATCATCATCGCACTAACGCTACTAGTGGCACGGTTCACTGCAACTCCATGTACTCCAAGCCGACCATACACATACATGCACGCCCGCCATATTTTACTTTAAGTAAGTAGCTTACACACACCAAACAAAAGATAAAGTGAAGTGGATAGCCATTATATCATGCATGTACACATCCCGGATTTGCTGAAACAGGTATCCCCTGTTTTTTATTTTATTTTTCCACACCATTTTCTTATAAATCTATTGACCCGTTATTGGCAGTATTAATTTGTGATATTGAGTTCATTATCTTGAGAGCAATAGTGTGATTGTCACTCACCATTTTGACTCTATATTTAGACGAATTGTTCCAGAAATAGTAAGAACTATTGATTGTGTACTCAGAATTATTTTCTACAGTATCACATAAATTTACTGATGATGCAAACGTTTGTGTACTTGAAGGAGTCGTCTAAGCAAGCCACGTACGTACGTACCAGTACCACACTCGTATATATACATGAGAACGATTTGCAAGCAAATTTGTGCCGTGCAAGTCAGAGCGAGCCGTGAGCCACAGGCTACGTGACACGATAAAGCTCTTGATCCTTTTCCCTCTAGCTCCATCTGGAGAATCCTGCGACTGCCGGTTAACTATCCATTATTTTTCGTAGAAGATTCGATCTCTATCTCGCTTCTGCAATCAGAATTAGAATATCTTTTGCAGATAAGTTCGTGATCATACGTGCTCGGGGTCAATACTTAAATATTAGTAATAGTATGGATGATGTGTGCGTCCCGGTGAAAGCTCAGTTGTTGTCATCCTGCTATTGGTTCTCATACGCCGTATTGATATTTTTGCTAAATTGTCCACCAATCTATAATCATTCATAATAGTAAGAAGAACTACAAAAATAATACTAGTTATTTAGATCATATAGCGGCAACTACAGACACTAACACGAGTTGTAGGTGTGTCACGAGTTCTATTAGAGCTTGTTGTAGTAGACAAATATGAAGTCGTCGTGCTAAGACTCCAAAGGACCAGTGTGCAGAAAGCAGCAACAGTCATCAAACATGAGACTCGTAGATTAAAAGAGTTGGACCTGAAACCACACCAACGAACACAAAAACCAACTGGGTCCTGGGAGATTCCTAGGTCGCACAACTCCACGTGCCCTTGGCTGGTGCTATACACACCACCAGAGTGAAAGTAAGGCGAAGATGACCTTATTTTAACTTCAAGATGTAGCCGCCTCACCATCTCAAAGAAGACACTAAAGGAAACAAAACAAAACACGCGAACCCTACCGCCAGCGAGGGCAGTGGTCCGTCACAGCTCTACGGCTCCAAGGCGACCAAAGGTAGAGCGGACCATCGACATCACTGACAAGGGAGACGAAAACCTAGATGGGTTTTTAGGAACGCCTAGTGCTCTCTATTAATTTAAAGCCGCAATAAAGTAGTATCCTGTATTGATATGAGCAAAATAGTTTCCAACAGGCCTCTCCAAATTAACCGACTAGTCCTATTCTTGTATATTGCAGTGTCGAACTCCGAAAGAAAAACGATATAATTCAACAAAGTGTCAGCTTCTGCACTCTTATATTACGGAAAAGAAAGCCCAAAACATAGATAGTAGTACACCATGTTCAAGATTGAGTATGCATGGATGGTACTTTAACACTTTACAGCCTCGTCCAAGTAGGTACCCAAACAGGGTTGGGTCGTCCTAAATAAATAACCAATCCACAAAAAGTATGTACTGTGTCAACAAATTTCCGCTTTACCAACATGGGACACACCAGCACCGGCCCAAAGCTGAATTTATCAAGTGATCCATGTAGTACATGCATATACTTCTCTTATGTGCCACGTGTTTTCGGTTGCATAGCATGTTGGCCACACCATCACACACCATGCATGCACACCTAGTCCCAAATATAGTTTCATGGAACACACTTTATTCACCTTTAGCAGACAGAAACTAATCCCGTCCGCCCGTGCGAGAATTGAAAAGCTTTTCGCAAATCTTTACATGATTAATACATGAGATTTCAAACGGATCCAAAATTCGAAATCGTATCTTAAAATAGGATACGCAAAAAATCTTCTCTCTACAGGAGGCAAAAATCTTAACAAGAGATATGAAGAATTAATTATGTGTCTTAAAAAAGCACCAAAACAATGCAGGAATCGCTGAGGATGTGCCTCACGAAAATCTCGCGGGCAGCAGTACGGGCCCACCTGTCGGCCCCTCCGGCGGTGCAGGTACACGACGGGGCTGCACGTACGGGCGGCAAATAAATCCGGCAGGCGAGATCGATCAGTGGTGGGGCTCGTTCCGTTAGAGCGGGGCCCTCGCCGGCCATCGCTCCGTCTGATCCTACTCTCGCGCCACATCCTACGGCCCAGATTCGATCAGACCCCACCACCCTGGTCGTCCTCTCCCCCGCCACGGCCGCCTTCCTCTGCTGCCTCTTCTTCCCGGTCTCTGTTCCCCTTCCTTCTGTTTAAGCTTCTATCTCTCTCCGTCGCTCTATGCGAGTCTGTGGTTTCACGGCATCATCTATATATAAGAACTCCACTGCTTCTTCCAACCCCTGCTCTCTCTCTTTCCCGGGGGATTTAATCTAGACTAGACTCTTTCCCGGCCTGTTTCATCGGACGGATATCATCGGAGCAGGCGAAGGCGAACAAAGAAGGAAGGTTGGTTCCTCTTATCCCATAGATTTCTCTTCAGGTTTTACCTTTGATCATGCCACCCTATCTCCGTAGGTTTTCCTTTGTTTGGTGTTTGTTCTTGTCCACCCCTCTCTGAAGTCTGAACTGGTCTGTGTTCGTACGATTTTCAATCAGTTCAGCCGGGCAGATGAAATCGATCACCCGTGCGATTCGTCTCGTCTCTTTTCGTTTCGTTTCGTTTCTGGATTTCTACGATTACGCTGTTCCTCCCGCGTTTGTAAACCCGGCGAGATTAGTACTAAAAAACAAATACTGATGGAGCCGTCGATTAAGCCACTTGTGCAAACGGATGGCCGGAGCCGCCATGGCAGTTCTTGATCGGCTTCTTCGCTTCCGACTCTCTGTGGCCCAATCCATCTGCCCGCCGGCATACGGCCGGTATCTGTTCCCTGCATGTTCCGGCCGGTTGCTTGGATTGGGTGCCATGGAGGAACCCAACAGTTTTCTCGTCCCCGCTTCTCTTTTTTCAGTTAGAAAACGTAGATACCATGTCATCAATCTGGTAGGGAACAGATACGAGGCGTTTATGTAGCCCGTACGCGTCAACTGCCTCCCCCTTTCCTCCGATTTCCGGAAGCAGGGGAACCAGTACGCCTTTCGGTTCAGCATACAGTACTCCACGATGTGCCGTGCTAGGGTGGGTAATAGCGATTTGACCCCACGAATGAGGGATAAGTTTCTTTTCAGGGAAAAAAAAGAGGAGATGATTAAGGGCAAAAACATAGCGCTGTACATAACATGGCTCAGGGTCAGTTCGATGATGATCATACATGGTGCGTTCTGGAATCTAGATTTTACCAATCCCGGTAAAACTGCGTTGTTGCATCAATCAGGTAAAAGATGCATTTTAGAAGAAGCGATGCCATGCGGAACCGTAGCCAATATCGGAGTATATTCTCTTGTAAATGTTTGACTAAGAAATTTCTATTATATGATAGTAGTATCTATTTATACTCCGAAGGTTATGTATAGCTACATGGAGGACCACCACACCCAACTGAAGGAGCATACTCGGAGTATTTTATTGTACTAGGCGTTGATGTTGATTCCGTACGGTTTTTCAGTTAGGCATATTGCCATCACATGCCTGCTAAATCTTTGCAACGTTTCTGTACTACCAACTGTTTTTATGTCATCTTGCATTGTACTAAGACTTGACAGTATCATTGTGTGCTGTTGCAATTGCAAGTAACCCAGAAACCGGGTATTGGACAGTTCGCCACACTTTATTTTGCAATTTGATTATTTGCTACACCCTGTGTCAATTTGACACTCCTATATATGTTCAGACTTGTCTCAGTTAACAGTTGAATCATGTCATGACTGGTTTAATTCTGTTCTAACAAATACAAATCTGTATTGTCAACCATTTTCAGTGATCATCTACCATGGATGAACACATGGGAAGACGCACGGTGGGCGGCCTCCTCTTCACCAAGGGGGGCTCGATCCTGCTCTTCAGAGAAGACAGCTCGCGCCCAAAGCCCGGGCGCCCGCAAAGCAATGGCTGCAAGGGTGCTCGGCATCCGGCCGACAAAGGCCGGCCAACGCACAGGGCTGCGGCAGCAGCAGCAGACACACCAGCAACACCGACCCCTCGGAGATCGCAACCTCTGAGGAAACCTCCACAGGGGAGCAGCAATGCAGCGAGCTCCTGTAGCGAAACCGACAACGGCGCCACAAGGGAGGCGACGGCTCCCGTTGCCGGGCGTGACCTGCTGGCACGTCTCAAGGACAGGGTAAGCGCATCGAGGAAGCGGTCGCTGGCCAGGGAGATGAGCAGCCCCTCGTCGTCCTCCGGTGGATTCAGCGCCACCTCTTCGAGCAGTGGCGGTGCCCGGTCGTCCGTAACGAGGCCGTCGCACCGTGCCGCGTCCCGGGTGAGGAAAGGGGATGGAGGCGAAAATGCAGTAGGCGGTGGTGCTGGCCGCGTGCGTAGGGACAATAGTGCCGGTAGTGGTGGTGGTGGCGCCAGGAGGAATTCAGATGATTTGGTGAGGCCTGAGCCGGCGGCCTTGAGGGAACGCCCGGCGCCCGGCGAAGGGTACTTCTCCGGGTTCTTGGCGAGGTACAGAAGCAGTCTCCAGGAAAGAGTGTCTCTGGTAGACGGCGCTGAGGATTCCAGCGGATACTGGCGCTTCGACGTCGAAGGCAGCGAGGAGGTAAACTCCACTCTGTCACTCACTGCATCGTGATCATCCCAAAAGACTTGGGGAATTGAACGAACAATGTGTCTAAACATTGCAATTGCGTTGTGCTTTCTTAGCTCGAGAACTTCTTCATGCGCAGCGACCGGCACCGGGCGATGAGGATGGACATCGACGGCATGTCTTACGAGGTAGGTTCATGACTGGTACATTTGGCGTGCATCAGGTTTTGCCTGTTCTTGGATCATCTCAGCTGACACTTTGTTCTGCAGGAACTGCTTGCGTTGGGTGACCGAATCGGCACGGTGAATACCGGGCTCTCAGAGGACGCATTGTACAAGTGCCTGAAGCGAAGCCTGTACATGGCCACGGCCCCTGAGACGCATCAAGATTGTGACAGAAAATGCAGCATATGCCAGGTGAGTTCATCGCCAGAATTTTACTGTCACTCTAAATTCTCGTGAAGCGAAAAGCCTCTGATCCGTGTGAATTTTCAGGAGGAGTACTCGGGTGGCGAGGAGGTGGGCAAGATGGCGTGCATGCACTTCTACCACATCGCCTGCATACAACATTGGCTCCGGCAGAAGAACTGGTGCCCCATCTGCAAATCAGTCGCCGCCAAGACCAACTAGCTAGCAGCTGCGTGCTTGTTCAGTCACACACTGTAAAAAGAATTTTCATTCATGTCTAGACACAAATCTGCATTCTTTTTTCTCTTCTGCTCTTCTATAGAACGAGTCATTTGTTTGGGCCTGCAAGACTTCTTGGTTTCCTTGTTCAGTTCACAAGGTTCAGTGAACAAAGAAAAAGAAACGGGAAATAAAGGTGGTAGTAGTTTCTTTTGTCAGTGCTGTTTAGTGCATATTTATTTGTGCTGTACATAGTCACTTTTTTGTCATCATAATATTTGTTTGAACGGTAGTTACAATTAGTTATCGTATCCGTATGGTATTTGCCAACTGACACTTCTTTAAGATGGTACGCGCCCTGGTCTGATCTTAGTCGACGGCATGTCCCTGCTCCCTTCAACCTATAATTGTCGACGTGTGCATCCACAGGCTATACCTTATCCTCCGCACACGGGTTAATCAACTTCGAAATCAAATATGCAAAGTAGTTGGAGACGTACACAAATCTCATCCATACGAATACAGACGTTGACAGGAACGATACTGATAACCCTACTTGCGAGACACATTTGTTCCTTTCTTACTTTTCTTTCTTCACAGTTCCTTTCATGGTTGAAGAGCGATACGATAAGACCACACAACACAGAAGCAGTTGCAACCGGTGGGGAATATCTCTACTTTGTCTACGTCTCTACGACAATGGCTGGTCTTTCCATAAGAACCCCAGGTCACCAGAATTGGGACACTGCCAAATATTTCTCCAATCCTACATCCAGAATCGCATCATGTCTATGCTCAAAATACAGAAGAAGAAAAATGCCTGCACAATGTCCACGGCGTCATTCCTTTGTACTAAAGCATTATGATAAGCGTAAATAAATTGATAGCAAAATAGTAGAATCCCTTTGTTATTAAGGTGACCACCAGCAAGTTCCGAAAGTCGCTACAATATGTACAGATCTTGATAGAAAATTACAGACAACAGTCTGCAAACAATTGGTAGATATCCATATCCTAGCCCGATGCAGAATAACACACCATCCAATATCCACATAACCAAGAAGCAGCACGAAACTATGGCATGCCATTATTCACTTCTTTTCGTCATGACTGAGCACACTAGATTGAGTTCACTGAAGATAGATCACACGATACAGCCACTGGGGCAGTTTTGTTATTCGGTGCTGGCCTCCTTCTACATATCCAGGAAATAAGCATATGCAGAGGTGGAGAAGATGAGGAAAGATGGCCTGTAAGTCCACCTTGCCAGCCAAAGCACAAGGTAATATAAGTGTCATGAAGTGTCCCTGCGGAAACCAATGAGTCACAAGTTAAAATCGAAAGTGATAACATTTGAAATGCCTATCTAGAACTACTCATATATTATGGATGTAACATCTCCATTTCACAGAGTATTCGAACTTTTCAACCACAAGGTGAAATTTCCGATGACTTTCCCCATCGTCATCCTCTATATACCTCCATGTTTGTGCATGTGGCATTGGTGAGTATTTTTTTCCCTATTCTACTCAAACCATACGTTTTTTTAATGCGTGATCTGATCAAGTATGGATATACCAAGATTGGACCAATTGATGATAAGTGTTGGAATTTCTCACCACAACTCATAAGCATGTTGGGTTATATTTGGTCATATGCAATTGGCTACATGTCAGTCTGTCAGACTGATTCACAGCCAATACAGACTGCCGACAGCATTAGCTGGCAAAGTATGGTTCTGGTCTTGGGCATGATCACCACGCAATGTGGCTCTACCTTTTCCCAGAGAGTGTAATCCGTTTTGGTGGCAGCAATTTTCCTGGCTCCTCAGTATAATTAATAGTCATGTTCCATATAGAAAAACTGATCGCCCCTTATTGCACAGGCACTTCGACAGTTTAGGTCGTAGATCTCTCGCCCAAACATTGAAAATCCCCATGCCTTTTTTGGAGCATGGGTTAGGCAAGGAGAAGAAAGATCGAAGACCTAGCTTCAGTATTCAAGTCAAAACTAAACATGCAACTGGTTTTTTTATTCTACAATTACAACCACATTCCTAAACGCTTCCAAGAACACAGACAAATTGAATTGTAAACAGTGCAGAAGTCTCAAGTTAACTTATCTTGTCTCTATATGATCTTGTAGTTACAGCAGGATGTAGGAAAACTAGTTCAATGTTCAACTATCCAACCAAAAAGTTGCCAAACAAAGGCAAAGCATTACCTGTACGTGACGCCCCAAGTGAGGATTTTCATCCATGAAGAACCTTGTCCGGATCTAACTGACCACTATAGTAACTGGAAGGAACAGCTGAGAGCTCCAACCTCCCTTTCCACTCTTCACCAGGCTTCAAAGTAATGGGTTTCTCAACAGCTGCAGGCTCCACACACAACATCTGCTTATATTCTTCATCACCAAAATCTTGAATGGTCTTTGACCTCTTGTCCCATGGATTCCATACAACTACAGAGGGCAAAATCATAGCAGAAGGATGAGTGTAGTACCAGGAAAATCAAAACATTAACACAGATATGTACAATATTCACTAGCAATTTAGCTTACCAGCATCTGGAAGCCCATCTTTCCTAAGGACGAATGTTCTTTTCTTCTCATGATCAATAATTGCAATTTTTGGTGGTGCGTCCAGATATATTTTGTCAACCTTCACATCAAAGTTTAGAGGTCAGCAACTGAAGCCTCATATATCAAATGTAACAGGTAAGTGCTTTATTTACCTCTGATTCAAACACAATATTTTTTTTTTTTTTTTTTGAAACGAGGCAAAAGCTTTGCCTATCCATTAATTAAGAAGAAGGATGCCCAGTTAATTAACGGGAAACCGGGCGAAAACCGATACAACATGGGCTAAACCCAGCCAACCACCGGCACACAAGGGCCCAACACATCGATGATACAACGGACGACGCACACGTCGGGACCAGCTAGCCTCCCACCCGTGCCGGAGAGAAAACGCCATGACTGCTATGGGAGGAGCAGGCATAGGACGCTTCTTCCCGTCAAGGTTGTCAAAGTAGTCCAATGTCTCCAGTCCTTCAATACGCACTTCGCTAAGGAATTTTACAGTTTCAGTAAGCACAAATAATAAAGTTCTGAACTCTCAAGTACTGGAAAAGGTGAAGCTACAGAAATTAAAATTAAAAATGCTCAATGTTATTCACCAAAATGTGCATTTAAGATCACCTTTTGTTTTTACTCACAACAGGAACTGTGCACCAATGTGCTTGCACAGTTGCACTGAGGTAACACTTAAGTTACAGACTTCATCAATGTGTAATGGAAGGAAAACCATAGAATCCAGTTCCACAGCTTCCACTATCTAAGCATGAGGACTGAATATCCTAACACCATGCTTTCCTCTAGCCTCATAGGTCATACCCTCACTGTTTCCAGTATCTAATCATGAGGGCGAAATATACTAACACCGCTTTCATCTACTCTAAGACTCTCAGTTTCCCTTTCACCTGAAGATACTCTACAAAAAATTTAAACACGCCCAATACTCAATAAAGGAGTTGCATCTACCAGCCTTGGTTCAATACAAATGTAACAACAACAAAAAAAGAATTCTAACAAGAATTTTGTCTACAATTGCTCCCTTTGTTTAATCGAAACTACTGATCTTGGACTCTTGGTAGAGAAAGGTGGGCTGGTGGTGCACTGTTGCCTAGTAATGGAAACTCATATACCACTGGACTGCCTTACACAAACACAATTTCAGTTTTCCAGTTCTGAACTTTGGAGAAGTTCCAGGTCAAAATATCCGGGGATTTAAACTTTTGAGAATGGAGGAAAAGGGAATTGCAAAGCTTGCATGTACCTTATGTCAGACACGGAGAAGTATGTGTGATATGCAAATGTAAATGAGAAAGGTCTTCCATCAGCGTTGGTGTTTCTTATTCGAGAAGTGAGAAGCAAATCTCCTTTAGGTCCAAGAGCAACTCTTAACCGATATTCAAAGCTGCAACCATAGTTGTCCAAAGACATGTGAGGACCAGAACCAGATATTTGCATCATGAAGAAAAGGAACAAAACATGATCTCTGGATGGTTGAACTTGAACCTGTGAGGCCAAATCTTGAGATCTTCTTCAGAAGGCTTTAGAATGAGATCGGCAAAAGTTTTAATAGCTGTATTTACTGGGAGAGGTGGAGGATTATCATCAATTAACCATAACCTGTTCCTTGCAAATCCATGTTTCTCGATATTCCCATGTGTACCAAACTGCATTTATATGGTTCTTTTAGATGACTGTAGCAGGCGAAAAGTTTATAATGTGTTTACAGAAGTCAACATAGATGAAGTTTCCATACTTGAGGAAAGCAAATGGGTATGCCACCATGAATTGCTCCTGGAGACTTGAAAATGGCCTGAAAAGAATTGTATTTTGAGACCACAATTCAGAGATGCTATAATCACTGCAGTAACACACATAAATTCATAATTCAGCAAGATATGCATGTATTATAGTGGGAGATTTCTCATTTAATGGGGTTAAACTTCCTTGGTGTAAAAGAAATAAAACATCTGTAATGGATAAAATAGCCAGTTCAGGCGAAAATGAGGGAGTGGTTTGTGGCTATGCTCAAAAGGACACTTGGTCAAATGGGGACAAACAACAAAATTAATTAGTGGGACAAGGATGACAAGGATGTGTCAATGCATGTTATAAAAGTTTATCGATGCAACAAATTAATGTCTTAGCTAATGAGGTCATCCCTGACCTCATGAATGGTTATGTACCTTGCTGCTTACAAAAAGCAACTCATCCCCATGGTCATTCTTCCAAGAGGTTACTTGCCCACCATATAGACGGACCTAGTAAAAGAAAGGACATTTGATTAGCATGACCGGTCTAAGTCTAAAAAGGTGATGATAATTGGCAATAATTCAACATGGGGGTCCAGCCATAAATATGTAGATTGCAGCGTAGATAATGCTTGAGATTTGGAAATATAATGGAGTAAAGGTTATGCGATAATGCACAAGAATTTAAAATGGGTAATCTGAATCCTAGTCACATGCAAAGCACGGCACTAAACAGAAGTTCAGAACCTCCTTGACTGACAAGCTATGACAAGAGAGAAGAAAAAGGGATTGGCCTAAACATCTGGGCAACACTAAATGCTCACCTACTCATTGGTACAACTCATTCGTCTAAAAAGGACACTATCGTCTTTGTAACAATAATTCCACAGTCCACAAGCAGGTTTCCCTAACCACTTGGCAATTGGCACGGATATACTACTTAGAAATGCCATACGATGGCAAATTACTTTTAATGAGGTCAAATTTGACCCTTTTTTCTATCTTACAATTCTTAATAAGCTATATATAAGTGCTCCTCCGAGACTGAGATAAACAAAATTAGTTGCAACTTTGGCAAAATTAGCCGCAAAAAAAACAGCATGGAAATAAGATTTTCATGTTAGGAAATTGAACAACTGACATAAAACTAGTGGATTTTGTCTACTAGCCCCTCCACTCCAATAATACACGCCTAGTAAACAAAACAACACATACTGAAGTTCATCTTGAAATTCTAAAGTTGTCTTTAGCACAGGTAAGTTCACAGGTCCAACTGTCCAAACACCTCCAATAGCTGGGTGCCTCGGTCCAGCGAGACGCTGTCATGCTAAGCAGCTGGCATTAGCTGACAACTACACGCACCGAAAGGATCACATCAATCCAAGTTAAATTCAGTACGTGGCTCACCAGGCCTAACACGCCAGAACTAAAAACAGAAACTCACACTGTGCTTTGGTTCCCTCCCACTACTTGCCATAAAAAAACTCAAGGACGATAGCACCTCCCCTAAAAGGGCCATCAGACGCATACGGGACCAAATGCAAGGGAACAGCGGGGATTATCCGTCGTGGAGAGATAGGTGAGGGGGTAACCTAGTAGTCCCTCTCGCTTTCCAGTAGCATAGTCGGTGCGTCTCTTTTCCGGTAGGTCCGCAGGGCAGGATAATTGCCTGCGTCAGACTAAAGTCTTATCACCAGAAACATTTCACAGTCCACTCCAGCTACCAAAGCTGTGGATGCTACAGTGATGTATGACCACCAAAACAACATCTGATTTCAGCCAAATTCGCACTGCTTTTTTCTCACTGGAGCCAGCCAACTCGCGGATCCTCAACGATTGAACAGCGCCGCTAGATTCCAGCAGAAACAGGGGCTCCACTTGGCCGGGCGGTGAAGGGTGAACCCTATCACTGTCAGCGCGGATCGCTTAATGCTCCGCGCGTGTTCATCTATCGGAGCGCAAAATCCGTCCTTTTGCACCAAAAAGATAATAATTTGCGCACCCTGAACGGTTCATTTGGAAACCGACGCCCTGAAAACGAGCGCCCGTCGGCTAAACTCCCAACGGATCCGCGGGAAATGCGCCCCAAATCGACCCGGGGCGGTTGCTCTGAAAAAAAAGGCGACTTGGAAGGGGGGGAGGGGGGAGAAGCGCGTGTACCTCGGCGGAGAAGCCGCGCGGGTCGCGGAGCACGATCTTGTCGAGGCCGGAGGGGCCCTTGGCGCGCTCGAGGAGCGGCGGCTGCAGCTTGGGCGACTTGGGCGTCGGGGGCGGCGAGGACGCGCCGGCCATTCCCACCACGCGCGCGAAACGGCGGAAGCACCAGCACCACCAGACCCCTGGAGCTCTCTAGCGGGCGGCGAGGGAGAGTGAAAGGGAGAGGCAGTGGAGTGGAGAGGAGAAGAGAGGAATCCGAAGTGTGACGGCGAGTACTTATAGCCGAGGCGAGGAGGAAGAAGGACCCAACCCAAGTGGTTTGGCTACTCGTGGTGGTGGGTCGCTCGAAGCCGGGCTGAGCTGACCTATCGTTGGGCACGTCAATGTGCATAAGCTTTGCTGGCGTGTCCAGTCAAGCCTCGGTGTCATCCATGTCATCATGGTCAACTATTTGTACTGCCGCGGCAGGTTTTGTCCATGAATGTTTAAGGTCACTATCGCAAACTAAAGTTAAATCTAGTCATTCCAAGTTACTACGGGCCATGAAATTATATCGAAATAGAAATAAAAAGGTAGTAGATATTTAAGAAATAAAAAGGAAGATAAAAAAAGGAAACTGCTGGGCGTCCCTCGGGGGATCTGATTCCCCAACCCCCGGGTCCCTAGCCGTCGGATCAACCATTTTAACGGTTAGATTTGCATGTAGCAAAAAAACATCTCCGGCAGCAAATGACTGAAGAAAAAAACGGTTCGTTCAGAAAAGAAAATAAAAAAGCTGGGCTCGCCGGAGACCTCGCCGGAGACCACGTAGCAAACATATTACGCAGATGTAGCAAAACCGTAAATAAATTGTAGCAAAATTTTTTATTCATATGCTGGAAAAAAAAAGCATCACAACATTTTTTACAAGGTCATTGGCGAGGTCGTTGCTATTGTATCAAAACAGACATCGCCCAATACATCACCGAAAATACTTAGTAGCAAAATATATATACTAACATAGCAAAACCATAGAACGGTTTTAGCAAGGAGGGCCGCCGTGGGCAGCAACTTGGCCCGCCGTCAGCAGCAACGAGGGCCGCCGTTGGTAGCAACCTGGCTCGCCCATGATAGCACCGCCGGTAGCAATGTCGGAGACCTATGATAGCAACACCAGCCTCCGCAGGTAGCAACAACGCACGCCTAAGGCAGCAAAATTCTTGGAGAAGTTCATACGAATGTAGCAGAGCTGCAGAGGGAGGGCACAAACCGCCAGATGCGGAACCAACCCTGGGCCAGTGCGCATGTCCAGGCCACCTGTTGAGCAGGTAGGAAACGGAGCACCTGCTAGAGAAGCCACGCCTAGGGATTGAGATGAGGCGCGGAGCCGCTCGGCCGGAGCGGGAGCAGACAGCGCGGCGGATGTTGTCGGGTCAAGCAGAGGCAGGGCCTTGGTGAAGTGGAGAGCTCCGGGACGAGCAAGGAGAGGCGCGGCCGCAGGCTCCATGGGCCGCGATTTGCGCTAGCGAGGCAGGCGACGCTGCTCACAGCGGCCGGCCATCGGGCATATGGATCGCGACGCGCGGCGCGCGGCGGCCAACCAGCGTCGTCGGTAGCACGGAGCAGCGGCGGCGCCATGGGTTCCCGGCGGCGGCGGTTGGCCGGCCTCGTCGGTAGCTCCGCCGTCCGATCGTCCCATCACGGTGGCGCCTCGGCTGGGTTAAAGGCTGGTGTCGGGAGTTGACACAGAGATCGATCTGAGAGAACTAGTGGAGGAGAAAGAAGGCCGTGAGGATAAGAAGTACTGGTGGGCCCCAAGACTTGGACCGGACACGCGTCGCGCAACGAGGCAGGAGGCTGCGGACGCTCCATCCCCCGGGGGAAACGAATCATTTTCCTAAAAAAAACTCAAGGTCTATTTACAAATACAAATACAAAGGGGCATAATATTTTTGAGAAGATACTTGGCACAAGCCAGAACACCAAATGCATGTTTGGATCCAAGCCATACCTTGCCATGCCACATATTACGCATGTCACACCCTATTGGTCTACTGTTAGGATCTTTGCCTCACTTGTGGATCCCCACAATATTTTAGCACCCTCCTCTCATGTCACACACAAGATTTCTCGCTAAGTCTTTGCCACAAGTGTGTAGAGAAATTTGCTCACCACAAAAATTGTGGCTTCCGAGGCATTTGGAACAAATAGCGTGGCATGGTTAGGCGTCAAACAGAGAGGCCCTAAATTACAAGCTGAGTAGATGAGTAACCAACAATTGGAGAACCATGACAAGATGTGACCAAAAACACCTAGGACTGGTCATATCTTCTAAGGCAACAACTTCAAAAAAAGAAGTAAAATAAAGTTTTACATCCTAAGTGTTTTCGGTGTTAATGACAATACGATTAGCAGACTAACCACGTGCTTCAGATTGTGTATAGACATGTTTGGAATGAAGCATAGATGGATGGAGAGTGGAAACCCCTAAAGGTGAAAAGAGAAAAGACACGGAGCCCTATGATTTTTATTTATTGAGTTGTTAGAAAAAAATCGTACTATTGAGGGGGGTGTTACATAAATCCATATGTTCCACTTGCACCCCATAGACCTTCTCATGGCTGCACCAACCTCCCTATATATTGGATGTTGTGTTTGTGCTATGGAGTCACGGATGTTTTGGGGTTATACCCCATATATTCTGGCCCTTGAGGTAGTGGTAGAAATATTTGAGGCATTTATTGTGCATCTTGATACGTCTCCAACGTATCTATAATTTCTTATGTTCCATGCTACTTTATTGATGATATCTACATGTTTTATACACATTATATGTCATTATTATGCGTTTTCCGGAACTAACCTATTAACAAGATGCCGAAGTGCCGCCTGTTTCTGTTTTTGGTTTCGAAATCCTAACGAAATATTCTCGAATTGGACGAAATCAACGCCTGTGTTCCTATTTTGCCCGGGCATTCGAACACCCGAGAACCGTCGAGAGGGGCCACGTGGGGCCCACACATGGTGGCGGCGCGGCCAAGGAGCCAGCGCGCCGCCTAGTGTCCGGCCCCCCGCACCCCCTCCGAGGCTGCCCTTTCGCCTATATAAGGTCCCCGACCTAAAAACCCCGGACGAATAAGCCACGGTGACGCGAAACCTTCCAGAGCCGCCGCCATCGCGAAGCCAAGATCTGGGGGACAGGAGTCTCTGTTCCGGCACGCCGACGGGGAAGTGCCCGGAAGGCTTCTCCATCGACACCGCTGCCATCTCCACCGCCATCTTCATCAACGCTGCTGCCCATGAAGAGGAGTAGTTCTCCATCGGCGGGGCTGTACCGGTAGCTATGTGGTTCATCTCTCCTATGTACTTCAATACAATAATCTCATGAGCTGCCTTACATGATTGAGATTCATATGATGATGCTTGTAATCTAGATGTCATTATGCTAATCAAGTGGGTTTTACTTATGTGATCTCCGGAGACTCCTTGTCCCACGTGTGTAAGGTGACAGTGTGTGCACCGTGTGGGTCTCTTAGGCTATATTTCACAGAATACTTATTCACTGTTATGAATGGCGTAGTGAAGTGCTTATTTATATCTCTTTATGATTGCAATATGTTTTGTATCACAATTTATCTATGTGCTACTCTAGTGATGTTATTAAAGTAGTTTTATTCCTCCTGCACGGTGTAATGGTGACAGTGTGTGCATCCGTGTTAGTACTTGGCGTAGGCTATGATTATGATCTCTTGTAGATTATGAAGTTAACTATTGCTATGATGGTATTGATGTGATCTATTCCTCCTACATGGTGAAGGTGACAGTGTGCATGCTATGTTAGTACTTGGTTTAGTCGTGTCGATCTTTCATGCACTCTAAGGTTATTTAAATATGAACATTGAATTGTGGAGCTTGTTAACTCCGGCATTGAGGGTTCGTGTAATCCTACGCAATGTGTTCATCATCCAACAAGAGAGTGTAGAGTATGCATTTATCTATTCTATGTGATCAAAGTTGAGAGTGTCCACTAGTGAAAGTCTATTCCCTAGGCCTTGTTCCTAAATACGCTATCATGCTTGTTATGTTTTATCGTTACTACTGCCGTTTGCTTGTTTACTTCCTACAATATTACTACCATCAACTGCACGCCAGAAGCTATTTTCTGGCGCCGTACTACTGCTCATATTCATTCATACCACTTGTATTTCACTATCTCTTCGCCGAACTAGTGCACCTATTAGGTGTGTTGGGGACACAAGAGACTTCTTGCTTTGTGGTTGCAGGGTTGCTTGAGAGGGATATCTTTGACCTCTTCCTCCCCGAGTTCGATAAACCTTGGGTGATCCACTTAAGGGAAAACTTGCTGTGTTCTACAAACCTCTGCTCTTGGAGGCCCAACACTGTCTACAAGAATAGAAGCACCCGTAGACATCAACACTTTTCGCCGTTGCCGGGAGGAAAGGTAAAAGGTACTCACACTCCGATCTCGGCTACTAAGCTATTTTCCGGCGCCGCTGTAAGTACTCGAAGCTATTTCCTTTAGACTCTGCAATTGCGACATTTGGTTTCTTGTTTACACTAGTTAGGCATAATGGACAACAATGACCTTCTTATTCTATTTCCTGATTTAAGACATGGATGGTTTGATGCTAAAATTAAAAACCCATGGAACATATTAATATGAATGCTTTGAACACTATGGTTGCTAATGCTATGGAAAATTCTAAGCTTGGGAAAGCTGGTTTTGATGAGCATGATATTTTTAGTCCCCCAAGCATTGAGGAGAAAATTTACTTTGATGATACTTTGCCTCCCATTTATGATGATTATAATGATAGTAGTCTTTTGTTACCACCTGTTATGGAGGATAAATTTGATTATGATTACAATATACCTCCTATATTTGATAGTTACTTTGTTGAATTTACTCCCACTACAATTAATAAGAATGACTATGCTTATCTTGGGAGTAGTAATAATTTTATGCATGAGACTCATGATAAGAATGCTTTATGTGATAGTTATATTATTGAGTTTGCTCATGATGCTACTGAAAGTTATTATGAGAGAGGAAAATATGGTTGTAGAAATTTTCATGTTACTAAAATGCCTCTCTATGTGCTGAAATTTTTGAAGCTACACTTGTTTTGTCTTCCTATGCTTGCCACTATACTCTTCATGAACTTGTTTATTTACAAGATTCCTATGCATAGGAAGCATGTTAGACTTAAATGTGTTTTGAATTTGCCTCTTGATGCTCTCTTTTGCTTCAAATACTATTTCTTGCGAGTGCATCATTAAAACTGTTGAGCTCATCTTAATGGCTATAAAGAAAGAACTTCTTGGGAGATAACCCATGTGTTTATTTTACTACAGCAATTTTTGTTTTGTTGAGTCTTGGAAGTTGTTTACTACTGTAGCAACCTCTTCTTATCATGTTTTTGTGCCAAGTAAAGTTTCTATGTTAAAGTTGATGTTATATCTGGGATCGCTGCAGAAACAGCATTGCTGTCTGTCACGAATTCTGGCACAAGTCTCTGTAGAAAATTCGAAAAAATCTGCCAATTTACGAGCGTGATCCTCAGATATGTACGCATCTTTCATTAGTTTTGAGTTTTTCCATTTGAGCAAGTCTGGTGCCATTTTAAAATTCGTCTTTACGTTCTGTTTTTGATTTTCGTGCTTTGCCTCTTGGCTAATTTCTTTGAATTTGATCCATGGCTTTATGCAATGTCCAGAAGTGTAAAGAATGATGGACCGGACTACCCGGCGGCGCCGCACGGGAGTCAATCTGTGCGGCGGGTGGTAAACCATCTAAAATATACGCATACGGGTGTTATTCTGGAAAAGGCTAGGGTAGGTTGGCGGGTTAGCATGTCGTGCCATGCTTTTGTCAGGTTAGAAGCGCATGCATGTCATGTCTCACCACATGTATGTGTAATCACGAAAAATTGCATGTCCTCGTAGGCAAAAGCAAAGACATGTAGTAAAATTTTTCCATAAACATGAAGCTCCCGACAATGCGATAGTATACTGAAATTAGTAGAAAAATCATGACAGGCATGTCTCCATAAACCATTAAGATCACAAATCGCCGTTAGTAACTTCCATATTAATTATGTTTAGTCACCAGATTACTAATTGCCTGATTAATTATTCTTAATTATCAGATTAGTTGTTATTAACTTCCCAATTATTGAAAAAAAATACGTACTGTACATGCCATGTTAAATTGTTAATAATTGCAAAATTAATTGGTCCTAATTGCCAGATTAATTAAGCTCACTCTCCCGGTTGGACTGTAGTACTACTAATTTACATGCTAATTTGGTACTGGATGACAAAGAAAATTGCCATGTTCATTAAGCTTAATTGGCTGTTTAATTAAGCCTAGTAATCAGGTTCTAGACTTCAAAATCTGTAGCCGTTTTGCGAGAAGTCCATCGTCCACGAACAAATCGATGCACATGTAAATGGAGTCACTCCAGGTTCACATGGAGGAATCAAGGAATATGTCAGCCAAAAAGAAATCGAGAGGACGACGGGTACATGACTATTGGGGGCCGTGGCTCGATGTGCTCGGCCGCGGCCGGCTTCACCGCAACTCCGTACTTCGCAGCGACGGTGGCTTCTAGCCTGCTTCGCGCTCGACGGCGGCTGCCTTCACCGCAGCTCCGTACATGGCGGCGACACGGCTTTCTAGTGCTGCTTCGTGCTCGGTGGCGGCGACTGTCTCCAGTGCCGCTTTGTGCTTGCCACCGGCGGGCGGCGGCAGCCTCCCTGATGCTCCATGCTCGGCCCGAGGCGGCGGCCGTGTGGCGACGGCGGCCTGCCGCGCGGCTCCGTGCTCGGCGTGCTCGGGGGCGGCCTCCCACGCCGCCACGCGGCTCCGTGCTCGGCGGCTTGCTTCTCTTGTTTTCCCTCTCAGTGCCGTGCTCGTGTTTGTGGTCGAGGCCTCTGGATAAGGTGGGGGTTGCACAGGTGGGGATTAGGTGTGATCCGTCCTATAAGAGGAGCGATGCGATTTTTCCTAATAGGAACCGCCGCACGGTAGGTACAGCTATGCGGCGCTGATCTATAGATTTTTCCAAGAATGATTGTGTCACCTCTGAACATGTAAATTTTTATTGTGCACTAACCCTCTAATGAGTTTGCTTGAAGTTTGGTGTGAAGGAAGTTTTCAAGGGTCAAGAGAGGAGTATGATATACTATGATCAAGAGGAGTGAAAGCTCTAAGCTTGGGGATGCCCCGTGGTTCACCCCCGCATATTTCAAGAAGACTCAAGCATCTAAGCTTGGGGATGCCCAAGGCCCCTTCTTCATCGACAAAGTATCAGGTTCCTTCTCTTGAAACTATATTTTTATTCGGTCACATCTTATGTATTTTACTTGGAGCGTCTGTTGTTGTTTCGTTTTTGTTTGAATAAATGATTGTTTGGGAGAGAGACACGCCCGCTGGTTCGTATGAACACATGTGTTCTTAGCTTTTAATTTTCATGGCGAAGGTTGAAACTGCTTCGTTAATTGTTATATGGTTGGAAACAGAAAATGCTACATGTAGTAATTGGTAAAATGTCTTGGATAATGTGATACTTGGCAATTGTGTGCTCATGTTTAAGCTCTTGCATCATATACTTTGCACCTATTAATGAAGAAATACATAGAGCTTGCTAAAATTTGGTTTGCATATTTGGTCTCTCTAAAGTCTAGATAATTTCTAGTATTGAGTTTTGAACAACAAGGAAGATGGTGTAAAGTTTTATAATGTTTACAATATGTCTTTTATGTGAGTTTTGCTGCACCGGTTCATCCTTGTGTTTGTTTCAAATAACCTTGCTAGCCTAAGCCTTGTATCGAGAGGGAATACTTCTCATGCATCCAAAATCCTTGAGCCAACCACTATGCCATTTGTGTCCACCATACCTACCTACTACATGGTATTTCTCCGCCATTCCAAAGTAAATTGCTTGAGTGCTATCTTTAAACAATTCAAAAGCTATTACCTCTTATTTGTGTCAATGTTTTATAGCTCATAAGGAAGTATGTGGTGTTTATCTTTCAATCTTGTTGGGCAACTTTCACCAATGGACTAGTGGCTTCATCCGCTTATCCAATAATTTTGCAAAAAGAGCTGGCAATGGGATTCCCAGTCCCAAATTAAGTAACAAAAATAGACACTCCTCCATGGTATGTGATTGTTGGACGGCACCCGAAGGATTCGGTTAACCATGGCTTGAGAAAGCAAAGGTGGGGAGGAGTGTCATCATAATAAAACTAAAATAAAAAGGCACTCCTTCATGGTATGAGATTGTTGGCAGGCACCCGAGGATTCGGTTAGCCATGGTTTGTGAAAGAAAGGTTGGAAGGAGTGCCACCCAAAAATAAAATAAAATGGGAGCCGCTCTTTGAAGGTTTGTCTGGCAAGGGGGTTAGAGTGCCCACTACCATTCGTTGACAACAACAAACACCTCTCAAAACTTTACTTTTATACTCTCTTGATGTTTTCAAAATAAAAGCTCTAGCACAAATATAGCAATGGATGCTTTCCTCTTTGAAGGACCTTTCTTTTACTTTTATGTTGAGTCAGTTCACCTATCTCTCTCCACCTCAAGAAGCAAACACTTGTGTGAACTGTGCATTGATTCCTACATACTTGCATATTGCACTTGTTATATTACTTTACATTGACACTATCCATGAGATATACATGTTATAAGTTGAAAGCAACCGCTGAAACTTAATCTTCCTTTGTGTTGCTTCAATACCTTTACTTTGATTTATTGCTTTATGAGTTAACTCTTATGCAAGACTTATTGATGCTTGTCTTGAAGTACTATTCATGAAAAGTCTTTGCTTTATGATTCACTTGTTTACTCATGTCATTACCATTGTTTTGATCGCTGCATTCATTACATATGTTTACAAATAGTATGATCAAGGTTATGATGGCATGTCACTTCAGAAATTATCTTTGTTATCGTTTTACGAGCAGAACTAAGCTTGGGGATGTTGATACGTCTCCAACGTATCTATAATTTCTTATGTTCCATGCTACTTTATTGATGATATCTACATGTTTTATACACATTATATGTCATTATTATGCGTTTTCCGGAACTAACCTATTAACAAGATGCCGAAGTGCCGTTCCTCTGTTGTTTTTGGTTTCAGAAATCCTAGTAACAAAATATTCTCGGAATTGGACGAAATCAACGCCTGTGTTCCTATTTTGCCCGAAGCATCCAACACCCGAGAACCCCGAGAGGGGCCACGTGGGGCCCACACATGGTGGCGGCGTGGCCAAGGAGCCGCGCGCGCCCCTAGTGTCCGGCCCCACTGCACCCCCTTCGAGGCTGCCCTTTCGCCTATATAAGGTCCCCGACCTAAAACCCCTGACGAATAAGCCACGGTACGCGAAACCTTCGAGCCGCCGCCATCGCGCGCCAAGATCTGGGGGACAGGAGTCTCTGTTGCACGCCGCCGGGACGGGAAGTGCCCCGGAAGGCTTCTCCATCGACACCGCTGCTATCTCCACCGCCATCTTCATCAACGCTGCTGCTCCCATGAAGAGGGAGTAGTTCTCCATCGAGGCTCGGGGCTGTAGGTAGCTATGTGGTTCATCTCTCTCCTATGTACTTCAATACAATAATCTCATGAGCTGCCTTACATGATTGAGATTCATATGATGATGCTTGTAATCTAGATGTCATTATGCTAGTCAAGTGGGTTTTACTTATGTGATCTCGGAGACTCCTTGTCCCACGTGTGTAAAGGTGACAGTGTGCACCGTGTGGGTCTCTTAGGCTATATTTCACAGAATACTTATTCACTGTTATGAATGGCGTAGTGAAGTGCTTATTTATATCTCTTTATGATTGCAATATGTTTTGTATCACAATTTATCTATGTGCTACTCTAGTGATGTTATTAAAGTAGTTTTATTCCTCCCGCACGGTGTAATGGTGACAGTGTGTGCATCCGTGTTAGTACTTGGCGTAGGCTATGATTATGATCTCTTGTAGATTATGAAGTTAACTATTGCTATGATGGTATTGATGTGATCTATTCCTCCTACATGGTGTGAAGGTGACAGTGTGCATGCTATGTTAGTACTTGGTTTAGTCGTGTCGATCTTTCATGCACTCTAAGGTTATTTAAATATGAACATTGAATTGTGGAGCTTGTTAACTCCGG
Organism: Lolium multiflorum; assembly: GCA_030979885.1. Lineage (NCBI taxonomy): Eukaryota > Viridiplantae > Streptophyta > Magnoliopsida > Poales > Poaceae > Lolium > Lolium multiflorum. The sequence goes on from CM061748.1 coordinate 283,823,103, forward strand.
CATTGAGGGTTCGTGTAATCCTACGCAATGTGTTCATCATCCAACAAGAGAGTGTAGAGTATGCATTTATCTATTCTGTTATGTGATCAAAGTTGAGAGTGTCCACTAGTGAAAGTCTATTCCCTAGGCCTTGTTCCTAAATACCGCTATCATTGCTTGTTACGTTTTATTACACATTGCGTTACTACTGCTTGTTTACTTCCTACAATATTACTACCATCAACGCACGCCAGCAAGCTACTGCGCCGTACTATCGCTCATATTCATTCATACCACTTGTATTTCACTATCTCTTCGCCGAACTAGTGCACCTATTAGGTGTGTTGGGGACACAAGAGACTTCTTGCTTTGTGGTTGCAGGGTTGCTTGAGAGGGATATCTTTGACCTCTTCCTCCCCGAGTTCGATAAACCTTGGGTGATCCACTTAAGGGAAAACTTGTGCTGTTCTACAAACCTCTGCTCTTGGAGGCCCAACACTGTCTACAAGAATAGAAGCACCCGTAGACATCAAGCACTTTTCCGCGCCTGGGAGGAAAGGTAAAAGGTACTCACACTCCGGATCTCGGCTACTAAGCTATTTTCCGGCGCCGTTGTAAGTACTAAGCTATTTCCTTTAGACTCTGCAATTGCGACATTTGGTTTCTTGTTTACACTAGTTAGGCATAATGGACAACAATGACCTTCTTATTCTATTTCCTGATTTAAGACATGGATGGTTTGATGCTAAAATTAAAAAACCCATGGAACATATTAATATGAATGCTTTGAACACTATGGTTGCTAATGCTATGGAAAATTCTAAGCTTGGGAAAGCTGGTTTTGATGAGCATGATATTTTTAGTCCCCCAAGCATTGAGGAGAAAATTTACTTTGATGATACTTTGCCTCCCATTTATGATGATTATAATGATAGTAGTCTTTTGTTACCACCTGTTATGGAGGATAAATTTGATTATGATTACAATATACCTCCTATATTTGATAGTTACTTTGTTGAATTTACTCCCACTACAATTAATAAGAATGACTATGCTTATCTTGGGAGTAGTAATAATTTTATGCATGAGACTCATGATAAGAATGCTTTATGTGATAGTTATATTGTTGAGTTTGCTCATGATGCTACTGAAAGTTATTATGAGAGAGGAAAATATGGTTGTAGAAATTTTCATGTTACTAAAATGCCTCTCTATGTGCTGAAATTTTTGAAGCTACACTTGTTTTGTCTTCCTATGCTTGCCACTATACTCTTCATGAACTTGTTTATTTACAAGATTCCTATGCATAGGAAGCATGTTAGACTTAAATGTGTTTTGAATTTGCCTCTTGATGCTCTCTTTTGCTTCAAATACTATTTCTTGCGAGTGCATCATTAAAACTGCTGAGCTCATCTTAATGGCTATAAAGAAAGAACTTCTTGGGAGATAACCCATGTGTTTATTTTACTACAGCAATTTTTGTTTTGTTGAGTCTTGGAAGTTGTTTACTACTGTAGCAACCTCTTCTTATCATGTTTTTGTGCCAAGTAAAGTTTCTATGTTAAAGTTGATGTATATCTGGGATCGCTGCGCAGAAACAGCATTGCTGTCTGTCACGAATTCTGGCACAAGTCTCTGTAGAAAATTCGAAAAATCTGCCAATTTACGAGCGTGATCCTCAGATATGTACGCATCTTTCATTAGTTTTGAGTTTTTCCATTTGAGCAAGTCTGGTGCCATTTTAAAATTCGTCTTTACGGACTGTTCTGTTTTTGACAGATTCTGCCTTTTATTTCGCATTGCCTCTTTTGCTATGTTGGATGAATTTCTTTGATCCATTAATGTCCAGTAGCTTTATGCAATGTCCAGAAGTGTAAAGAATGATGGACCGGACTACCCGGCGGCGCCGCACGGGAGTCAATCTGTGCGGCGGGTGGTAAACCATCTAAAATATACGCATACGGGTGTTATTCTGGAAAAGGCTAGGGTAGGTTGGCGGGTTAGCATGTCGTGCCATGCTTTTGTCAGGTTAGAAGCGCATGCATGTCATGTCTCACCACATGTATGTGTAATCACGAAAAATTGCATGTCCTCGTAGGCAAAAGCAAAGACATGTAGTAAAATTTTTCCATAAACATGAAGCTCCCGACAATGCGATAGTATACTGAAATTAGTAGAAAAATCATGACAGGCATGTCTCCATAAACCATTAAGATCACAAATCGCCGTTAGTAACTTCCATATTAATTATGTTTAGTCACCAGATTACTAATTGCCTGATTAATTATTCTTAATTATCAGATTAGTTGTTATTAACTTCCCAATTATTGAAAAAAAATACGTACTGTACATGCCATGTTAAATTGTTAATAATTGCAAAATTAATTGGTCCTAATTGCCAGATTAATTAAGCTCACTCTCCCGGTTGGACTGTAGTACTACTAATTTACATGCTAATTTGGTACTGGATGACAAAGAAAATTGCCATGTTCATTAAGCTTAATTGGCTGTTTAATTAAGCCTAGTAATCAGGTTCTAGACTTCAAAATCTGTAGCCGTTTTGCGAGAAGTCCATCGTCCACGAACAAATCGATGCACATGTAAATGGAGTCACTCCAGGTTCACATGGAGGAATCAAGGAATATGTCAGCCAAAAAGAAATCGAGAGGACGACGGGTACATGACTATTGGGGGCCGTGGCTCGATGTGCTCGGCCGCGGCCGGCTTCACCGCAACTCCGTACTTCGCAGCGACGGTGGCTTCTAGCCTGCTTCGCGCTCGACGGCGGCTGCCTTCACCGCAGCTCCGTACATGGCGGCGACACGGCTTTCTAGTGCTGCTTCGTGCTCGGTGGCGGCGACTGTCTCCAGTGCCGCTTTGTGCTTGCCACCGGCGGGCGGCGGCAGCCTCCCTGATGCTCCATGCTCGGCCCGAGGCGGCGGCCGTGTGGCGACGGCGGCCTGCCGCGCGGCTCCGTGCTCGGCGTGCTCGGGGGCGGCCTCCCACGCCGCCACGCGGCTCCGTGCTCGGCGGCTTGCTTCTCTTGTTTTCCCTCTCAGTGCCGTGCTCGTGTTTGTGGTCGAGGCCTCTGGATAAGGTGGGGGTTGCACAGGTGGGGATTAGGTGTGATCCGTCCTATAAGAGGAGCGATGCGATTTTTCCTAATAGGAACCGCCGCACGGTAGGTACAGCTATGCGGCGCTGATCTATAGATTTTTCCAAGAATGATTGTGTCACCTCTGAACATGTAAATTTTTATTGTGCACTAACCCTCTAATGAGTTTGCTTGAAGTTTGGTGTGAAGGAAGTTTTCAAGGGTCAAGAGAGGAGTATGATATACTATGATCAAGAGGAGTGAAAGTAAGCTTGGGGATGCCCCGTGGTTCACCCTGCATATTTCAAGAAGACTCAAGCATCTAAGCTTGGGGATGCCCAAGGCATCCCCTTCTTCATCGACAAAGTATCGGTTCCTTCTCTTGAAACTATATTTTTATTCGGTCACATCTTATGTATTTTACTTGGAGCGTCTGTATGTTTTTGTTTCTGTTTTTGTTTGAATAAATGATTGTTTGGAGAGAGACACGCTCCGCTGGTTCGTATGAACACATGTGTTCTTAGCTTTTAATTTTCATGGCGAAGGTTGAAACTGCTTCGTTAATTGTTATATGGTTGGAAACGAAAATGCTACATGTAGTAATTGGTAAAATGTCTTGGATAATGTGATACTTGGCAATTGTGTGCTCATGTTTAAGCTCTTGCATCATATACTTTGCACCTATTAATGAAGAAATACATAGAGCTTGCTAAAATTTGGTTTGCATATTTGGTCTCTCTAAAGTCTAGATAATTTCTAGTATTGAGTTTTGAACAACAAGGAAGATGGTGTAAAGTTTTATAATGTTTACAATATGTCTTTTATGTGAGTTTTGCTGCACCGGTTCATCCTTGTGTTTGTTTCAAATAACCTTGCTAGCCTAAGCCTTGTATCGAGAGGGAATACTTCTCATGCATCCAAAATCCTTGAGCCAACCACTATGCCATTTGTGTCCACCATACCTACCTACTACATGGTATTTCTCCGCCATTCCAAAGTAAATTGCTTGAGTGCTATCTTTAAACAATTCAAAAGCTATTACCTCTTATTTGTGTCAATGTTTTATAGCTCATAAGGAAGTATGTGGTGTTTATCTTTCAATCTTGTTGGGCAACTTTCACCAATGGACTAGTGGCTTCATCCGCTTATCCAATAATTTTGCAAAAAGAGTGGCAATGGGATTCCCAGTCCCAAATTAAGTAACAAAAATAGACACTCCTCCATGGTATGTGATTGTTGGACGGCACCCGAAGGATTCGGTTAGCCATGGCTTGAGAAAGCAAAGGTGGGGAGGAGTGTCATCATAATAAAACTAAAATAAAAAGGCACTCCTTCATGGTATGAGATTGTTGCAGGCACCCGAGGATTCGGTTAGCCATGGTTTGTGAAAGAAAGGTTGGAAGGAGTGCCACCCAAAAATAAAATAAAATGGGAGCCGCTCTTTGAAGGTTTGTCTGGCAAGGGGGTTAGAGTGCCCACTACCATTCGTTGACAACAACAAACACCTCTCAAAACTTTACTTTTATACTCTCTTGATGTTTTCAAAATAAAAGCTCTAGCACAAATATAGCAATGGATGCTTTCTTTGAAGGACCTTTCTTTACTTTTATGTTGAGTCAGTTCACCTATCTCTCACCACCTCAAGAAGCAAACACTTGTGTGAACTGTGCATTGATTCCTACATACTTGCATATTGCACTTGTTATATTACTTTACATTGACACTATCCATGAGATATACATGTTATAAGTTGAAAGCAACCGCTGAAACTTAATCTTCCTTTGTGTTGCTTCAATACCTTTACTTTGATTTATTGCTTTATGAGTTAACTCTTATGCAAGACTTATTGATGCTTGTCTTGAAGTACTATTCATGAAAAGTCTTTGCTTTATGATTCACTTGTTTACTCATGTCATTACCATTGTTTTGATCGCTGCATTCATTACATATGTTTACAAATAGTATGATCAAGGTTATGATGGCATGTCACTTCAGAAATTATCTTTGTTATCGTTTTACCTGCTCGGGACGAGCAGAACTAAGCTTGGGGATGTTGATACGTCTCCAACGTATCTATAATTTCTTATGTTCCATGCTACTTTATTGATGATATCTACATGTTTTATACACATTATATGTCATTATTATGCGTTTTCCGGAACTAACCTATTAACAAGATGCCGAAGTGCCTCTTCTGTTGTTTTTGGTTTCGAAATCCTAGTAACAAAATATTCTCTTAATTGGACGAAATCAACGCCTGTGTTCCTATTTTGCCGGAAGCATCCAGAACACCCGAGAACCGTCAGAGAGGGGCCACGTGGGGCCCACACATGGTGGCGGCGTGGCCAAGGAGCCAGCGCGCGCCCTAGTGTCCGGCCCCACCGGACCCCTTCGAGGCTGCCCTTTCGCCTATATAAGGTCCCCGACCCAAAACCCTGCACGAATAAGCCACGGTACGCGAAACCTTCCAGAGCCGCCGCCATCGCGAAGCCAAGATCCGGGGGACAGGAGTCTCTGTTCCGGCACGCCGGACGGGGAAGTGCCCCCGAAGGCTTCTCCATCGACACCGCTGCCATCTCCACCGCCATCTTCATCAACGCCGCTGCTCCCATGAAGAGGGAGTAGTTCTCCATCGAGGCTCGGGCTGTACCGGTAGCTATGTGGTTCATCTCTCTCCTATGTACTTCAATACAATAATCTCATGAGCTGCCTTACATGATTGAGATTCATATGATGATGCTTGTAATCTAGATGTCATTATGCTAGTCAAGTGGGTTTTACTTATGTGATCTCCGGAGACTCCTTGTCCCACGTGTGTAAAGGTGACAGTGTGTGCACCGTGTGGGTCTCTTAGGCTATATTTCACAGAATACTTATTCACTGTTATGAATGGCGTAGTGAAGTGCTTATTTATATCTCTTTATGATTGCAATATGTTTTGTATCACAATTTATCTATGTGCTACTCTAGTGATGTTATTAAAGTAGTTTTATTCCTCCCGCACGGTGTAATGGTGACAGTGTGTGCATCCGTGTTAGTACTTGGCGTAGGCTATGATTATGATCTCTTGTAGATTATGAAGTTAACTATTGCTATGATGGTATTGATGTGATCTATTCCTCCTACATGGTGTGAAGGTGACAGTGTGCATGCTATGTTAGTACTTGGTTTAGTCGTGTCGATCTTTCATGCACTCTAAGGTTATTTAAATATGAACATTGAATTGTGGAGCTTGTTAACTCCGGCATTGAGGGTTCGTGTAATCCTACGCAATGTGTTCATCATCCAACAAGAGAGTGTAGAGTATGCATTTATCTATTCTGTTATGTGATCAAAGTTGAGAGTGTCCACTAGTGAAAGTCTATTCCCTAGGCCTTGTTCCTAAATATCGCTATCATCGCTTGTTATGTTTTATTACACGTGCGTTACTACCGCTTGTTTACTTCCTACAATATTACTACCATCAATTGCACGCCAGCAAGCTATTTTCTGGCGCCGTACTACTGCTCATATTCATTCATACCACTTGTATTTCACTATCTCTTCGCCGAACTAGTGCACCTATTAGGTGTGTTGGGGACACAAGAGACTTCTTGCTTTGTGGTGCAGGGTTGCTTGAGAGGGATATCTTTGACCTCTTCCTCCCTGAGTTCGATAAACCTTGGGTGATCCACTTAAGGGAAAACTTGCTGCTGTTCTACAAACCTCTGCTCTTGGAGGCCCAACACTGTCTACAAGAATAGAAGCACCCGTAGACATCACATCTCACTTGGCGTATCGCACTAGAAACGCTTGAATATTTCGCCCATAACTACACGGATGTTCATGATCTAGTTGTCTTGGCCCTTCCTAGCCAGCTTCTGGGGCAATTTTGGTGCGTGGAAGTTGACATGCCACACTAGACTCGCCCGGAATAAAATGTCGTAAGTGGTCAGAAACATCCGCCCTCGGAAGATTTGGACCATGGAGAAACGCTCACATGAGGTCAGATTTAGGTGAGCCCATATATAAGGACCCTTCTTCCCCTGGGAAGGGAACAACTTTTTCCTCTCCTCCATTGTTGCAAGATCTTAATCTTCTGAGATCTCTCCTCCCTAATGTTGTAATCTAGTTGATACTTTAGGGAAAGATAAAGGAGACCTAAGTGTATTGTTTGATGGCAGCAAAACTACACGTGTTTACCAAATTGTTGGAACTTCACGCACATAGTGCAAATGCAGTAAGATTATGTTTTCCCCACAAGGGTGATTTCCAGGTTTATATTGAACTCCCGTGGGAAAAGTGGTTCTACTACCTCTAAAAAGACACGGATTTCACCTAGATCGAGGCGGTGAATAGGAGATTTAAAACTTTTACGATATAGGCTTGAACAAATGACGAATAAAATAGTGTTTAATTTTTCAAGCATAAAACATATATAAACTAGGATTAACCTATGTGCGCCAAAAACTTATTCTAAATAAGACAATCAACTACGTGATAGCAAGATATATAACTTCAAGTACAAAGTCTATCACAGAAGTGCATAAATAAAGAGCTCGGGTATAGGAATAACCAAGGCACACAGAGATGATGATATATTCAAAGTTCACACCCTCGCGGATGCTGCTCTCTCCTTTGAAGCGGTGTGGAGGCACAAGGTTCCCCAAATACCACAATTTCTCATTGTATTCTCCTCGATCCTTCATACCAAAAGGAAAATCATCGATCCACAATGAGAATCTTGAGGAAGGTCACTGAACCCAAATAAGCTTGGGACAATCTCCAGAACGTAATTGGAGCCTCCCAAGTATTCACAAGGTTCACAAGTTTGGGCAATCTTCACTACAAATTGGAGGCTCCCGAGGAAGAAGCTCAGGCACCCGAGAGTAATTATCTCACAAACTTTTACTTCTATTAATTTCCGTAGAAAATTTAAACCGATGCACCAAATGCAATGTCAAAAACATATGAAGTGCCCAAATCCTTCACTTTCAAACTACACTAAAACTACAAAAACGAAGAATAAAAAAAAGACGAGAACACCAAATTTTCAAAGATCTAGAACTAATAGATTCCCTCGCTAACAGGCGATAATGATTGGTCAAAATGCAGATCTAGGTCGCCTCTCTTTCCCCGTAAAAATGCAAGAACTATAGGAGAAATATAGAGTTAAGGCGAGCTCTCTAAAATCAAAAATGGAGGAGAGAGGAATGAAATAAGCAACCATCCCATATGGAAGAAGGGGATTTTTATAGGCCGCCTAAAATTATAGCAGTCGCCCGCTTGCAGCCTCGGGGCCGAAAATTCCAATGTGTAATGATTCAGCTCTAGAAACTATGAACAATCTCTTCCTCCAGTATACATTTTGCGAAGGCCTGCTAGAACTACATTTTGTTAGATAATTAGGCATAATTTCCATGATTAATTTCAGAATATTAAGCATGATGATAGCAACTACTAACATGTGAAACTCGAACATACTGGATGCATTAATCAACATGAACAGTAGCAGGGCAAACGGTACAACATCCATCGCTAAACAGATCGAGATATGTAGCATGTACCGATCTGGTGGAGGTGGCGGTGGAGGTGTAGCATATGAAGTCGCGGCAGTAACGTTGTTGACGACGGGAACGATGGGTCGAAGTAGACGGCGTTGAAGATGATGGTATGCAGCACTGCCCGACTTGGAAAGAAGACGACCTGTGATGAAGACCTTGAGCGGTCACGCATAGCGCTTCCCAAAAACCTAATTCGCCCTCTCCCGTATCGTAAAGGCGAGCAGTTTCGGAGACTTGCTCTCCCGTTCGCCGGTGCACGCCGGCGGGCGGGGTGGAATAGGCTACAAAGGCGGCGCAAGCAGAGAGAGGTGGAAACCCTAACTCGTGTATTAGATGTGTTTCTGCGGTAGCCGGGCAAGAGATTATATAGGCTCAGGAAACCCTAGGCAACATGGGCCACACCCACGTCGCACACACGTTTCGAGTCGGTTACAGATAGCCCACGGTTCGGGAGCGTCCCGAACCGACTAACTGCGACGCGTCCATCTAGGACTCTGTTTGTTTTCCTGAACTGCAAAAAGAAAGGAAAGTCTCGGCTCGAGGCTCAATCCACTCACCACGATCGAGATGCGCGTCGTGACGTGTCGAGACGAGACGAGCGAGCGAGGAGGAGGAGCGCGCGTGTACCACTCCTATTTCCCTTATAATGTGGTCTAACTTCCTCCCAACTTTCCATGTGGGACTAAACTTCCCACCTCTTGCCACTCCCTAGTGAGCTGCTACCAACTTGGGCTCAAACTCACATGGGCTTCCATAATATGGGCTTTGAGATTTATAGGGAAATTTGAAATCTAATGTGGAGCCAATATTTCAACAATCCCCCACCAGATCTCAAATACCCATTTAGAGATTTAACAATACTTGTTGCTTGTTTATATACCAGTGTTTCAGCAGAGACTGTTAAGTTGAACTTCCGCCTAGAACCTTAAGCTACATCCATTCACACTTGAAAAATGGACTAAGCCTTGAATTGCAAGTTTTGCGTGAACAGGGTTTCACTCAAATTCATAACTAGTACATGGTTGCTAGTAGCCTACCCCGCGGGTGAAGCATATGCGTGATACTTTGTGGTCTCTTCATGAGTTTACTAGAGATCATCCAAATCTAATAGATTGCAACGTTTAACAATCAGACTCATATAGGTGTGTTATTTCAAGAATGCTCTGTAGGACAGCATCTTTGCTAAAATAACCAACATAAACACATTAAGTCTTTGTTGCCAACCTGCCTTACAACAATTGAGAGTTGTGCATCTTCACATAGAGATGGTTACATAATACTCTCCTCAATTAAACCACTGGTTTGTTCTTCCTAGGTCCTAATTCACGGGATCTCCGATCACAAAGGTTGGGTTACCACTATGGTGTAACTTCAACGGTTCTCAAACTCATCTCCCTCGATGCACTTTCTATCACATTACGTGATAGTCCATTTGTAAAGGGATCTACCAGGTTTTTGTCTGTTTGAATATATGTAACAGTTATTACTCCGGAGTTTCGCAATTTGACAGACTTCAAACGTCTCTTGACGTGTCGTGATGACTTCGCGTTATCCTTAGAATTGTTCACTTTGACAATTACAGTTTGATTGTCACAATTCAAAAGGATTGCCGAAAGGTTTCTCAACCACAGCAAGTCCATCAAGAGCTCATGCAACCATTCTGATTCAACAATGGTTGTGTCTAAAGCAAGTTCTGCTTCCATAATTGACCTCGTCAATATGGTTTGCTTGCAAGATCTCCATGACACTGTGCCACCTCCAAAGGTAAATACATACTCACTAGTGGCGTAGAGATCAGCTACATCAGAGATCCAATTTGAATTACTATATCCTTCAAGCATAGCTGGGTGCCCTGAATAGTGAATCCCATAACTCATTGTACTATATAGGTAGCGCATGACCCTATCAACTGCATGCCAATGATCAGTACCCGGGTTTGACATGAACCTACTCAACTTGCTAACAGCAAAAGAGATGTTAGGTCTAGTTGCGCTCGCTAAGTACATGAGTGAGCCAACGATCTGAGAATATCTCAATTGATCTATGGCAATCCTCCGGTTCTTGCGTAATGTCACACTGGGATCATAAGGTGTTGGAGAAGACTTGCTATCAATATAGCCGAACCAGCTCAGGATCTTCTCAATATAATGAGATTGCGTTAGAGTAATCCCACTCTCGTTCTTAATAAGCTTGATGTTCAGAATCACATCAGTTCTCCCAGGTCTTTCATATCAAAGCACTTTGACAAGAAAGACTTGACCTCGTATTACTTTCATGTTTGTACCAAAGATCGAATATCATCCACATACAAACATAGTATAACAACTTCGCCCCCACCATGGCGATAGTAAACGCACTTGTCAGCCTCATTAACAACAAAGCCTACAGAAGTTAAAGTTCTGTCAAACTTCTCATGCCATTGCTTAGGTGCTTGCTTCAGGCCATATAAAGATTTCAGCAATTTGCACACCTTTTACTACAAACCCATCAGGTTGATCCATATAGATTTCCTCTTCCAACTCTCCATTAAGAAAAGTTGTCTTTACGTTCATTTGATGAACGATAAGACCATAGGAGGCAGCCATGGATAGTAGTACTCGAATGGTGGTAAGTCTAGCGACAGGTGAATAGGTGTCGAGCTAATCTTCGCCTTCTCTGTGTGTAGCCTTTCGCTACAAGCCGCGCCTTATACTTCTCAATAGTACCATCAGGTCTTAGCTTATTTTTGAACACTCATTTGCAGCCCACAGGCTTGCATCCATGGGGTCATTCTGATAGCTCCCAAGTTCCATTAGAAAGAATCGAGTCCATCTCATTATGGACAGCTTCTTTCCAGTCATCTGCATCTGGAGATGCATATGCCTCTGCAATGGACGTGGGAGTATCATCCACAAGGTACACAATGAAATCATCATCAAAGGATTTTTCAATCCTCCGTCTCTTGCTCCGTTTAGGAGCTTCATTGTCATCCTTCTCAATAACATTCTCATGTGATTGTTTAAAATACTCATTAGATGTACTAGATTTAGGAATTATCTCAGTAGAAATTCTAGCAATTATATGCATATCTTTCATAGGAAACATATTCTCAAAAAATGTTGCATCATGAGATTCCATAATAGTATCAACATGCATATAAGGTACCTCATATTGAACTACTAAAATTCTATAGCCTACACTCCGTGGAGCATAACCTAGAAAGATATAATCCACTGTCTTTGGTTCGAGTTTGCATTTCTTAGTAATTGGAATATTGAATTTCGCCAAACATCCCCATGTGCGCAAATACGAAAGAGATGGTTTTCTCCCAGACCACTTCTCGTAAGGGATTTTATCTTTATTCTTGTTAGGAACTCTATTTAGGACATGACATTAAGTCAACAAAGCCTTCACCACCATGCCTTTGATAAACCAGCAGTGGCTAACATGGAATTCACCAAGTCAGTCAGCGTGCGGTTTTTCCTCTCGGCAACCTCGTTTGATTGGGGTGAATAGGGAGGCGTCCTCTCATGAATAATGCCATGTTCCTCATAGAATTCATCAAAGATTTTAGGAAAATATTCACCACCACGATCCGACCTAAGACGCTTGATCTTTCTCTCTAGTTGATTTTCAACTTCGGCCTTATAAATTTTAAAGTAATCTAAAGCTTCATCTTTAGTTCGCAACGAATAAACATAGCAAAATCTAGTCGCATCATAAATCAATGTCATGAAATATCTCTTTCCACCTTTTGTCAACACACCATTCATCTCACATATATCAGAATGTATGAGTTCTAGAGGTGCCAAGTTTCTCTCCTCGGCCGTCTTGTGAGGCTTCCGAGGTTGCTTTGATTGCACACAACTATGGCACTTAAAACCTTTGGCAATGGTGAAATTCGGAATTAAACTCAAACTGGATAGCCGAGACATTAAACCAAAATTAATGTGACATAAACGAGAATGCCAAACACTGGTATCATCACTAACATTGCCACAAATATGGTTCACATACTTATTACTGAAATTAGAAAGCGAAAAGCGGAACAAGCGTCCGCACTCATAGCCTTTACCAATAAATTATCCAAACTTGGAAACAACTACTTTATTAGACTCTAAAACAACCTTAAACCCATCTCTGCTTAGAAGGGAGCCACTAACGAGATTCTTGTTCATAGTAGGGACATGCTGCACGTTCCTCAGTTGCACGATCTTCCCCGAAGTGAACTTCAGATCTACCGTCACAACACCATGAACAGAAGCATGTGACCCATTCCCCATCAAGTCGGAAGAATCCCGGGCGACCTGGTAAGAAGTGAACATGGATATATCAGCACACACATAAACATTAGCACCCGTATCAATCCACCAACATGGAGATTGAAATATCGAAAGAATAGTAAAGAGATTACCATACCCATCAGCATTGCTAGTGGTCACCGTGTTGATTTGCCTCGCCTTTTTCGTGCGGTATGCCCTCTCTAGACAATCCTTAGAGAAGTGGCCAGTCTCTCCACATGTAAAGCAGGTTAGATATGCTTTGTTTATCATCTTCTTCTTCTTGAAGGTTGTAGTCTTCATAGGCTTATTGAAGGAGGGCTTGTTATTTCCTTTGTTCTTGCTGTAGGGTTTCTTCTGCACCATATTGGCGCTATACTGACCCTCCCCTTTCTCAGTAGTATCGTTAGCCCGAGTTTTCTCCTCAACATTAAGAGACGCTATCAGATTTTCAACTGATATCTCCTGTCTCTTGTGTTTGAGAGTTGTGGCAAAGTTCATCCATGAAGGGGCAACTTAGCAATAATGCATCCAGCCACAAACTTGTCAGGTAAGGCACACTTAAGGAGTTCAAGCTCTTTCGCAATGCACTGTATCTCATGAGCTTGTTCGACTACAGAACGGTTGTTCACCATCCTGATGTCATGGAAGCTCTCCATGATGTATAGTTCACTGCCTGCATCGGTTGCACCGAATTTAGCATTGAGTGCATCCCAGAGCTTTTTACCGTCTACTATGTGCAATATACACATGTTGGAGACTGTCCTAGGAGAGCCCAGAATATTCCAGGGAGTAATAGTATAATAGTGTTGTCCTAGGAGTGCCTGGAACATTCCAGTGAATGTTGTAGTCTAGGCTAGTGTCCTACCAGATTCTAGAGTATTCCACTGTACTAGTTAACATGTACCTAGTTCAGCTATATATATATGAGGGTGTGGAGGACCTGTAAGGGTCTGCCCAACCAGAAACTATTTTCTCCCAAAATCTACATGGTATCAGAGCTGGAGGCAACGCTGGGTGGCTGCTGGTGGTGAATCGGCGCTCAGCGGCACAAGTGTATGAGCTGGAGATGGGGCGTGTGCTGGCTGGAAGCAGGAGGAGGAAGGAGAAGCCCAGATGCAGAAGTTCTGCAGGTGAAGTATCAGTTGGTGGAGCCCCCGGTAAAGAGAATCGTTAGGAGGAACAGCAGCCGAGCACTGTCCTGGAGCGGAGTGGAAGAGGAGAGAAGAGCTGATTGGAGCTAGTGTGTGTGCGGCTGTGGCTAGGAGAGGAAGCAGAGGGACATTATCTGGAAGAGGAACCTGAGTGGTAGCTGCAGGTGGTTGCAGGGAATAGGTGTGCACCTGATTTGCATTTCTCTGAGGCGTTCTGATTGTTCAGATCATGGGGGAAAATCAAGGATTGGAGAAGACACTTGAGAAACTGGCCGAGCTTCTCACAGCCAAGGCAGGTGGTGTATTATCATCACATAGTACAGTTTCAGAGCAGACCCAGAAGATTGAACTGCCATCCAATGAGATCAAATTGGAAGGCGTAAAAAACTATTTGAGCTGGTCAAGAAGGGCTTTGCTCATCTTAAGGACTAAAGACTTGGAGAGCTATGTTGAGGGTGAAGCAGCCGAGCCAGGGGACAAGACATCTCCAAAATGGAAGGTGTGGAGTACTACTAATTCGCTGATTGTTGCGTGGCTGTTAAATTCCTTATCCCCAACAATTGCAGCATTTGTGGAGATCCTCTCTAGTGCAGCTGGAGTATGGAAGACCTTAAAGAAATTGTATTCAGGTGAAGGGAATGTAATGTTGATGGCTGAAACAGAGGAGAGACTGAGTGAACTGAGACAAGAGGACAAGTCTGTGATGGAGTATGTCGCTGAGCTGCAGCATTTGTGGGCTGATTTAGATCACTATGATCCTCTGGAGCTCCATCATGCAGATTGCATTGCTGCTGCTAGAAAGTGGATTGAACGCAGGCGAGTGATGAAATTTCTGAAAGGCCTAAACTCTGAGTTCGAGGGAAGACGTGTTGCATTGTACCATCAGCCTTCACTTCCCACTCTAGAGGATTCCATAGCAGCGATCGCACAGGAAGAGGTCAGATTGAAGTTGACAAAGAGCAACACAACAACTCCATCTCGTCCAGCCTTCGTTGTAACCCAAAGCTTGGAGACTAGGGACTGCTTCAACTGTGGTGAGAATGGTCATTTGAGCCGAAATTGCACAGCCCCACGCAGGGGAATTCGGGGTAGAGGAAGAGGATATAATAGAGACGGATTAAGCAGAGGCAGAGGCCGAGGCCGAGGATACTCAAGTGGCCCTAGAGCAAATGTGGCATTCTCCGAAGAAGAATCCTCGGGCACATCTCATGAAGAGCTAAAGAAGGAAGCAAATGTGACTAATGATGGCGGTTATGGGGACTTCAGCTTCGACAAGTTCGCTCACCTTGCCTACACCGATGAAGGTAATTATGCCCATGCATCTACATCTTTGCATAAGTCTTGTTCAAATTGGATATTAGATTCTGGTGCATCAAAGCATGTTACGGGCACATTCAAAGAGTTCGATTCTTACACCCAATATCCACCCACACATAAAGAAACTATTCAAACTGCCGATGGAACCTCTCAGCCCATCATAGGAGTTGGAACAGTTCAGTGCACTCCCGCAATTAAGTTATCTTCTATCCTTCACGTTCCTGCCTTCCCTGTAAGCCTTATTTCATTGAGTGCCTTGGTTGATGATATAGATTGTCGTGTAATGCTTGACCGCAAGATGTGTTTAATTCAGGAAAGGCTGACTGGAGAGAGGCTTGGGACCGGAACCAGGCATAAGGGACTGTGGTATATGGACCGGGAGGTGACAAACGATGCAGTATGTACTGTACTAGCAGCAACTGCGGGAGAGAAGGAAGCCATGGTGATGCTTCAACATTGTAGAATGGGACATTTGTCTTTTGATAAAATGTATAAGGTTATGCCTGATGTGATGTGTGGGGTGGATAAAAACAAATTAGTGTGTGATGCTTGTGAGTTTGGGAAACACACTAGAACATCCTATGTGAGTAGGGGACTCCGGAGTATCTCGCCTTTTGTGCTTATTCATTCAGATGTCTGGACATGCCCTGTTATCTCTATCAGTGGAATGAAGTACTTCATGACATTCATTGACTATTATTCTCGCATGACATGGGTGTATCTTTTGAGGCAAAAAAATGAGGTATTTAGATGTTTCCAGGACTTTTATGCTTATGTGAAAAATCAGTTCCATACACAGGTGCAGGTAATTAGGACAGATAATGGGACTGAGTATGTGAATAAAGAGTTTGGTGCATTGTTGTTAGCAGAAGGTATATTGCACCAAACCTCCTGTCCAGATACGCCCCCTCAAAATGGAGTAGCAGAAAGGAAAAACCGTCATATTTTGGAGGTTGCTCGGTCGCTGATGTACACAATGAATGTGCCAAAATTCTTATGGAGTGAGGCGGTGATGACAGCCACATATCTCATCAACCGCAGGCCATCAAGGGTGATTGGGATGAAGTCACTATGTGAAATGTTGCTAGGTGAGAACAAGTTTTTAGTTGCTCCTAAAGTATTTGGGTGCACGTGCTTTGTTAGAGATCATAGACCCTTGGTGGGGAAGTTGGACCCACGAGCGGTTAAGTGTATATTTATATGATACCCATCTGGACAAAAGGGCTACAAGTGTTGGAGTCCTATCGAGCGAAGGACATTTGTGAGCATGGATGTGACATTTAGGGAGTCTGAGCCATTCTATGGAGAGAAGACCGATCTCAGCTCATTATTTGACATTGACTTTGACTCTCCTAACACAGGTGAGGCTAGTTGAGAGGGGGAGAGTGAGGTGTTGAGGACAAATGAAGATGAACCTTTGAGAGTTATGGTTGATTCAGTCCCATATCCTATGGGTGAGGAGAGATGGAGAAAGCCAAACGAGGAAGAGAACTTGAAAGTGTATACACGGAGAAAATCGCAGCATGAGCAGCAGCAACAACAGGCTCCCACGACAAGTGACACACAGGTGCAGGGGGAGCAACATGCTCCAACAGGTGTTGAAACTGTTGAATTGTCTGATGACGCAGGTCCATCTATTACAAGGGATTCAATGGACTTGCCCATTGCCTTAAGAAAAGGAACCCGAGCTGCAGCTAGAAAACCTCCAAATTGGTACCAGGAGGAGCATGACATTGCTAATTATGTATCATATGCATCTCTATCTACGAACTACAGGGCCTTCATCGCATCATTGCAATCTGTGGTGATCCCAAGAGACTGGAAAGTAGCAAAGCAAGACCCCAAGTGGCGTGAGGCCATGATAGAGGAGTTAAATGCTCTCGAAAGGAATAAAACTTGGGAACTTGTACATCTTCCAGCAGGAAAGAGAGCTGTTGGGTGTAAATGGATCTACACCGTGAAACAAAATCCAGAAGGGAAAATTGAAAGGTACAAGGCAAGACTAGTTGCGAGAGGATATAGTCAGACATATGGGATTGACTATGATGAGACTTTTGCGCTGGTGGCAAAGATGAACACGGTGAGGATCCTAATCTCATGTTGACGTGGGCATTACCCTTCGGGTAACTGTTATTGCCCTATCCTATATGGCCCAACTGGAGGCCCATGAAGACAGTCGATGGCAGGATGGGCCACTAGGTCGGTGCCGAAGGAGATTCCTTGAAGAACAAGACGGAGAGGAACCAAACAAGGAAAGTTTAGAACTAGGACTCTTGTAAACCTAGTCGTACTCGTGCAGATCTCTTGGGACCTGGCCTCCTTTATAAGGGTCAAGAGAGGGGTTGCCGAGGGATACAATCAATCTTAGCAGTCTTAGCCACCAAAAAGCTTAGAGCTAGGTCATCGTTAAGCTCAGCATCTCGACGAGATCTCAGTCGAACTATTCGGCACCCCATTGTAACCTATTTTTCATCATAATCAAGAACAAACAAGCAGGACGTAAGGGTTTTACCTCATCGAGGGCCCCAACTGGGTAAATCGCTCCCCGTTTGTCCGTGAACCGATGTCTCGTGTCAGCTTGCAGGATTCCATCAACCCTAAGCCCCTAACAGAGGGCATTGCCGAGGAGCCCCCTCGACAATTGGCGTCGTCTGTGGGAACCCTGCCGACGCAAGATCGGTCATCGGCAGATCCGATCATGTCATCGACGTCTTCATCGACACCGTCATCACCAAACCCGGAAGCTCGATTCGATTCGGCTCCTATGAATTCACCCTGCACAGCGATTCTTCCCGCTCAAACTTCTCGGATCTACGAGGAAACATGGAGATGACCATCGGCAGCGTTCACTACAACGTCAACGCAGAAGGGATACTTCAGCTGCTGGAATCGCCCATCTCTGGTTCAACAAGTCCGAGCGCATCATCATCACTCGACCTATTGGCTGGTTTGACAGAATCAATGAGTTCGCCCGCGCCCTCGACTCCCCGATCGGCGTCTTCCATGTCAGTAGGATCCGATGATCCCACACCCTCGGAGTTAACCTCGTACTACTGCTCGAACTGCGACGCCAGGCATGGCTTGGGATCGAGCGACACACCGTTCATCTGCAATGCCCAATATTCATCGGGAGAAGACAGTGTCGGCAGCTGACATAGGCATCCCCAATGGGCCTGCCAAAGATGGTACTCAGGGTTTGCTAAAGGCCCAAGATTCGAAGAATAAGAAGACTCGGAAGCCCACTTAGTGTTAAGGAAAGATAGTTTGTATTAGGAAAGATAGAGATTTGTAATCTTACGGGTTGGATACGAAACCCACCCGAACTCTGTAACTTGTGTATTACAAAACCCTCGGCTCCACCCTCTATATAAGGGGGAGTCGAGGGACAAAGAAAGGATCAAATCTACTGTTAACGCAACCCTAGTTTTACAATCGTCGAGTACTTTTCTTGAAACCTTCGAGATCTACTTGCCCTCTACTTCTAGCAAAACCTAGTCTACAATCTGTAGGCATTGACAAATTAATCCTTTGTCAATTGGCGCCGTCTGTGGAATTAGAGGTTGCAAGGAGCTGATCTCGATGGCACGTCCGGAATCGTCGACTTCGTCGGTAGCAAGCAATGCGATGGATCGAGGTAACCAGGAAAAACTGATCTAGTCAATTTTATTCCTCACCCGCCCTCCCGTATGGATGCATGTGCCTATCCGGAGGAGCCCATCGTCATGACGTTAGGAGAATTCCGATTTGGCGTCAACAAAGAAGGATCCTATCGTCTTGAAGTTCCGATCTCGTCGGAATTTTCAGCGATCGATTCGCTTTTCGTCGAGTGACGAGGAGTTTTACGCCACGCTTCATCGACACCAAGGCAAACGGAAAGCTCGCCAAGATCTTCAACGACACATCTTTCGAGTCGTCTGCGGACTCCTCTATAAGCAGCGATTCCGACAGCATCGACAGCCTCAACTTCATCGACAAGTCTGCAGCCATCGGAAAGGTCTTCACCAATCTATATGATGGTGTCACCAATCCTGACAAAAATCAACACGCAAAATACCATCAGATCTATGCAATAGAAGAGGCAGGCCGATCAAAGAAACGTCGAGGCTTTCGATGATTTGGGAAATCCATACATCGATCCCGCCGATCTCAAAGGCTTAGGCACTAAATATGCTGGGTCTTCAACTCGCGCAAAAGTCCAACTCCCGCAAGCAGCGTGGGATAGGGCTGCAAGAGCCATGGATGGTTCAGAACCAATGACCACCACTGCTACTGTACAAGAACTACAAGCATATCAATATAGACTTGCTCGGATAAGTAGAGAAAACAGACAGCATCCTTGAATAGGAGAAAAGAGGCAGCTTCCGCGTCCAGTAGGCGTCGAGCAGAGCTCAGTCGACAATCGGAAACTTCGGTAGATAGCCATAGAGAGAGGCTCGAAGGAGATCGATATCTCGGCTACAAAATATACCTGAAGAAGAGAGGGGAAACATAATTCAAAATCTCGACATGTCTTTCATGACGATTGATACAAGGAAATATCATCCCGAAACGCCACAGGTTACATGGCAACGCAAGCTTACATCCTCGCGTCCAGACCACCTCCCGGGGACCCGAGAGAACCATTGTTCAACATGGCAATGGCTGGAGTAGGAGTTATGGGAACAGCATTTGCAGCCACGCCTCCCAAAGGAAATCCTAGGCAAAATAGTCCACGACCCACTACAACGGTTCAAGATCCACCGAGAACAAGTGGAGCAAGAGACACAGTTCAAGTGAGGGCGGATAGAGCGCGACAAGAAAGAAGAGAACGTCAGCACTCACCAGAAGTTGCCGACGAAGATATGTGTGGACTCCGTGCTTTACGAGAAGGGTTCGAACGACTCGTGTCCCAAAAGGGTTCAAGTTACCCGAGAATTTCAAGAAATTCGACGGCTGCAGGATCCCGAGGATTGGCTCGTGGATTATCTCGAGATGGTGAAGCTGGTAGGAGGAACCAGAGCAACAGCTATGCAAAGTATCCAAGTTCACTTGAGTGGTGCCGCAAGATCTTGGATAAAGAAACTTCCCCCAGGCTCCATCGACAGCTGGGATAATTTCGAGGCCTGCAAGAAACTTGCGTCATTGGAAGAATTGAGGGCGTGTCGACAGAGACATGATGAGTCGATGAGAAAATATATACAGCGGTGGAACATTATAAAAAACTCGGCGGAGGATATATCTGACGAGAGAGCAATAGATGCGTTCATGGCAGGAATTCGGCGGGGAGATTTCGTCGAGGACTTAGGGAGAACTAACCCTAAAACCATATCAGCATTAATGGAGATAGCTAATAAGTGGGCAGATGGAGAAGACGCAATATACAACAAGCGACAAAGGTCGCCAGAAGAGGATCGTGGTCGAAATTATCAAAATAGAAGACGATTTTCTCGCCGTTCTACAACAACGACGCTCCTGGTCATATATCGGCTGGTTTTAGGGAAATCCTGGAGGGAATAGTCGAGATGACTATCAAAGGAGCAATGAGCAACAAGGCGACAATAGAAGTGATTCTCGCGGCAACAGGCAAAATAGTGGACCAAGGTTTCAAAGACCTTATGTGTCCCCGAGGAGATGATGAACGGTCCGTGCCAAATGCACTTTTATCTCGACAACAACGGAAAGAGGCCGGGGCATCTCGAAAGATCCGAAATTTTGCAATGTTGCGTGCGAATTGCAAATGCCCGGGCAATGAAGAAACCCCTGGGGCCAAGGAGCGAGATCCACCTCCACCTCCTCCCGCAATCACGGACGAAAATCGGCACCAGCTCAAAATAGCGCAGCACCACACCCACCTCCATATGTTGATCCTAATTCTAACGGCGCGGTCTCGATGATTCGAAAGCCGCCATCTAACAGAGCACAGAAGGTAATCTCACGACAAGTGTTCATGGCAGAGAAGATGCCTCCACCAACTTGAGTACTTAAATTGGCGGGCAAGACATTGGCTTTACAATCGCGGACCATCCGCAGCAAGTTCCTCGACTGGACAATCGGCACTCATCTTACCCGTAGTAATTGCTGGTTTTCGACGTGCCGAGAGTTTTCATAGATGGCGGCAGCTTAAACCTTATGTATGCATATACATTGAGGAAGATGAACATATCCTGGCAAACTTGAAACCATACACGTTTCCATGGGATCACACCAGAGAAGAAGTTACCCGCTTGGCAAGATCAATCTCGACGTTGCTTGAACCCGAAATTACAGGATAGAGAATTTGGAATTCGAAGTTGTGGATTTCCCGTCGCAATACCACGCTCCGTGGGACGACCAGCGTATGCCGTTCATGGCAGTGCCACACTATACGTACCTGTTGTGGAGGTTGCCCGGGCCCAAGGGACCTATCACAATCAAAGGAAGTTTCGCGTTATCTGATAAATGCGACAAGGATTTTCATCGACTGTCAGAAACTTTCGGGATGCGCATTGGTGGCGCTATATGGTTTTACACGACAAGAGGAAGGGATAGGATCTTTTTTGTTGAGAGACGAGATTTTTCGGACAAGCCTTTCCAAGTCCTTGACTTCCGTTTGTCGACAAACAATCTGTGTCTTCATCGCCGCATAATTCCAGAGGGTTTTTGCGAGCAAGAGGTTGCACTGTTCTAAGGAAATACGCTGTAATTTGGATACTGATAATTCTTTGCCACGAGTATTCGTAACTCATGGATGCGAGTCATCAAGGCCTCTGTCGAAGTTTTCCTCGGTAGCCTCCGCATCCCAAGAACGGCGGCGAAGGATTTTCTCGGCACCATCGAAAGGAGGGATATTGTCTTCAGCACATCCATGGTTCTCTTCCCGAATATGCAACCACTTCTTGCGCCACCCTTGAACTGAATCGGGGAGTTTGACGTCAAGTAATTGACTGTGGAGCGAATAACAACGCCGCCTATATTATAGGCGACATTGGGAGAGCCATTACGGCGACAGAAGAAAATGCGCTTCCATAATGCCCAGGTGGACACCAAGGAAGGCCTCACGAGGGTGATGAAAATAGAGATATGGAGGATTGAGTTAGGAGTAAGGTGGTGAAGTTGAAGACCGTAGACAAAAAGCAATCCTCGGAGAAAAGGATGAATGGGGGCGGAAAGACCGGATGAGATGATCGACGAAACTTACCCGATACCCCATTGGAGGGGTTGGCTTTCTTCGCTAGGGAAGCACACTGCCTTGGGTTTCTTGCTAATCCCCAGCTTCTTCAAGAGATTGATGTCTTGGTTGGTGATCTTGGACCTTTCCCATTCCGCGGTCCCCAGATCTGCGGCGGCCATTGATGATTCAGGCGTGTTGTGCTTGATCAACCGACGCGGTGGCATCAACAATGGCGCAGGAGGCAGCTTGGAGAAGATGAGCTCAAGGAGTTGTGGGGCGCAGGAAAGATTTTGCAGAGGGGAGAACGGCGGGAGCAGAGTGCTCGAGGAGGAAGAAGAAGATCTTATATAGGGGTGCGGCAAAACGTTGGACCGTTGGATGGAAAAGAGGTGTGGTAGATGATAACCACGTGAATACAAGGGTAAAAAGTATTTTAACACTGAAGAGGTTACGGAACGTGTGCCAGAAAAAGTGGAGAACATGTGTCCCCCACTTGCACGACGTGTCAATCAGATGAGGAATTTGGACCCACAAGGCAGTGAGAGGAGCGGTTTTCGCATGTTTCCAAAACAGAAATCGTGGCTATCATCAAACGACGTCATCAAGGTAAAAGAAAAGCTCGACTATGAAGCTTGGAGAGATTATCGACAACGCAAGATTATTTTGGGAACCTTTGATCAAATACAAGTTTTTGCTCAAACGCTCGGGGGCTACTTTGGAAAAAAAAACTTCGAGTATGACAAGATAGAAATGGCGAGAGCCTATGACCAAATACAAGCATTTGTTCATAGCCTCGGGTTACTCCCATCGGGAGCTGGTCGCGCACCCGATAGATATAAAAATATCGACAAGGATTAAAAATATAGCGACAAATGATACTAATCTGTGGAGCCTACACCAAGCACAAGTTCTTGGCCGTAGCCTCGGGGTTACTCCATCGGGAACGCTGTTCGCGTGCCCGATGAATTTATATTAAAAGAAAGAAGTAGAAGTGAGTATATTTCGAGTTACACAGATAACTCTACATATACTCCCATCGGGAAGACAAAATAAGTCATCAAATATGACTCGATAAAATGTGCTATTCCAACAGCCGAAAAAGCACTCGACAATATATTCTCGTAGCGCTAAAAGTCGCGAATAAATCTCTGAATGCCGCAAAACTTTGCGAAGGTAAGATCCCATATCCGTTCGAGCGGCGTGGCACCGTCTCGACGGCGGATTACTTTTTTCCGTATCAAGATACGAAGAAAATCCTAACGGACGCGTTAGGTACCCAATAAAATATGACTGGGACTCGACGTAATGGTAAGACCTTAAGCGGCACTGTCGAAGTTTACACCAGTATCCCGAGGTCATGTCCAGGGACGTGATCTTGAAGTAGGTTTTTGCGGGTTGCCACTAGAGCAGTTAACTAGTACCTGATCCGTCAGATGAACTAGCCCCAACTACCATTATCCCTGTACAAAATAGCATTTGCATATCGAAAGATTATGTAATGAGTAAAGTTGGAGATTTTCCCTGATTCTTCGATTCAAGAAAAATCTCGGGGGCTACTGACATAGGTATCCCCAATGGGCCTGCCAAAGATGGTACTCGGGGTTTGCTAAAGGCCCAAGATTCGAAGAATAAGAAGACTCGGAAGCCCACTTAGTGTTAAGGAAAGATAGTTTGTATTAGGAAAGATAGAGATTTGTAATCTTACGGGTTGATACGAAACCCACCCGAACTCTGTAACTTGTGTATTACGAAACCCTCGGCTCCACCCTCTATATAAGGGGGAGTCGAGGGACAAAGAAAGGATCGAATCTATTGTTCACGCAACCCTAGTTTTACGATCATCGAGTACTTTTCGGCTGAAACCTTCGAGATCTAATTGCCCTCTACTTCTAGCAAAACCCTAGTCTACAATCTGTAGGCATTGACAAATTAATCCTTTGTCAGCAGCATCGCCCAAGGAACCACCCGAAGATCGGCGCGTCATCAGGTTTACGCCGCCAACAACACAGGAAACACAAGGCACGGAGGAGACGAAGACCGCACGCCTCGTTCTAGCGGCGAGCAAGCTTCGAGAACAGCGCCGACAACCGCGACAGCGATTACACCATCGCAGACGAAGAGTGGGTAGCAGCTAGGGCAGCCGTGCTTAACAATACCCCGCTCCCTGCAGGAACCTCGGTCGGAACCTTAAATGCTTACCGCTCTATACTAGAGAAAAACCGAGAGCTCCTGTCGAAAGAACAGGCCACCCTCGAGAGACGTCTATATGCAGCAGACCGATCCAGCGAGCGACGGAGAGCTTCACAAGGAAGTGATACGTCTCAAACGTATCTATAATTTCTTATGTTCCATGCTACTTTTATTACAATACTTGAATGTTTTATACATAGTTTACAGCATTATTATACATTTTCCGGCACTAACCTATTAACAAGATGCCGAAGTGCCGCTTTGTTTTCTGTTTTTGGTTTCGAAATCCTAGTAAGGAAATATTCTCGGAATTGGACGAAATCAACGCCCAGAGCCACGATACGGAAAACCTTCCGCAGACCGCGTCGCGAATCCCATCTCGGGGGATTCAGGAGATCGGCACCCTTGGGAGAGGGGAATCATCACCGAGGGGCTCTACATCATCATGCCCGCCCCGGATTGATGCGTGAGTAGTTCATCCTTGGACTATGGGTCCATAGCGTAGCTAGATGGTTGTCTTCTCCGCGTGTGCTTTCATTGTTATAGATCTTGTGAGCTGCCTAACATGATCAAGATCATCTATTTGTAATGCTACATGTTGTGTTTGGCGAGATCCGATGAATATAGAATATTATGTTAAGTTGATTATCAATCTATCATCTATGTGTTGTTTATGTTCTTGCATGCTCTCCGTTGCTAGTAGAGGCTCTGCCAAGTTGATACTTGTAACTCCAAGAGGGAGTAATTATGCTCGATAGTGGGTTCATGCCTCCATTTAATCTGGGACAGTGACAGAAAGTTCTAAGGTTGTGGATGTGCGTTGCTACTAGGGATAAAACATTGATGCTTTGTCTAAGGATATTTGTGTTGATTACATTACGCACCATACTTAATGCAATTATCTGTTGTTTACAACTTAATACCTAAGGGGTTCGGATGATAACCTGAAGGTGGACTATTTAGGCATAGATGCATGCTGGATAGCGGTCTATGTACTTTGTCGTAATGCCTGATTAAATCACATAGTAATCATCGTTGATATGTATTGAATCTTTATTTGTCAATTGCTCGCCTGTAATTTGTTCACCCAGCATGCTAGTTATCTTATTGGAAAGACACCTCTAGTGAACTGTGGACCCCGGTCCATTCTTTTACATCTGAATACATTCTGCTGCAATCTCTGTTTTTTCTGTTCTTTGCAAACAAACATCATCTTCCACTCGATACGCTTAATCCTTTGTTTTCAGCAATGGTGAGATTGACAACCTCACTTACGTTGGGGCAAAGTACTTTGATTGTGTTGTGCAGGTTCCACGTTGGCGCGGTTTCACCGGTGTTGCGCCGCACTACATTCCTCCACCAACAACCTTCACGTGCTTCTTGGCTCCCTCGTTCGATAACCTTGGTTTCTTTCTGAGGGAAAACTTGTCTGTGCGCATCACACCTTCCTCTTGGGGTTCCCAACGGACGTGTACATCTACGCGCATCAAGCTATTTTTCTGGCGCCGTTGGGGAGATCAAGACACGCTGCAAGGGAGTCTCCACTTCCAATCTCTTTACTTTGTTTTTGTCTTGCTTTACTTTATTTTATTTATTGTCTTGTTTGCTTCATATTAAAAACACAAAAAAAATAGTTGCTTTACTTTCTGTCTTATTTACTAGCTCTATATCAAAACACAAAAAAAAATAGTTACTTGTCTTTACTTTATTTGCCTAGTTTACTTTACTACTGTTATAATGGGTACTCCTGAAAATACTAAGTTATGTGATTTCACTAGCACAAATAATAATGATTTTATATGTACTCCTATTGCTCCACCTGCTACTACAGCAGAATTCTATGAAATTAAACCTGCTTTACTGAATCTTGTTATGAGAGAGCAATTTTCTGGTGTTAGTACTGATGATGCTGCTGCCCATCTTAATAATTTTGTTGAACTTTGTGAAATGCAAAAGTATAAGGATATACATGGTGATATTATAAAACTGAAATTGTTTCCTTTCTCATTAAGAGGAAGAGCTAAAGATTGGTTGCTTTCTTTGCCTAAGAATAGTATTGATTCATGGACTAAATGTAAAGATGCTTTTATTAGTAAATATTATCCTCCTGCTAAGATTATATCTTTGAGAAGTAGCATAATGAACTTTAAACAATTTGATAATGAACATGTTGCTCAAGCATGGGAGAGAATGAAATCTTTGGTAAAGAATTGCCCAACCCATGGACTGACTACTTGGATGATCATCCAAACCTTTTATGGATTGAATTTTTCCTCAAGGAACCTATTGGATTCAGCTGCTGGAGGTACTTTTATGTCCATCACCCCGGGCGCCGCGACTAAATTACTTGATGATATGATGATCAATTACTCTGAATGGCACATCGAAAGAACTCCTCAAGGTAAGAAGGTAATTCTGTTGAAGAAACCTCTTATTTGGGTGATAAGATTGATGCTATTATGTCTATGCTTGCAAATGGTAGATCTCATATTGATCCTAATAATGTTCCTTTAGCTTCATTAGTTGCTCAAGAAGAAAATATTGATGTGAATTTCATAAAGAACAATAATTTCAACAACAATGCTTATAGGAATAATTATGGTAACAACAATTATAGGCCATATCCTCCTAATAATGGTAATGGTTATGGTAATTCTTACAACAATATGTTACCCTCCAAAACCCACCGACGGGCAATGGTTAAGCAACACGAAGAGCCGGGAGGCTCCCAAGGCCGCTTAGTGGACCCTGGCACCTCGCGTCGTCCCGCAAATCTTCCACCACGCCCGGCGGTTGCTAGCGTGCCACCGACCTAGACCCGATCGGAAGGTGTTAGAGTGCTTCGATTGTTCCTGCATGGTAGACACGTAAACATTAAATACGATCCCTATCGGATCTCAGTTGCCCGTGGATCGGCTCAAGGAGCCGATCGCCCCATGGTTCACGTTGGATTTGCAATGACATGGGGATCCTGCTTGATCAAAACAAAGCTAAACCGATCTACGACAGTTTAGGGTTTTCACCGCATAACCGGAACGTCCTACGTGTGATCGGGCCTAGCAGCTACGGAAGATGATGCAAACTATCCCTACAAGAGGCCTAAAAACCAACATAACGCTGATTCCCGGAACATCCCTTGCAGGTACGGTAAACAACACCTAACGCACTACCGGATCGTCCGACCCCGCATAAGGCCTAACTATGCGATATTAAACTAATCCTGCGGAGCAGGAGCAACTATAACAGATCGGATCTACTAAGTAACGAACAAGCAAGATGCTGCCCTTACACCGTAGAGGTGTAAGGGCAGCTAGGTGTCGAGGGACCGCATTGCAGATATGAATCAATGCAAGCCCCTAAACACCTAATGATAAGTAACTTCGCTCATCAACAACGCTCAACAGCAAGACAAGGTAGACAATAGCGTATCTGCCTAGATCGCAAGATGCGATCTAGGCATGATGCTTACCCGGAAGAAACCCTCGAAGAAAAGGCGATGCGCTGATTTTTGTTTGTTGTGAACGTGATTGTCCTCTCTTTCCGATAACCCTAGATACATATTTCTAGTCCAAGGGACTTTCTAATTGAGGCGTGCACCTAACCGTGCACGGCCGACTCTATCTTTTAATCTAAACACGATACGATCTACTATTACAGATACATGGGCAACTTAGCCCAAACTCTTAGCGCAAGGCCGCTTCGAAGATGCTCCATGTGTACGTCCTTCAAGCCTATCTTCACTTACGGCCCATCTCCTGATTTGGCCAAAATCGGGTGATAACACAATAATAAGAGTGTACCCTCTGGTCTTGAAGTTATTCTTAAAGAATTTATTAGTACACAAACTGCTTTCAATAAAACTGTTGAAGAAAAGCTTGATAAAATTGATATTCTTGCTTCCAAGGTTGATAGTCTTGCTCTTGATGTTGATCTTTTAAAATTGAAAGTTATGCCTGAGGAAGTTAAAGATGCTAGGTTTGCTAAAACAAATGCCATCCAAGTTCAAATTAATGAGAATATAAGATTGATGGCTGAATTGCATGCTAGGTGGGATAGAGAAGAAAAAGAAAAAATTGCTAAAGAAAATAATGTAGCTAAAGTATGGACTATTACCACCACTAGTAATGTTGATTCTTCACATGTTGCTGCACCTCCTACTATCAATGGTAAAATAATTGGTGTTGGCAATGTTTCTACTCCTAGTATGAAGCGCGCAAAATTGCCTGAAACCTGAAACGCTATTTGTGATAAACTGCTGAAATTTTTCAAAATATTGGTGACAATGATTCCATTGCTGTAGAACATAATGGTTTAATTTTGATGATTGTCATATTACTGAAGTTATAAAGTTCTTACAAAAACTTGCTAGAAGTCCCAACGCTAGTGCTATAAATTTAGCCTTTACAAAACATATTACAAATGCTCCCATTAAAGCTAGGGAAGAGAAATTAAAACTTGAAGCTTCTATTCCTAGGAAGTTAGAAGATGGTTGGGAGCCCATCATTAAGATGAAATTTAATGACTTTGAATGTAATGCTTTATGTGATCTTGGTGCAAGTATTTCTGTTATGCCTAAAAAGATTTATGATATGCTTGACTTGCCACCATTGAAGAATTGTTATTTGGATGTTAATCTTGCTGATAATGTTAAAAAGAAACCTTTGGGGAGGATTGATAATGTTCGCATTACGGTTAACAATAACCTTGTCCCCGTTGATTTTGTTGTCTTGGATATCGAATGCAATTCATCTTGTCCTATTGTGTTGGGAAGACCTTTTCTTCGAACCATTGGTGCTGTTATTGATATGAGAGAAGGTAATATTAAATATCAATTTCCTCAAGAAAGGTATGGAACACTTCCTAGAAAGAGAATGAAGTTGCCCTTTGATTCTATTATTAGAACAAGTTACGATGTTGATGCTTCTTCTCTTGATGTTACTTGATTTGCACTTTTGCGCCTAGCTGAAAGGCGTTAAAGAAAAGCACTTCTTGGGAGATAACCCAAGTTTTATTTTATTTACTGTATTGTTGAGTCTTGGAAGTTGTTTACTACTGTAGAAACTCTCCTTATCATGTTTTTGTGCCAAGTAAAGTTTCTATGTTAAAGTTGATGATGGATTGGGATCGCTGCGCAGAAACAGCATTGCTGTCTGTCACGAATTCTCGCAGAAGTCTCTGTAAAAAATCGAAAAAATCTGCAAATTTACGAGCATGATCCTCAGATATGTACGCAACTTTCATTAGTTTTGAGTTTTTCCATTTGAGCAAGTTAAGTGCCCTGCCAGATGCATCTTTACGGACTGTTCTGTTTTTGACAGATTCTGTCTTTTATTTCGCATTGCCGCTTTTGCTATGTTGAATGAGTTTCTTTGTTCCATTAACTTTTAGAAGCTTTGTGCAATGTCCAGAAGTGTTAAGAATGATTGTGTCACCTCTGAATATGTGAATTTTTGGTTATGCACTAACCCTCTAATGAGTTTGCTTGAAGTTTGTGTGAAGGAAGTTTTCAAGGGTCAAGAGAAGAGGATGATATACTATGATCAAGAAGAGTGAAAGGTCTAAGCTTGGGGATGCCCCGGTGGTTCATCCCTGCATATTTTAAGAAGACTCAAGCATCTAAGCTTGGGATGCCCAAGGCATCCCCTCTTCATCGACAACATTATCAGGTCACTTCTAGTGAAACTATATTTTTATTCCGTCACATTCTTATGTTCTTTACTTGGAGCGTCGGTTTGTTTTTATTTTTGTTTTTGTTTGAATAAAGTTGGATCCCGCCATTCTTATATTGGAGATATTACGCTCCGCTTTTTCATATGGAACACTTGTGTTCTTAATTGTGCTTTAATGTTTATGGCGAAGCTTATTGCTTCGTTAAATTGCTATTTGGTTAGAATTGGAAAATGCTGCATATGGTTTGGTAACTTGGCAATTGTTTGAGCTCTCATAGATCATGTTTAAGCTCTTGCATCATGTAGTTTAATCTATTAATGAAGAACTACCGTAAAGCTTGTTTAATTTGGTTTGCATGATTGTTCTCTCTAAGTCTAGATATTTTCGGGTAAAGTGTTTGAACAACAAGGAAGACAGTGTAGAGCCTTATAATGGTTGCGATATGTTCTTGTGTGAGTTTTGTCGTACCTGTTCATACTTGTGTTTGCTTCAAACAACCTTGCTAGCCCAAACCTTGTACCGAGAGGAAATGATTCTCGTACATCCAAACACCTTGAGCCAAACTTCATGCCATTTGTGTCCACCATATCTACCTACTATGTGGTATTTTTCTGCCATTCCAAAGTAAATTACTTGAGTGCTACCTTTAGAATTTCATTCCTTTACCTCTACAATATATAGCTCATGGGACAAATAGCTTAAAAACTATTGTGGTGATGAATATGTAGTTATGTGTCTTAATTCTTATAAGTTGCTTGTTGAGCGGTAACCATGTTTTCTGGGACGCCATCAACTTTATCTTTGTTGGATATCATGTGAGATGCTATGCATGTTCGTCTTGTCTGAAGTAAGTGCGATTTCATGATCAAATGGTTTGAGTATGCATATGTTAGAGAAGAACAATGGGCCGCTAACTGAAGCCATGTATCATGGTGGAAGTTTCAGTTTGGACATACAACCTCAATCTCTTATGAGAATATTAACTGTTGTTGAATGCTTAAGCATTAAAGAGGAGTCCATTATCTGTTGTCTATGTTGTCCCGGTATGGATGTCTAAGTTGAGAATAATCAAAAGCGAGAAATCCAATGCGTGCTTTCTCCTTAGACACTTGTAAGGCGGCATAGAGGTACCCCTTTGTGACACTTGGTTGAAACATATGTTATGCGATGAGAATCCGTGTTTCCGAGCTAAGTAGGACAAGGTGCGAGCACTATTAGTACTCTATGCATGAGACATGCAACTTGTAGGTAGTATTATGCATAGCACATATGAATTATTACTACCGTTGACAAAATTGTTTCTATGTTTTCAAAACAAAAGCTCTAGCACAAAAATAGTAATCCATGCTTCCTCTGCGAAGGGCCATTCTTTTACTTTATTGTTGAGTCAGTTTACCCACTTCTTTCTATCTTAGAAGCAAACACTTGTGTTAACTGTGCATTGATTCTTACATGTTTACTTATTGCACTGTTATATTACTATATGTTGACAAATATCCATGAGATATACATGTTACAAGTTGAAAGCAATTGCTGAAACTTAATCATCCTTTGTGTTGCTTCAATGCATTCTACTTTGAATTTATTGCTTATGAGTTAGCTCTTATGCAACTCATATTGATACTTGTCTTGAAAGTATTATTCATGAAAAGTTTTGCTATATGATTCATTTGTTTAGTCATTATCTTTGTTAGCAATCTTTTGTTCAGATCACTCCATTCATCTCATATGCTTTACAATAATGTTGATCAAGATTATGTTGGTAGCATGTCACTTCAGAAATTATTTATGTTATCGTTTACCTACTCGAGAGAGTAGGAACTAAGCTTGGGGATGCTTGATACGTCTCAAACGTATCTATAATTTCTTATGTTCCATGCTACTTTTATTACAATACTTGAATGTTTTATACATACTTTACAACATTATTATACATTTTCCGCACTAACCTATTAAAAAGATGCCGAAGTGCCGATTCCTGTTTTTCTGCTGTTTTTGGTTTCAAATCCTAGTAAGGAAATATTCTCGGAATTGGACGAAATCAACGCCAGAGCCACGATTTGGAAAACCTTCCGGAGGCACGTCGCGAATCCCATCTCGGGGATTCAGGAGATCGCCTCCGGCACCCTTCCGAGAGGGGAATCATCAAGGAGGGCTCTACATCATCATGCCCGCCTCCGGATTGATGCGTGAGTAGTTCATCCTTGGACTATGGGTCCATAGCGTAGCTAGATGGTTGTCTTCTCCGCTTGTGCTTTCATTGTTATAGATCTTGTGAGCTGCCTAACATGATCAAGATCATCTATTTGTAATGCTACATGTTGTGTTTGGCGAGATCCGATGAATATAGAATATTATGTTAAGTTGATTATCAATCTATCATATATGTGTTGTTTATGTTCTTGCATGCTCTCCGTTGCTAGTAGAGGCTCTGGCCAAGTTGATACTTGTAACTCCAAGAGGGAGTATTATGCTCGATAGTGGGTTCATGCCTCCATTTAATCTGGGAGTGAAAAGTTCTAAGGTTGTGGATGTGTCACTAGGGATAAAACATTGATGCTTTGTCTAAGGATATTTGTGTTGATTACATTACGCACCATACTTAATGCAATTATCTCTTGTTTACAACTTAATACCGGAAGGGGTTCGGATGATAACTCGAAGGTGGATTATTTAGGCATAGATGCATGTCGGATAGCGGTCTATGTACTTTGTCGTAATGCCCTGATTAAATCACATAGTAATCATCGTTGATATGTATTGAATCTTTATTTGTCAATTGCTCGCCCGTAATTTGTTCACCCAAAGCATGTTAGTTATCTTATTGGAGAGACACCTCTAGTGAACTGTGGACCCGGTCCATTCTTTTACATCTGAATACATTCTGCTGCAATCTGTTTTTACTGTTTGCAAACAAACACCATCTTCCACTCGATACGCTTAATCCTTTGTTTTTAGCAAGCCGGTGTGATTGACAACCTCACTGTTACGTTGGGGCAAAGTACTTTGATTGTGTTGTGCGGTTCCACGTTGGCGCCGGTTTCACCGGTGTTGCGCCGCACTACATTCCTCCACCAACAACCTTCACGTGCTTCTTGGCTCCTACTGGTTCGATAACCTTGGTTTCTTTTCTGAGGGAAAACTTGCTGCTGTGCGCATCACACCTTCCTCTTGGGGTTCCCAACGGACGTGTACATCTACGCGCATCAGGAAGAGCCTCCCGAAGTACGCACGGAGCAGGCAAGCACCGGTCAAGGCTGTCCAGGCTCTCGGAAGACGACTCTAGAGAAATAACGTCGAACCTAACCAAGTCCTTCATGACCACGGACACCGCGGGCATGCCACGGCCAAAAAACGTTGCAGGAGCAACGGCCAATCTCGCTGCGTACCTCATCAACCAGCGCCTGAAGGATCCATGGCTCAAGCTCATCGAGGCGCCCTGGAAAGTCTCGCGATATTGGGAAAAAATCTAGTCCCGCAAAAAGAGAAAACCACGGCGCAGGCTAGTGGTTCAAAATATCATGCGAGGATGCTCGGGATGAAATCACCCAGAGCCGGATTGATAAAGCAAGGCGACGACGCGCCGCCAGGAAGGACGACGACAGCGATTCTTCGGATGAGGATCAGGAGTATGATGGCGAACTCAGGGGAGCCGATTGCTTGAGTTACAAAATCCGCGAGACGATGCCGCCCAAGAAGTTCAAGCCTACTCCCACTGACGCTGCCAAGTATGATGGGCGAACCGTGGCAACTATAAACCACGGCAGCATAGGACTCCCGAGCTACCCTACGCTGAGCAGATCAACACCCCCTGTTACCAGCACTCGTATGTCGACTCCAAGGACGGCAAAACGAAGTCGAGTCACCTTCTCAGGGGCTGTCGGCAGTTCCTCGACATGCACAAACTCATCCAGCAGTCAGGGCAGCAACCGTTACCACCTCCACCCCCACCTCCACCACAGCACCAAGTCCAGCAAGCTCAACCTCATCAACCCAGCGAGGCGTTCCCACCACCACGTGGGCAGATGAGCATGATCCACAGGACAGGTGTCTCGAGAAGAGAGATGAAGAAGCTCACCCAGAGATTAATCTAGCCGAAAGCATCATGGCAAACATCCCTGAGTATGTCGAGTGGTCCTCTCAGAACATTACGTTCAATCGAGCAGATCACCCGATGACCATACCAAAACCAGGACACGCTGCCCTAGTAGTTGAGGCACAGATAGGGGGATTCAAGATGAGCAAAGTCTTTATGGATGGTGGAAGCGGGTCAAACCTGATTTTCGTCGACACAATCAAGAGTATGGGGATCACCATGGGGATGCTAGAAGAGACAGACACTTGCTTCCATGGGATTCTTCCAACTGCACCGGGTCACTCTCTTGGAATTTACCTGAATGTCGTCTTCGGCAGAACCGACAATTTCAGGAAGGAAAAGATCGAGTTTGAAGTAGTGAACTGGGAGTCACAGTATCATGCTATACTCGGAAGACCAGCTTATGCCAAGTTCATGGTTGTGCCGCACTATGCGTATCTCAAGCTAAAATGCTGGGAACAATGGGACAAACATCACAGTCTATGGAAGTTTTTCACGCTCGGACAATTGTGATCGCGACTTTCAGAGGATTGTTGCGAAGTTTGGGAGCAAACAAGAAATTATCAAGCCTCCACCCAAGCTATCGATACGCGAAATCAAGGAGGAGAAACATGACAGGGAAAGCAAGAAGAAGCCAGCCGACCTTGCCCTTAAAGCTTCGATAGCGAAGCCTCGACACAGGCTTCGGCAGCAAAGCTTCGGCAAAGGGTTCGGCAATTGATGGCACAGGCATATAGAAGACAGCAAGACGCTGGCAACTACCGTCCAGCCCCTTGGTGAAATCAACAACGCTGCAGCAGCCACTACCGTGGTGAAAAAAGGCACAAGATGAGAAAAACCCGTTCCTTGCTTAAGCAATTTATTAGTATTTAATCTTTTCCCTTTAGTCTAAATGGGGCCTTCCTCTTTTCGCCCTCTAGTATCATGCTTATCTTATTAATGAGAACTCAAGTTTCGATCTTTGTTAAGCATTGCAGTAATTCAAAAACGACTAAGCCGCATCACAATGCAACATAGTTCGTGGCAGAGGATCGTGTTTCAGAAAGAAAAGCCTCTACGAGTGCTAAAAGATACAAAACAAACAAGGATGTTAATCCTTCTCTCTGCTATAGATGCCTCTGCAAGTGCTGCAAATAGCGAGAAAATAAGCACAATACAACCCACGTTCGTTATTTTACCTATGGAAATATCAAAGAACAACGGGCCTATCGGCAGGATCACTACACCCGAAATATTCGGGAGTGCCTGGCGAAACATACATCGGTTGAAAGCAAAGTTGCGAATACAACAGGTTTAGCAAAACCTGCAACACGAGCTGATCACTCACATGTTTTGCTGACCAACAAGTGCACATACATTTAAACGGGCAATTAAGATTTGCTCCTTCAAAACTTGCCAACGGCATTAGCACGGTAAAAATACATCTACATGTATACACCGAATACAAAGCTTCGGCTAAACAATCTTACACACTTGGATAAAACAGCCAGGGAAAACTATTTACAAAGCAATATTAATTCTTGAATTCACCCTTGTGGAGCTTCCCTTTCTTCAGGTACCTGGGAATCCTTCTCAAGCCTGTCGACAATTACATTGGCGGGCAACAATACCTTCGGATACAGTACCTCTAAATCGCCAGTCGCGTTGGCAATAGACATCAGATTTGCTGAAGGATAGCGTGCAAGCACAAGGGAAAGTGTAAACCTAGCCCCAGCGAAAACTTGAGCCCGAACCAAGTCGCGAATCTTCTTGGAGTTTCTAAATTCAGACATCAAAGTCAGCAACGTAGGGGGAACTACGTTCAAAGGGAACATTGTCTTCCAAACCACCCTCATTGCTTTGTAGCACTTGTCGAAGAAATGATGGACCTGTTGAACTCGATCCTGAAATAGTGCGACAGTCGAAGCCTTCGAGTGTTCCCGCCAGAAAATCTCTTCGGCTGAGGACAGTTGGGTTAAAGCGTGGACACGCTCGTGAATCCGTTTGTTTTCCTCCGCACGGTTCAGAGCTATGACTGGTGAAGAAATAATGAGAGGCTCAGACAACAAGGCATTGTTAACAAAGGGAGTCGGGGTCAAGAAACTTACAGTTCAAACTCTCGGTGGCTTTGTGCAGTTCAGTAAGAGCGTACTGCTCCACATCGGCAGCAATCTCGCTCTTCTTATTGACAATTGCAGCTAAAGCGTAAGTACTGCGCAAGTCCTTTTCCATCTGAGTGATCCGGTCCTTCATACGTTGCATCCGATCAACTTCAGGAAGAGCACCCGAAGAGTCATCGACAAACGATGGCACTGGGAAAACCTGCAGAAAAACAGCGTTAAATAAAAGAAGGATGACAGATATGGTCAAATTGAGTGCCCAAGGAAACTCCCATCGGGAGAGGTGAGGCGCAAGTAAAAATATCATAGTAAAGGTGTGCCAGCAACATTGCCAAACACGGAGTTTATTACAAGCACAAGTTTTGCAAAAGAACAATGTTCCACAACAGCCTGAATAAAACGTGTTACAAAAAGTCAAGGAGCTTGGGTCTGGGTTGATATACTGGGTCCAGTCGACGTCTTTCTTGACGAAACTAGTCCAAGAAGCTGGCGAGCACAAGTAAGGGCAGGCGTTGTAAAGACACTTAAGTTGATAAATTGCCCATCCCGCCCTTTCGGCAGCTCCTTAGTCATTTCTTCGATGTCAGCCTTAAAGCCATGACCCATCATAAGTTGGAAGGCAAGAAGGGCACCATAGGTATGCGAGGTACGCTTGAATACCTCGATAACTTCCTTGGTATCAACCGCGAAGGCTTCAACCAGTTGCCCCAGAGTCTTGTCCTGCTTGAGCTTGGGGAAAATCATCAGATGCATCCGTGCTAGGGCACCTTTCCCTCTCTCAAGAAGCTCCCGCGTAAGCTGGTGGGAGGCGAGGGCCATCGACACACCATTCGCTGGAGAGTTGTTTGGAGCCGCGTCCAAGGCAGCAGCAGGAATGTTGGCGGCTTCTACAGAGAGATAAAATTGGAAAAGATCATTGATAAAGGAATGAATTTGTAAGAGTAATAATCGGTAGTGGTGTACCAAAGAGCTTACCAAGAAGAGCCAAAGAGGATTGCCGGAGGAGCTCATCCTTTTCGGCTGCTCGAGTCTCCTCCTCTTTCAGCCTCTCCTTCAGTTTGCCCAGCTCCTCATTCAGGGAGTCAACCTCCTGACAAGCTATGGCAGCCTTCTTAATGGCGCCGTCCAACTTCGAAGAGGAAGATTTAACTTCCTCCTGCAGCCGAACGTTGTCTGCTTCCAAGGAGGTAAATTGAGAGGCAAAGGCCTCCAGGGAAGATATGACGCCTCGCAAGTCCTTAAAATTAAGAAGAATCAGTTGACAAGGCATCCTTCAAGAAACTCGCGTTGTATTCAAAAGGGACTTACAGAAGGAGGAGCCATGGTGGTGGCAGGAATATCCTTCCCCTTGGAGAGGGAAGAAGCAGTCGAGCCGCGGGAGCTGCTTGAGGAGCCGAAGCTTCGGAACCTGCAGCGGCCGGCGGAGCGGTGTCGGGTGTAGCTCTCTTGGGCGGAGGCTCGACGAAACCTTCATCCCTGCAAAAGGGGGAATGATCGTTGGAAGTTGTAAAATGAATGTAAGATCAAAAAAAGACGTCAGAGCAAGAACTACTTACCAGTCGAGGAGATCATCTTCGTCGGTGAAGCCGCCGATTGATCTCTTCACGGGAGAAGTTCTGGCCTCCTCCACAGCTGCATCAACAAAGGCATCATGATCAGCGTTATCATCACGCATTGATCCCTCTGTGTTGCAAGCATCATCGGCTGGGGGAAGGAGATTGGTATGGACAGTTTCAGATTCTATCATCACTCTCTGGACTTATATGCTCGACAGGGTGAAAATCAACAGGCACTGAGAAGCCTCTTCCTTCAGAGGTATCGTTTGGTGAATCATGCAAATTCCCAGGGGCTATGGGAACCTGTCGAAAAGGAAAATGGATAAGGACGATGGTAATTATGATAATTAAGAAAAGTGCAGTCAAGATTTGGAAGGAAAAGATACCTCGGGCGGTGGATGATTAGCATCAAGAGGAGAATAAGCACACGTCAACGGGATCGAATCTTCTTGACTAAAGAAAGTAAGGCGGCGGACTTCATCGAGCAGTTCCTTCTCTGATAGTTCGGCAGCATTAACCCTGGTTGTGTCCTTTGGGCATGAATACAACCACATCGGATGAACTCTGGCCATGGCTGGTTGGACCCGACGCTTCAGGAACACTGCTGCCACCTCTGTGCCGACCATAGTTTGTCCATCGGCCTCTTTGATTCGAAGAAATCTGGCAAATAATTCGTCGGCTGCTACTTTTTCGTCGGGAGAAAGAATGTTCTTCCAGGAATTTTTATGCTTGGCTTCACAGACATCGGTAAAGCAAGGGAGCCGGGATTCGGGT
The DNA here is from genome assembly GCA_030979885.1 of Lolium multiflorum. Lineage (NCBI taxonomy): Eukaryota > Viridiplantae > Streptophyta > Magnoliopsida > Poales > Poaceae > Lolium > Lolium multiflorum. The sequence continues at coordinate 283,861,963 of CM061748.1, forward strand.
GACGAGGAATCCCTGATGTAAAACCACTTGAGTCTCCACCCTTGCACAGATTCTCTCATTGGGAAATTGAAGTAATTGACTTCTGGACGAGCTACGAAACCTACTCCTCCGGTGACAAAGGGGTCGTTACTACCGCTGTATCTCTTCACATAGAAGATCTTTTTCCAGAGCCCAAAATGAGGTTTGATACCCAGAAAAGCCTCACAAAAGGTGATGAACACGACAACGTGGAGGATTGAGTTGGGGGTAAGTTGCCACAATTGGATCTCATAAGTTCGCAAGAGGTGGAGGAGGAATTCGTGAGCAGGGAGCGAAAGACCCCGGTATAAGAATGACATGAACATCACGGAGAAACCGGCGGGGGGATTAGGCCGAGAAATCGCACCTGGCAAGATTACATTCTCCTCGTCGGAGGAGATAAGTCCCAGGCTTCGGGATCTTTTCTCGTCACGCTTGGTGACCGTAGATGCAGTCCAATCTCCGGGCTTGGCCACCGAGCTTGACGGTACTGGCGGCGCCGGAGCTGGGGGAGGAGCGCCCCCCTTCGAAGGAATCGAAGGAGCTTTGGCGGCGGCGCCTCCGCTGGTGGAGCTGGCGACGGTGGTGGCGCTCTTCTTCTTCACCATCGTGAGATCAAAGGAGAATCGGAGAAACGGTGGTGGCGGCGCGGCAGTTGTGAAGGAAGGAAGAAAGAGAAGGACGAAGAGGCGTTGTGGCAAGACTGGGAAGGACCAGAGTTTTTTGTTCTTTAAGTGGTCCTTTTTCGTTGAGGATTGCGGAAATCGAGGAGACAACTCGGTAACTGTGCATGAAAAGTGGGTGTTGCTTAAAAACGAAGCTGGGCAGGGGCAGAGTAGGCCCGGCGGGTCACGTCCTATCAGTCCAAATCAAGATATTAGCAAAGCGTCATCAATGACGTCATGTTTAAAGCATTCGAAGGAATAAAAAAGTATATCGGATAGTGAACTTGAGTCTATGCGTAGATTGCAAAGCATTCACGCCTAGACTCGGGGGCTACTCCCATCGGGAGCACTGGCGCGCACCCGAGAAAAAGAAGATGAGCATTCGAAAGGGTGAGGTTTCGAAGATATATTTGAAAAAAAAGAGAGGATGGAATGTTCAACATAAGTCTGCACCCGAACGTAAAGCGTTCATGTCCAGACTCGGGGGCTACTCCCATCGGGAGCACTGGTTGTGCACCCGATAAAAGTTTTTTTTGCACTCCAGGATCATGCCTGGGGACTTGATTCTGTGTAGGGTAACGCTGTTTTTCCATCGGCAGTTAACCAACAAAGTTGGGCGCGTTACCCATTATCCCTTGCGTGAGGAAATGTATCGGATGACTTATGAAGACTTGCAGAAAACCTTTGGTTGAGCAAAAGATATTCGAGTGGTACAACTTGAGTCTATGCACGGATTGCAAGCATCCGTACTTAGACGGGGGGGGCTACTCCCATCGGGAGCGCTGACGCGCACCCAATAGAACAAGGACAACTATCAAAGAGAAGAACATTCAACGAAGGCATGCTTTAGTCTCTACCCGAACTATCTTCGGCTAGACACTCGGGGACTACTGACGTGGGCATTACCCTTCGGGTAACTGTTATTGCCCTATCCTATACGGCCCAACTGGAGGCCCATGAAGACAGTCGATGGCAGGATGGGCCACTAGGTCGGTGCCGAAGGAGATTCCTTGAAGAACAAGACGGAGAGGAACCGAACAAGGAAAGTTTAGAACTAGGACTCTTGTAAACCTAGTCGTACTCGTGCAGATCTCTTGGGACCTGGCCTCCTTTATAAGGGTCAGGAGAGGGGCTGCCGAGGGATACAATCAATCTTAGCAGTCTTAGCCACCAAAAAGCTTAGAGCTAGGTCATCGTTAAGCTCAGCATCTCGACGAGATCTCAGTTGAACTATTCGGCACCCCATTGTAACCTATTTTTCATCATAATCAAGAACAGACAAGCAGGACGTAAGGGTTTTACCTCATCGAGGGCCCCGAACCTGGGTAAATCGCTCCCCCGTTTGTCTGTGAACAGATGTCTCGTGTCAGCTTGCAGGATTCCATCAACCCTAAGTCCCTAACAGAGGGCATTGCCGAGGAGCCCCCTCGAAACATGTGCAACTAACTTCGGGTGGCGTTTGCATCAGTTGGATGTCAAGAATGCATTCTTGCATGGAGATTTAAAGGAGGAAGTATACATGGATATCCCACCTGGTTTCTCCACTCCTAGAACATCTGGAAAGGTATGCAGGTTGAGAAAATCTCTATACGGCCTTAAGCAATCTCCACGGGCATGGTTTGATAGATTTAGACGAGTTATATGTGCTATGAGATATAAGCAGTTGATGATATAGGGTATAGGCCTCAGGGAAGTATTACCCAATTTATTGATTCGACACAAGGAGAGATAAATAATACCGGTGAGTTGTCAATTCAGCGCATTGAAAGACTTGCTCGCAAGAGTTTATAGCACAGTTTTATGGCAGTAGGAATAGTGAAATAACAAAAGCGGTGAAATAAAGATAGCGTAGTGATTATAGTAAACAGGATTAAAATACTGTAGGCACAGGGACGGATGAACGGGCGTTGCATGGATGAGAGAATTCATATAACAATCATGGTAGGGCATTTGCAGGTAATAATAAAGCGGTATCCAAGTACTAATCAATCAATAGGCATGTGTTCCATATATAGTCGTACGTGCTCGCAATGAGAAACTTGCACAACATCTTTTGTCCTACCACCGGTGGCAGCCGGGCCTCTAGGGAAACTACTGGAAATTAAGGTACTCCTTTTAATAAAGTACCGGAGCAAAGCATTAACACTCCGTGAACACATGTGATCCTCACATCACCGCCTTCCTCCGGTTGTCCCAATTTCGTCACTTTGGGGCCTCGGGTTCCGGACACAACGTGTGTATACAACTTGCGTAAGATCATAAAACAATGCATATCATGATGAAATAATAACATGTTCAGATCTGAGATCATGGCACTCGGGCCCTAGTGACAAGCATTAAGCATAACAAGTTGCAACAATATCATAAAAGTAACATCTACGGATACTAGGCACCATGCCCTAACAATCTTGTGACTATTACATGATCAATCTCATCCAATCCCTACCATCCCCTTCAGCCTACAGGGGAATTACTCACACATGGATGGGGAAACATGGCTGGTCGATGGAGAGGCGTCGGTGGTGATGAAGATCCCTCCAATTCCCCATCCTCGCGGAGTGCCGAACGGAGTTTCGGTCCCGAGGCGGTGTTTCGCGATGGCGGCGGCGTCGGATGGTCTCGGAAATATCGACGCACCCCCGGCGTTTTTAGGTCGAAAGGCGTATATAGTCCGAGGAGAGCGTGGGGGCCGCCGAGGCGCCCACACAACAAGGCGGCGCCCTGGCCGCGCCGGCCTAGTGTGTGGGGGCCTCGGCCCCACCTGGCTTGCCCTTCTGGCTCCGCTGGGAAAATAGGGCCTTCCGCATAAATTCCGAGGATTTTTCCGAAAGTTGGATTTCTGCACAAAACGAGACACCAGTGCTGAAAACAGCGTTAGTCCGTGTTAGTTGCATCCAAAATACACAAATTAGAGGCAAAACAATAGCAAAAGTGTTCGGGAAAGTAGATACGTTTTGGACGTATCAACTCCCCCAAGCTTAGCTTATTGCTTGTCCTCAAGCAATTCAGTTAACAACTGAGTGCGATAAAAGAACTTTCACGAACACATTTGTTCATATGATGTAAATATTCTCATGATATGGCAAGTGCTTAAGCAATTCATAATAAGGTACATGCAAATAAAGTCATCTAGTAACTGTGTCAATCATAAAAGAGATACCAACAAACTAATAACAAGCATCATGAAGCACTTCAATAAGAAGGATTGCAATGTTCATAGAAGAATATGATAAAGTGGTATCTCGCTTGCCTGTATTTGTAGCAAAACATAAATGCCCAGGCACCTCTGAAATTCATAGAAAGACTAGAAGTATATTTGTCAAAGATAAAAGCATCAAAGTTATACCACACTGATCATATTTTGGGACAAGCATATTATACTAAGAATGACAGTCATGCTCTCAAGAAGGTGCTCAAAGAAAGGATGGTGACTCAACATAAAAGTAAAAGATTGACCCTTCGCAGAGGGAAACATGTGCTAGAGCTTTTCATTTTTCAAAGACAAGTAAAATTATTTTGAGAGGTGTTTGTTGTTGTCAACGAATGATAGTGGGTACTCTAACCACCTCGCCAACCAGACTCTCAAGAGCGGCTCCCATGAAGGACGTTATCTCTACCAGCAAGGTAGATCATCCCTCTTCTCTTTTGTTTACACATGTATTTTAGTTTCATTATGGATGACACTCCCCCAACCTTTGCTTACACAAGCCATGGCTAACCGAATCCTCGGGTGCCTTCCAACATTCACATACCATGGGGAAGTGTCTATTTGCAGGTTAAGTTGCTTACGATGAATCAGAGCAAAACACGTGAAGAGAATTATTAATGAGGGTTGATTAATTGGGGCTGGGAACCCCGTTGCCAGCTCTTTTTGCAAATTATTGGATAAGTGGATGCCGCTAGTCCATTGGTGAAAGTCTGTCCGGAGTAAATGACAAGGTTGAAAGATAAAACACCACATATTTCCTCATGAGCTATAAAACATTAACACAAATTGAGAAATAGTTTGAAGGTTTAAAGGTAGCACATGAGAATTTACTTGGAATGGTTTGAAATGCCATGCATAGGTATTTATTGTGGACACTTTGTAATAACTTGGTTTTCAGATGTTTAGAGGCACGAGCAGCGTTCCCGCTCAGTACAAGTGGAGGCTAGCAATAGACTGGGAAGCGACAATCAAGAGAGCAATAACTGTCATAATCATGCTTGCGACAAAATAAAATTAACGGAGGCATAAAAGTGATACAAGAACTCTGAAACAAAGTAGATCAGCGAGGCTTAATTGACTTTTGTTTAGTCATATGCATGCGTGAGCATGTGCCAAGTCAATTCAAGTGAATTATTCAGAGGAGGATACCACAATGTCATACCGATCTATGAATAAAACAATGCAAGCAAATATCCATGACATGCTACTCATTATTAATAAATTGGAACTAATTATGAGAGATCGTAAACTACTAGACTTTCATTAAATGACATATACCTCATATGAACCAACTAAGCATGCTCACATGGATGAGTATATGTACAAAAATGAAAACAAATAGAGTTCATACCAGCCTCTCACCACAGTCAAATTGCCGTAGATCGTCATTATTGCCTTTCACTTGTGCAGCTTGAATAATAATATGAAATGAAACCAAGCTCCAACCACCGGAGACCTCTGAACTCCCTAATGAACTTTACAAAACCAAAGAAGAACAACAAATATTTTTGGTGTTTTCGGGTTAGAAACAAGAACAAAAGGAAACAAGAAAACAAAGCAAAATATTTTTGGGTTTTCTCATAGCAAACTAACGATAGCAAATAAAGTAAAATAAGAACAAAGAACCAAATAAAAAAATGGTGAAGAGAAACAACAGAAATATTTTTAGTCTTTTTGTGTTTTAGGAAAGAAACAAAACGAAAACAAGAGAATGCAAACTAAAAGAAACACAGAAAAGCAGGATGGCAGAAATCTGCCAAAACCTGACAGCAGTACAGAAATCGAAATTAACAAAAATCTTCCATTGCTCAGCTAAAAAGTGTTCAACTAATTAAAGTTAGATAACAACCTGGGGCACATGCTCAAAAATTTGCAACTCAAAATAACGTTCTGGCTGTGCGTACGAATTTTTTTGGTAACAGCACAGAATCTGTTTTTGGACAGCACTTCCCCAAATATCATCTCCCTCTCATTAGAAAACCACTCTAAGAAACTAAACAAGTATGTACAAGTATCCAGCAACCATAATATGCAAAGAATGAGTGATCCCGGTATACCTCCCCCAAGCTTAGGCTTTTGGCCTAAGTGGAGTTCATTCCCACGGTCCCCATGAAGTGGTGTCTCCGTAGTATGACGAAGAACGATCCGGTTCTAGGTATGTGCTTGAAGAAGCAACAGGGTACGTGACGGTGTAGTCGTAGGAGGGCTCAGCGTCCTCGGAGTCATGTTGCTGGTGGAAACCTTGTATCTTCAGTTGCTCATCCACCTCCTCCTTAGAGCGCGACCATGGTTTCCTGCCAATATTGAACAAATCTGTTTGGGGCAAGAGGACTTCCCTCTCATCCCCGTCAGCAAATAACATTCTATAAACAATATTATCCATACTAGAGTCAATTGTAACAAATTGGTGACTCTTCATAGCAGCAATATCTAACTTAACAGGTGGTATTTCTACATCAGTGGGGTCAAGAGGGAGATCTAGACGTGCCAAAATACGCAATGCAATTATTCCCCCATAAATAGGCCCCTTGTTAGACAAACGGCGAGCAATCACAGAACCAAGATGATAAGGTGTCTCCCAGTGAGTGCAGCAATTAAGAAAGCAAGATGATAACTAGAAATATTACTAGTGTTCTCCCTACCAAGAATGCTAGTAGCAAGGTAATAAGCAAAATACTTAATGGCGGGGAGTTGAATGTTTCTTATCTTGCCACGCTGAATGGTGCGGCAATCATCATTTGTAATTTCTCGATAGAGCTCCAGCAAAACCCTGGGGTTGTCCTCAATCTTCCTCGCTGTACCTGCAGGGGCAATACCCAATGCGACACAAAAATCCTTCAACTTCATAGTAACAGGATTACCATAAATCTTGAATGCAACCGTCGGGTTGAAGTGCTTGTTGTTGAACTTGAAGCTCTCCACAAAGATTTTAGTGAGCATGTAGTATTGCTTCCTCTCATCCTCCATATAGGTGGTTAAACCCGCCTTTCCGACGAGAGTCAAAAAATCATCCAATAACCCTGCATTGCTCAAAAATTCATAGCATGGAAAAGATGAAGCATTAGGGTCTCCATTGCCCTCATCGAAGCTTGGTGCAATCACGTCCTCATTATAGGATCGTCTAATCCGAGTGGATGCCCTCGAGGGCCTCCCCGTGCTCGTCGTCTCTCCTTCGAACACCTCTCCAAAGTTGTAGTTGTTCATTTTCCTTCTCTGAATTTTTTCAACAATCATTATAAAATTTGATTTCAAGGTGTATAATTGAGGGGAACTACTATAGGAACTTGCTAGAGTACTAAACATGCATCAAAACTAGTTTCTACCACTTAGAACAAGCATGCAAGCTCACTAAACATGTTACCTACAGCAGCAAAATATACAATATATACTCAACCAAACAAAATTCTAATTGGATAATCAAAGGAGTCACATACCGGAGAGCAAATGTGCCAAATTTCAGACAGAAATCTGGGCTGAGCAAAGAGATCGAGAAATCGCGAGTTCTTGAGCAGAAGAGTGAGAGAAAGTGAGTACGAGTTTTTCGGGAGAGAGAGTGCGTGAGTGAAGAGATGACGAAGGGGGCAAGGAGGGGCCCACACACAGGGTGGCGCGCCTTGCCGGCCGCGCTGTGGGGTGCCACCCTGGGTGCCCCAGGTCATCCCCAGTGCTCCCAAGTGCTCCTTCGAAAAATAAGACTACAAGATAATTTTTGTAAATTTTTGAGAACTTCGAAAAATGCACATTTCGGGTGTTAAATTAATTATTACCCAGGAAAATGATTTCCAAAATCTTAAACAACTAAAGCATATTGCAAAACAAAAAGTGCTACAGCAAGTAAAACAAGTGGAGGAAGAAAGAAAGAAAGAAATGTTGTTTAGCTCTCTTATGCATTAAAATATACTTGTTAACAAGGTTGATCAAGTCTTGCTACCAAATAAATTTTATATGACATAAGAAGAAATAAACCTCAAATCAATCATGTTACCTTATATTGAATTGATATGGATCCAATCAAAAGAGTTTGATATTCTTCTTTAGGCTCATATATAGGACAATCAATGGATCCCACTTTGATAGTTTTCACATTAAAAATTGTATTGACTCCATATACTTTATCAATCCTCTTTGGAAAATAGACAGTATGTTCCTTGTCATCAACATTAAAAGTAACCTTGCCTTTATTGCAATCAATAACAGCCCCTGCAGTATTAAGAAAGGGTCTTCCAAGAATAATGGACATATTATCATCTTCGGGCATTTCCAACACAACAAAATGAGTTAATATCAAGCAATGTTGAGTAACTTGAACAGGAACATTTTCACATACACCAACAGGAATAGCAGTAGATTTATCAGCCATTTGCAAAGATATATCAGTTGGTATCAACTTATCTAAATCAAGTCTCTTGTAAAGAGAAAAAGGCATTACACTAACATCCGCTCCCAAATCACATAGAGCAGTTCTAACATAATTATTCTTGATGGAACAAGGAATAGTCGGTATACCTGGGTCTCCCAGCTTCTTTGGAACCTTACCATTGAAAGAGTAATTAGCGAGCATAGTGGAAATCTCCTCATTAGGAATTTTCCTTTTGTTAGAGACAATATCTTTCATATACTTTGAATAAGGAGGCAATTTAATAGCATCAGTCAAAGGGATTTGCAAAAATAAAGGTTTCATCCAATCACAAAATTTATTATAATGTTCCTCTTCCTTTGATTTTAGTTTCTTAGCAGGAAAAGGCATTTGCTTTTGAACCCAAGGTTCTCTTTCATTACCATGTTTTTTGTAATAAAATCTTCTTTAGTGTACTTTTTATTTTTATCATGCTTTTCAGAGTATCATTCTTATCATTATCTTCATCACGTTCATTACCACTTTCAGCATCAGAAATAGAAATACTATTAGGATCATTAACAGGTTCAGAGGATTCTACAAAAGTTTTATGTTTCTTTTTCTTTTTCTTAGAAGGACTACTAATTTCTTTAGTTCGTTGAGAATCTTGTTCAATTCTTTTGGGATGCCCTTCAGAATATAAAGGATCCTGGGTAGAAACACCGCCTCTAGTTGTTACTTCATAAACTTGTTTCTCTTCATGATTATTTTTTAACAAGTCATTTTGCACTTTAGTAAGTTGATCAATTTGAGTTTGAATCATATCAAAATGTTTAACAAGCATCTTAACATCATTGGAGGTTCTCTCCACAATATCATGCAATTTACTAATAGCTTGAGAATTTTCCATTAGATGATTCTCTACTCTCATATTAAAATTACTTTGCTTAACAATATAATTATCAAATTCATCTAAACATTGATCAGGAGGTTTTGAATATGGAATATCTCCTCTATCAAAGCGTTGAAGAGAATGTACCTTGATTGTGGATGAAGGGGGAATTATCTTACATAGGTCTTCTATAGGAGGTAAATTCTTCACATCTTCGATTTAATACCTTTCTCCATAAGAGATTTCTTGGCTTCCCTCATATCTTCATCATTTAATTCAATCATACCCCTCTTCTTCAATATTGGTGTCGGAGTTGGTTCAGGTGTAGACCAATCATCATGATTTTTGCTTATCTTTGCCAAAAATTCTTCCGCTTCGTCCGGAGTTCTCTTCCTGAAAACACAATCAAGCACAACTATCCTGTATGCCCTAGACTCAATGGTTAGTCCACTATAAAATATATCAAGTAAATCATGCTTTTCCAAATCATGTCCAGGCCGAGCTCTAATAAGAGAGCAACACCTTGCCCAAGCTTCAGGCAATTTCTCTCCATCTTCTTGAACAAAACTATAAATTCTCTGCAAAGCCATATGTTGAGCACTAGCGGGAAAGTATTTCCGAAAGAAAACATCAAGCAAACAACTTGGACTATTAATAGAATCAGGAGGCAAATTATTATACCAAATCTTAGCATCATCCTTTAATGAGAAAGGGAAAATCTTAGCAACAAAATAAGTACGCATCTTAACATCATCAGAAAACAAGCTACTTAAAGTAGAAAGCTCATTCATGTGCTCTACAGCACTTTCTTTTTCAGTACCACAAAAGGGTGTTTTCTCAACAATAGATATATGAGATAAATCAAGAGAAAAATCATAATCTTTATCCTTAATGTTTATAGGAGATGTGGCAAATTTAGGATCAGGAGACATATCTACATGTTGTGCAATAAGCTTTTTAAGGTTACTTGTACTAGTAGTAGCATTGCATTTATCAATAAAATCATCATCAAGTTCCACATAATCTTCATCAAGATCATCAATCTCAGGTGAATTAACAGGTGTAACAGTATTTTCATTAGGAGTTTCAGGATTTCAATTTGTCTAGACCTAGCAATTGTAGCATCTAGAAAAGGACCTAATGAACCAGTATTATCAAGCACAGTAGAAGCATCATCAAAATTATCGAGGAATTTTCAGATTCAGCAGAAGTACCAACACGTGAAGTTTGTGGTGGTGAAACAAGTTGACTTATCACAGATGGTGAATCAAGAGCAGCGGAGGTACTCAGAGTTGTACCTTTTCTTGTAGTGGATGGTAATATGGCGACTTTAGTATCGCGAGGTTTACCCATGATGGAGAATTTGCAGCGAACAATATCAATCCAAGTGAACTTCCAAATAAAGCGCTCCGGCAACGGCGCCTTAAAATAGTCTTGATGACCCACAAGTATAGGGGATCGCAATAGTCTTCGAGGGAAGTATTACCCAATTTATTGATTCGACACAAGGGAGACAAAGAATACTTGTAAGCCTTAACAATGAGTTGTCAATTCAGGCACCTAGAAACAGACTTGCTCGCAAGAGTTTATCGAGCAACAGTTTTATGGCGTAGGAATAGTGAAATAACAAGCGGTGAAATAAAGACAGTAGTGATTATAGTAAACAATGATTAAAATAGTAGGCACGGGGACGGATGAACGGACGTTGCATGGATGAGAGAATTCATATAACAATCATGGTAGGGCATTTGCGGGTAATAATAAAGCGGTATCCAAGTACTAATCAATCAATAGGCATGTGTTCCATATATAGTCGTACGTGCTCGCAATGAGAAACTTGCACAACATCTTTTGTCCTACCAGCCGTGGCCGGGCTCTAGGGAAACTACTGAAATTAAGGTACTCCTTTTAATAGAGTATCGGAGCAAAGCATTAACACTCCGTGAACACATGTGATCCTCACATCACCGCCTTCCCCTCCGGTTGTCCCAATTTCTATCACTTTGGGGCCTCGGGTTCGGACAAAGAACGTGTGTATACAACTTGCGGGTAAGATCATAAAACAATGCATATCATGATGAAATAATAACATGTTCAGATCTGAGATCATGGCACTCGGGCCCTAGTGACAAGCATTAAGCATAACAAGTTGCAACAATATCATAAAAGTAACATCTACGGATACTAGGCACCATGCCCTAACAATCTTGTGACTATTACATGATCAATCTCATCCAATCCCTACCATCCCCTTCAGCCTACAGCGGGGAATTACTCACACATGGATGGGGGAAACATGGCTGGTCGATGGAGAGGCGTCGGTGGTGATGGCGGTGAAGATCCCCTCCAATTCCCCGTCCCGGCGGAGTGCCGAACGGAGTTTCGGTCCCGAGGCGGAGTTTCGCGATGGCGGCGCACTGGATGGTCTCTGGAAATATCGACGTACCCCCCTGGCGTTTTTAGGTCGAAAGGCGTATATAGTCCGGAGGAGAGTGTCGGGGGCCGCCGAGGCGCCCACACAACAAGGCGGCGCCCCTGGGCCGCGCCGGCCTAGTGTGTGGGGGCCTCGGGCCCCCACCTGGCTTGCCCTTCCGGCTCCGTCAATTCTGGGAAAATAGGGCCTTCCGCATAAATTCCGAGGATTTTCCGAAAGTTGGATTTCTGCACAAAAACGAGACACTGGAGCAATTCTGCTGAAAACAGCGTTAGTCCGTGTTAGTTGCATCCAAAATACACAAATTAGAGGCAAAACAATAGCAAAAGTGTTCGGGAAAGTAGATACGTTTTGGACGTATCAGCAGTGTAATGGGGATCATACGGTATTCTATCGGCACTCAAATAGCAAGATTACAATCCTTGCCGTATATGTTGATGCTATCATAATCACCGGAGATGATGAGGTGGAGATATCACGATTGAAAGACAGCCTACACAAGGAATTTGAGGTAAAGGATCTTGGCCAACTCAAGTACTTTCTTGGCATAGAAATTGCTAGATCCCCCAAAGGGATTGTTCTCTCCCAGCGAAAGTATGTATTGGACTTGCTTAGTGACACAGGCATGCTTGGGTGTCGGGTTGCATCAACACCTATTGATCAAAACCACAAATTATGCGCCGAATCTGGGGAACCAGTGAACAAAGAGAAGTACCAGAAGCTTGTTGGAAGGCTCATCTATCTATGTCACACGAGACCTGATATTTCATATGCTGTGAGTGTAGTGAGCACATACATGCATGATCCTAGAAGCGGACACTTAGATGCGGTCAACCAAATCCTCCGGTACTTGAAATGTAGTCCAGGAAAGGGACTATGGTTCAAAAGGAATGGTCATCTAAATGTGGATGGGTATTGTGATGCTGACTGGGCAAGTTGCTTGGATGATAGGAGATCAACATCTGGTTATGGTGTGTTTGTCGGGGGAAATTTAGTGTCATGGCGAAGTAAGAAGCAGCCAGTGGTTTCAAAGTCAACAACTGAAGCTGAATACAGAGCTATGTCGCAAGGTTTGAGTGAGATGTTATGGGTGAGGAATCTTCTTTCAGAACTGAAACTGTTGAGGAAAGTCCCTTTAAATTTGTGGTGTGACAACAAGTCGGCAATCAACATCGCAAACACTGTCCTAGGAGAGCCCAGAATATTCCAGGGAGTAATAGTATATTAGTGCTGTCTTAGGAGTGCCTGGAAACATTCCAGTGAATGTTGTAGTCTAGGCTAGTGTCCTACCAGATTCTAGAGTATTCCACTGTACTAGTTAACATGTACCTAGTTCAGCTATATATATATGAGGGTGTGGAGGACCTGTAAGGGTCTGCCCAACCAGAAACTATTTTCTCCCAAAATCTACAACACATCACATAGACGATCAACAAGAATACTCAGAACGCATCCGACGAAGAGAGTATTGTCTTCCTTGAACTTTTTCTGATCTTGGTCAGATATAGTTCCTTCAGGAAAGCCATTACTAACTTCGAACACTTTCAGATGAGTAAGCAAGAGCGTGGCCTTAATCTGCCACCTCTTAAAGTGCACACCGGTAAACTTATCCGGCCTCAGTGCATCAACAAAACCATCCATTGTTAACTCAGGAAATTTCCTACAATTAGGTTTTTGGAATGTTGGATAATTAGGCACAATTTCCATGATTAATTCAAGAATATTAAGCATGATGACAACAACTACTAACATGTGAAACTCGAACATACTGGATGCATTAATCAACATGAACAGTAGCAGGGCAAACGGTACAACATTCATCGCTAAACAAATGGAGATATGTCGCACGTACCGATCTGGTGGAGGTGGCGGTGGAGGTGTAGCAGATGAAGTCACGACAGTAACGTTGTTGACGACGGGGACGATGGGTCGAAGTAGACGGCGTTGAAGATGACGGTAGGCAGCACCGCCCGACTTGGACGGAAGATGACCCGTGATGAAGAGCTTGAGCAGTCGCGCAGAGCGCTTCCCAAAAACCTAATTCGCCCTCCCCCATACAGGATCGCAGAGACGAGCGGTTTCGGCGACCTGCTCTCCCGTTCGCCGGTGCACGCCGGCGGGCGGGATGGAATAGGCTACGAAGACGACGCAAGTAGAGAGAGGTGGAAACCCTAACTCGTGTATTAGATGTGTTTCTGTGGTAGCCGGGCAAGAGATTATGTAGGCTCAGGAAACCCTACGTGGCACACACGCTTCGAGTCGGTTACAGATAGCCCACGGTTCGGGAGCGACTCGAACCGACTACTGCGACGCGTCCGTCTAGGACTCTGTTCATTTTTCTGAACTGCAAAAAGAAAGGAAAATCTTGGCTCGAAGCTCAATCACTCACCACGATCGCGTGTCGAGTCGTGTCGTGTCGGTCTCGAGGAGGAGGAGGAGGAGGAGGAGGAGGAGGAGGAGGAGGAGGAGGAGGAGGAGCGCGCGCGTACCACTCGTATTCTCACTCACTTACTAGTGTGGAACAACCCACCTTATAAGGTGGTCTAACTTCCTCCCAACTTTCCATGTGGGACTAAACTTCCCACCTCTTGCCACTCCCTAGTGAGCTGCCACCAACTTGGGCTCAAACTCACATGAGCTGCCACAATGTGGGTTTTGAGATTATAGTGAAATCTGAAATCTAATGTAGGCCACTAAATGTGGACCCAATATTTCAACATATTTGTCCGTTTTAGGATCTGCCACCGGCTGCATCACGTTTAGATTCTATAGGTAGGCTGAAACAAAGGTTACATTAACCTTTCCTTATGGAGATCATGATCTCAGGCGCCCGGGTTATTTCGAAAACCCGAAATTAATTCTTTTTTTTTTACTGTAACTACGGCGGGCATAAGCCAGCCTGAACAAATATTCAGCCAAGTCTCAAGTACAGAGTCAAATTACAAGTTTGAAGGAGAAAGGAGAAACAGAAATAACACCGCTAAGCCTAGCAACTAAGCATCCAGCAACAATGGAACAGACCGAGAAGAGCAGGAAGGGGTGTTGAAGGATAAGCCGAAAGGATCTGAAGTCGAGGCAGCGCAAAGAAACGAAACTCGCTTGCCCAGCGATTACTCTACACCTTGAAGAACTAGGAGCGTCGCAGCCATTGTCGAAAGGCATCCCACTACCGAGGTCGTGACGCGACGCCGAGAGCCGCAAACACCACCGAAGGGCAGAGTTCCACCAAGACAGTCGCTGCACATCCTCTTGGCCTCGAACTAGGAAGGTCGCAACAGCCGTCGAAGGGCATCCCACTGCCGAGGTTACATCGCGACACCGAAAGCCGCCGACATCACCGAAGGGCAAAGTTCCACCGAGACGAACTCTGCACTTCCTCTTGTCTCCGCCATCACCGAATGAGCAAGCATGGGCACAACACGAGGCAACGAGAACCTCATACGCCATCGAAGGACGACAGTCACCGAGACTGCACCGTAGACACAAACATCCCTGAGAGAAGGTCAACCAATGCCGCATCCACGCTCCGGCCAAGCCAAACAACCACATGTCTCCCAGCAACGCCAACCAACCAGCACCGAGTGGCAGCTCCGAAGACGATGCCTCCATCGAGGTAAGCGACGTGTAGCGCCGCCATCGCCGGATCAAAGAGATCTAGGGTTTCCCCCGGAGAAATGCAGAGTTTGACCGAGGAAGAACTAGAAGTCCCCGAAACACCGCCTTCAAGAAGGTTGCGGCACCCGTGGGTGTCGCCGGTGTCGACTCCGACAGGAGTAAGACTTTCGTCCGGACAGCAGCACCTCGGCAAACCTGCAACCGCCCGCCAATGTGCTCAAAGAATTGAACATTGCCGCCGCCCTCAGGGATGACTGCATCGACGCGCCGGAGCTGGAGAGGGCGGTCTGGCCACCCGCCGCCGGAAACCAGAAGAATACCGGAGGCTCACCTGACCTCCAAGCATCCGGCCGTGCAGCGCACTTGGGTCGTAGCCGCCCGCAGCCGCGCTCGCCAGACATCCCTGCTCATCCTCAACGCCCGCCGCCGCCCGCCACGAGGAGAACCTCCTGTTCCCCACCAGCAACCTCCGCCTGCAGGGTATGGAGCAGAGCAGCAACCGCCGCCACCACCCCAGGCCCTCCGCCGCGAAGCCCTCCACGCAGCCGCCCAGCACGACGACGGCGCGCCCGTGCTCGCCACCACGCCTCCGCGCCCCACGCCGCCCGACGCCGCCGCCGACGCGCCAGCGCCCTCGCCGAGCGAGAGAGAAGCCCGCCGCGACGCGACCGCGGCCCGTCGCGCGCGGCGGCGGCGGGGGGAGGGAGGGCGCGGCGGCTAGGGTTTCCCCCCGATCGCTCGCGGGAGCGACGCGGGAGGGGATAAGGTTCTCGTTGGGCTTCTTCGGGATCTTCCTTTCATAGGCTCTGTAGTTTCCTACCTCATACGGCTCGTAAATTGGTATCTTAATTTTCCCTATCTTAAACTGAATTTGGCTTCTCAAAAATTGATCCCATTTGTTTTTGGGTTAAGGAGAAGATTTAGGCCTTTTTTAAGGAGGAATTGAGACGAATCAAATACAGAGCTACTAGCAAAGCCTACACTCTGTCTGTTTGCAACATGGATTGGCAACTTCATCTAAATAGTCTAGGTTTTATTGATATTTTTTTATCTATATAGTTCTCTTGTACACTTGTGCTCATAAATCCAAAAAATATATAAAAAGGTAAGATATTTGCGTTGACTTCAGGTTAAACCAAAATTCGCTGTCACACACTAGTATGAGGTGTTATCGAATTTTTGTGAACAGGCCACTCCAGCTGATTTAGAGCATCTCTAGTGGATGGTGTATATGGACGTGTAAAGCCCGTTTACACGTTTCCGGCCCAAAATCAGTCTCCAGTGGATCGTGTATACGGTCGTGGAAGCTTTACACGTCCATCCACGACGGTACCCATCGTGGAAGTAAACACGCCCGAGCCACGCTCGTGAAAACGGAACCTCTTCTCTCCCGCTCGCATCCCGCCTCCGTCCGGAGCCATCGAAGCTCGCCGGCGGCCACTCCCCTCCGGTAAGCTCTCTCTCTCGCCCCTTTTTTTATTCCCGCATGTAGAGTAGAGGTCAGGGGAGATGCGGGGAGTCGCGCGGCGGCCGGCCCCCATCTCCAGATGCGGCGGCCGCATGGCTCGCTAGATGCGGCGGTGGCGCGCGCCATGGAGATGGGAGGGCGCGTAGAGTGGGCCTGGCGTGCTGCGGCGGGTGAGGAGAGATGGGCTGGGATGCTGCGGCGGGCGTCAGGAGATGCGCTGGGGGGCTGCGGCGGGTGCGGCCTGGAGGGCGGCGGCGCTCGCCCTGGAGAAAGGGAAGGCGGCGGCGGGTGCGGCCTGGAGGCGACGGCGCTCGCCCTGGAGAAGGGAAAGGCGGTGGGTGCGGCCTGGAGGGTGGCGGCCATGGATAGTGGGGAGACCGGCATGTCGATTTGGTATATGTCCATGTCAATTTGGGGCTTCTCCATGTCAATTTGATGCATGATTGTGGTATGGGGCTAAAATAGTTGTGATTTGATAGTGTTTTGCTACAGATTTTGTACTTATGTACAACTTGATGTGTACAAGAACTCTCTGATTACTAATTTGTTGTTGGCTGTGTGTCTTTGTTGATTGCTTGCAGATGGATGGTGATCAAAGTTTGTTGGACACAGTTGGTTTTGGTTACTCACAAACACAACCTGATAGTCCAATTGGAGAGCAAGCTCAAAGAGAGGTGGTCGGGGTGGTTTATATAGACCAGAAATATGGCCGTTGAAAATATAGCCGTTGGAATATAGCCCTTTGAAAATATAGCCGTTGGAATATACACGTCCTGATTTACACGTCCTGATACACGTTCCACTGAAAAACTAGGAGGTGTTAAATTTAGCAATGTGTATATAGACGTGTATATAGAGATATACACGTCCAAATTTACACCTTCCACTAGAGATGCTCTTATCCAGCGACTCGCCTTCTTCGGCATTCACTTGGCCTTCGGTGGGCGACCATTACAGCTCACGGGGTGTTGGCGGACATTCGAGCGGCAAGTCGCGTTTAATTTTCTATTCGCTTGTTCTTGTTCATTTCCTTAACACTGATTTTCCTCAGCACTCTTGTTATATCTTGCATCCTCATCTCGCCTTTTGTCAGGATACAGGGTGGGTAGCTGAAAGTTGAAACGTCAAAAGTAGACTCACATGATCCACTAGATCGGTGCGATAAGATGGACGGGTGCTTTTGGACCGACCAAAGGCCCCCTAGCTACGCACACGGGATGTCGACTTGGTTTATGCTGATGGCATGATAATAAGGTGTTTCCCGAACCAACAAAATAATAATGTCGCTGTCGCTGCAGCGAATACAATGTCTGTCAGGTAAACTGAGGATGTTTCCGTCGCGTCGACTGAATAAGGCCTCCTTCATTCCAGTCTGTCCGGCACCGGTAGCTTCAGGGCGTTTCTATTGGCAAGAATAAGGCATTTTTCTCCGGATTGTTCACATTCCAGAGCTGTGCAAAGCAAACAAAATGGGAAAACTGCAGCATGTGCTACTCCAGATTCGGTGAAACAAATGAGGAAGTTTCTTTTCATCTCCAGGAGCAAAGCATTGTGGAGTCTGGAGTATATACGTTAGGCACACTTGACACAACCATGTTGGAAAAAGCTTTGACACAACGAACCTAGATGAAATAGTCGGCAATACCGTCAAAAGAGGAAACTATTCCAGTTCGAATCTAATGAACGGCAGAGCTTCCACAAAACTAGCTGTAGGCGAACCATTTACATCAGATGACCAGTGCCGCAGTACTTGGCATCTGGGCCAGATTAAAGAGCTGGGGAATGACCGTCTGCTTCATAATTTTTTTCAGTTTTGTCTTCTATTGTATTAAAATCCATGGCATAGCTCTTTCATTTACTATCTCTTGAATCCACATTGTAAAGTACTTTGCTTTGACATATCAATGGTAAGGAAATCATGCCTGTAACAAAAAGGGAGAGACACATTAGTATTCAGTCTCCAGATTCATACTGGCTTTATGAAGGAACAAATATGCTTGTTTTTTCGCTTGTGACCCTCAAACAGACAGGTTGCAATACATGTAATGAGTTGACGATAGTGCCAGAAGCCCACACCTTTAAATTACTAGTTGGTTCAAGACATGCTAATGATCTCATGGATTGGCAACATAAACAATTCATGTCTTTGAATGTGATCAGTAGATATCTCCTCTGTTTCAGTCTGCAACATTAGTAATAATCCTTGTATTTTCTTACAGGTTTGCAATTCTCGGATATGTATGGCACAAAGATGTCTACAGTCTTTTGAATATAAATCAAAGGCCCCACTCAAGGAAGCACAATATCTCATAAAAACTACTGTGCCTCCTGAAAAAATGTGCCAGGATTTGAACTTTTTTGTCCATGGGATCCATAAGGCACAAGCCTTACACATAGCTAACAAATAGGAATGTTGAAGAACTCATGTGCAGCTAACATGTGAGACCCTACGCCACAATGTAGTTTGGCCATTGACTCGAACACATTCTCAAAAGTCAACCTCGTGAGAAATTGGGCTCTAAGTGTGAAAATTTAATTTTTAGGGGTTATTGCATACAGACAGGTGGTAAGGCAGATTTCAACAATACAAAGAGTATGGGCAGATTACATCAAACATTCAAACTACTACAGGATATATAAGAATATACAAATTATGACAGTTAAACAACAACTTTCTTACTTATAGATCGGGTATGTACCAGTGTAGTGACAAAACCTCATTATTGGAGATTTAAAAGGAAAGTGACCAAGCCATTTGTTAAACATGGTAGTCCAAAACACAATGGGATGGAATAAAACACTCAAAGGTAAGGACTTGATAACATACTTTGCAAGTTCAAAAGTTTCATTTTATAAACGGTAACCCCGAGTGCACGTTCTGTGCATATTCTTCGTATTGTGCGCCAAAGAACTGCCTCAAGAAAAATTCTTCATACCTACTCTTGAGTGAAGGAATCACAAGAAAAAACGTACAAGATATTTATATCCACAAGGGTACCAAAGGGTACATCCTGAAAAATAAGGAGCTTAAATGGATCATTTAATGAAAACGCTCCAGTAGTAGGATGTAAGGAATTTGTTTTAGAAGGATACGGTATCCGCTTTGCAAAGAATCGCCACAACACCAATGCAAATGCAACTGTAGATATTGGATTGCACAGCATAAGCTGTGTTCCTACGGCCCACATAAGAAAGCCTAAATAGCCAGGATGCCGCATAAATCTGTCGAATCAAGCACAAAGTTTAGCCAGGATGCCACATAAGTGGTCTTGCATAATTACATCATGTTTCTATATTGCATTTTTTTGCTTAACTTCGAACTCAAGCAAAGAAAGGCAACAACAGTACTCAAGAACTATGTTAAGTTGTAATGCACCATAATACATGCACAATTACCTATAAACACCATGAGTTATCAACTGATGTTGGTCTTCATAATGAATCCTTATGACATGTGTAAATGCGCGTCCAGCTGTGATGACAGCGATTTTACGAATAATTTCACCAACAAGAACCATTAGAAGGCCAATATTACTGACAAACTGATAACCCTTTAGTTCTGGGAAGAGAAAGCCTTCTGTCAGGTGTTCTAGCATTGCAAAACTCATTGCCAAAACATACTGCTTGCTGATAAGAAGCGCTGCATCAAAAACACCTTAATTATTTCACAATAGAGCAACACAGTAAGTTGTAAAAATTAGAACTAGGCAGTTAAGAAAGAATACAAGGAAATTAAGTAGCAATTGCCAATATATGCTTACTATTGTTCTTATATATTCTGTTTAGCCTCTTATTTGTCCATTTGATAAACTGTGGTTAATCCAATCAAAATTTCCTTTTGTTATATGCTATATGGTGCATCGTACATTCTGTTTCCAGGAAAAAAAAACAATGCAACTTTTAAAACGCTAGTACTGAATAGTCATCCCAATAAGAAAAGCAGTACAAAGTTTCAGAAAAAGCAACAATGAGAAACAGCGTCCCTGCTTTTTTCTTAGCGGTGAGCTACTAATAGGTTCAAGGTCAACTGAGCTAACAGAATGCAAGTTGCATAAACAAAGTTCGAATGACTATTTTATTCCCTAGTTCAAATAATATACAATTAAAGACATTTATAATGGCTCATGAAGCAATAAATTAAGGAAAATGCTTATACCCATTTCGGGGATCGCACGTGACGCGTTCCCTGCTTCTTGCACACGACACGGTGGGGCCCAGCACCAGCAACCTTATCACCCTTGTTCGTCTGTTTTCCACCCGCTCCCATTTTTTCCTCCATGGCTCCTCTCTCCTCCCTTCCAACACCGCCCCGTTCTGGTAGCATCGCCGGCCCCCTTCTCCCGGCCGCCGTCAAGCACGCTGCTCCCGTCCGCCGGAGCGGTTCTCGGTCACTGGCGTGGTTCCCGTCTGATGGCGCTGTTCCCGGCCACTCACGCTCCTCGTCGCGGCCGCCCTAGCGGTCGAGCTCGCGGTGGACCGCTCTACCTTAGCCCTGAGTTCCATCCTTCTTTGGATGCTGCAAAGGCGGGGGCGGCGGTGCTGCAAGTGCTGGGCAGTGCTGCTATCAACAGAGCTCGGTGCTGCTGCTAGTCGGCGTCAGCGATGCTACTGGCCAAGGGTCATGTGATGCTTCAAGTGCTGGGCAGTGCTGCTACAAACGGCAATACTACCAGCGGGGGTCTGCGATGCTACTTGCTACCGGCCAGGGTCGGTGACGTGGGCGGCGATGCTACCGTCGTTGGGTGGCGGTGCTGCCGGAGAGGTCTCGCCAGATTCTTTTTGTCCAAAGGGGCGCTTCAGGCAGATGATGGCCAGGATGTTTTTGCTACGCTCGGGTTTATTTTTTAGCTCCAAACAGGGGCTTTTCTGCTTCAATGAAGCAATTGCAGGATTGGGGTGGGAGACAGGAGGGAATTCGACACGTGTCGGTCTCTGGAGGGGGGAGGGGGGGATCGGGGGAATTATCGCTCGGTGGGATGTTCAGCACTTGCCATTAATTAATCAACTTCTGGTTTTGTTTGTAAAGAGTTACCCTGCAGAGGCGCTCAAATTGTACTTTCTAGTTTGGGAGTTTCAGGTCAACCTTGATGTCAGTCAATTGATACTTGGTTCTTTTCTCTTCCCCTAAATTCATGACAGCATAGCACCTGGTAGATCGTTTCAGTTGAAGTGTTAAACTGAACAGAATCTCACAATCGCAACAGACCATACAGCACAGGTGTACTATGGGTATTTTTCAGCTCAATGCTGAAGTGAGAAATTGCTGAGGCACCTAGTTTTATACATCTAAGGAAAATGCCAAAGTAAGCATTCTGAACTATCTGAATAAAACCATACCAAATCAGCAACAATTCAATTGGATCAGTTGGGGCGACGCATTTGGCATCCTTGTGACCCCATATATGTGTTTCGCATTATCACGTATTATTAACTATAAAACTGCAGCAATCTAAGCATACAAAAGACATGCTCTTCGGTAACACAACACCTTCTCCAGTACTGGTATCTAACAATTGTCACAACCACCGTCTTGAATTGCAAGAGGGGAACGAAGAGGCGGCACACTCACAGGTGGCGGTGACGTTGCGGTGGCCGTGGAAGGCGGCGGCGAGGACATACTCGGAGCCGTGGAAGAAGACCAGGGCGGCGGCGAACTGCCACGACTGCGCCCGCGCCGCCATGGGCAGAGCGGGGATCTGGAGACCGGAGCTTGCGCTGTGGGTCAGAGCTTGGGCAGTGGGGGTAGATGCTTGGCGAGGTGCCGGGAGGGGGAGATGCCGCATGCGGAAGCTTTTTTGCTAGGGACCTGGACGGGTACGGGGAAAGCTTGGGGCGGCCATGGCGAGGCGAGGCGAGGATGCTGTCGGGCCGACGGGAGAGAGTCAGAGAGAGAGAGAGAGGAGATACTGGGACGTCGAGTGGGCCGAATAGGGCTACGAGTCGGCCTTTGTGAGGGATGTATGGTATGGCCCACTTTCCATGATTCCAAACTAGGGGCGAGCAGAAATAAAGATGCTAAGAGCAAGTTTAGTAGTAGAGGCCAAGTACCATGTCTATAATCATTCTAGAGCTAACATGTATAATACTAGTGAGCTATAAAATCGTACTACTTTATCTATGTACTAGTAAAAATGCCCGTGCGTTGCTACGGGGCAACAACAAATGTAAACAAATTAAACATTATTAAAATACCAACAAAGCAAATACACAAAGAGCAATAGAGTCCCAAGGCTATGTAAGGGTCGCAAAGGATGTGCTCCAAAATGCAGTAAGAAGACCGCCCCTCCGAGAATTAAACCGCCGCCGACCAAGAAGATCTCCTTGTATCCTCCCCGCACGAGGCCATTTCGTTCAGAAGAAAGGAAATTAATCTTCTAAAAATTGTGGCTACCCGTACGAACTTTTTTGTCGATTTTTTTCTGTAGATATTGCATTACTCTATTTTATTAGGTACAATATTCAGATTGACAGCAACAGAAATTGAAGAGGGACACGTCGCTCTCCCACTGTCTCACTCTATCTCCCTCTCGACCACCCAAGCCCCTTTGTCCACAACGCCATCGACCGGCGGCTCGCTCCCCTGCCTCTCCGCCGCTGACCTCTGTAGCTTCCCCCTAATTGACGAGAAATGTTTATAAAAATAATTTGAAGAAAAACCTCTAAAACTGAATTATCGGGAGAGACACGCCCGGATCAAAAATTGGACAACGTTTTGCCAAGAAATAATTTGAACAACGCCCCACAATTTTCTCTCAATTCTCCACTCCTTCCCTTATCTCTCGTCGAGCTACCCCCAACCAACATCAGTACCTCTCCACTACCCCTCCTTGTCTCCCCGCTGGTCCCAATTCGCCGTCCCCAGCTCCCTCACTAAACCTCATTAGGCTACCGCTCCCGCTCATCCCCACTACCGGTGCGAGGAATCGCATGCCCCGGCCCTTCTTTGCCTCTCCCATCAAATCAGTCGCCGAAGAGCCTAGGAGGCGTTAGAGCTCGGCATGCTCGCCGATGATTTTACTGGCGTTAGTTGAGATTCAGTTGTGTGAGTTGCTTCATATTGAGTTGTTGGTGCTCGCTGATTAGGCAGTTAGCATGATATGTTTGGTTGCCTGCAGAGTTCGAATTGCTGGGCGCTGCATGTTGTGAAGTGCTTGAATTGCTGCAGTTGCTAATGCGGGTTTTAGGGGTCATTTCACTGCTAAAGTTGTGGCATTGTCATGCCTTGAGTTTCGTTTGTTGTAGAGGAGCTTGGCTCACTCGTGCAATGTCAACTGCCTCAAGATTGGTAGGAAGACCTCTTGGGTTCTCGTCACAGGACGAGAGGACCATAAGGTTAATCTTTGGGCTATCGGGAACATAGTTGCCACTTAATTTTTTAGATATCGCGATCCACTTAATTTTCAAGATATTGCGTGCAGGGAAATATCCCACCACAAAATTCACCTCTAACTCAGCAGATATTTTTTTAAAGATATAACTCAGCAAATAAAAATGATTAAAAATGAGTTAAAATATGGGGTCCACGGTTCAGCTGCTTCATCCCAGCAGCTGACTCTTTACACGCATCCCATCCGTTTTTTCCAGGAAAAATAAAGCCATCTGCCATTCCTACCTAGAAAAAAAAGAGCCATCTGCCATCCCAAATCCGTCAAGCGGTGCCTCCGGCTGTCCGACACTACAGCCTTCGGCGGTGACTACGCGGGCGACCAAGCGCTGATGGAGTCGAACTGTCGAAGATGAAGATGAGCGGCGGCAGCGTGGGAGTGAAACCTTCTAGTCGTTCGCCGACGGCTTGACCGACGGCGCGCGAGCAGGGGTGCCTGCCTGCCTGGTATGTACTCTTCTCCATCCCTGCTTTTCTCCTTCTAATCCTGGGCACTTTCAATAGGGATTACCACCTACAGAGTAGGAGCTTGCAGCTGATGTAAAACTATACTTGCCCATGATTCAGCGATGGACATGTGACACAACCATATTCATCTTTGATTTAGTAAATTTTGCAGCTTATGTAAAACTCAAAGATCAATATGCTTGTGTTCCAAACTGAAAAAATCACCCATCTAGTTCGTGAACTCAAATCAGTGAACTGGAAAGATCACAAGCATTACAGTGATAAATTTACACACAATAACTCAATCGAAATATAGCAGCAGGTTACAAAATTTTACAGGATTAAATCCATCATCCTATAACAGGAATTGCTACCAAAGATCAGAAATTACAGAACATAATACTCTAGTCCACAATAGACATTTTCGTACATTGGCTTAAGAACATTCTGTCAGCTGCTATCTGCAACCTGTGATATCCTAGTGCTAGTTTTGCTGACAAGAAATTCAGCATCGCTCTTTGACCAGCTCATGAAACCCGTAGGTGCCCAACTGAAATTCAGCATACACTATGCGACTTTCCCCTCAGTAGGATTGGGAAGCTAATTAAAATTGCCCAGGTGGACTTTATTTGTTGGTACATCCTCTAATCCTAAAAAATACACATGTTACGACATAATATTTCATGGTTTCATAAAGACATAATTTTCTTTGGCAGGTAACATATGATGCTCCTAAGGAACATCTCAACCTTCTGAATCAAGTCCGGTGCCATTGGGAAGTTGAGCTATACATTATGCGTAAGTTTGAAGTACTCTCTCTTCACTCTAAAAGAGCACCTGACCCAAGTATTGTTTCTACCTTGTTAGCTGTTACTCTGTTATAACATGTGTATGTGCATGGGGATTTGCTTCATCCTGTGAGAAGAACGGATTCAAAACTGCGAAAGATTGCTTCCATTACTTCGCAATTCTCATAAGATACCCAAAACTACAATACAATTATGAATAAAGATTGCTACAGACTGATTGTAACACACATCATTATTGGAACATCTGGGGAGAAGATAAATTAGAGGCATTTATGTTGGGAATGCGTATTATATGGCCCTCTCTGTTTGCAGACTGTTTGGATCTACCATCTAGGTTTGCATATTGTTGTACTTGTGATTGGGGAGCACATGTCACTAATTCTTTGTGCCACTGTAAATGGCCAAAGATCAAAATAGCCTTGTTAGATGGTAAGCCAGTGCCTTTGTGGCAACCTTGTTTGATATAATGACGGTGGCAATGGCGTCTTAAGAAACATGCCTGGGCTTTGGTTCGTGTCATCGACCAAGTACCCTCATTATAGAATTGTTTTGTGGTGATATTGAACAGCATTACACTGCTGGCATATGCAACAACATGCAGACTAAACCTGGCAGGTCCAACATTCTGCAAACTCAAAATGACATGTATCTGCTAGAGGCATTATGACCTGACACACCCGGCCTCCTAGCTTTCATGATTTACATTATCCCTAATCATGATTTCTTTTTCTAACCACATGATAATACCAATCTGATATGAGAAATACTATCAAGCATGAAACAACAAGTCTCCTATCATATTACTATTAGTGACACACCAGGTGTCCTAACATGATTTGTTCAAACAATGATTACTGCAGATTCTCAATGTTTTCGGATGAGAAAGGCTATTCTAACAAGTGGGATTACGTACCTTCACTCTCCGTGATGATCCCAGCACAGGCTGTAAACTCTCCCTGATGATCCGCATGCACCTTTGTATTATAGGTGTGATTCCAGGAGATCTCTCGCCCAGCAATTCTTTTAGGTACCCTTTTATATGCTTGCACCAGAAATAGCCCAGCCATGCTTGAAGGGATTCTTTGATCTGGGGCAAGTACGTTGATGCGACTTTCCTTTGTTATGTGTTGACCGGAGATCCCAGAAATCACTGGAACGATGGGCTTCTGTAATCTGGGGCAAGTTTCCTTGTTTTGTCCCTGTAATTGGTGGATTTTCCTTTCCCTTTTCTGATGATGCATTGGATTTCCTTTCTGATGGTACTCAAATAGCTGAGAGTGCGGTGATTCTGTTGCCTGATGGTGTGTAATTTCCTTTACTTTCCTTTCTGATGATGCGGTGATTAGGATTTCCTTTACTTTCCAAACTGATGGTGCGGTGATTTGTTGCCTGATAGTGCGGTGAGGCTGTTGCCTGATGGTGCGGTGGTGATTTGTTTGATGGTGCGGTGATTCTGTTTCTGTTTGTGCGGTGGGAGGGCAAAATTGTCCTACTGAAAATATGCTTGACGAAAATTACGACCGGAGGAAACAGAACCAGTTCCTCCTTTTAATATATAGTAGAGATGCCCCACCATTCACTCTCACATAGTGCCTAGGAGCACGTGCTAGAGCTGGCTCTTGCATAAAAGCCCACTCCTCTTCTCTCTCCTCCTCTCTCTCTTCCAACTAAGCAACAATATATTATTTTAGTCCCTATAGTCAGCTGACTAGGACTTATTGTACTTGCTCTAAGTGGCTGGCACCAGATGTAGGTTTCTGCAACAGTGGCGGAGTTTGGGCCGTTTCCATTGGAGCAAATGGGCTTATAGGAGAAAATTTTCAACGTTTTGGGTCAAAGTTGGAGGGGCAAATTGGCCAAATTTCACTGGATCCTTCAAAAAATGTCCAAGGGCTGGGGGGGGTGCCCCCTGACTCCTTCATAGCTATGCCACTGTTTTGCAAGATCAACGTGGATGGTGCCGTAGCGAAGTCGTGCGTTAAAGGGGGTTGTTGGTGCAGTTTGTCGCGACGAGCGTGGGAGGTTCTCGGAATCTTGGGAGCATCGGCAGTTGTCAATGTAGGTGTGTATGCAGACCCTGCCCTAGCGATCAAGGCCACCGGCCGCAAAGTGACTCGTCAAGGGATCCGGGAGACGCACCTGCAAGCGAAGCGGGGCCACCTGCTAGCGTCACCACCATCCTAGGTCAACTAGTTAAGCCACGGTTGCGCCCGGTCAAAGGCATCCAGTGTATTGATATTCAAACCTGACTCGATCGAGTCTCTCTCTCTCCTTCCTCTCCGGGGCTTCGGCTCGTCTGGATTCCTGACTCTGCGTAACGCGGAGGTGTATCGGATCTCGTTGCTCAAATCCTTGACTATAATCGTGAGTAATCCTGTGCGTGAGAGAGCTAGGATGTTACGGTCTGACTGATCCAACCATGTTGGAGGCTACGCGTGCGCGCAAGACCTAAACCAACACAAGTTGATGATAGCATCTAATTGTCTGAATGTCATCAATAACATTAAAGCTAAGTATTACAAAGGCTACTACTGCATGATTTGCGAGACATAGAGCAGCGTCGACTATCGTTTCAGACGACCAAATATGGTCACGAACATAGGGAAGCAAATGGGGAAGCTCACAAGCTAGCTAGGATGGCTACCACTTTAGGGGTTGGGTCGTGATGTTTTGCTTTTGGATCCACGGGATCATTTTTGTGTACCCATAAACATTGTGCAATAAAGCTTCTCCCGTTCCTAAAAAAACATCTTTGTTCATAAGTTCATTTATCATCTTAAAATATCAGTATTAGTATTGTAATAACTTGTTCTAAAAAAGTAATTGTAATAACTCTTTTAAATATAGCTACCTATTTTTTTTATTTTTTAGGGTCCACTGCTCGAGTAATAATATGTACTCTAACTAAATACATGTATTATCCTTCTATTTTGCAGACCTTTGCTATGACATGCTTAGTTATGTTTAGGGTTTCTTCGGTCTTAGATTTCGTCTTTAAAATTTCAAAACAAAAATGCCAACATGATATACTACAGCGACGAAGCTAGGAAAAGAAAGGAGCATGGGCGAACCAAAAGCTAAGCGAATAACGAGAATCAAATGGCATATTTAGAAATATGTACAATTAAAAATATAAGTACTGAATTGATAACTGTTACATTCATAACAGTTCAGAAGCACAAAAGCTAAAATGAAATATGATAAGTTATTGCTCACCATATAATAATAACATTCTAGATTTCCAAATGCTTATTCAGACACCCCAAATATGAAACTTGTAAAATTTTAAAAGGAGAGTAAGAACTACTAACTGATAAAGTTACAAGAACTTATTCACATTAGAAAGCATGACGTCATACCATTAAATACTAATGATGTCGTGGCAAAACCCTTTTATGACTCTTGAAGGCATGAAACCGTCTGGCAATAACAACATCATTATAGTGACATACTTAGCTCCATGACTATCAAATTTATCGTCAACTTCTACCGAGAGGTGTCAAAACCACCATTATAGTGATATTTGATATTCAACTAGACAATTGTACTCTTAAAATCCCAAAGTTTCTATAGGTTATCATTTGGAGTTGTTGTCATGGACCTAATCACAAATCTCAAATCTCGAATAATCAACAATTGAAATCCTAAGTCAATACCGTCAATATTGCAGCCTTTGCAGAAAATGAGAATGCAAGAGCAAAGGAGTGATCGACTAAGATATGGATCATGAGGGTTGCTACAATATGTGTGCGATATTCGAATACGCACCACCCGATTGTTGGTGCATTAGGTTAAAAAGATGTAATTTGAAGCTAGACGATATTTTAGTACCGAAAAACTTTCCATTACGTTGTGGAAAAAGGCATGCCATCATGGGCCCTGGACGTTTTTTTTAATTCGTAGGTCCACTTTGTTCTAGACGTGTAGTTGAGATATAATTCCTCCGTTTAAGATGACTTGTCTAAATACGCATGTACCTAGATGCATTTTAGTATACAGATACATGTGAATCTATTTAGATAAATCTGCAACATTTAATACTGAAAAGAAGGTTAATTAATCGATGTGGTTTTATCTTGACATAAATATACCTATACACTAAAAGTTTTGTCAAATTTAAATTGGAATCTGGGAGCATTAGCGGTGTAAACGGATAGGATAATTTTCGCGCTGAAACCGGGGCCGAATCCGTTTTAAGATCTCCATGTCTGATTTTAAATAATCCGGCAGATAAGGATATTTGATCTCGAAGTGGTGCTCCGGATACGGTATAGGATACAGTATAGCAAATAGCATGAGAATATAGATTATTCGAAATTGAAGTAGGATAATCCGGTTTTTGAGTCAAATGCCAATGCCAATTCAAAAGGTTAGTAGCTATTGAGTTATCGAATTCATTTTACAAGCATGTTCAACTCTAAATTCAATTCTTGAGTTTTAGCATAAATTGTGTCTTTTTTTTCTTAAAGATATAAGACTGAAAGTTTAAATCCCTCTCAAGATTTCGAAGAACTATAACTATCTACCGATGAGAGTATATGTCCGACTATGTTTATTTCCGTTCGACTGCACCCCGTTTCTGATTCAAGTCCGCAATCCGATATATCAACATTCGAATCCAAAACCAGTCAATATCCGCTCCAATCCGAAACCGACAAAAATACAGTATTAGTGAAGAATATGGTATGAGAAAAATCCGGTCTGATCCTTTTTACATGGGAGCATAAACCTCGCCTGGAGGCAAACTCCAATTGTCCTTTTCTAGTCAACGATGTAACTTCTATTTCGAATGAATAAGGAGGTAGTATGTTCTTTCGCAAAAAAAAAAGGAGGTAGTATGTTTATGTCAAAGAAAAAAACCTGGCGTGGAGCAATGGATATAGTGATGGTCGTGTACGTCCGCCACCTGGAATGGGAAAAATGTGCACGGTATCGTTTGACGGGACAATTCACAACGTCACCTAGACAGTTTCACGGAAGAATACAAAACTGGGTGGTGGCGGCCCTCCTACCGTGCACGACATTGACACGCGGACACAGGCAACATGACCTGCCACGTGGTCCCACCCTTCTTCTTCCGGACGCATCCAGCCCTCCGTTCTCGAGCGTCCCTGGTCTCCCCACCGTCGGATATCGCAGTGACACGTCTGGCCCACGCGCAGAGAAACGAGGACGCCGACACGTTCGGCAGGTAAAACAACGGCGGCGCAGTCAGCGGGGAATAGAATAACCCGAGGTGCCTAGGATGAGATGAGATAGTAACAAACACGGAGAGAGCTGGGCAGAGTTTGGTGTTATCCTCCCCTTAATTACTCCATCAGCCGCAACTAATCAATCACCTCGCCCGAGTGTATATCCCTTTTTCCACGCGGAAAGAAAAGAGAAAAAGAGCCGGAAAATACTCTAGCCGAGAGGCGAGAGGCGGAGGAAGACGAAGCAAATTCCGGGAATCCGGATTGAGCCCTAGGTCGCCCCGAATCCCAATTCCCGGTCGCGCCGCCGATTCGGGGGAGAGGTCGAACCCAAATCCGGAGTCCACCCCCACCACCACCACTGCTCTATATCCGCGAATTTACCTCGCCTCAATCGTGTCGTCGTGATATAAAACCCTAGGCAAATCAATCCGTCCCCTTTGGAAGAGACCAGAGTCCAGAGCCCGCGGAATTGTCGCGCCGGAGGATCGCGATGGCCGCCGCATAGGGATGGAGCTGGATTCCTCAGGCCGCCGCTCGGCTGCTACCAGGGTCGGCTTCGGGTTCGGGGGCGGGGGCGCGTGGTGGTGGACGTCGGCCGCGAGATCTCCCCGCGCGGCTTCGGAATAGCTTTGGCCCCGTCCCGATGGAGGGGAGCGGCAGGCAGGAGGAGGACGCGGCGCCGCCGCCGTCGTGGAGGCCCAGCGGGGCCACGATGTTCCGCCGCTTCGTGGGCGCTGCGGCGGCTACGCGAGGGGCGCCGCCTAAGGCGTCCCCTCGGGCGGCTGGCGGTGGGGTTGCACCCCGAGTAAGCAAGCTTCACGGCGTCAAGAGGAAGCCGGTACGCCTCATACACCTCTTTGCTCTTGTCCGGTAGGATCATAGCTCGTTCATGCTGCTGAATTCGGCTTGCTTGTGCTGGTGTAGCTTTTGATTGATCAACGTACAGATAGTTCCTTGCAATTGCTGCTGGTTTGCTGTTTACTAGTAGCTTGGAAGACGGTGGTGTTGTCTGTCAAGTTTGTAGGCTCATGTATTGTAGTACTTGTTGAGTAGGTGATTTCTGCAAGTAGAATTGAATGGAGCTCACAAACAGGGAAATTTTCCCTTTTACACAGCAAACTAATTTAGCGAGTTGTATCGACTAAGAATGTTCTGAGATACATTACTCATTTTAGCCACTTTAGCATTTTCAGCTAAGCAATGCTGTAGGTGATCTCTGCAAGTTTGATGTGTAATTGAACAAGACACCCCTGCACTATCAAACAACACCGGCACAAACATTCTTAGGCCCAACTTGGTTCAGAGTTTTTAGGCAAAACCGCCACAGAACCCCGCGCTTGCATCGTAAAACCGATATTCAGGGGCACAACAAAATACGGCAGTAGATATTTCGGGAGGCAAACTAAAACCGATATTCCAAGCGGGACCTTACTAGTTTTTAATCAGCACTGTAAACAACTCGGTACACCACATCGAGACACAAAAATGCTCTCTCACTTATTCGTTATGCTTTTTTTTTGTCATTCAGCTGACACTTATTCACCATGCAGTTTGTTGTGAGGCTGACGGCAGACATCATTCAAACTTTTGAAAGATGCCACCCAGAGTTTAAGTACTCAGAGGCGCTAAACCCAAAGCGCTTTCTAACGCATCCTTCGACCCCAGTCCACAATAATGGACTCGATAATAAATACTCGGACCTTATATTGTTTGTCAACCAGGAATTGCTCAACGAGACATCAAACCGAAGGTAAATGTTTTCTCAGACTTGGTGTTCGATAAGCCCATTTGCTTTGTTTCGTCTTCCAGTCCATATTTTCAGTGGCTGTACTGTTATCGGACAAATTAGCGGACTGAATCATTCTCCCAGAATCAATCATATGAAATTGGCATTATGCATCAGAACCAGTGATCAATAAACAGATATATCGATTCTTGACCTTCGCTATTGCATGTCTTCTGAGAAGTACTCAGAGTTTATACTTACACGCATTTATTAAGGTAGATGAACTGGCATTTCCAATTTTGATGACACGCCAGAAGTTCAGTTAATAAACCAGCGCAATGTCTCACCATTTCCTGTTCCGAGTCAGCAAAGCTGAAGCTGAGCATGACTAGCATATCATTGAACTCTAACTCTCTCTCATTTTGGTACTCAGATTCATTGTCAAGGAAATGCTTGGTCAAGGCACGTTTGGCCAAGTTGTGAAATGCTGGGACACCGAAACTAACGACTATGTTGCTGTGAAGGTTATAAAAAACCAGCCTGCATTTTATCAGCAGGCGATCGTGGAGGTTTCACTCTTAAGAACGGTATTGACAGTTTATTAGGAACTTCCATATTTTTCTTTATATATTCCATAGCTCACCATTACAATTCTGTATATCTTTGCAGCTAAATCAGAAATTTGATCCTGATGATCAGCATAACATTGTCAGAATGCTAGATTATCTCACATTCCAAAATCATCTGTGCATTGCCTTTGAAATGCTTGGTCAAAACCTGTGAGTTAACGTACTCAGAACTTATTCACTAGTAGGTTCACTCCTTTTTACCTTTGTTTAGACTGCACTATAAACTTCAACATTATAGGTATGAGCTGTTAAAAAGGAATCATTTAAGAGGTCTGAAAGTGAAATATGTACAAGCCTTCTCAAAACAGGTATGGTCTCATTCTATATTTCCCATTAACTAGTAACTTGTACTTGTTACCTGATCTGGTGTTATGTTTTCAGATATTGGATGCCATGATTGTGATGAGAGATGGTGGCATCATTCACTGTGATCTAAAACCGGAAAATATCCTCTTAGCCCCAACGTGAGTAGCCTCTATCAGTATCTAATTTTTCAATATTAGATATTCGATGCTATTTTCCCAGGCAAACTGGCTTGATGGTTGTCCGATGAATTTACAGTGCCAAGACAGCTGCAGCAGTGAAAGTTATCGATTTTGGATCAGCATGCATGGAGGGTAAAACTGTGTACTCATACATTCAGGTTTTTTGGAGCTTCTCTAACACCATTTCTCATTTTTTTCTTATTTAAGTAGTGATGGTTATTTTAAAATAAGACCTCGATCCTTTCTTTTTTGCTAGAGCCGCTATTACAGGTCTCCAGAAGTTCTGCTCGGCTATCCGTATCCTATATATACATGGGAAGTTGTTGCATATCATTCACCATAAGCATATTGCGCACCATTTTCTTTAATGCACTTCTTTGATGAAGTGTATCCTTTTTTTCCTTTCCAAATTATGTGGACCTTAACAGTGACAGGTATACTACTGCAATAGATATGTGGTCATTCGGTTGCATAGTTGCTGAACTGTTTATAGGGCTACCGCTATTTCCTGGAGCATCAGAATATGATGTGCTTAAGCGTATGCTAAAGATTCTCGGGTAAGTCCTGTACCTATAATTTATCTTCTAGTTGTATCAAGTACATGTCAGCATGCTAAATCAGATTCCTTGATTGGGTTAAAAAAGTTGTTAATCCTGCACTTCTTTAGCTCCTCTGATCACCATATTATAATGATTGTATTCTTTTTCTGTTGTTCCTTCGAATAAACTTTTTAGGGGGCAACCACCAGATGACTTGCTAAGGGGAGCTAAAAATACTGGTAGATTTTTTAAACCTCTTGGAAACATTAATCCGGGTATCAGGTCACACGAAAGCCCTGGCACTGCATACAGAATGTTAAGTGAAGAGGAGGTTGAGGGGGTAAGTTTCTTGATATTTCACAAGAAACATCTATTTCTGTTGTATTCTAGACTGTCTTAATCCACTGCCTCATTATCTATACCAAATATTAGAGGGGGACAACAAGACCGATATTAGGGAAATGGTACTTCCCTCAGCAAAGGTTGGACCAGCTAATATTTACCTATCCTTGGGACAATACAGAATTGTCAGGTTAGTCTTTTTGTTGCCTCTTTAGTTCTTTGATGAATAAGATTCTGGTTCAGCTTTTGTTTTAGAATATGCTAAGACCATTACCATGTGTACTTGTTGATACTCCCCCCAGTTTGCAAAACCATGTCACTTTTCAACCTCCGTCAAACTCTTGAGACTTTGACTACCATTATCTGTATAATCAGATTTTGAAAATAATATGTATTTTTTCTCAAAAGTAATTTGGGAATATTATAGTTTTGCGGGCCTTCATGAATATTGCCGTAGAATTTTCCATATCTGAGCTAATGCTGGTGTCATTTTGAGTTGTAATTTCACATTTTTCTTTCAGAGTATTGTATTTTGATCTTATAAGGATATCTTGTTATAGTTGGGCGTTGCTATGGTAGCTCCTTACTATGGATTGTTGAGTATAGACATCAATTGAGAATTTGCTTCAATTTGGGATTTGCATTTTTTTGTAAGAAAATCACACTTATAATCATAATAATGAAACGGCTAGCTTGAATCTGAACAATTGAGCTCTTAGAATACTACAACTTGCAACTTTGATATTATGTTCTCAGGTGTTGCATTTTGATTCAGAGACAGAAAAGGCAGATCGCTCGGTATTAGTTGATTTCTTGAGGGGGCTTCTTGAATTCGATCCAAATAAGCGATGGTCGCCATTTCAGGTATTCTCATGCTAGTTGTGCAATTATATTGCCTTGTCCTTTGTTGTAAAGTTCGAGCCTTCATGTTAAATATACTCTTATCTCATTTGAGTCTACATGAAGTTAAGTTGATGAATCATCATTTTTTTATCAGAATATATGTTTTGACTAGGTTTGCACTTATGAACACAAAATCATTCTTCTTAGATACAAGTTTGTGATCTCAAATTATTCAGATCCATATAGAAGGACTTATTTGTAATCCTGTTTCAGGCGTCTGGCCATCCATTCATTACAGGCGAACCTTTCACTGGTCCATATAAGCCTGTCTCTGAGACTCCAAGAATTGTGAGTTTAGTTTTATTTCAAGTGTCTTAACTTTGTCCTTCTTAAAGAAGGAAATGAAATTACACTAGATGATATGCTTTTGCTTTTGGATTAAAATTATCTTAGGAGGAGTAACAAGTATATGCAGTTGCTTCATAAAAATAAGATTAGTCAGTGACAATAAACTTATTACTATGTCTTGATTTTTGTTTTGGTATATTCCCTTTTTGGGGATAATGAACCGTGGTCCACAGATAATTAACACAGTTTCCTCTCTCTCCCTTATACACTAATAGACACACCTTTCAATAGGTAAAATGCTGCTCCCCTTTGTACAGGAGAGTGTTATTCTGCAGGACGAGTATTCAACCTTGTGCATCGCTTGGTAGATATAAGATAGCTTTGTAGCTTTATTGAAGCATGGTTTAATTTGAGATTTTGAACACATTCATTTAGTCATTTTTTTCTCTCAAACCTATCTTGTTTTCGGTTTGTCTTGTAGCCTGTTGCTCATGCTGCAGCAGTTGATCACAATCCAGGAGGAGGGCACTGGTTAGCTGCAGGTCTTTCTCCTGCAGATCTTTCTCCCCAGGTGATACTCGTGTGCTGCTCCTGAGTTGAATTGCAGGTTTAATAATCATATATCGTCTTTTTATTCACCCCTCTAACTGAAATGTCCTGTGTTTTGATAAATAATTAGATTGGAAGTGCGAACAGATGTCTACCTCCTAATAACCCCTATCATCCAAGAATGCCCTTTTCTTATGGGAGTAGTTATGGAAGCTTTGGTAGCCATGGTAGCTATGCTGGCAATGCAGGTCCTGCTAGCAGCTATGGAAGCTATGGTGATGTTAATAATGTCAACATGTATTACTCACCAGTAGGTCCTTCTGGGTTTCCACATGTTGGCTCTAGTCCAGATATCAGACTGAGACCTCGTATCTCATATGATAGAGGCATTCGGTTAAGCCCTGGAGGTATGGGGCCTATGTCCCTTGGTACCAGTCCATCTCAGTTTACCCCACCAAACTACCAGATGCACATCCCAGCTAATTCTACTGGGAAGCATGGTTCTGGTTCTCCTGCGAGTGGAAGCATTCATGGCTCTCCATTGGGAAAAGCTGCACCAGTAGGCCAGTACAGCAACAGGAAGAACATGCCGATGCCGCCACATGAATTTGCATCTCAGCATGGACAAGGACGACATGGGGATGGTGTCAGTTTTAGTCACTCTGATGCCTATATTCGTGGACATGCTGGCTACTCTCAGCACTCCTTACCTAGTTCTGGTCATTCTAGTTGGAGACCGCAAATAGCTTCTGGAAGTGGATTTCCCTTGGAGGCTTCTTCTAGTCATGGGTCTTCCCGAGCATTCCATTCACACAATGTGCCACCTTTGCCTTCATTTGACATTATACCAGATACATCAGGTCCTTCAACACAAGATCCTTCTGACTGGGATCCTGATTATAGGTAAAGGAAATGTGTGCTGAAGTTGCTTCCTGTAAAGATAGCCTGAATATTAATGTTTACGCCGTTCGATTTTGCAGCGAGGAGTCACTATTGCAAGAAGACAATTCATTGTCAGCTGATTTAAGCAGCAGTCTCCATCTTAGGGATGCAACTGGTCAGCCGGGCGGATCTGCCAGATCAACGCGTGTCCAAAGCCACAACTTTGCAAGCTCAAACCCTCTACCGACAGGCCAAAGGTATCACGTTCTACCTTCTGATAAGTTTTCCTTGAAACAAGTACCCAGCTGACAGAATATTTTGAGATGCCCTTCTTAGTTGTTTTGCTTCCCTTAGTTGTTTTGCTTCAAGAGATTTGGTCTTTCGTGTTTGAGACTAGGACACGACAAAACCACCTCATATGATCTGCTCCTTCATAAAGTTATGCCAAGTAAATTACTTGTGTTTTGCTTCTCAGCTACAGAGGGGATCAACAACTCCCCTCATCCTCACTTGGAAGGGGCAATCGCCCTACTGTTCCAATCATCTATGGTGGTTACACCCCCCCGAATTATGCTCAGCAAAGTCTCCGCGGTCGCCATGGACATCAATTTCTTCAACCGAGATACAGTCAGGCAACCACTAACAGTCACATGCGACCACCAATGGGGAGTCATCAAAGTGGGCAGCCGGCATGGCCTCCTCCCTATGGCGTGGGTGAGGGAATGCCCTGGGGTAATTTTACTCACTCTTTTAGCAGATCGGAGAAACACCTTTTTTTTTGTATCATTAACCATGCTGTCCCAATTTGCAGGAGGAACAGGTGTGCATTCGTTTACGGCAGGCGGTTTACCCTCGTCCCTTCCAAGGAAAGACTATGGGAGCATAGTTTAGTGTGGACTCAGAGGACTGCATTCATTGCCAGGATAAATTATTTGTACGGGTGGAATCGACTCTGGCTATTGATTTTTCTTTCCTGCAATGTTGTATTTGCATTGCCCCATTGGGTCCTCCATTGTCAAGACAGTTGAGAACTCTTATGATATATAATACAATCGGTCGTTACAGCATTGTCTGTGTTCACCTACTGCAACTTTTGGATCCTCGGGAGCCCAGGCTCACGGCTGCTTAGTCACAAGATTTTCACAGATTTTATATTTTTTATAAACTGTTTGCTGTTGCCTTGTTGCAATGCATTGTCTTATTGATCGTGTACAGTTACTGTCTGGAGCCTTGGATTTTTTGCTTGACATGTGGAACTCCATGTAGTTGAAGTTCCCTTCTCAGGCATGTACGGAGTAGTTGAAATTCCGCGGTTCTGTTTATGTTTGGAATGTGGAACTTTTTTTATAGATGTACGGAGTAGTCGATGTTCCGTGGTTCTGTTTGTAATGCGGAAACTCTCGTGGCATTTGCTCCAACTTCTGAGGCCAACGAGTGGGGATGCTCTAACTGTCGAAACTGGGCCGTAGCGCGGGGAAGAAAGGCAAAAGCCCCGACACGGCCGCCCGCCGCGCCGCCGCTGCTCGCGTGCTCGTTTCCCCCCTACCCCGCCTCTCCGCAGATGGCGAAGTCCGGCTACACGCGCCCGCCGCCCATCGCCGAGGACACCGCTCCCAGCGCCATCCTGTTCGTGGCCAACTGCGGGCCGGCGGTGGGGCTGACCCACGACGACGTCGCCGCGGCCTTCGGTGCTTTCGGGGAGGTCGAGGGGGTCAGCGCCGCCGACGACAGCGGCGCGCGCGTCATCGTCCGGTTCCGCGAGCCCGCCGCCGCGGGGGCCGCGATGGCCGCGCTCCACGGGCGCCCCTGCGGCCGCCTCGCCGGCCGCGTGCTGCACATACGCTACTCGGTGCCGGCCCCCGCGCCCAAGGCCCCGGCCGGCGCCTCCCTTCCGGTGGCCCTGTCGGCGTCCGAGCTCGGTATCCCGGGCATTCACTTGGTCCAGGAGTTCGTCACTGCCGCAGAGGAACAGGTGGGGTGAATTGGAGTATTGCGGCTCCTCTCTGCTGGTTGTCTTTCGTTAGCGCCTATATTTGGTTTGGGTAGCATTTCTGATTTTGCTCCTTTTGCAGGAACTTCTTGCCGCTGTGGATAGCAGGCCGTGGAAAAGATTGGCCAAAAGACGAGTTCAGCACTATGGTTATGAGTTTCTGTATGAAGTAAGTTTTTTTTTTTGCGGGTTCTGTATGAAGTAAGTTTGATCTTGGAAGTATATGAGTATGCAGACTGTGCTTTTCTCAATACCGTATATCTCCTTTAGCAACTCATGATTCATGAGTTATTTTACTACAATTTGTTTATGTACTATCCAGAGTACCATGATTCTTTCTTGAATACAAAGTAAAAAATAATGACGATGCCCCTATCCAAAATGTGAATTGCAACATGCCTTCATTTTTATGCGCTGTAGCAGCTGTGGTCACCTGCCATGGTCCTTAATACTGGCAGTGCCATTTTGACATTGGCAACTCTCGTTTAGTCGCAAATCTTTATAATTTTGTATCTTCTTTGCCACTCCTTACCTTTAGTCATCAAAATCTTGATCGGCAGACATTTACATTGTAACAAGGATTTGTTGACTTTTCAGACGAGGAATGTTGATTCGAAGCAGTTCCTGGGTGAATTGCCATCTTTTGTTTCGAAAATCCTTGACAAAATTGTTACGTTCCCTGGCGTGAAGAGCTGTACTACTAAACTGGTCGATCAATTAACAGTAAGTCATGTACCTAGGATTGTCTGTTTTGGTTCGAATTGAAGGTGGCAACTTTAGCTGAAATTCATCGTGTTGTTCGTTTGGCCCAAGGTGTAATTGCGGATTGTATTTCTTATTTATCTAGTACTAGCAGCATTACCTCTTGAAATCCAATGGTAGAATTAACCTGTTCGTGTTAACAGGTAAACGAATATCCTTGTGGTGTAGGTTTATCTCCACATATAGACACACACTCAGCATTCGAAGAAATGATCTTCAGCCTTTCTTTGGCTGGACCTTGCATTATGGAGTTTAGACAATATCCTAAAGGCAGTTGGCGTGCTCCAACTATGGTCAATGGAACTGATGAAACTAGCATCCAAGATCCACAGTGCATTAGGAAAGCTGTCTTCCTTCCTCCCCGGTCGATGTTACTTATGTCTGGAGAAGGCCGATATGCTTGGCATCACTATATACCACACCATAAGGTATCTGACATTCAAGTTAAAGTTTTCTCCTGCTCTGAACACATTAATTCATACACAATAGTATGACTATTAACTAGTACTTTTTACAAACTTTGAACAGTTAAGATGTCTTCCTCCTGCTCGAAATATACCATTTTCACATACAATAATTTGACTATTTTACATAAATTGATTAGTACAGTAGCTTCAGTTTTCCTTTGTTCAGCAGAATGAGTACTCTTTGGCAATTCTTCCGCTGTATCTAGTACCAAAATGCGACATAGTATAGTAGTTGAATGCAATCTCTTTTCTTGTAGATTGATGATGTGGCTGGTCAAGTCATTAAAAGAAGTTTGCGGCGGGTTTCTTTCACCTTCCGAAAGGTCAGCTCTCAATTGGACACCGTTTCACTGAACAGTTCAGAATTTTATGGCATCCTAGTATTCATATTATTTAGTTCTTGGGTTTTGCAAGCACCCGTCTAGCTGCAGTTATAAGATTACCTTATCTGGGTTGACATTTCAGGTGAGAATGGGCCTTTGTGATTGTGAATATGGGCAATTTTGTGATTCTCAGAGCAAGTAAGATATCAAGATCGGCTTAAGGCTAAAATTTTGGACATCGCCTGCTAAACCATTGGCGAACCCATTATAAATTATCACAGGCTGGTGGTTTTATTGGTGATCTTTGATACTAATCCCACCAACTAAGGGAACTCAGCTGAAGCAATAGATTGTTGAGCAAACCAGTGGATAGCTACTGTGCTGAATCGTCTGCCCTGCAATTTTATATATTGTACTACCTCTGTTCCAAAATATAAGTCTTTTTTAGAAAGCTAAACTGGCTTATATTTCGGAATGGAGCTAATAGCAGACTAATTTGGGATCTGACATTCTCGAATGAGCATGTAGTTTGCCACTGGTACCCGATTTAAACCATTGAGAGATACTTTTATTTTATTTAGATGATAACAGATCATCATTGATTGTCAAATTGTTGATGTTATTGTGGAATTCAATTGTATCATTCTTTCACTGCTGGGGTCATTTCTTGCTGGATGTTTCATCTGAACTTGAGTGCGGTCATGTTCTCTGATATTTCAGTGTCTCTTGCTGGTTTTCTTGAGTGAAGGACTGAAGGTGCTACTGGTTTTGTTGAGAAAAGGTGCTACAAATCCTATACTTCTGGTTGTACATTTGAGCTCTAGTATTTTATACCTTGAGCTTAGCAATTTCAATTTTTTTTATTACAAACTGCAGAAAAGAAAAAAACATGCAAACATTTACATTGGGTAATTATCTCATCCTAATTTGTCATGCATATTTGTATTGCAGAAGAGAATCAAGAGATATTTGCATAATCATATTTCCTGTATAACTGTGTCATAGTTTTCTTTAATTTGAGATTTTACATTGATGTTTACAGCTCCTGTCACCAGTAACTAGTATTAAGTAAAAAAAAAATTGATGTACACTTCACTCAAGGTCGCATACCCACATGCCAGTCTCAGAATTAACGCCGTCCAAGCATAATGCTACGCTGTTTGTGACATGGATAACTTGTCAATGTTCAGTAGTCACTGTAAGGTTACAGCTTGGCCACCTGCAAGGCTGCAGTTGGTTCTGCACTCTGCATCCAGCACATCATGGTCTCGATCCCAGCCTCTTCTTTCGTTTCTCATGGATGGGTATATTGTTGTCTTGCTGCACATGTTTCCTTTTGACCATTGCAGCATCGTCTGTAAAGTGGGAAATCTTTCCTTCCATCC
Organism: Lolium multiflorum; assembly: GCA_030979885.1. Taxonomy (NCBI): domain Eukaryota; kingdom Viridiplantae; phylum Streptophyta; class Magnoliopsida; order Poales; family Poaceae; genus Lolium; species Lolium multiflorum. The sequence goes on from CM061748.1 coordinate 283,903,704, forward strand.
AGTCAAAAAAATCCAAAGGAGCCTAAACGAACTCTGGGAGAAGGCAAGTCGTGTTATAGCAGATAACAGGAAATTGAATCCGACAGAGCATGAGCTAATCACCACTCTGTAATCTCCAGGTATCAACAAAACTGCAATCTATTCGTACCAGAAGGTCAAATATCCCCATCAAGCATCAGTAATATGTTACCATTTTCAGGATAATTTTGGTTTCTCTCGATAGACCTGTCCTGTAATGCTGGACTTTGGACTTCGATCCAACTTGAACCCGCTTTTTTCATCAACCTCCTTAACCTCATCTCTTTTCTCAGACTATCAGCACTACTCCAGTTTCCCTCAGCAGCAAATAACTGGGACAGCAGAACATTGTAGCCTGCATGACCATACTGCTTCTCGATGTTGAGAACCTTCTCAGTCGCCCATGCTGCCAACTCCATCTTGCCCTGTGCTTTGCAGGATGCAAGAAGCGATCCCCAGATAGCGATGAAGTTCCCATCCTCACCCAGGCTTTCTACAAAGTCGTATGCTTCGTCCGCCCTCCCGGCTTTAGCCAACAAGTCCACAATACAGCAATGGTGCTGAGGAGTGGCTGAAAGTCCAAATGTTTCCATTGACCTGTACAAAGAAAGACCTTCATCGACCAGTCCAGAGTAATTACATGCTGAAATGGCCGCCAAGAAGGTCACAGCGTCAGGCTTTAACCCCTTGTCTTGCATCAAGTAGAAGAGGGATAGTGCTCTCTCGGCGAAACCGTGCTGACCAAGGCCAGAAATCATCGTCGTGTAGGTGACAGTGCTCTTCTCTGTCATGCCACCGAAGACATTTTCTGCAGCAGAAATCTCCCCGCACTTGGAGTACATATCGACAAGAGCTGTACCGACAAAGACATTGGCATCCAAAGAATGGCGCAGAGCAAAAGAATGGATCTGCTTCCCTGCACATACACCCCCTCCAACAGGGTCACAAGCGGGAAGCACCGAAGCAAGTGTCACTGAAGTAGGTTCCACACCTGCCTGAATCATCGCCCGGAACGCTAAGACCGCCTGTTCAGGCTGGCCACTCTGTGTGTACCCTGCTATCATGGCATTCCAAGTGACCTCATCTCTGCCAGCCCCATAGCTATCAAACACTTTCTGGGCCATGTCTACACGACCAGATTTGGAGTACATGTCTATTAGATAGCTTTCCAAGCCCTCGCCCTCAATGCCATGCCTGATGAGATAACCGTGTGATTGCTTACCAATCTGAAGGTCTCCCGTATTGGAAGCTGCAGACAGCGCTGCAGTCAACGTCACCGCATCAGGAACGAAGCCTGACTTCTGCATCTGATAAACGAGCAACAGGCCCTCGAAGTCGAAATCATTTTGCACAAAAGCAGTGACCATGGTGTTCCAAGAAACAATGTCCTTCTCTGGCAGCCGATCAAACAGCTCAAAGGCAGTCTGGACATTGCCGCACCTCGAGTACATCACTGCAAGCGCGTTGCCGAGTATCACGGGCAGTTGGCTGTGGAACCCTTTCATCAGGTAGCAATGCAGTTGCTGACCCAGCCTGCCATCCTGTGACTGCGAGGCCGCTGTGACGGCTGACAAGAAAGTCACCACATCCGGCGGAACCGCTTTAGACCCCAGTATCTGGGTAAAGAGATCTATGGCCTCAGAGAACCGCCCGTTCTGCACGTACCCGGTGATCATCGTGTTCCAAACCTCAATGTTCTTATTGGCAGCGCGGTCGAAGACCATCCGAGCTGACTGCACATCCCCGGTCTCGGAGAACATGCCGATCGCGGAGCTGACGACGAAGAGATCGTTGACATACTCCACCCCATGCTTTATCAGCAGACCATAGAGCACGAATGGCCAGCTGGGGTCTACGCTTCCTGCCGCGGGGCAGACATTGACGAAGCTGACCGGCGTGGGCCTGACGCCATCCTCCAGCATCCGCACGAACATCTCCAGGGCCTCCTCGGGACGCCCGGTCCTGACGTACCAGCTGAAGAGGGTGTTCCAGGAAACGACGTTCCTCTTGCCGGTAGGCATTGCGTCGAACAGGCTGCGGACGACGTCCACGCCGTGGCGGTAGCGCGCGCAGGAGGCGTAGAGGTTGAGCAGCGAGTTGCGGAGGACGGCGGTGTCCGGGAGCGAGCGGGCGCGGCGGAGGAGGTGCGCGTGGACGGACCTGCCGTGGCGCAGGCGGCGGGCGCGGGCGCAGGCGGTGAGCGCGCAGGAGTAGGTGTAGTGGTCGGAGCGGGGCGGCGGGCGCGCGGCGTGGTTGAGGAGCGCGTAGAGGCGGAGCGCGTGGTCCGGGAGCGCGGCGGAGGCGTAGGCGATGAGGAGCACGTTGCAGAGCAGCGTCGGCGGCGGGCGCGGCAGCGCGTCCAGCAGCAGCCGCCGCGCGTGCTCGAGGCGCCCCTGCTTGCACAGCTTCTTGACCTGCGTCGCCGCCACCGCCAGCTGCGTCCTGGTCTTGGCATTGGAGGCATTGGTGGGGGAAGCGGGAGGCGGCGAGACGGCGCACTGAGGAGGAGCCATGGGGTGGTGTCGCGAGGCTCCTCCTACCAGCTCTCGCTCATCTCCTCATCCCCTCTCAGCTGTGTGAGCTGTTGCGTCGTGCCGGTTCGAGCAGCGAGGAGGGTGAGCCACAAACGCATCGACGGTAGAAGCGTTTTTCTCAAACCCGCTTTCCTTGCTTAATAGCCTTCGTTTTTCTCAACTCTACTAGTACCTCTTTGCATAAGTTTTTCCTTTTTTGAGAAAATACCTCCTGAATAACTTGGGTACAGCTAAAAACATACTGTACTACGGTTTAAGTAGGATCTAAGAACGTACATTAAACAACAATTTAGTGAATTGTATCATGGAAAAGAAATCTACAAAGAGAGCGTGCACTATTTAGTTTTCTTGACATCTTCTCCCGCAATCAGTGGCGGATCTAGGTTATGAAAATTGATGGTACAGAGTTCTAAAACAGAATCGAATGGTAAAGAAGAGCCGGGAAGGGGTGGACCTAGAGATAATAACAACTCGATGTTTAAAGCAATAATAAAGAGCCGTCTAGGTTTATAAAACTGATAAAAAAAAGTTATTATAAAACTTATAAAAAAATTATCTCAGAAAGAAATTACTGGAAGCTCCATTGTGGATTTCTAACCTAACAACTCAAGGAGTAGTGAGAATGATTACTATCACATAGGATTTAATTGAAAATAATATACTTCATTGGGTGGAATGGCGGAACAAACCAAAAATATTGTCGTATTTGGCAAGGTTATAGATCAACAAATAAGACACGAAAGAGTAAATATACACCTGCCAAATCCTTATTGAATTATAATACTTCACTATTGTCAAATAATAGTAAAATAGTGTAGTTTTTCATTGCCAATTACGCAGTAAACAATCCATTAGCCGAACTTGTGCGGAATATTTGGTATTGCCATGCTCACCTTCGGTTCATTATTTTTTGAAGGACATACAGTTCATATTTGGATTGAAGCATAATTTAAAAGCATTCGTTTTTGTAAGTTAGCAAACATCACATTTCCTTTTATGAAAATCACATTTTGTTCTTTATAGTATAGCTGGGATCGCCATTCTCACATACGGTATATTTCAGACTGAAGCACATTTTCAAATCATTGGCACCTGTGAATCCATTTTTGTAACTTAGCAAATATCACAATTTTTAATTAGAATCACTTTTTCAGTTCAGTGTTACAAAAGTAATTTCCAGAGGTATAGGGTGGAAAGTTTTGCACAGGTCGTTGATAGTTATATTTGTTACGAAAATTTACAAGTTACTGCCAAATAATGCACGAGTTCTGTACCAATTTCAAAATTAATAATGT